>CM053742.1:37992461-38041465 GCA_028658305.1 Pachyuromys duprasi
ATCCCGCCATTGAGTTCATGTCCAAAATAGTCCCTGTTCCCCTTACTAGTATACCCACTTGGGTATTGAGCTACCATTTGCTACATACAAGCAGGGGTTCTAGGTTATAACCATACATGGTCCTTGGTTGGAGAGACAGTCTCATAAAAGACCCCTGTGCCCTGATATATTTGGACCTTGCAGAGTTCCTGACCTCTCCAGGTCATACTAACTCCACCTTCTTTCATATGATCCCCTGCACTCTGCCAAAGGGTTGGTTATGTTTCTTAATCTTTGCTTTGATACCCTGCTAAGAAGAGTCTTTCCGAGGCCCTCTGTGGTAGGCTCTGGTCCTGCTACTTGTTTTCTCCTACATCCAATGTCCGTCCCATTAGACTTTCTAAGTGAGGATTAATCCTCTTTCCCCTGGTCCTCTTTCTTGTTTATCTTCTTTAGGTATATAGATTTCGGTATGTTTATCCTATCTTATAGGTCTATATAAGTGAGTATATAGCATGTACGTCTTTCTGCTTTTGGGATACCTCACTCAGGATGATCGTTTCCAGGTCCCACCATTTAAGGGACAAATAATATAGAATCTAGGAAAACCTATTTGCCCGTAATGTGAGAGCTTTTTTGGAAAAAGTTCTCCCAAGGCCAGAGGAAGAACAGATGCAATTACAGATTTCTTGCAGAGGCCCAGAAGCTCTGGATGAAGTTTACAATTGCTTCTTGTCTAAGTGGGACAAACGTGTGTACAACACCTAATGAATCAAGTACTCATTTCCCATGGGACATGATAAGGCATTCTAGCAGCATATCCAGCGGATTACATGCATTACTTTTAAAATTTCTTTTGGCAAAGGACAACATTTCAAAAAGCAAATACATATGGCCTACCTGTCTCAGTAAATCTAGCCTAAATCTAAAATCTACTAAGTGCAAAGTATACTTTACACCAGTGTAGCCTTCCTCACCTTTATAACATACAGAATACCTATTAGCCCAGAAGCTTAGCAAAAGCATCTCAAAACCATCTGTTTTATCATACAGTGTTGAATAGCCCAGCTACTTTACTAAATGCTGGCTAGGTATACTGTAGACTCTTGGTTGCTGACCCTCATGGCAAATGGCTGATAGAGCACTGCATGCAGTTTCTAGCTGCTGCACCTAGTGTTGTGCAAAATGATCATGCCAAATGTCACAAGCCTGACAAATATCTAAAAACCCAAAATGTAGATCATGGTTTGTATTGAATATACAGCTGCTGTCACCTCATTTTAAAGTTGGAAAAACCTCAGTCAGAGACTGGCGATGTAGTATGTATTTATGATTTTCATCTGCACTACATTATTACTGTACACCTAAAATAGCTGTTATATATTCCAAGGGTCTTCTGGATCTCAGGTGAGAAGAGACACAAAGCAGCTTTAGAAATAGACTGCACAATTCATCTAATCATGAAAAGATATGAGGGCAGTTCGGCAATGAATTGTCCATTTTAAGGCCCTTGCTAAGGTGCTAAATTGAAACTACCATTTGGACACTGTTGACAACATGAAAAAGAACAACAAAATCAGACAGAGGTTGCAACTAGAATGTTTCAAAATCTGAATTTTTTCATTATAAACATTTTTCCTTGTGTGTAATGTGTTATCATTAATTCCAGAACCAGACAGAGAAAACTCTGTTTTTCCACTACTGATAGTATCAATCTACACTAGCACATGACATCAAGAGGCACAATGCAATGTAAGCTAGCTTGACAACTACTACTATTCCTTTAACACCTTATTTGCTGTTTTGGGGATATTAAAATGTGGTTCTGAAAAACAACCTCCACTATTGGAATATCAGATTTCTTCAAGGATCAAACTTTTATTAGTAACTCAAATTTTCAGATGCGAATGTGGAACTGGTATTCTTCCCTAAAATCAGCTGCTCTTTGCTGAACTATACTACAAACCCACAAGTGACTCCTGTAGATCTGATTTCAGATAGCAAGCAGCTGTGATTTTGGGCCACAGTATGACTATTAATAGTCTTATCTCAGATACAATCAAAATAACACTGGAATAAACATAGGGAATTCTAAATACAGGTTGAGTCTTTGTTCCATTTTCCTAGCCTACCCATGAGCACATCAGTACACTTTCCCAAAGATCAGGAATGGTAAGCTTTGAACCCTCTTGTAAGAAAACGTACCAGAATTTTTTGATGTTAAAACATCATTTCCTACCTCAAAATCCATTGGGTGAAACATATTTTTCAGGATGACAACTTGCTCATGGCGCATCCGGGAAGGTCCAGCTCTCCTCTCAGGTCTCCAATCTAACTGCCTAATGTAATAAAAAGTAATAGCAAACTGAAATCTGGGTTCAGATTTGTGGAAGAAAAAAAGGATGGATGTAATCCTTTAGTGAGAGTTTAAATAGTCATGATCTGATTCCAACACAGTTCCACAGAACTTCCTGAAGAAAAAAAATTCTAGGCAGGGGGAAAATACATGCTCAGTATCTGAACCCCCGCCCCCAATATGTATTCCTTATCAAAGTAACTTGAGTCTCACTAGAACACTGCAGTTAGACTTCTAAAGTCTCCGAATGATTTAGTATGTACAACTTTCTAGGAAGATGAAAAGATGAAGAGGCAACCCTTAGTTACCAGTGGAGGACTGTTTCCAGAACATTCATCCCCTGCTGGACACCAAAACCCTTGGCCACAGAACACTAATACCTAATGAAATTCTTTTAGACTAATCTGTAGATGTGTTTGATGGAACAAAACTAAGTACCTATTATAAAGAACATTAAAATATTTATATGAAATTTTCAAAAGAGAAAAAATACACACTTCTGTTGCAGAGACAGCTTCTTCTTATAATCTTTGCACTTCTTCTTCTTTTTAGAGGCATCATATTCACCCTTCAGCTGGAACTTTGCCACCTCGACATGTAATTTGTAGCCTCTAATTTCATCTTCATCCAAAAGTTTTAATGCAAGTTCCACAGATTCTTTCTTTATAAAGGTAAAATAAAATAGTCATTAAGATGATACTTGAGGTTTTGATATAAACAATGCCAGCTACCAACTTCAGGATAAAGAATTCTAGAATATAAATCAGGAAAGCTGTGTACGCAGCACGGGTATATACCTCAAACACCCGTGTTAACTTAGGTATGTGACTTGTTCTCTAAACCCCCTTATCTCCCTCTGTAAAAAACTAAAATGATATCTTCATGACAGGGCTCCCAACAAAACTATATGAAACAGTATATGAAAAAGTTATGGCATGGCATAACAGTAAGTGTTCAGTAAATTATATTATTGGGTTAATTTTTTTTTTCTCCAGGAGCCCAAAATTCTGATCTGCAGAATGAAAGGAGTAGAGCTGAGTAATTTTTGTGGCATATTCCAACTTTAAAATTCTGTAACATCCTAACAGTGGATGACTAAAGGAAGTGGAACAGCCAGCCTTTAGTGTTCAGCTTCATCAAACTGAAATGTAGATCTGTAATAAGTAGAAGAAAATTATTTAATGGCTTATATATTAAATGCATTTATTGATTCTGGGCCCTACATAAACACAGTAGTTACCACTCTAACTCAAGGATTGTCCACGATAGAAAAGTATGAGGAAAGCACAGAGGACTACTGACCTCAGATGCTCAATCAGATAGGAATCCTGCAGTAAGGAACTTTATCTTTTAGAGTGTAACTTATCAGCTTGACAACTTGTACTTTCATGGGCTCTAAGTTTTATATAAAAGTGTTTCACTGGGCAATATTTAAAAAAAATCCAATCATGGAGCTGAAGAGAAGGCTTGAGAGTTAAGAGTCCTTGCTGCTTTGCAGAGGACCCAACTTTAGTTCCCAGCAACTATAATGGCTGGCTCACAACAATCTGTAACTGCAGTTCCATGGGAACCAACATTTTTTCCTGGCCTGTTAGGCAATAGCATTCAAGTGCATATATATATACACAAACACAAACACACACCCACATACGCACATGCATACACATACATAAACTAAGTTTTAAAAATCCCATGAACATACTCATCTTGTAAAACTTCACTTCACAGGTTTTTTAGTCATTTTTAGGCTGGTAAAAGTCTCAAATCTTATATACAAACACAGAAAACTACCATTCTAAATGATCATGTTAGGGTCCATTTACCCCATCTTGTTTAAGAAACACATTGAATTCTGATAATCCCAAACTTTGCCAGGTCAAGCCTACTTTCTTCTGATCCCATTGTACACTGTCCACTAATTACACGGCCATGATATTTATACTATGTTATCACTTTTTACTTTGATTTACAGTTATTTTTGTTTTGTGCCAGGCAGTAATAGATAACAAGTGCTCCTAAGGAGGCTGACCAGTGTTCCAGAAACGATAACTTCCCTTCATATCGAACAATCCCAGTGCAATTTACAGTAAGAAGAGCATACAAAATTCTGCAAATTTCCATTTTAATTCTCTTCTGTGGTGATTAAAGAAGTATAATTCACTATTTTCTTTCCTGCCTAATTTGGGGTTAGAAAAGTTTTTGTAAAGAGCCAGTCAATAAAGAGTTCAGGCTTTGAGGGTCAGAAGTTGATACTGCAACCACTCATGATACTGATGAAACACAAAAGTAGCCAGACACAAAGGTAAGTGAACAAGTGGGGCTATGTTCCAGCAAAATTTTATTTGCAAAAATAGGTGGCAGGCGAGACTTCAGGAAACCACATTCCAATTCATCCCAATGTGTAAATAAAATGTCACTGGCTTTTTTTCTTCTCAGAATTTTAAACTGTTGATTACATACAATGAAGAGATCTTTACATTGAGATTTGTCAAAGATAAGAGACAGGGAGCACGTGCTCCCTGTCAAATCTCAGCTTTATGAACTCATCCCTGTGTGGACAGAGGTTCACGTGTGAACTCAGTGGCTACCAGGAAGTAAATAAGCTAATAGCACCAACAATAAACAAGCTTAAGAAATGATTGCTAACACTGAGCTGTGATCAGAACACAGAAATATCACTTAGGAGCAGCACAGACATGAGGCCTTTTGTCGTGTCATGGCAATGACACACGCCCCCAATACAAAACCTGAATGAGACACGCTTTCCAAACATAGGTCTTTATAAATTTATAAATTTATATACCATGTTGACTTTGTAGCACACATTTTCATAAAGCAAGCAAATAACCCTCATGTTATTAAGTTGGTTTTTGGTTTTTACTCCGTCTTACTTAATACTTCTTCTGTCTTATGGAGTTGCACCCTTAGTCAAGTATACTGTGGAAGCCGTAATTTATATATAAAATCTAGAAGAGGTACCAGCATCACCTATGTAAAATCACCATCTCAAAGTTGACTTTTCTCTATATTCTGTTTTTGATCGTTCTTGGTTTAGATTAGCATCTATAAACAACTCTAGCCCTCGATCCTGAGTTAAAATTGGAGAGACAAGAGACGTATTTGACCAAATACCAACCTTTAGATAACAGCAAAGACCATCTCCTTTAAGATTTCCTTGATTATCTTTGTAAAGTTTGACCTTAAATTCTTCAGTCTGAGGATCTCTCATAATAATGCCAAATTTGGACATAAGCTGTATAAATTCATCCACTGTGATATCTGGAGGCAGACCTATAATTTCAGAGAACAGTTAAAGTTTTATGAAGGTAAAAAGTTATTTATCTCTAAATCTGAAGGTCATTCATATTTGATATAAAAGATATATCACATTTATGCTGTGCTTATGCTTCACTAAATTTAAAGGAACAAATTGCTGTAAATTATCTAAGGAAGGCATACAGAACAACAGGCAAAATTGCATAATTTCTCTTCATTCTGTATTAAGTAAATTCCTAGTTAACATAAACAGATGAACAAAACACACTAAAAACTATAAATTATTTAGCACAAAGTCTCAAAATTAAATGTCTCCAACCTTAAAGCTTTATTAAAAAGGGATACCTGATACATATACATTGGTGTTTCTGTCTTCTTCAACATGGAACCATCCTAAAAATAAAAATGAAATAAATGAAATACTTGAAAGAAACAAGAATCACATTATGAAATCTCAGCAATTGCAGTTTCTTAAAACTTTGAGAATGTTCTCTTTATTTAAGAAGACTAAATTAACCCCAGCTTCCAAAATACATAAACCTTTTGACTAAGAATTAGTTTTAAGGCTCTCTCTAAAAAAGAAAATGGCTCTCTTGATACTTCAGGACTTTAAGCCTATCTTAAAGTAAAAACTCACATTATCATTCCTTCAACGATACTAAAATCCTCCAAACTCTAAAACCTATTCACACATTTTTCCTATCTCATTTTTAAATCCAGGCTTTGTAAGACAGAGCCACTTGCCTGATTCAGCCTTTCTCTTTTCTCCCCTCTTTTTGGGGTCAGGGGTTTCAGGGATTTCGTTTTGTGGAGGTTCTTCTGCAGACTTAGTGTTGGTGTCCTGGGAATTTGCAGTAGAACTGGATCCGCCATCATTAGAAAATCCGTAATTAGCCTGATACGTAGCAATGAAATCTTCAGTGATCTAAATTGGTAAGTCAACACACATACATATATGGTTACTTCAATTGTTGAAACTGGTATAGACTGTTAATATTCAGTTAATATTACCTAAAACTTTAACAAGTGTTTATGCCACAGGTAGTTGTACTAATTAAAGTGTAATTCGAGAATAGTCACCTTATATGCAAACTGTATAGTATGATAAAAAAACAAAAGTAATAATACAATCGCAGAATTTACCTTTAGGTGCACAGATACACAGAAATATATATGTACACAAAGACTTTTGTGTTTATTAATGAGGCTGTGAACTGTCAAACAAAATGCCTGCTTTAGTTCTAACACTAATTCACATTACTGTTTAGTGACAGAACAAATTAAAGACAAACCCAATATACACCCAATATACTGGCTTTGCAGAGGAATGCACTATTGTAAAATTACTAAATGAAGTTATAAGTTCTATCTATCACTTTCAGGCACACATAAAAGTGGAGAAATTTTACCTGGGTGGTGGTGGCACATGCCTTTAATGCCAGTACTCAGGGGGCAGAGGGAGGATGTGAGTTGGATCTCTGTGAGTTTGAGGCCAGCCTGAGGTGTACATGGTAAGTTCCAGGACAGGCAGGGCTACACACAGAAACCCTGTCTCAATGGGGGAAAAAAATAAAGCCAGACATGGTGACGCACACCGTCTGAAAGGCAAAGGCAGATGCATTTCTGTGAGTTTGAGGCCAGCCTAGGCTACAGAGTCCAGAACATTCATGGCTACACAGAGAAACCCTGTCTTGAAAAACCAAAAATAAAATAAAAGGGGAGAAATTTTAAAGTTTAAAGCACTGTGATTTTCAATAACATAAAAGATAAAGCTACCAAGTAACTGACTCTCAGACTATTAAAAATACTCCGAAAGAAATCTCATCTACATTCAAGGCACACTTCAAAGTCTGGAAGTGGAACAGTAATTTTTTTTTATAATCTGTGGAGCTTGGAAGATGCATAAATACAAAATCAGAAAGATAGCTGAAATACGGAATTTCTGAACTAACAGGCCATCTACACAATGGAGAAAAATTTTGTGTAACTGGCTCTCAAATCACTTGATGTGCTTAGTATCCTTTCATGCCAAAGCTCCTATGAGGCTAAGACTAACAGGGTACTTCCACCAGACAGTTTGTATCACCAGGTTTAACACTAGCTGTTTTATTTCCATGTTGAAATAAAACACTTAGCATGCCTCAACTTCTTAAAACAAATGTTGCGATTTTTTTCCATCCATTTTTTTTTCTTTGCATTCGTAGTCCTATTCCTGTGGTTAGACGGTTCAAACTTATATGCTCTGGAACAAAATTTAGTAGAAAGATAAAACAAGATGCAAAGAAAGTTTACTCAGTGAGCGAGGTAAATGACTGCTTTCCGATTCCCTCAATCAACAAGCTAGTTGTGATTCTAGTGGACACAGCATATACACTAAGTATCTACTTTTAGTTAAGTTTGGTTATACAAGGTAAAACTGTTACTAATGTGTTTTTCTTGGTATTTTTCCTCTTTGCTGTAAAAACATCAAGATAACAACCAACTGTGACCTTCACACATACAAAAAAAATTAATAAGGCATAAAAAGAGCATAAGGCACCACACTAAGATTAATTTCCCTCATACATTGGTACTGCAAATACCAATTTGACCCGACAAATAGGTAAGCCAGCAATCACCAGCTCAAGCACCCAGTACTTCAGCAGAGCAAATGTAAGTGGGGTGTGCTGCAAAGGTAGCCCCACAGAGCCCCATGGACCCGCTCTGCAGGGACACTCAAGCTACTCTTTCTTACCTTAGGGAACCAAGCCTTCTTATCAAGGTCCCACTCATAGGGAGTGTCATCCGGTGGTTGTCCCAAGGAATCGGCTTCTACAGAGGGCTCATTCTGGGTGTCACTGTCCTTGGGATCTCCGTACAATTCTTGCATTCGCAACTGCTCATCAAACTCGTCGTTCCCGCTTAAGTTGCTGCCACTCATGTTTCTTACTTAGCCCCAGAAACAGTGGTCAGGCAAGCGAAGCGGCTAGGACGACTCTGGAAAGGAGCAGAGAAAGGGAGGTTTGTGGAGCTCAGAGCTCAGAACACACTGCAACCCCCAGCCCGCCTCCCCGCAGCGCCCCAGCAGTCCCTGGGAAGTCTAAGCCGCACCGCCCTAACTCCGCCCCCACGCCCGCCCCACACATGCACGCAGGCGCCTTGAGGCTGGCAGCACAGTCGCTGCTACCCACCTGGCGGACTCCGAGGGGCCTAGGCGCCACCGCACGGCCCAGGACGAAGCGGAAGCGCGCACGCGCGCTGTCACCGCAGTGGCGGGCTCCGGAGGCGCCACAGCTTCCTCCCGCCACGTCAGAAAACGACTTGACAACGCAGTTGCCTCAAGCTGATACAGACGCCATTGTCCACGCGTAGCAACGTAACGGATCGGGATGACACGCCCACACTGGCGTCAAATGGTAGCGACGCTTGATAGAGCCAGGGGCGGGGCTCCAAAGGCGTTCTCCCGCCTCGAGGTCCGTACTTACGGAACCTCACTTGCAGACACATCCTGCTGAAATGCGTGAGACCTCAGAAACCTTTGCCTCGGGGTGGGGGGGTTGGCTTTCTCTGCACTCCGGACGAGTTTGCACAAGCGATAGCCTGAAAAGCGACGTGGGACTCTTCGTGGGGAGCTCGCGCTGGATTGGCTTTGCGACAGCCGCCATCTTGGGGAGGTGGGTGGGATTGTGGGACAACTTTCTCCCGCTTCGCGAAACCTTTGCGCCTCATTCACGGTAATCCTCGCCTCTGAGCAGGAGCCAAGTATTTGCTTAGTCTGAAGGGCTGAAACTAGGGTGCACACGTCTTTAGTTCATCTTAGGAGCCCAAACACCTAACACGCTCTTTGAGTCTAGTGAGGAATGAGTGAAGGAACAGTGGGCAAAGTCCCCATCACTTCCTTCCTACTTCTTTATGCCTGTGGTACCACCCTCAGGCTGCAGTAGGTGAGAGTAGCTTTTGCCTACAGCGTACTGCAGTGTAACAGAGGTATTCCAGTCTGGAACTTGAAGCTTGACCGTAAACATCCCCGTATATACCAGATGAAGCATGTGGCTCCATTTCCTCTTAGGAAAGACTGCCCACTAACTGCTCTAAGTAGAACTTCCTCTGGTTGTTTCATGCACCCCCGAAAAGAGAGGGGGGCGCATATTTTTAAAAGAGGTAGGTATTTACTGAACTCCTATTAAGTGCCAGGAATTGGGGAAGGTTCTGGAGCAACAGTCAAAGAATACAGGCACAAATTAAAGAAGAGCCAGTTATGGTTGGCGAACAATATGATAAGCAGTACCAGATGTTGGAGAGCAGCAATTACTTTGTTTTCAGCATCCTTTTGTGCTCAAAAGTTAGAAAATTCTAAAGAGCTTTTTTGTATGTGGATTACGTTTATCAACAAAATGTGTTGCTTGTAATGTTAACTAAGCAAGTAAAATTTTAATTAACTCATAAAAAGTACCAATGAATCCTCTGTGTAAACGTCAGTATTACAACCCAGACTTGACCATAGGGATACGATTCCCAGAAATTACTTTGATTCAGCCACTTTTGGTTTGTAAATACAGTAGTTGGAGTTGGGTTCTAGAACATCCTCACTCCTCACAGACCTCTGTGAATTTGATTTCAACCTTAACAGTGTTTTGAAAACAGTAGTTTTTGTTTCCAAACACATTAGTTTTGGTTTTTTTTTTTTTTTAAGTTCTTGTTTTTAGTAGAACTATTAGTGAAATGAATTTGTAGACATGCTATGGATTTTGTTACATTCCTTTAAACATCGCTGGCTAGTTCTTGCTTCCATCTGAAAACAGTATAGAGCTCTTTTCAGTAATTTGTTATTCAGCTTCCATTTCATTCTGGACTACGTTTACAATGCAAGAGATACTGTACTGCATGATTATTACTGCACCACTACCACAGCAAATGGGCAACCCCACCCCACCTCCTTACAAACAAATGGCCAATCCCACCCCACCTCCTTACTAGCAAATGGGCAATCCCACCCCACCTCCTTGCAAACAAATGGACAAAAAGGAAAAAAAAAAAAGGTCTTTGTCTAGGTTCCATGTCACCAAGTCTCCTTTGCTCAAAAGCTTCCCAGAAGCCTGCAGCAGATTATCACTGGAGGCAGCATCACATTTTGCACTAGATTTGCTGGAGCCAATATCCGTTTGTCCCATAAAGTTTGAGCTCAAACAGATGCAGAGTTAGGGGTCAGAATGGAATGAAAACAGGTACCTATTGAAGGTAAAAGGCCTGACAAGGGACTTCTGTGAAAAATTTCCCCTACCTTTCTTACAAACTCTGCAAAGTTAAGGAACTACACTAGGATATATTTATAATCTCCTCTTGTTGGAGAGTTTTATTGGCCCCACATCTTTTGGTCTCTAAAATTAGTTGGGGTGGGGGATCCTTCTTACTAAAAGTTGGTAGATATTCTACCTATAATCATATGAACTGCAGAAATATCCTTTAAAACTAAATTTGCTTACCGAAGGTATACAGTGCTGGGGGGTCACTTTTTATTTCAATGACAAAGGTGTATCCTCAGGACATGTTTTGGTTGTACATTACTCTGCTACTGTATTTTAATATTCCATAGAGTATTGCTGTGATCTGTATCCTAAATCTTAGGCAAGGGAAGACCTTTGGCAAAATTAGGACATGTTCACAATTTGTTTTGCATGTATCCATATCTCTTCGTAGCTAGAACTCTCTCTAAAGAAATGAAATATCTGCTGGGCATGGTGTCTTATATCTGTAATCCCAGCACTTGGGGAGGTAGACACAGGCAAATATCTGTGAGTTCCAGGCCAGCCCGAAAGAAAGAAAGAACAGGAAAAGAAATGAGGTGTATTGCTGTGAATTCAATGCCAGCCTGGTCTACAATGCAAGTCCAGGACTAAGCTACACAGAGAAACTCTGTCTCCAAAGAGAGAGAAATATAAATGTAATTCTGGCTAGTATAGCCAACTGCAAAGTTAGCCCCAAGAAGAAAATCAGTTATTTCCCTAATAAAGACAAATGCTGAAGATTTAACCGCAATTTTATAGCTACAAAAGGGGAGGGAACTGATATCCCAGAAAGCTAAGTTATTTTACACACATTTCACCACTAATTAGTTCATGCAGAGCTCTAGTTTTGTGAAACGTGAAAATACTCTCTTGGTTTTTGTAGCCTGGTACTTTTAAAAATTCGGGTTCTAATTACTGATTCTGTGTATGAATGTATGTATGTAAAGTATATTCCTCTCTGTGTATGTGTGCAGATGCACATGCATGGGAGGATGCATGTATTTTATCACTCTGCCTTAGTCCTTTTGAGGTAAGGTGTGTTGCTGAACACAGAACTTATGGCTTGCTGTTTGTTTGTTGCAGGTAGGCTGGCATCCAGCAAGTGCCAGCAATCCTATTGGCTCAGCCCCATTCAGTGCTGTAATTACAGGTGTGTGTATAGGACCACACCTGGCTTGTGGGTGCTGGAATCCAAAATCTGGTCCTCATGCTTGCACAGGAAGCATTCTTAACTGCTGAGCTCTCCCTCAAGCCCATAGCCTGGTATATTTATAAAATTGTTTCTTAAGTGTAAGATTCAGGAGAGTAGATATATAACATTTTTTTAATTAAGGAAAATAAAATATATGGTTTTGCGATTTAAAAATAATAAGTCTTGGAATTGAAACGTATTCTTATATTTTGTCAATTTTCTAGCATAAAAATTACACAAAGACGTTCAAACTTTATTTATTTTTTCACCTCCAGATGTTTTACAACAATTTTGCTCACGTTTAAACAATGTTAATACAATATTAGCACCCCCAATTTTAAGTAAGCCAATTTTAAGGGCATTTAAAGCCCTGTGTTAATATATGCCCCCCCCTTTTGAGCCACATAATTAGCAGAAGTTCACAACAGCACAAGCTTTTTAAAGCTCAAAAATACCAAAAGCACTTTCAAAAAAAAAATCAAGTTTTTAAAAATTCAAAAGTAACTATAGTGCCAAAGATAAGCTTTAATTTACTTCAAGAATACATTTTCTGAAAGCATAAATTTAAATCTGACAAATCTAGTGACTACAAAGACTTTCCCCCCAGTTACAGTTACTAAGCTTATTTTCGTTAGCAAGTTGGAGCAGAGGATAGAAAGTCAGAGCCTTTAGTCTGACTTTTAGAAACAGAGATGAGCTCTAGGACTTATGCACCCATCAAGTTGAGTAAAATCAAGCAGGTAGATGATCCAATAATGCTTGCATAGCCAAGTGTTGGAGATTCCACGTGGCAATTCTGCAGGTTTTTAGAAAGAGGGCGCTGCTCACCCAAATAAAATAAGCTTCCTTAGAGGAAAGAATTTCAGACAGTAGCAGCTCAGAAACTTGAACATGAATCTTCCCCTGGGGCCCGTGGTCACGCTAACACTGTAGCCCCCTGTCTGGCCTGTGAATAAGACAAATTCCTCACAACATTTGTGAGACATGGCTTTGCCTAGTTAATAATCAATGGCAGTAGAATTACATAAAGTCAGGAAGTGTTGACCCAATGTGGGAAGCACCCTGCCCCAGATGCAGCACTTACACCCTCAGACTCTCAAACATTTGCATTTCAATTGCAAGGTTTCTTGGAATGGAATGGTGACTGAAGGAAAAGGGCAGTCACTCTGTGAATGTATATATGTGTGTGTGTGTGTGTGTGTGTGTGTATTTATTTACAAAACACCACAAGAGATGTTCTATCTCTTTTTGATCTAATTTACGGAGTAGAATCCCTAGATTTACAGCATATAATATACACAAACACTATTTTATGATAACCACACGAATACATGAGAGATGAGCATCCGAGATGGGGGATCCACTCGGATTTTTAAACTTATCTTGTTTATTTACCACCACCCCCTATACAGCCTTCTTCACTGTTGACTGGCATTTCCAAACCTGTTTTTCTCTACTCAGTGGGCTTCATTGTACTAAGAAAACCCAAATGTCATTACTGTTTGCACCTTGAAGAAAATGATAGTTTGTCTTTTACTTATAGGAAAATTCATTCTGAAAACTAACACAGTACGTGAACAACAAAAACCCAGACACTGCACTATGCACAGCTTAAAGCTGGATACACACAAAGGGACTAAAATCATTTTTTAAATGGAAAATTAAACTTTGTCCTCTGCCTTCTTGGTGCTACAGCCAGTGAACAGGGTCACACTAATATCAGACACCTGTGTGCTCCCAGTAGCTGGGACCCTCCCTACCACAGTGAGATTGTCAAAAGGATTGTCACCAAGGGAAGTCTCAGGCTGGTCTGCCTTGAAGCAGCAGAGCTGAGCTTTAAAGTGCTTCTGGAAGGTCTTGCTCAGCCAGTAGAGAGCAAAGGGGTTTACACAGGAATTACTGAAAGCCAGCACTCGAGAAAATACGGTGACAACAAATGGAATGGTAGTGGGCTCCTCATAGCTTCGGTAAGTGAATGAGTGATAGAGATACAGGAGGTGATTCGGCAACCAGCAGAGAGCGAACAGAGCCACCAGCACCAATACTGTTTTGGCAATTCTCTTCCGGGATTCAATCTATATGGGGAGAAAATTGTGCACACACATAAAAAAAATCATTTATCTGGCAGAAATTTAAAAAATACCATCCTCTAGATTGACATAGGAATTTACAGTTAACAAGCTGGCCTCCCTTTGAACACATACTTGTGAGCTAACTGGCTGGGACACATGGGAAGTCTGCCTGTGGATACAGAATATGACAAGTTAATTGGCATGCTAACCTGTGATCTTGGTCTCATTAACTCTCATTCTGAGGCCTCCCACCGTCCTTGGATGCTGAGCTACTCTAGTTAACTCAAGCAGTGCTGTGGAATCCCCAGTGATTTAATTTTACTAAAATGAGTGATACTATTCAGAGCACCTTTCACTGAATCTGCAGAGGCTGACAGGTGCCAACAGTCTTCTGCAGTAAAAGAAAGTTGTCGGGTTGGCACTAAAGTTGTTTTTAATCTATTGGGATTTGAATCATGTAGGCAGAGGGATAAAAACAAAATGTGCCATCCATCATATATGTGAATACTCCTATCCACATCTGTTAGCATGAGAGATGCACCTAGTAGAGCCACAGACAGAGCAAAGAAAACTGGACCACATAAACACTTAAGTACATAGCTTATATAGCTTCAGGCTCATGAGCACAGCTATTCAACTGATAGACTGCAAAAAGGAATACTTCTATCCCTAGTCCCTCTCTTCCTGTTCCCTCTGTGTAAAAAGCACTTCTCTGTTCTCTGGGATGGAAGCCTTCTGGACCACCAATCAGAACAATGTTTGGTCCCATCCTTTCATCTCATACAGATTTATGAAAAGAGAGCATGCCTAACGCAACAGTCTTATGTGTGAGTCACTGTGTTCTCTTGCCATGACCACTTTATTCCACTCTACCCAGATCTCAGGTTGCTCATCTGTGTAGAAATAGTTTGCATTGAGTAATGTGATGAATCTTGCCAGTTTTCCCATTCTGTGAAGTTAGACTGCTCTGTGACCCTTGCTAAAGCAAAGGCTATATAGCCTCACATTATTCAGATTCCTTTACTGGTCTATAAGATAAAGAGCTTGTACTGATCTCACACTTCTTCTGCTCTGTCTATAATACTAATAGTCTCACCACCAACTGAATGCGAGTACCATCAGGAACTATGCTAGGAGGTTGATCTATGTCCTTTAGTCCTCTTCATTTTACAGATAAAGATATTGGGAATCAGAGAGGTCAAATAACTTGCTCAGCATTGCTCAGTGTGTGATAAATTTCAGACTGAAATGAGAGGCTGTCCTCACACCAACAGCTGTAGACTGCAATTTGATCTCTACACAGGTAAATGCAGTGTAGTTCAGTGAAAACTGCTTGGGGAGGAGGCTCACTTCTAAATTCAGGCTGTATTTATACATACCTGCTTTCGGGCATGGCTTTGTTCCTCAGTAGGTATATTCAAGGTGCTTTTGTAGAGAGTCCTGGCAATCAAAGAATAATAGACAGAGATAATCGAGAGTGGGATAATGTAGAATACTAAGAAACACAACAGAGAATGGATTTCTTGCAAGAGCCTCTCAGAAACAGGGTAGGAGTTACAAGATTCAAATGTGACATTTCTGTTAGGATCTCGGAAAGTGTATACATTTGAGAACACAGCCTCTGGCAAAGCAAATATCATAGACATGATCCAGATGCCACCAGCTTTTGCACAAGTCTTCAGAATAGCATTGGAGGGCTGTCGCTCAAGTGGCTTCACGACCGCTTTGTATCTAGAAACACATAATCACAAGCAGAGTTGAAATCAGTGACATGTGTGACTTTAGCAATCATCCAAATCTTCCTTCTTTCCAGTCATAGAGAACTTTCCATCTAGAACTGACTGGGGTTCCAAAAATACAGAATATACCCAATGATTTTATTGATTCTAATTAGCATGTCCCTTATTCACTCCTATGAGACATTCCAAATCTGCAATTTTATAATTTTCTGACAGACCCTTTCTTCAGGACAAATATTTTCAGCATGTTTTTCTGTGTGATTTGAGAATAATTCACAACCTATGTGTTGCCATAAGTATTCCAAAGAAGTTCTGTATGTATAAGCGGCTCATGTTAATGAAATTAATTCTCCTGGACAAAGTCTTCAGTCTTCCTAGAAAAGATTTCCAGGAGGAAGAAGCAGAGAGCTCATGTTTTCCGATTCATAAGGGCTACTTCATTCCCTAAGTTAATGGATTAAGGGGGACATGAAGATAAAATCAGAAATTGAGCCCAGGCAATTATGCTTCCTCCTTTGGACAGAGGAGGAAACTCTTTAGCCTTTGTGGGAGTCTGTCCTTTAGAAGAATATGGACCAATAAAAGCAACAGCAACAAAAATACAATGACAACAATACTACTACTATTACTACTGATGATGATGACACAGAGCAAGCTTCTGTTCTTTTTAGATTCCAGCATCTAAAGCTAAAGTACTGCCAGGCATTGATTACCTACAGGATCTTGCGAAATTTTTAAAGCACTACTTTTAATAGTTGGAGCCTCAATTTTTCACGCTTTTGCAATTATTTTGCAATAGATATTCAACCCAGGAAAACAGAGTATTCAAACTAAAAACACCCTAACCAAAAAGAACAAACAAACAAGCAACAACAAAAACCAAACCAAAAAAAAAAAAAAAAAAACCCAACTCTCTAACAGACTGCTTCACGTGCTATAGCCACAGGACTCTAAAAGTCCATCAGAATTAATTTACTTCTCTAGGAATGATAATGTCACCACAAGCTTACAGAGAAAACAAATAGGATTAAATGATGACATGACACTGAACTGCTAGGGAGCTGAAAACCTTACTGTTTCCTTCCGATTAGATAATCTGGGACTTTCAAATAAATTCATGCATCTTATCGCTTTACCATCTTTCTGGTATGTGATAATACATACACAGTCCATTTCACACATATGCCAATGTTTTCGTGTTGACTCTGTTATACCACTAGGCTGCACTAATGTATAAAGCATGAGTATTTTTCTTTGTACCTGCAACAATTTGCCTGATTTAATAAGCCGGAGGAAAATAAAAACACCGTTCGCTATTCTTTCAAGCAATTACATTTCAAAGAAATGAAACCCCCACCCAAAGCACATATTTTTCAAGCACTCTTCAATGCTAACAGAAAAAAATTAACATTTTTACTCTAACTTTTATTTTAAAACCCTACCGTCTTTTTCTGATCTTACATTTAGGTTACAGAGTGTGAGAAAAGCAACCGGTAGCCAGTAAATTGCTAAGCACAAGCTTTTCTTCTTCTTTTTTTTTCTCTTTACCTAATTTCACATCCCAGCAAATAGAAGAGAGAAAAGAAACTCACCTGTCAGCACTGAGAATTGTTAGCGTGAACACTGACACACCGACAGAAGTGAGCCGGATGAAGGAAAGCACTTTACAACCGATCTTTCCAAACAGCCATCCTTCTGCTAGGTAGTGGGTTGCATCCACGGGCACACACGTCAGCAGAAGCAACAGATCTCCGAAAGCCAGGCTGGTGATGAAAATATTTGGAACTGTTTGCATGGATTTAGTCTTGAAAAAGACTTTGATGAGGATAGCATTTCCGAGGATGCCCACTGAAATGATCACAGCATAAATGATATAGATGGCACACAGTGCTTCTAGTCCTGGAGAGTTGTCTCCGGTCCGTCCTTTATGAGTGGTATCGTTGGAGACAACAGAGCTTGATGTTTCTGTGTCATTTGTGATGGAAATTAAAGTCTGGTTAGTTGACTGAGGCTGCCTTTGAGACATGTCTCCTTCACTACCTCTTCTCTGCTCAGTTCAAATGTAGTTAGTTGACTGTCACGTCTAGTGCCTCCGTCTAGTAATGAGGTGGCGTCAGGAGAACAGAACGGAATGGGAAGAAAACCGAAGACATCCGGCTACTCCTTCCCTTTAGTTGTTCTGTGTCTCCCAGCATGCTTGGCTAAGCGCTTACAGATCTGGCACCAGGAAGTGGGAGGAGGAGGATGGACGAGTCTCATTGGCATTCTTATGACATAAGATGAGGACGGGGGCTAAAGAAATGCCCTGTATTTGCTTTTCCCTTTGGGATGTGGGTCGTCCTTTGAAGAATTAGGCTTATTAAGGCACCTAATTGTTTATTAGAATAACCTGTGTCTTAATTTCTACCCAGCAAGGTCTAGATAGATCTTATTGAATTAAAAAAATGCCTCACCATCCCCCATCACATAGTGATCTAATACACTTTCTTTTATATGACAAATAAGGATGGATGGCCCCCAAAGCACAAACTTGAACCCACTCCTCAAAATTTAATATCAGAGAGACACTGAAGCAACAAATCACTCACACCTTGACAGAACTCATGTCACCTCACAAAGGCAATAATCCAATGACCTGGGATGAACATATAATTCTGCCACATGGGAATTCCCAACCTTCATGTCCCTGTGCTGTATTATACCAGTGCAACCTGTAAGTGATGCAAACTACGAGCAGACCACCAGTCATTTTGTCTCTTAGTGTCTCAATAAAATCATGTTTTCCATTTGACTATCTGTTTAAATAGACATCTTTTCCAAGTTTAAAGGAGTTCTTTCCCACAAAATGATTCAAATGAACTGACCTTATTCTTCAACCAAATAACACTGAATAATGTCTCTCAAGATCTTGACCCAAACTGTGTTGGAAGAATGAATATTTATTCTTTTTCCAATGGAAAAATATAATGTAGATCATTCCAGAGATAAGGAACATGCAGATGATGTGTGCATCAACTAAAAAAATTAAAAATATAAAAATTAAGACAATCACTATGGCACCAAAAATAAAGGCCTGTTTTTTTGTTGTTTGGTTTTTTTTTTTTTTTTTTTTACAGAAACTGTATATAGGGGGGTGTGTATGTGTGTGTGTGTGTGTGCTGGAGAAGGAGGTGGAAAATAAAATATATGTTATACAAAAGTGGAAAGGGGCTGCTAGGGTTATAGTTCAAGTTATTGAAAGGGGACAAGGTGGGAGAGGAGCGGAGAAGAGTGCTTGCTTTAATACTTCTGTGCTAAGAAAAAGTGGAGGTTTCTTTGGTATTACTTAATGGGATTTGATAAGTAATGAAAAGATGCAGTTTGACTTGTGAGTGCACTCTGCAATAGTGATTCCTTTTATTACCAGCCCATTTGTTCTCGTTCGTAATGGCATGCCCCCAAATCTTATCAGCACAAATTCCTACAAAAACTCAGGAAGGCCTTTGTAGAAACCAAGTAAAATTAAACATAAATTGTAGTGGTAGATGCTAAGAGTTGGAGTTTTCAATTGAATCTTCTAAGTGGAATGTTTGATAATAGGCAAATTCTTTCAATGACTAAACTTAATGTCTCCCTAAAAGTGGACATTTATGGAGGCTATTCCAAGATGTAGCCACCTACATCCCTATACTCAGTCATTCACATATGCCTAATCTCATATGCTGTGATCAGTGTGAACTACAATTAAAACTTACTGAGAAATTTTTTCATTCGCTAAAATCTTTAGACATTCTGAACACTGAGGTAAGGGACAAATTTTGAGGTAGGTGCATTTATCTCCATGCATTCTTATCGATAGTCTCAGTAATTTTTCTTTTTGAGGAATTTTCTCCCATACCTCCAATCACATGTCTCTGTCCCACACAACTTACTTCCAACCATTTACATATTAATCCCAGTTTAAGGTGTTTCAGTTAATGAAGATCAGATGCTTACCATATAGCCCCACAATTCTAGTCTTCGGTATCTACCCAAAATAAATAAAAAGCATATTTCCACACAAAGAACAATATGCAAATGGACATGGAAGATTTTTTCATAAAAATGAATTACAAATAACCCAAATGAAATTAAAATAAAATAAAAACAATAATTATTTAATAGTGGAATACTACACAACAATAAAAACAAAATTTTGCTGCCTGTTACAAAATGAATGAATGCCAACCATATTGCAATGAAACACATCAGACAATTGATATGATTGGTTCCTTAATATAAAATTCTGGAAAAGTCGAAAAGCAGAAGTGACATATAAAGCATATAAATAGCCTGGATCTGAATATTTGAATGGGGATGGAGGAGCACATGAAGCAACTGGGCATGCTGGAGTAGTCTAGAGCTATGCGGTGTGGTGTAATAATGTAACGATGTTTGGCCGACTAGAGAAACTGATTACAACTCAGAACAGACACTCTCCACTGGCTGAGTTCATGATAGTAAAATTAGATATTGATGAAGACTGAAAATGTAGAGGAAAAGTAAGGTGGGGGCTAGATGCCTTAAGATATATATGAGGAAGACTTTTTCAATAGTCTTCAGAACATTCCATGAGGACTAGAGCTTGTGCTTATAAGAGATACAGGGATGAGAAGGACACAGCTTTTAAACTATAGTTAAGGAAAGTACACAAAGAGCCATGCAATGTGAACTTCTCTGGGAGTAACACATACTTGCTCACATGGGATACCTACTTTCTTTCCAAATCTACCTCAAGCATTTTTGAATACCTACTGAGATTGTGCTAATTTGCCAGCTGGAGTTACTGGCAATGGTTTAATCATTCTGGGTCTTTCAAAGCATTTTGATTGTGCTGATAAATGGATATTTTACCTGGTGCTGTTAATACCTGGAGTTTCATCATACCATGCACTCTCTATGTCACTCTTCCAAGCCTAATTAATATTCTTTCTCACAATTTCTCCAAGCCATGAAGTCCTTTTCAAGGGATCACCACTGGTCTGCTAGGCCTTGTTCTTTTCTGTCCAACCTATGAAGGCATTGGAAGCCCCTCTTAACCATTTTTTTCCAGAAGAAGAAATCTAATATTAACCTTATTTAAACAGAGCTTACACTCTTTAGGGTTATTTTCATGTTTCCACTTCTCCACTCAACAGTCTCCTTTGTTCGCTGCAGTCCACTGATTAATGGGTAACATAGTCTCACCTCTTGAAGTGAACTTCTCAACTGCCAGAAAGAAGGGGATATCACTATTTTTTTTCCTTTACTGACTTTGCTATTCTCATGTGTAATTGAGGAAGCTAAAGGACTAGGAAAATCAAGGCATCAACCTGAACCATGGGCAGAGGTTTACAAGTCTGTGTTCCTAACCACTTCCCAATCAGAGAGAGGTAGCTTCAATCACACCATAAACTTTGACTAGTTCTAAAGCAGAGCATACTCTCTTGATCCATGCCAATCGAGATGGTTTCTCAAGATGTCACCTGGACTTTGTTGGACTCAGGTCAGAGATATCCTGAATGAAAATTCACCAGATCTTCATGACTTCTTACTCTTTAGTGACTAAGATGAAACTCATGCCTTTTAGGAACCTCCACTGAGTGTGTAGGATGGCAATGTGTTCTCAACCAGAACCTTCTTGAGCTACTTGGAATGTCTTTTCCTGCCTGGGAAATAAAACCTTAGGTCATTTATCTAGAGACAGAAATTATCTTAGTTAGGGTTTTATTGCTGTGAAGAGACACCATGACCATGGCAACACTTATAAAGGAAAACATTTGATTGGGGCAGGCTTATAGTTTCAGAGATTTAGTCCATTATCATCATGGTGGGAAGCATGGCAGTGTGCAGGCAGGCATGGTGCTGGAGAGTTCTACATCTTGATCCACAGGCAGCAGAAGACTGTGTGCCACAGTAGGCTTAGCTTGTGCATAGGAGGCCTCAAAGCCTGCCCTCACAGTGACATCAAGGAATCCAACAAGGCCACATCTACTTTAATAAGGCCACACCTTCTAATAGTGCCATTTCCCACAAGCCAAACATCCAAACATTTGAGTATATGAGGGCCAAACCTATTCAAACTACCACAGAAATGAAGCAGATTTCATGCATTTTAAAGAGAGGTACTTTGTTCCAAGTTTAGAAATGGGTAGAGAAAAGCAAGGGTAGAGTCCTAATCCCAGTGCTGAGAAAAATCACCAAAGTAAGAAAACAGCTTGAACTAAAACCTGAGACTGGCCTAGAACTCCTTCAGCACTCTTTTGCTGTAAAATTATGACTGATCAAGTGGGCCAAGGGAGGGACCAAATGTATAAGTAAAAGACTAAGATCTGCAAAATTAGGGACAGGAGGATGTCATAGTCTGATATATGACAGGTTCTGTACTGTGTACCAGGCCATGCAAACCCTTGGCAGTATGTGCAAGAGAATTGCTTTTCTAGACCACATTCACACTCAGAAAAGCTCTCTTTTAGAGGACAGACTTCTGGGCTGTGGTATTATGTCCACAGTATCTTCATTATTTCATGTTACTTTAGTGTCTAAGACAAATTTCTAGTAGAAGCTCAGAGGATGTTTTAAAAAATATATCAAACACGATGAAATACAAACTAAATATCACTTACTGAAAGATAAGCATGCAGATGCACTGTGACTAATAACGATAGTTTGAAGGTTTGAAGATATACAAAAATCTGAGCAAGAATTGTGGAGTCCTGACAAGTACAAGAAATGACCGCAGAGCTGTGAATCTGTAATTATGCTTCCATTCATATTTCTTTCTTTTATTATTTTTGAGATGTCTTGGTTTCACATAATCCATTTTTCTTCCAGCTGAGTAAATAGTTCTGTGTTCCACCTAGCTCACATTAAATCAAGAGGGATCATCCCTGTCTGTTCTCAGCAGGTAGCATGTTGCCTTAGCCCCAATTGGAAGGAGTGAAGACTAAACTGGGTGCCTTAATTAGGCAGGGCTGTCTTCACACAGGAATGACTTCTCAGTGCACCACTGCCAGAAACATTAAAGTTCATCTTCCATCCCCCTTGGATTCAAAGAGGCCTGGTCTTCCTCCTAGGAGATCCTAGGAACTGGCCGGTATGCTCCTTGAAGTCGTACAAGGCTTGGAAGACCATACTGTATACAAAAGTAGAGAGCCTTCTGGCAGGGAGGGCTGTTTGACAGCTTCCTTTTGGTCAGGTGGGAGCCTGTGTGGACAGAAAGCTGTGGAATGGACATCCCCACAGTAGGTCAGGGTTTCTTAACAGGAGGGATGAGAAAAGAAGCTGCAAGGATCCTTTCAACCTCAGTCCACTTTCCTTTCTCTCTTAGAGTATTATGATACCATTTCTAAAAGGACAATGAACTGTTTTCAAGATCTCTTGTACCCCAAACATTTGAGTGCTCATTAGTATGCTGAATTACAGACATAATCTCAAATATGACCCTCTGGAAGAGCTTTAAAAACTTATCCCATCACACACACCACACACACACAAACACACACACACACCAATCACCAAAGTGAGCAAGTTGGTGAAGCCAGAAAATCAATTTGCCAATGTCAGTGCTCTAGAATCCTCTAGAATCGAATCTCCACTTTTTACAGTACTGGGCACTTAAAGCTGTCTGGTTGGATCTGTTCTTTAGTACCCCTCACACATGGAAGTAGATATATTTGGCTTTTTACAGGGCTAGGATATTGGATTTGGGTGATTGTTACTCTTTACTATTTCTCTGGGTTTAAAGATAATGAATCTGGGACAGACGCTTGGGCCTTTGTCACTGACTTAATGGCATTCACTGATGAAGACTTGAGAAGGATATACGATCATGACTTTGAGAAATATGAAAGCTGAATCTGGAAAACAAGGCTTCAAACTTTACCAGAAGCAACCCATCCTCTTTACACAAGGATCGATACACTCTTTCCAAAATCCTGTCTTCCGTTTTCCTCTTTGAGCTCCAAGCCTAGAAATTCTGACCACCAGACTCCCCACTCTCTCAGGTTAACTGAGACAGGGCAGTTGCATGTGTAACCCTGCAGAGCTCAGGACTGGAAACTGTTCACATCCCTATCTTCCCACAACCTCTTCGGTTTTCCATAGAAGGTGTTGCACACTGATTATCAGGGGCATGGATCCAAAATCATTCACCTTGCTTGGTGAAGAAGAGAGCCACCTGAAAGGAGACTTACCAGAACTTGGGGTCCAGGGAAAGCAGGAAGTGATTGAAGGAGCAAAGTGCTCCAGGAGGTCTAGAGCATGGCCCACAGACCTCTACTGCTTTGTGCCTGTGCCTTTGCAGTGCTCTCTTCTGAGGGGCTAGCAGTGAACAGCTGCCCTAGGCCTCCACAAATGCCAGGGAACAGAAGTGCTGTTAGCTCCTCCATTTTTTTTCCAGAGCCTCACCTATTTCCTATAGAAGCAACTGTACACTCACTAAAGGGAGCTTAGATCCAGACCTCCCTGCCTTGCCTGCTGGCTTGAAGAAAGCCCAGAGACGGAATGAGTAAAATTACCAAGGCAGGAGACTTGGCATTGTCAAGGAAACAGTGGTAACAGCAGAGGCACAGTGACTGTCCTGTCCCTACTTAACTCCCTCTTCTTCATTGATGCTAGGGAGACTTCTCAGCGCACAGAGAAGACAGGAAGTTCCTTTATTCACTCTCCCACTATGGCTAAAATAATGAAGAATGTACTCTGACCCTGAATACAAGGTGTCAGAGATTAGTTTTCTGGGCTAGAGCAGCTGTGTTTTTGCCTTCACAGAGGTGTCTGGAATTACTCACAGCTTTTCAGTCATCCTTGAGCTTTATCTATGTAGAAGGGATAAGTGTGGGTGGTAATTTGTGGTAGAAAATGTGCATCAATAGTGATCCTTGCCTCATGTGATGGGCTGAAAGACAGCTCAGGGGATGATTTGCCAAAGAGGCTGGCCCTGTTATGGACTTTTCTGAAAGTATTCTGTGGACTGGGAAGAACAGTAATGGAAAAGTTGTTGCCTTGTTCCCAATAGCACCTTCTCCAGCCATTTTGACTGTGCTGTAGATCCACTGTTTACTGCCATTTCTATGCCTTTATCTTAAAGAACCAGAAGCCTCAGATGCCCTTCTCTCCTGATTTGTCTTTGCCTTACAGAGTAAGTATACTCTTTGCTTAAGTGTGCTGTTCAAGAAAGGAAATGGGTTTGCTAGTGCGTGGCTCCAAACAGGTTCAAAGGGAAAAGCTGCCAGGTAAAGCTAAGTATTTACCCTGGGACAATAGATGGACAATAGACTATGGTGGGACTGAAGAATAGGCAAAGAAAACTCTCAAACAAGTCTCTTCACTGGTACTTCAAGCCAGATGACATATACTGACTTCCCCTGCTTCTAGCTACATAGAAGGACAGGTGTCCTACTCCATTTGCCTTCACTGTCACCTCTGTCCTGTCATATATGAATGTATCTAGAGTAAAAACTAGTCAAAAGTGAAGAAGCCAGTGCTCAGAAGGATAATCTCTGCTCCAAGGCTTTTAAATTTCTGTTTTGTAGTTGCTACGATTCAGTAATCCTACTCTAATGGGAGTGTAGCCTTGAATCTTTGTCAAGACCTCCATTTCCCAACTTCATTACCCTGCCTTTCTTCCACACTACAGTATCAGGAAGCAAAATTCCATAAGAGGGGGCATTGAAGACTTGACTTTAGGGGTCCACTCAGTCCAGGTTTTTGTCATAGTTCCTATGTTTGGGAAACAATACCATTGATGGCTAAAATTGATCATTATTTTTCGGGTTGTAGTCCTCATCCTCTACTGCCTATCCTCTGTGGAAGAGTTCACCCTGACACACAGCCCCAGTCTCTCTGGTTTTTAGGTCTCCCTCTTTCCTTCCTTTCTCAGTAGTTCCTGAGGTTGACAGGCTGTCCTAACTCTATAGACAATGTAATGGGCTTGTAACCTGCATGTTCACACAGAGCCCAGGGTATAGAAGGCCTATGTACCTGCTTTCATCCTCAAAAATTCTTAACCATTCTTGAGTGCTAGGTCTCCCATTTTCATTCTTTCCTTCCCCTGACAAATTCTGGGGCTAGTCCTATATTGTTGCTGTGGCCTAAAGTCATGGAGGTAACTACACTCCCCGCCACACACATATCAACCAAGTAGTTCGCATTTGGGCTGTGATGTTCATTTTGTTCATTTTGTTAGCAGCTTCATGAACCTTGCTTACCTATGATCATCCGTGATCCCTTCCCCAGTGCCCTCTCCCATCACCACATGATACCACACATCCTACCTAGGTGCCACTTTCTGGGCATATCTCAATAGAAAACCTTGGCTTCACCTCTTAACAGATTTCTGTGGATACCTTCATGTCAGTTGATGACTCCTCTGTGGTAGGCCAGACAGATATGCCACATCTACAACCAGAGTCCTGTGATCTCCTTTGAAGGGCTGTCCTACTCAGAAGGCCAGTAGATATCAGGGAAGAACTCTGAGCATGAAGATCTGTGGTGGAAACTTGGATTAGATTCTTTGGAGTCTGTGGGCTTGGTTTTGTAGTACGTGAACCAGTCGGTTTCTGTGCCACCAAGCAAGGCTGATGAGAAGCAGCCTTGTCCTGCAATTCTACTGGGCCCAGGAGGAAGACCCAGAGTGCAGGATATAGCTCAGCACTAAAGTTCATAGGAAGACTGAAATGATAGTCTGTGGCTTTTTCTATTCCTTCCCTCTCCCTTTCTTCTGAACTTCCTCTCCTTTCTGCTCCTCCTTTCTCCTTCAGTCCTCCTCCCTTCCTGCTAAGTATCCCTTTCTCTTTGCTCTTCTCCTATTATCAGTAAGTCTGGGAAGTTGACTTGATCACTTGTAGCTCAAAATGAAGTGTTACAGCACCTTGCCAGAGTACCAGTGGGATGCTTCCAGAAGAGCAACTCCCTTGGCCTGTTCAGGCATGCTGAACAGGCTGCTTTAACTCACGTTGGCTGTGGTTGGTGTTCTGATGCCATCACCCAGAGCCAACACATCCTCCAGGGAGATAGGACATCTGTCTTTTAGAGGGGGCATTCTTTGTATTTTTTTTTCTTCCAGAGCATTCTCTATGCTCCATCTTAGTTCTAAAGAAAGATGTAGTTTTGGTGAACTGACCTCTTGGCTGTAATTTAGGTGGTCTGGACTAACTCAGAAGGACAGGGGAGCAGGTGGTGCTAGGCATAAGCGGGAACTGATAACACTCGAAAGCTTTTACTATAAATACCTCTGCTTTCCATTACTTTAAACCTGCATCAAGGCCACATCAAAAGGCACAGTGTGTCCCCAGCAGGCAGTTCGCCTGTGGGCACTGGAATACATATCTATGCTTAAAGACATGGAGGAGAGCTCTAGGGAAGGGGAAGGATGAGAGGTGCTGAGGTCATGAATACACTTGTGAAATACAATGAAAATCCAGAGAGGTGGGCATGAAATGGTTTTGCTTTGATTGGCTGGAGCTGGGGGAGAGGGTTTATTTATTTGTTTGTTTGTTTGTTTATGTTAAGACAGGATAGCCTTGCTTAACCTGGAAATCATTAGGTAGATTAGACTGGCTTTGACTTCGAAGTAATCTTTCTGCCTCTGCCTTCCGAGTGCTAGGATTGCAGGTGTGTGTCACCATGCCTGATTTGAACAGGATACTCATTATAGGTATCAAAGTCTAGAAAGAAGATGTTGGTGCCTAACATAAAAGTCAGCTATATCAAGATTGATGTCATTAATGTCACAACAGTTCAACGAAACTTGTATAGCAGTAGCATGGGCATACTTTTCTGGACACTCTGAGCTTGCTCACTAAAGTTTCTCTGAAGTTATCCCCTGCCCCTTTCTCCATGTGATAGCTTACACCTTTCTCTTTTCTTCTCCATCTTCCTACACCAAGGGGCTGCTGAGATTTTCAGCTTGCTTGCCTTGAGATTTTTCTTTTAAACTCCAATAAAATTGGCCTCACACTTAAAATAAAATAAAATAAAATAAAAGGGGTAGGCTAATCCAGTTCTTCTCCTTGGCTTCCCAGTTGGCTAAGTACAGAGACCTAAAAGGGTTGGAACACTTCTCTTGGCTACTGATGAACTCTTGTCCTTACTTGCATTACAGTCTGCTACTTGCCTTGGGCTTTATCTTACCCAGATTGTAAGACTCTAGAGAGTGAAAATATGGATACTCCAGCAGATGTACTGCTCATGGTAAAGAGATAGAATGTTTCCCTTAAAAGCTGTCTTTCCTAAAAAGTACTGTGTTTGGGGTCCCTAAGGAAAACTGCCCATGGAGGAGACTACAATGGCTGAAGTATCCTAAGGCATAGTTATGGTATATCTACTTATGAAGGTCACTGCAAATAACTCTACAGCGTCTTAAGATACTGTGCCTACCTATTTCAGAAAATCCAGATCCTCCTGGGTATAATGAGACCAATCTTGCTGTCCTGTGTGAAAAGCCTTGATATAATGCTGTTGACTACATAAGCCACTCCCCCTTTAAAAGAGCCACATGACACTAGTGTACATCAATTAGTATATAATAAAAATATAAATGCCCCAAATCCAACATTCTGAGATGCTGATTGAACTTCAGACAAAAATCCTTAGCTTTTACAGCAAAATGAAAAGCTAAGAAGACATGAACTAACATCCCCTGGAAGAAGAAGCCTGGAATAACAAACACGGAAGAATGGCCACCAAATGGTGACTTGAGGCTGAGAAACAAAAATGCAGCATGAAACATAAGAGTCTTATCCTGCTAGCATTTCAAATTTCAACTTGATTAGTTTACATGCAAGTTTACATACAAAAGAGACTACAACAATAAAAGATTAGCTACTACAGCTTTTAAGTTTTCTTTTAAATTGAATGTATATTTTTGGTGGGAAGTGCCATGAGTGCAGGTGTGCACAGATGCCATAGGTGTCCGAACCTCCTGCAGTTGATGTTATGGACAGTTGTGAGCCACCCCACATGGGTACTGGGAACCAACCTTGACTCCTTTGCAAGAGCAGTACATTCTTAACCACTAAAGTCCCTCCAGCCACATTACATATATTTAACAATGAACCTGAGCTAAAATTTTCTCTTTCCATGATCCAACAAGTGGTGAGTACCTCACATAATAACCATTAGTTAGTTCTCTATTCAAGTTTTTACTGACCTCTTTTTTTAAGGCCAGGCCAGCCTTGAACTCACAGAGATCCATTTGCCTCTGTTTCCTCAGTGCTGGGATTAAAGGTGTGCACTTGCACACTATGTTCCTATTTTCAAAGGGCCTGCTCATCGTGCATTCCTTGAAAAGGTCCTCTATCTTTTGCATTGGAGTTCACATCCACCCCAGGGGTACTCAGGGCCAGTGACTTCAGTTACCAAACCTTTTTAGGAGAAGGCTGAGTAGGATTAGTATGGTCTAATAGGCCTACCACTTTGGTAGAAGGCAGAAATTACCCCTTTAGCCTTCCAAGAAACCTACCTACATTTAAATGACTGAGATCTGTTTATTAGGACTGTTTGTTTATGTAAATTGCAGGGCATCTCTACTGCTCCATAATTGGACAAGCAGTCCCTGTAAACAGACCCTTGAGGAATTAGTTATCGAGAAGCAGTAAGGTTATCTCAATACAACTCTACCGAATTGGAACATATAACAAACCATCTGAACAAAGAAATCCTATCAGGACCCCTGAGACCAAAATCATTAAATCCCCAAAAGCATTTTTTCTTATTGTAGAAACTGATAATTTCAACTTCTTTTGTTGGCTAGATCTCTATAAACACTGTCCTCAAACTTTAAAGCATTTTAGTGCTGACTAAATAAATAGCCCTCAGATACAGCATAAACCAAACCAAAACAAAAAACAAAAACCAAAAAAAAAACCAAAGAAACAAATGCTTACATAAATTGTCCTGAACTCCCAAAGACCTCTTCTCAAAGATGTCTGTTGCAGCTAGGTATAATTAATGATGTATGTTGTTTCAGAGTCTCTTCTGCCAGTAAGTGGGGTTTGATATTGAGCTGGCTATGGTAAAGCAGTACCACCTACATACCAGCATCCTTAGAAGCATCTTGGTACAACAAATCAGATGTCAGAGATGACTTGTGGATAAAATAGGAGTGATTGCATGAAGGTACTCCCAGTAAAGCAATGTTTGATGAGACCGTTTACATCTGATGATTCAGAAACCATCAGAAGCCCCAACCATGCTCACTTGGCCTAGAAGAGGGAACTTCATGTGCTTCTTTAGATCTATAGTAACGTGCATAGGATAATAGCCCGAAATTTGTTCATCTCTGGGATTACTCAGTTCGTCAAAAATCCTGCCTGTGGTATCCTTTTTCATATGTCTTACTCTTGGTGGGCTCTCTGATGTATCTGGCAAAGGGGACTGCTAATAGTGAAGGGGATCTGCTGTTTTTAGAAAGAAAGACAAGCACCAGAGGGGATATTAAAATGATTTCTTGTTTTATTATTTTTCTATTATTATTTTGGTTGTGAGCCTACCCTTTAATGCTTGAGCCATCTCTCCAGCCCTCTGCCCCTCTCCTCTTTTGTTTTTTTTTTTGAGACAGGGCAGTTCTGGAACTTGCTCTGTACAACAGGCTGGCCTTGAACTCATAGAGATCTGCCTGCATCTGCCTCCCAAGTGCTGAGATTAAAGTCCTGTGCCACCACCACCCACCAGGCTGTCTTGGTTTATATGGATGGTAGTCCTATCATATTGAGCCCTGACCTTTAGGGTCTATTTATTCTAAATTACTTCCTTTTAGACCCTTTACCCAAATGAGATCACATTGGAGATTACAGTTTCAACCCTATGAGTTCATCACAGTAGCTTTTGTAAAGTTAGGGGTGGGTGGGGTAGAATTGGCTTCAGTTCTACTACTGGATGTGTCATCCTGAGGCTGTCTGAGGATCCCCACAAAGAAATGAATTAATATAGTTAGCTGGAATGAGCAGCCAGTGTGCTCCTTCTTAATATCCTGGCAAGCCTTGTGTTTTCATTGTGCATCTCTGTATTTGCAATTGATTTCAATGACTTTATGGTAACAGAAAGAGGGCAAACCTTCCCACCTCTTAAGCTGTGCTTTGATCGAAGAACTCACAGAGAATAAAACAAGAATAATGTTCATCAAGTTCTTGTTAACAGTGCTTGTCATGCACTAAATTGAACTTTATCAGAATCCAGGCATTCAATTCAGTCCAGAGCTCTGGACTTTCGTAGTTTTGTGGGTTAATCAATATTCGTCCTTGCTCTGAGTCCTCACAAAAACTCAGAGTCATCCGGGGTCTTTTAAGAGGTGCCTCTGCCTCCATAGGTACCTAGCCTTAGGGCTTCAGAATCTATTGTTCTGCTGTGGGCATTAGCTTTTAATTTTTTTAATCTCTCAATGAGATTCTTAATGCTCAGCAAGGGTTGAAAACCAGTGGTAGTAAGGGGCTCTAGAGAGGCCTCATTCTATAGCAGAAGGTTCAAATTAACACTGCCTGGTAAGAAAGAATAAGTTAAGGCTTGCCAAGTAGGATTCCGGAATACTATGGTATCTGACTGTTTTCTTTTTCCTTTTCCTGTGAAGTGAAGAGACAGCATTACGTCAGCAACTATCACCACAGTGTTAGTTTTCATACTTTTCTCAGGAGAAAAGCCAACTCATTCTCAGTTTTGGAACTCACTGCTTAATGGAATGAATAATTCAATATTCAAAAAATTAGAGATAGCACACACATACTTTTCTTATGTTTACTTTGAACTCAAGATGTTCATTGGCAAACACACCTGGTAATATTTCTATATTGTTGATTTCTGGGCACACCTAATCTATTGCAATGTTTTTTGAAGACCAAGTTCTTAATAATTATTTATTAAATGAATTAAATAAAATGAACATAGTTCAGTACACAATTCAATAAAAAATATGTTAGTATTAGGACATATTCTAGTTTAGAGGTATATATATGGAAGGCATGTTTCTTGTCTTTATATCAGTGGCTTGATGTTAATTAAAATAAATTGTTGTGACTAAGAAATACCATGTGTACTGCTGTATCATAAGACTAGACTAAAGGAAGAAGAGATACGACTGTGCCTCTGTATTCATCTATCAACAGTTTGCTATTTCTACTTGAATATATATCACTAAAACTCTGAAGTTTTCAACTTGATTATTAATAATGATAAAAAAGATGTGTCAGGCATTTGTACTATGACACAAGAAGGAGGATGAGTTGCTGATAGAAGACGCATTTGCCTAGCCTCTACGCTTGGGTTTATCCAACTCTTTCTTCCTTTTGTACTCACTTATGTCAGTCTAGTTATAATTTGGAAAGAGCTTTAAACCATCAGTGAAAATGTTCCCTTAATGGAATCTTAGAGGCAGGCACATAAGCTGGAACTAATCTACAACTCCTTACCAAAACCCTTGGGGGCCAGTTGCATTTCAGAATTCAGAAAATTTTAGATTTTAGAAAGATAAGATGGTACATATGCTCTATATTTCATCTTATCCCTAATGGGTTCTGGGGCAATATCCCATAGGAAAAAATGCATTAATATTTCTGCTGTGATAATGGATGAATATTCACATTAAACATGATAGAAAAAAACCATAAATAGCAAAAATGTCATTTCAGGACAGATTTTTGCCACCGAATAAGATTTTTAAATTTAAAAATCTGCAGATCTTTTGGAATATTTGGACTCGTGGATATGAGATTATTAACCTTTAATGGGCAATTCTTAATGGGACATGCTTACTTAGCATGGTTTCTGGCACTTGGAAAGCATTGGATAATTATTAGTTTGTTGTTGTCATTATCATAAGCCCCAATGTAGCCATGCTGCAATATTAGAAAGACATGCAACTGAGCCATAGGCAAAGTCATCAGTCCTCTGCCAGAGTACAGTATTTCCTTCCAGATTTGGTAAAACTAAGAGTCCACTGGAAGCCTTGATTTTTATTCTGGCCACGATAGAATAGCATATTTACTCCAACCCTTTTTCCTCTCACAGTTAGAGACCGAAGAGGGCATCCTCTAACTAGACTAGTCTACTAGTAAAAGGCAAGGAACACAAACAAAAATTTCCACCCCAAATTTACCCTGCCTACAAGATGTGCAGGAATAAAGACAGAGCAGATAAAGCAGAGATTGAGGGAATGCCCAACCAATGCCTGGCCCAACCTGAGAACCACCCTATGGGAGAGTGCCAACCCCTGACACTAATGTTGCAGACAGGAAGCTCTACACAGCAGTGCCTCAGAACGGATGCTAAGACTCACAACCAAACATTGGTTGATGAGTAGGGAATATTGGGAAATAGTGGGAGGAAAGAGCAAAGGACCCGGGAGTAACAGGAGCTCCACAAGAAAAACAGCAGAGTCAGATCTTGAGGAAGCACTATTCCTAATTGTCTGAGAAAGCATCAGATTGATTTCCAAAGTGGCTGTACAAGTTTACATTCCCACCAGCAATGGAGGAGCGTTCCCCTTTCTCCACATTCTCTCCAGCATGTGTTGTCAATTGAGTTTTTTATCTTAGCCATTCCGATGGGTGCAAGGTGAAATCTCAGGGTCATTTTGATTTGCATTTCCCTAATGACTAAGGACCTTGAGCATTTCTTTAATTGTTTCTCTGCCACTCTATATTCTTATACAGATAATTGTATGTTTAGCTCTGTACCCAATTTTTTAATTGGATTACTTGATTTGTTGTTTCTTCTTGAATTCTTTATATGTCCTGGATATTAGCCTTCTGTCAGATATAGGGTTGGTGAAGATCTTTTCCCAGTCTATAGGCTGTCATTTTGTTCTGACAACACTGTATCCAAAATATGCTCAAGTACACAACAAGGATATTTGCCTAACCATGTTTGTAGCAGCTTTATTAGTAATAGCAAGAGTTAGGAAACAGCCCAGATGTTCCTCAGCTGAGGAATGGATACAGAAATTGTGGTACATTTACACAATGGAATTCTACCCAGCAATTAAAAACAAAGAAATCATAAAATTTGCAGGCAAATGTTGGGATCTAGAAAAGATCATCCTGAGTGAGGCATCCCAAAAGCATAAAGACACACATGCTATATACTCACTTGTAAGTGGATACTAGACATATAATATAGGATAAATATGCTAAAATCTGTACCCCTAAAGAAGCTAAGCAAGAAGGAGGACCCTGGGTAATATAAACAATCCTCACTCAGAAAGACAAACAGGACTGAAATTTAAAGAGGGAGAAAACAGGAAACAGGACAGGAGCCTACCACAGAGGGCCTACCCAGAAAGACTCTACCCAGAATTGTTTCAAAGCAGATGCTGAGGCTCATAACCAAACTTTGGGCAGAGTTTAGGGAATCTTATGAAAGAAGGGGAAGATAGACAGACCTGAAGGGGTCAAGAGCTCCACAAGGAGAGCAACAGAACCAAAAAATCTGGGCCCAGGGGTCTTTTCAGAGACTGAAACTCCAACCATGGACCATGCATGGAGATAACCTAGAAGCCCTTTACAGATGTAGCCCATGACAGCTCAGTATCCAAGTGGGTTTCCTAGCAAGGGGAATCAGGATTGTCTCTGACTGTCTCTGGCTCTTTGATCACCTCTCTCTGATGGCAGAGCACCCTTACCAAGCCACAGAGGAAACCAATGCAGCCAGTCCTAATGAGACCCGACTGACTAGGGTCAGACGGAAGGGGAGAAGGAACTCCCCTATCAGTGGACTTAGAGAGGGCCATGGGAAGAGATGAGAGAGGAAGGGTAGGATAGGGAGGGAATGAGGGAAGGGGCTACAGCTGGGATACAAACTGAATAAACTGTAATTAATGTAAAAATGAAAAATTAAAATTAAAAGAAATATACAATAGAAAAATAACAGAACCAACTAACCAGAGCCCAGAGAGGTTTGCTGAGACTGAAGCAAGGACCATGCAGGAACTGGACCTAGGCTTCCTACACAGATGTAGCAGATGGACAACTTAGGTTTCAAGCAGGTCTTCTAGTAAGGAAAGTAAGGACTGCATTGGACATGGACTCACTTGCCAGCTTTTTGTTCACTTACCCCTGATGTGTCGGGGGAAGAAGGCGGTTTCAGCCCTGATACAACTTGATGAGCTGGGGTGGATGGGAAAAGGAGCTCCAATTTTATGAGGAAAAGGGGAGGGGAGAGGAAGAGGGAGAGAGAAAGAAGGTAGGACTAGGAGGGGAGGAGGGAAGAGGATACAAGGATGTAAAGTATTAAAATAAATAAATGAAAAAATTACTAGAGGCTGGAGAGATGGCTCAGTAGTTAGGAACACTTGCAGCTCCTGTCAAACATTGGACTTCCATTCCCAATAACCACATCAGCTCACAACTATGCATAATTCCAATCCCGGGGGATTCAGCATCCTCTTCTGGCCTTTGTAGGAACCACACATGCACATAGTGCACATACATACATGCAGGCAAACCATTCATCCACATAAAATATAAAGAAATCCTTAAAAAATATTAGACACATCACAAGAAATAAGGATGAGCTCTGCACTGAAAAATCTCATAGTGGTGAGTCCTTTGAATTTCCCCACTGACAGCTCAGCAGGGAGACAAACCTCTTTCTCTTACTAGGTATCAATAAGGCTAAATGATTACTTTAGAGGTACTGTTAACCTAGTCTGCATTCTGATTAGCTGTCTACTGAAAAATCAGTGGCATCTAATGTCAGAGATCATTTCTCACCTCCATTCACTATCAACAAGGGGAAATGCTAGAGCATGCATGATGAAGAGATTCACTTTTGCCACAGAACTTGTGGGGAAACTGAACTTTCAGCCTACTCATCTACAATGAGACAGTGAAATTGATTCCTCACTTTGCTAAATATCAATGCTCACATGAACTTACCAACCATACCTCACAGAAAATGGCTGCCTACAAATGTTGACTATTAAATAAAAACCAGACCCTCCTAAAACAATACCTCAAATGTCCAAGATATAATAGATAACCACTCATCATGCCAAGAGCCAGGGTAATTGAAGTTGAATGGCAACATGAAAGACAGATGCCAACATGAAGACTCCTCAGATGCTGAGGTTATCTGAATTCTTTCACAACAAAAGTAATAAAAAAAGTCTCAACAATTATGAATTATCTTGAAACAAAGAAAAAAAGAGAAAGCTTCAGTAAAGGAGCAAAAACCTCTAAAAGGGGAATGAACTGGAAGTTTTAGAACCAAAATCAAATTGAATCATTAAAAATTCTCTCTGGACAGCTCAAAAGTAAATTGGAGACAAGACAGGAGTGAATTAGTGAAATCAGACAGTTCAATAAAAACCACCAGTCTGGACAATAGAAAGAAGTAGGAAATATGGAAGACCAAAGCTTCAAAACACTCACTAAAGCTCTCAGTTTTAGATTATTGTATTTCCAGAAAAAAGTAAGAGAAGTGTGAGATTTTTCAAAATGTTTGAAGCTGAGTGTGATGGCACATGCCTCTACTTGCTAGAAAAGGGACAGTATGAGTTTTAGGCCAGCCTGAGCCACATAACAAGACTGTGTCTCAAAAATCATTTGAAGAAATAATGGATGAATTGGACCTAGGCCTCCTCCACATATGTACCTGATGGGCAGATTAGTCTTCATGTAGGGAGCAGAAGCTGTCTCTGACATGAACTCTGTTGTCTGCTTTTCGATCACTTCCCAAGCTGCCTTGCCTGGTTTCAGGGGAAGAGGATGTGCTCAGTTCTGATGGGAGTTATGAGTTGGTGTGGGTTGGGGGGGGTCTCCTTTTCTGAGGAGTAGGGGAGGAAGAGGTGTGAAAGAGAGAAGAAGGATGGGACCCGGTGGAGAGGAGGGAGGTGGCTATGATCAGGATGTAAAGTGAATAAAAAAAACACCCCAAATTTACAGAAAGATACAGTCTTACACATTCAAGAGGCAAGTCAAACCCCAAACAGTATAGACACAAAGAAATACATTAAAAATACAACACAATGAAATTTCGGAAAACTAAAGAGAAGAGAAAAAAATCCTGAAAGCAAATAGAGAAAATGAGTCATTGTGTACAGATAAACAACAACAATTCAAATCACAGTGTATTTATCACTTGAAAGCATGAAAGTCAGAAGTGAGTGATTTGGGAAATACAATCTACTACAATGTACTAAGCTAAGTCAGCCTCTAGTGAGACTGACAAAAGAAAAGGGATGACCAACCACCAACTAGGATATTACTATAGATTCTCTAGCCATTAGGAGATTAATGAGGGATCATTAAAAACAAGTGAACACACAGAGATTTAACTGATAAGATTAAATAGATCAACACCTTAAAAAGCCCAGACTACCCAAAATTCACCCAACATGAAAAAGATGGTCTGAATTTTTCTATTAGTATTACCAAAATCGAATCCATACATTTGAAGTACTTGGAAAAGAAATCTCTATCCATACATAATTCTATTATCAAATTCTAACAAATATTTAAGCAGGTGATACAAATGCTACACAATCTCTTCCAGAAAGTAGAACATGAGGTAACAGTTCTCAACATAATATATGAGGTCCTTACATGAAGACTAGGTACAAAATGAGGGAAGGAAGCTACAGTTAAGTCTATTGAGTTGACTTTGAAACTGCTGATAAGGGTAATTCTTCACCATAATGAAGCCCGGTTTCCCAACATAATTTATTGAAAAGATAATTATGTCTCCATTGCTTGTTTTTAGCTCTTTTGTAAAAAAAAAATGTCTGAGAACACGTGTTTATTTATTCTTTTGCATATATTCATGAGCCAGTTTTATGCAAACCCCATGTTGTTTTGATTGCTATGGCTTTGTACAATATTTTGAAGTCCAAGTTGAGTAGCAACAATGCTTCCTGCTTTGTGTTTTGTTCTCTTTGCTTGGGATTGCTTTTGTTATTTGTGGCTATTTGTGGTGTGCATCTGTGTGTGTATGAGAGAGAGACAGAGACAGAGAGAGACAGAGAGAGAGTTTCCACACAAATTTTAAGATTTTTTTCTAGCTTTAATTTGTAATATTTTGGTGTTTTGATAGGAATTGCATAGAATGAGTGTACCACATTAGGTAATATAAACATTTAAACAATCTGAATTCTCCCAAACCATGCACAAAGAATATCATTCTACTTTTTGTTTTTCTCTTCAATTACTTTTATTAATGTTTTATAATTTTCACTGTAGAGACAGGTTTACCTCTATGTAAAACTTATTAGTAGGTATTTTATTGTAGCTATTATAAAAGGAATTGTTTTCCTGATTTTATGGGAAGAAATCTTGATCATGCATGCATGTGTATAGAGATCTACATTGGATGTCTTCTTCAATCCTTCTGTCTCATTTTTTTTTAATTTTTTGAGAAAGGGTCTCTCACTAAACCTAGAGGTGGCAGTTTTGACTAAAATTAAACCCATTGATTAATGGGTCAAGAAAATAAAGTGTATATACACAATGGACTGCTATTATGTCATAAAAGGACAAAACTCTTTGTTTTGTGACAACGTAAATGACACTAGAGATAATTATGTTAAGTAAACTTATCGAAGCACACAAAGACAAGTACCATATAACTTCATCCACATGTGGAATCTACCCGTATATTTATTTTTCCTGTTGCTATAATAAAATACACCGACAAAAGGAACTTAAAAGAAGGAGGGTTTGCTTTGGCACAGTAATCCAGGATAGTCATAGTGGCAGGATTTTGGGGCAGTTGTCACATTACATCTACAAAAGAAAGAGATGAATGCTTTTGCTCATCTGGCTACCTCCATTCTATGTAATCCAGCACCTATACCAGAGAATGGTGCTATGGAATTTTAGGCTAGATTATTCCACCTAATTAACCTAATACTAATAATCTTTCATGGATGTTGGAAAAATCTGTCTCCTAGGTGATTCTAGGTCTTGTCATGTTGACAATTAACAGTAACCATCACACTGCCAAAAAGTGATCTCATGTAAGTTGAGAGAGGAATGGTAGCAATCAGAGTGCATTTAGAGAGCCTAATAAAAGAGGTAGGTGGAGGAAGATGTTGATGAATGTGTACTAAAATGTTTTTGGATTAAGTAAGGAAGTTCTGCCATGCAATAGCACAGTCGGTTGAGTACAGATAAAAATAATATGCTATGTATCCTTAAAATCTAATGATTTCTTTACCATTAATAAATGACTGAGGAGACAGACATGTTTAGCCTGATTTACATTGTAAATGTAAACACGTAATAAAACATCATATGTTAACTCATAAATCATACAATTTTATGTATTAGTTGAAAATAGAGTGGAAACATGTCTGCAGTTCCAATGTTTTGAACATTGAGCAGTAGTATTATTAATTCAAGGTCATCCTGAGCTGTATAGTGAGTTCCAGGCCCGTTTTAGCTACACAATGAAACCGTCACTCAATGAAAACCTGGATTTTTTTTAAGGTTAATAAAGTTGATATGGTTTGTGGACTTTGGTATACAACTGTTCAGTAAAATACTAACAAATAGAATTCAGCAATTCACAAAGCAACCAAGTAGATATTATTTCAGGAGCACAAAACTAGCTTAATACATGAAATCACTCAATGTACTCCAGCGAATTAATAAATAGGTGAAAGAAGAAAGCCCACAATGTTTTACCAATTGATGCAAAAATGCATTTGATGGAATACAGCATTCATTCAAGGTACAAAAGAAAGAATTCTCATTTTTTAAATTAACTGTGTGTGTGCTTCTCTAACACTGTACAGACCATCTACACAAACCCCGAAGCTGCCATCATACATAATACTGAAACACTGACTTTTTTTTCTCCTAAAAGATCAGCAATAAGGAATTAAAAATTGCTCTTAACACTCTTATTTCTCATGGTACGGGGATCCTAACCACTGCAATAAATCAAGAGAAAAAAACAATGCTCTGTCCTGATGTGACTTGATGTGCTGAGGAGGACTGATATGAGGAGAGGGGGGTTCCCTTTCTCTGGAGAGAAGTGGAGAAGCAAAGGGGAAAGAGGGGAAGAGGGGGAACTGGGAGGAGAGGAGGGAGGGGGCACACTTGGGATGTAAAGTAAATAAATTGAAATAAGAAAAGATCCAGCTATACCACTCCTAGGCATATATTCAAAATATGCTCAAATACACAACAAGGACATTTGCTCAACCATGTTTGTAACAGTTTTATTCACAATAGCAAGAACCTGGAAACAACCCAGATGTCCCTCAACGGAGGAATGGATACAGAAATTGTGGTACACTTACACGGTGGGAATACTACTCAGCAATTAAAAACAAGGAAATCGTGAAATTTGCAAGCAAATGGTGGGATCTAGAAAAGATCATCCTGAGTAAGGTATACCAGAAGCAGAAAGACACACACAGTATATACTCACTTATAAGTGGATACTAGACCTAAAATATAGGATAAACATACTAAAATCTGCACACCTACAGAAGCTAAGCAAGAAGGAGAACCTGGGGTAAGATGGTCAATGCTCACTTAGAAAGACAAAAGGGATGAACATTGGAAGTAAGAGAAAACAAGAAACATAACAGGAACCTACCATAAAGGGCCTCTGAAAAACTGTACCTAGCAGTGTTTCAAAGCAGATGTTGAGACTCATAACCAAACCTTGGGCAGAGTGCAGAGAATCATATGAAAGAAGGGGGAGTTAGTAAGACCTGGAGAGGACAGGAGCTCCACAAGGACCAAATATATCTGGGCACAGGGGTCTTTTCTCACTCTTATTCTCCAACCAAGGACCATGCATGGAGAAAACCTAGAACCCCTGCTGTGACATAACCCATGACAGCTTAGTATCCAAGTGGGTACCCTAGTAAGGGGAACAGGGACTCTCTCTGACATGAAATCAGTGGCTGGCTCTTTGATCACCTCCCCCTGAGGTGGAGGGTGGTAGCCTTATCAAACCACAGAGGAAGACAATGCAGATGAGTCCTGATAGCCTATGGTCAGATGGAAGGGGAGGAGGACCTCCCCATTGGACTGAGGGAGGGGCATGGGAGGAGAAGAAGGAAGGAGGGGGAGATTTGGAAGGGATAAGGGAGGGGGCTACAGCTGGGATACAAAGTGAATAAATTGTAATAAATAGATTTTTAAAAATATAAAGGAGAAAAGTGTGTGATGTTAAAAAATGCTACCTAGCTGCAGTAGTAAAGGTGGTCTGGTACTGTCAAATAAGATAACACATAAATCAATAGAATAGAATGAAGATTCTGAATAAATAAATTCAATTGATTGGTGACGAAATGTAAAGGCAGTTAGATACAGGAAAGACAACTTATGGTCTTGGGCCAGAAGAAAAAGAGTTTTTCTTAGATTGGATAGTAAATGTATGACCTATAAGAGAGAGGGAAAAATGAGCTTAGTTTCACTTAAATTATTTTTTTCTGTAAATATATTCAGGGGAAATAACAGTTAAAGACTGGAAGAAAATGTTCGTTATCTAAAGTTTTCTAGGTCTGTCATAAATGACCCCAAACTTCCTTCCCTCAGACAACAGACATTTATTCTCACAGAGTACTGGAAGCCTAATGAGCAACATGAAGTTGTCGGCAGATCCAAATTCTCTTGGGGAAATATAGAGGAAAGAGCCTCTCATTTCTGAATTCTAGTGATTTCTGGCAAACTGTTGTTTCACTAGCAACCTTCTGCCTGCTTTGCACTAGTGTTCTTCTTGTACAGACACACCCCAATCTCCCCTTCTCATAAGGGCATCAGCCCATAATCTGTTTATGACGTTAGTTTATTTTGAGTATTTCTTTAGAAACTGTATTTCCAAATAAGATCAACATCTTGAAGTCCTTTGTAGATAAAAAAAAATTAGGTAATAACATAAATTATGTACTTAGTAAAGACCTTATCCTATATATATACAACTCAACAGTAAATAAAAAGCAGTTACAAAACAGGCATGCAATATCAACAGATATTTCACCAAAAAGGAGATATGGGAATCGAATAAGCACAGAAATAAATGGTTAATGGCAATGACCATGTGAGGAGTACACATTCAAACCATGATGATATAGCACAACATAACTATTAAAAAAGATGAAATATAAAATATAATAACACTAAATAATGACAAAGATATGGAGAAATCTGAATATATATATATATTCGCATAAAAGTTATCACTGCTACTCATAGCAGACTTACTTACACTATCAAAACACTGGAAATAGTCTAAATGTGCTTCAATGTGCACCAGTTATGTAATCGCTATTATAGCCACACAGTAGACTCTGACTCAGCAACAAAACAGGGTGAACTACTGATAACGGGCAATGGCCTGGCTAGATTGCAGTGGCATTCTACCTAATAAAAGCGTATCTCAAAAAGTGCTATACTCCATTATTCTCTTCATATCACTTTTTTATCAATGACAAAACCAACAAATTAGGGTCATCAGTGAAATAAGGAGGAAGGTCAGGTATAAATCTAAAGAGTATGTGGGAGCGAGTTACTTTGTGGTCATGAACACAGCTGCTATGCGTTTTAATTGTGGAGGAGGTTGAACAAATCTACACGTGCACAAAACTATTCATACATATGTGAAAGCATGTGAAATGACAAAATTTAATTAGCTCTTTGTCAACAGTATTGTACGAATGTGAATTTTCTGGGTTTTGATAATGTATAACAGCTCTACACAAATTTGTCATTAGAGGAATCTGGGTGCAGGGCATAGAGAACTTTTTCTACATTTTGTAACTTTTGATATAACTATTTCAAATTTAAAAGGTATATGACCCCTGCACAGATGTAGCCCATGACAGCTCAGTGTCCAAGAGGGTTCCCCAGTAATAGGAACAGGGACTGACTGTCTCTGACATGAATTCAGTGGTTGGGTCTTTGATCATCTCACCCTGAGGGAGAAGCAGCCTTGCCAGGGCACAGAGGAGGACAATGAAGCCAGTCCTGATGAGACCTGATAGGCTAGGGTCAGATGGAAGGGGAGGAGGAACTCCCCTATCAGTGGACTGGGGGAGTTGCATAGGAGAAGAAGATGGAGGGAAGGTGGGATTGGGAGGGAATGGGGGAGGGGCTACAGCTGGGATACAAATTGAATAAGCTGTAATTAATAAAAATAAATTAAAAATAAAAAGTATACGAAAATAAAGGGTGTGAGTATCATATTTTCATCATCTTTGGCAGGGTTGGAAGAACTATTATCAACCCTATACAGTATTAACAAAGATTTACTGGACTGCTAGAAAAAACATTTTCCATTCAGTGCCTTATATTCATAAGAAGTATAGCATTATGTCATTCTCAGTTTCTAGATCAGAAACCTGAAATGCAGACATTGGATAGCTTGCCTTAGATTAAAAAGCTCTAAGTGTCGGAACAGAGAGTTGAACGTTGGGGTCTATCCTACCACAAAGCTTGGGACCCTATGCAAAAGGCCATCAGGGACCCATACTTGGGCAGTTGTGGGACCAATTGAACAACATGTCAGTTGTGTAGCTATGCTTGGAACACAGCCAGCATGCAGTAAATGGCATGCTCTTAGTATTGACATCTTCCTGATAATGATTTGTTAGTTGTGGTCGTGGCTTTAGCATTGAAAGACATCTGGTCCCTGAATTTATGACAATGTCCCAAACCCTTACCTATATAATCATAAAGACACCTACTTTGTAGAGTCACTGTGAACGTAAGCTAAAATTAAGGGTGATGATGTATGTGCAAAGCTTGGTGTAAACAGGAAGTTCTCTGCATGCTAGTGACAGTGCAGTTTATTCTATTACTTTACCTTTAGATTGGCAGCTAAAAAGGTTTTTGCTTCTCAGCTGTGCCATGATGCACAAGCTCATCACCCAGCTCACTCGCTGTGTGTTTCTATGGCATCAATCACCATAGTTTCTAGCTTCTTTGACAGAAATATTGGGTGCAAGGCAGTTTAACAGAAGGAATCTGCGAATTTGATTCAAAGAACACCATCCTTTGTACGTTGAATCTATGTTTAGCTGAGCAGCCAGCACCAGGTCACAAATTTGCTATGGCCCCTTTAATGGTCACTGTTTTCCAATCTCTTTTGCAAAACATTAATAAAGCCATGCATTCTGGGTTAGTTTTCTGAGGCTACCAATAACTGGTAGATCTCTCTGAACTAATTTTGTCTTCAGAGATAAAATTTCACAGCTGTTTTCCTACAGCACAACTCGCAGGCTTTGACCTGTGGACCATTTGTTTTTGTATGCCCCATATACTGAGTTGATTTTACATTTCTTGATGCTTGGAGAATTTTTTCTTAAAAATTATGACATGCAAACATCACATTAAATTCACATTTGAGTGTCCAACAACCAAGCTTTCTATTGGAACACAACTACTGTCCTTGTTCGTGAAGAACTAAGTGATGGTAAAGCGTAAAATATTTGCCACTTGGCCCTGAACAGATAAACTTTGTCAAGCCCAGCTCTACAAGATAAAAACATCAGTAATCAGTAATAGGCAGGTCTGTACTCAACCTATAGTTAGCCACTAACCATCATCTCATTCCACTTTCCTCTTTGCTTTTTCTAAGTTTTGAAATCTCCTCCAGTGCACAGCAAGGAGAATAAGGTCTAATTTCTGCTTCATATTTTCATCCCACAGGGTGCCTAGCACAGGGGCTTACTCATAATAGAGTAAATAGACAAATAATGAGCGTTTTAAAAAGAACAGAGATACATCGAATTTCCATAGCAACTGTGTTCACTGTGCAGGGCTGAGGGTTAAATGTGAAGATGCCACAGGTAGAAATGACCCTTAAACTCGGGAGTATGGAGATGCACAAATCACACTTCTGTTTAGATGTCTGTTGTTTTTACACTTGGAATAAAGACCTTTCTAGCAGAAACACAAAACCCACAGACCATAAAAATAAAAAGCTGATAAGTTTGACTAAATAATAATAAAGACTCTCTGCATTGCAAGAAACACCCAAACAAAGAAAATGAGAACTGATTGTATGTGTGGAGGAGGTCCAGAAAGGATTAATATCAGATAAAGAACAAACTGCCCCAAATGAATTGTGTTTATAAATCAGTAAGAACAAGAGGAATATGTCAGAGAAAACTAGGTGAAGATGAATAAACAACTTATAGGAGAACACATACAAATGGCTGCTGAATTGTTAAAGTGATGCTCAGACTCAGTAATGATAAGAAATGCACATTTAAAATCCTCAACAATCCCGTATTGATCCCTGATGCTGACAAGTTTGCATGCTTTATTGGTATAAGTTTGGGGCAGCAAGCACTCTCACATTTTGCTGTTAGAAGCATTATCATTTTCTCTTTGTGAATAAAAATACACCTGCCTCTTTAACTAACACTTCTCGATATGAATTCCACATTGGTGCACATTCATGTGTAAAATCATCTATACCCAATGTTGGTCATTGAGAAACTTAACAAATTTTATGATTCATTAATTGTACAAAATTATGAGTTTTCATTATATTTTCATACAAGTGTATAATTTATTTGGCTAATATATATCTCTCATTGCTCTCTTTTATTCTCCTCCAAGCCTAGATTCAGTGTTATATATTTTTGTACTAGTAAAATATTAGGAAAATGAAATATAAACAGAGAAATCTGTGAAATCCAATATCCAGTACTAAGTTATTTTGCATTATAACAAGAAAGTGATTTACATTCTTGAAACAGGAAAAAAGGTAAAGATACATAGACATTTTGTACATCTTTAATTTGTGTCATGTGATGAGGGTTTGCAAAGAAGAAAGGGAAGAAAGAAATGTTATTAAATTTTAATCTCAGAAATAAAAATAAATAAATAATAGCTGTTAATAAAAACAGAAAAACTAAGAAAATTAATTTACTCTTTAAAATGTGTGTTTACTTGTTGTGTTTTGCTGGTGGATACACACTTAGTTATGTTACCACCCACTATGCCTTTGCAGTACATTTCTTGTGTATGTTTGCAGTAGTTAGCAAAATTTAAAGCATAAGAAATTATAAATTTAGGTGAGACTGTAAGTGACTAAACTTTGACTGAGTCTAGGACTACTGCCTTGAAAAATGAGATTTGTAGAAATAACACATTTTAATTTAGTAACAGGCAGTGATGGTAATGAACACAGGCAAAGATTCTCACTTATGTGGAATCATGATTTTTGGCAACAGAAGCGTAAATAGGAGAATAATTCAAATTTCTAATTATTCTCCTATGCCAAATACATCAGCTAGAGGTTAGTCATTACACATATTTATAACAAGTGATATTTTCCTCTTATTTTCTGCACCCTGTTCTGTTCAGCCTAGGATTGCTCATGAGGAAAAAAAAAAGTCTCTTCGTCTCCCCAGGTTACTGCAGGTTTGTCATCTCTTTCAAAGCAGAAGCAGTTTTTCTCCACAAATATCAAATGAAATCTCGATCATTAATGGCTCCCCTATAAGCTAATCAACACTTAAAGGCCATCCTCAGAGTGCACTCTTTCTAAGGATGAAAATTAAACTATGTGCATACATATATATAGCAACCTCTTACAATAGTAATTAATTTTACTTGCATTAAATATCGGGTCTGTTCTCCCCTGCAATGGAACCCTCTACCAACCAAATAGTATCCTACATGAGGACTAGACCATGTTTCCCAACGACATTAGGCATACTGTTCCACATGGTATCACTGCCTGTTTGCCATGCTGTTCCCCTTTCCAGCTTGCTAGTGCTAAAAATGTAGTCTGAAAGGTGTAGAGTTTTTTCTCTCTAACCTTTCTTCCCTATGCTTTCACAAACATTGAGGACTGACTTAATGGATAGGCACCCCTCACTGCTGCTTTCCATTATACTTTTAAAAACAGGGGGATTGATATTGCTATCCCCTTCACCAGCTAGAATACCCCATCTTGTATTTCCCCTTTCCCATTTTCACAGTGTCCTGCTATCCCAGTCTCTAGGGCACCTTTTTCACCTTCATGTACGTATATGTGTGTAAGAGTAGTTATTATAGAAGAGGCTATGACAGGAGTGAAGATGCTCTAAAATAGAGTGCTCATGCATGAAATTCTGAAAAAAATAAACTTGTTTAAACATTTTAAGCAGGAATATGTAGTGACTTGATTGCATAGGTTTCAGGGTAGAAGTGGCAAAAATTGTCAGTAGTGCTTTGTAGTCTCTATGATCTCTCCTGTAAGTCATATGCTTTACAGCTCCCAATACATGCAAAGAATTGGGACTCATAGAGGCTCACAGAGATTGAAATGACAACCAGAGAACTGGCATGGGTCTGACCTAGGCCCACTGCGTATGTGTTACAGTTGTGTAACTTGGTCTTCCTGTGGGACTCCTAACAGTGGGAGTAGAGGCTGTTTTGTTTCACTTTTGCTTGCTTTTGGGACCCATTTCCTCATACTGCATTGCCTAGTCCAGCCTTAATAGGATGGGAGGTGTCTAGTCTTGTTGCAACTTAATTTGATCTGTTTGGTTGTTCTCCCTGCTTTTTTTCTGAAGGGAAACACAAGACAAGTGGATGGGAGAGATAGGAGGGGGGGGCCTGGGGGGAGAGGGGGGAGGGAAACTGCAGTCAGGAGGTAATATGTGAGAGAATAAATTATTAATTTTTTAAAATCCCATAGAGGGACCAGAGAGATGGCTCAGCAGTTTAGGGGCTTGCAGCCAAGCCTGACAACTTGGGTTCAATCTTTGAAACACATGTGGTGTAAAGAAAGAACTGATTGCAAGCTGTCCTCTGACATCCACCTGTGCACATTCTGAATAAAAGTTTTAATTGCATGACTGTAATCTCAGCATTCTGGGAGGCAGAGGCAAGCATATCTCTGTGAGTTTTGGGCTAGCCTAGTCTACAAAGTGAGTCCAGGAGAGCCAAGTCTACACACAGAGAACCCTGTCTCAAATAACAACAACTACAAAATATAATGCTTTTGAAAGAATCCCAAGGAATTAATTACCACTATACCTGAGCCCACCCTTGAACTTCACACCAGTTTGTTTGGTTCATTAATTTTATTGATTTTATTTTGATTTCTGCTCTTAATTCATCCCTACTATACGTGAAGCCAAACTAGACAACCTTGACTAAAAAGGTATAGAATTCAGATGAATTCACCTTAAACATCTGTTCATCATTTTAAATGGAAAATAAAAATTGTACATTTGAGTCCATGACTCACATTCTAGCAATTGGAAAAGCATGACTGCTCATCAACGTAAATAAAGTTTTAAAAGAATCCAGCCACACTTCTGTTTTTGTGTTGTCTGTGACTGCTTTCAGAGCACAGCTGAGCTGCAGTAACAGAGAACATAGCACCCACATTCCTAAAATATTTATTGGCCTTTTTACATAAAAAAGAATAAAAAACCTTGCCGACTCCTGCTTTCTCTGAATGATAATATGACAAGTGATACAGAGAATGGAGTATTCATTCAACAAGCAGCTAGTACTGCACTGAGCTCTAATAGTTGTTAGGAATCGGAAATTATAAGATCACAAAGGTCCAGAATACTGTTTGTCTCAAAAACACTCTCAGCAACAAGAGAAAGGACAGCTTTTGTTAAATTAATTAATTTATTTTTATATCAATCACAGGTTAGGTACTTTGCATCCCAGGCATAGCCTCCTCCCTCATTCCCTCCCACCCTCCCACTCCCTCCCTCATCTCCCTCCTCCCCGCCCCCTCCAAGTCTACCAACAGGGGAGGACCTCCTCCCCTTCCATCCAAACCCAGCTCATCCTGTCTCCTCAGGGCTGGCTGCAATGCCCTCCCCTGGGATCTAGCCAGTCTGTCACTCCCTGGCTTGTATGGGGGAGGGTCAAAGAGTCAGCCATCAAGATCATGACCAAAACATTCCCTGTTTCCCTGACTAGGGTCTTCAGTCCGACAACGAGCTATCATGGGCCCCATCTGAGCAGGGGTTCCAGGCCATATCCACACATGGCCCTTGATTGTAGAAACAGTCTCATACAAGACCCCTGTGCCCTGCTCAGTTTGGTCTTTGTGGAGCTCTTGTTCTCCCCAAGTCTCACCAACCTCTCCCATTTCTATCATTACTTCTTGCCCTCTGCCAAATGCTTGATCGCGAGTCTTAATATCTGCTCTGATACATCGCTACATTGACACCCCCCCCCCCCAGAGGTCCTCCTTGGCATGCTCCTGTCCTGT
>CM053742.1:38041965-38063036 GCA_028658305.1 Pachyuromys duprasi
GAGATGAGGGAGGGAGTGGGAGGGTGGGAGGGAATGAGGGAGGAGGCTATGCCTGGGATGCAAAATACCTAACCTGTGATTGATATAAAAATAAAAATAAATAAATTTTAAAAAAAATTTTAAAAATCACTTTCTCTGTGAAGTTTTCATCATCCTCCCCAATTTCAAATTAATTCATTACACTCTCCATGTTGTCATAAACTTTACTTGTACATGTCATAGCAAATAGATTCTATTTCTGTGAGACATGTTTGTTTGTTACTAATGGGTGAGCTCTTTGAAGGTAGTTTTGTTTTCAACTTACACACAGGATAGAGACTTTAATCTTTGTTCTATGTGCTTTTCTTATCTGTCTTTGGGTCTTTAGGAACTGATAAATGGATCAGCACAAAGAAAGGCTCTTGATAAATGCTTATTAAATCAATGAATCACTATGGATTGGTGAATTCATGAGTGAGTGATAGAGACAGAGCATGACATCTGAAATATTCAAGCAGTGGGCAAGATTTTAAAATATTTTTTTTTTCAAAAAAGATTTGGTATGGCTTAAAATACTTGGATTAGGGAAATTTTTGCAGAGAACAAGGGAGTAATTTTGTTGCAAAGACTAATCTCTTAGTTTAGAACATAATAAAATATATCTTCCAAGCTCCTCTAATATTTCACCCTCAGCACAAACATATAATCCTCAGCTAAAAGAGTAATGCTGCTGAAAAAGCTTAAAAAATACTAACAGACTTGGTGTCCTTTTTTTCATTATTCCTTTCTCAAAGCTAACTGCTAGAGGACATAGGTGAGAAAAAAACTGTCAAGTGGAAATGAAGAAAAGTGTCAAAAAGAAATAAAGTTTCAAGGCAAAAGAGAAAGTAACCTTTGCCCGCTGAGAAAGTAACCTTTGCCAGCTGAGATGTGCTAGTATGTGAGTCAGTTGGCCTTAAATGGAACATCTACCAGATTGTAAAGATTTGAAGAAACCTATTTTGCAAGAAGTGGGAAAGATATGGGACAGACAGGAAAAGAGGGAGGAAAGGAGGAGGGAGGGAGAGAAAGACAGTCAGACAGAGATATGAATTAAAGGAAAGGTGAGAAAAACAAGCAATTCCATCAGAAATGGAAGCACCGATTGGGAACACTATCAAGATAGAAATTATTCTCTTTGATTAGCTCTTTTGAGCTGTGGCACACATTGACAAGGTTGCCTATGGGCTTGGGATAAAGAGAAGCTGCTTTACCCTACAAAGGGACTGAATATGGAGGCAAGGCTTGTTCCGTGTGCTTAATCAGTGCACTGCCTCTGTGTGTGCGCAGTGTGTTTCTGTCTGTCTGTCTGTGTACTTCTGTGTCAGTATCTGTGTATGTGGTTAGGTTTTTGAGACATGGTCTCATGTAGCCCAGACTGGTCTTTTAACTCACTATGAAACTGAGCATGCTCTTGTATTCCTGATCTTCCTAGTTCCACTTCCCAAATGCTAATACCACCAAATCATGCTTAATAATCCTGATTTTAAGGGGAAGAGTGATGCTTCAAATGTAAACATTCGACTATTTACTTTGGCGTCCTTTTACAAAGAAAATCCCTGTAAACTACAATAATTATTTGTCAATGTAGAAAATCCTTTCAGAAAATATAGAAGAAACACCTAAATTTTTCTATTTGTTAATGAACTTTTCTCATTGTCAACTGCTTAAACTGAGTCCCCTCCTCCCCAGAAAGACAAGTTACAGCTAACGCTCAAACATTCATCTCCCCCTTCTAATTGCTGTGTAGGAGTAAATCTGTGATTCTGGAAGCAAACTTCAGTGAATAAATGAACAACTCTCTCATTTGCTATTTGGAAGTTTTAAAAATTACAAGACATTATTCCATTATATTCCCTCATTTCCTTGTCATTGGGAAAGGTTCCAACCTTTCATCATATTAAAAAGCAATTATCAAAATGTTTTATTCCATAATAAGTTTGAATAGTAGCAGAGAAAGTATTCAGCAATCAAAATAAGGGGAGGGGGTCTTTTTAGCATATAAACAGGTGAGTCAACCATCCAAATTTGAAAGAAAAAATTGTCAGTGAAAGCTCCCTCAGGAAACCGTCCATTTCAGAGTTTGGTATCTTTATTTTGGCATTTTTATACTTTCTGCTTCCAGCTAAGCCCTCCTGATTGCAGTCGAGATCTTCTTGTTAAGTTGGTGGCCTGATGGAGTTGTTGCAACTCCTACAAAAGTGGGCACATGGCTCTTTTCACTAAGATAAGCTGCCTTTGCTAAAAAGAATTCAATGTACCCTCCCATAGTCATTCAACCAATAGTAGGCTCTCTCTGAAACCACCACAAATGGGGCACTACACTCCTGAGCTGGGTAGAATTACAAAGAGGTTTGAAGTCACACCACCTAACCCCTCTGTGATAACCCTTAACATTTGTACAGACTCTTTAAACTTACAAAGGACTTTCCCTCCTAGGCTCTCTCTTTTATCCCCACGGTAACACAAATGAGCCAGTAACATAGCACTTCACCAATTGATAAATGAGAAGCCAAGGTTCAGAGAGTCAGCATGTCTGGTGGGGATTCATGAGGTTAGTTAACAAAAAGGCATCGTGGCCTGAGCAGGTGCCCTGGACCTTTGAGGAAGTATGCAGTGCTGTTTTACACCCTGCTGTTTCTTCCAGAGCAACCAGTACAGAGGCATGCCATGCAGAATGGCACTGCATTTAAAACTATCAGCCTGAATGGTCAGCCTTAAATGCAGGCAAAGGATATATATGACGAGATGGGCTGGAGTGTCACTTATGTCCAGAACTGCTGGAGTCCACGGCACCTTTGTGTGAAGTAGCTGGAAAGGTGTTCTCTTTCGATGGATGCAGTTCTGAGGCTGCTTGTAGCTCACAGAAACTTGGCACAAAATGGAAAGGGTGGAAAATAGGTTTCCTCTTAGTGGATGTAACCAGTACCTACCCGAATCAGGGCTTGAGTTTCAACCACAAAATGGATACCTTGGTACTAGGCCTTCCTACTTGATAGTACATGCTGGATCTGGAAAACCTGGAAGTAGGAAACTATTTTTAGACTCTTTGCTATTCAGTAGCAATCATTTTCAATTAGGGCATCTTAGATATGCTGGATCCTAGTCTCACTTCCCAAACCTATTGCCTCAGAATTTGCATTTCATGAAATCTGCAAGGGGTTCTAGATGCTACAAACAGAAGGTGAGCCTAAAGAAGGATCCTGCATAGGAATAGGAAAGTGAATCAGCAATCACCCCTGATGAAGTGGCATGCCAATTTGTCTGGCTGCAGAAAAAGGCTCTCTGTGTAGAACTCAGGATACTAAAAATCCTTCTTCTCTTTCTGGTTTCCTTCATTAGACTGATATTGTTTGTTCCATTTCTTATTTACTAAACCCTTCACAGCTCCTGTTCCTCAGGAGGTCACTGCCTAGACATAGTAGTGAACATTCAGACCAACACAAGTGCGTTGAAGATGTGCGCAAAGTTCTGGAGGAACACAGAGGAGCAGTGAGCAACCACAACCATAACTGATATGTGAGTTGAATGTGGAAAGATGAGGGACTGCTCATACACAGAGAAGTGATTCATCAAGCAAAGGTGTGACCCAAGCAGGGGGTAGGGTGCTGAATCCGCAGTAGTTTACATAGTCCTCCCTTGCCTCTGTCTCATGGCCTAGCCCAACGACCAATGCATAGCTGTCAGTCAATGAATACTAACACTAACTGACTGACAATGGGCTAAGGCTAAAAAGTATGAAAGAATGGCATTAGAAAAAACAGGGGATCAGACTAACTAGGGAAAGTGAGACATCTTATAATTGCCCCCAAAATAATATGGTGCATTTGGTTATAGCTAGGGAAGGATCTAAGAAATGTAGTGTGATAATAGGATTTCTAAACTGAAAGGAAAATGAAACAAAGAAAAACCAGTTAAAAACATTTTAAAACACACCTGTTTTAAACATGTACAATCTTTAGCAACTAGCTGGGCCAACCCTGCAATCATGTCTGTTCTCTCCAAATGGGCTGAGTGGAGGTCACTGAAAAAAGCTGTTGTCTGCTTTTTTTCCCCCCAGCACTCTGTGGGGTTCCATTTTGCTTTGGATTAGAAAATGGACAGTTTCCTTTTAGGCACAAGGAAAGTGTTCCCTGGATGAAATCCACTTATTAACCCTATCACTTACTATCTGCATAAGAGTTTCAGAAAGGGGCAGAGGGAGGTTGTCCTAGGCCAACAACCCAGGACCCAGAGGGGATAATCTGGGTTCTGTTGATGCAGGAAAACACATTATACAGCTCCTGTTCATCAGGAGCTGTATATAACACACTTGCCTCAGGTCTCTATGTACTGGCTATTCAGTTGTGCAACACGAATGGCTTGTAACACAAATCTAATGGAAGCTGAATGTAGACATCATTTTACATAATATAAAGTATACATTTCAGAAATGGAAGTTATATTCTGTTCCTGGGTATAAAATAACTGTTGGGAACCCAGGGAAGACTAAGGAATCCATTGTGGTAGAAGTCAGTAGTGCTGGTGAGGGCCAGAAGGGGAAAGCAGTGATTACAAGTGAAAGATCTAGAAGGCAATGGCCATCCATTCTGTGGCCCAAAGTCAATGCAAAATGCTATATGTACTTAAAGAATTATGATATTATTTCTATGGTATAAAAAATAAAATAACCTAAATGTGCAATTCTTGAAGATGAGCTTTTTAGATGACAGTGTTGTGATGCGTTGTCAAAAAGTTGGACATGCCTGAACCAAGCCTGGATACAGGAAGATGAGAGCAATGATTCTGTAGATATTTCAAGGCTGAAGAATTAACAGAATGAGAGGAACCATGGATTTGGAGAATTGGATGACTCACAGACTTCTAGTTTAGGTAGTGGCATAGGCTGATGAAGAAAATGAAGGCAGTGAGTTAGAACCTGAACACATCCAGCTGGGGATGCTTAGGTGTCATTGACGTGCAGATGAAGTGCAGCACTGGAGTCCAGTGGGAATGCTGGCTTGGTGATACTGATGCTGATGTTATGAGCATATTAATAATGAAAGCCCTATAAGTAAACTGTCTCTTCCCAGGAGAATAGATAGAGTACAGCAAAGAATGAGAAGAGAAACTCAGGAAAAGCCAACAAGAACCAGCCAGCTACTGAAAGGTGACAAGAAATCTAGGGAGGACAAGGTTGCTAAGATTTTTCAATGTTACAAGAAGTTGGAGAGGGTAAAGGCTTAGAGGACATCACCAGTGTTGATGTCAGATTGTGCCTACCCTTAGTTAGTCCATACTGTGTAAAACAATAATTTTTTTATACTTTGCCTTGCCCTCCAAGACTCCATTTTACAAAGAGCACTTGGATCCGTTTTAGGGTTAACGCATGACTTTGTACCTTGGTGGATATATAAACAGCACTATCTGCCTGTTCTTATCCATGAGGCAGAGACTGATAAATAACTTACTCCTAAAAGTAGAAAGAATGTCAGTCTAAAATTTCTCAACCACCCTACAAATCCATGAAAGTAAATGGAGAGAGACCACAGAGAAATGTTATATATATTAAAATCAAATTTGGAAAACCAGATGTAGGATTTTTAAAGGGCTTATCAAGCACTCAGACTAAGAAATAGGTATAAGCCTTCACCTGGCCCCCATAACAGTGATTGTCTAGGCAGACTGTTACCTGACTACATGGTGAGTGTATCAGGGGACAGGCCATTAGAGAGTTCATGACAATTCTAGGGACTTCAGCTAGGGCTTTGTCTTCCCTGTTGACATGGTCTCTCAAATGTATGTCTATCTATCTGCTCCTTGGCAGTTAAACAAGACTCTAGTGTTTCTGTAACTTGATATGCCAGTTTAGTTTATATTCCAGGGATGTCGGATCTTTTCTGAAGGTAAATGGAAGAGGAGTGGATCTGGGGGAAAGAGGAGTTGGGGGAGGGCTGGGAGATGTGGAGAGAGAGAGAGGAAACATCTGTCTGGGTGTAATGGATATTTTTTAAATCTAATTTTTAAAGAAAATTAACAAAATCAAGTAATGAATTTAAAAAATACCCTCCATAGGCTCATACGTTTTAACAGTTGGTGGCATGATTTGGGGAGGTTATGAAACCTTTGGGAGGTGAAGCTTTGCTGGAGGAAGTACATTGATGGGGGTGGCTCATCTACTTTGCTGATCTAGCTCTCTGCTTCTGGTGTGTGGACCAAAATGTAACCATCCAGCTTCATGCTACTGCCAGCATGTCATGCCCTCTCAAGCATTGCAGATTCTTGCCTTCAGGGAGACAAAATAAACTCTTTGTTTCCTCAGATGCTTTTGATTATACTATTTTATTACAGCAACATAAAAACAACCAGTAGGATAGCATTCATTCACCCATTCACTGATCTGTCCCTGGCTCTGTCCTTTACCTCTACTGCCTCCATGACCTTACTGTGCTTCTGCAGTTCCATAAGAACTTGACACTGGATTCAACTCTGACCCTATAGCAGTATCTCTAGAGACCTACATCAAAGCTAGTTGTCTGGTGCCTCCAGAGATTTATGTTTCAGACCTATTTACTTCCCCTGCTGCCTTCTCTGTTAGGCTCCTTTGAAACTCACTGAGCTCTACTGTGGCTTTATTAGCCTTTTATAGATATTTTATAACCTACACATATGATATATATGGACATGTATTCATCATATATATAAATACATGAGTATATATCCATATATACCTTTACTGCGTAATGTGAAATGTGTGAGCTATATTAGTAATTAAGGTTGGAATAAAAGAGCCCATGTTTGTCTCAACTACCTAGCAAGGGGAGTCAGAACTAGTTAAGAAAGTGCTGCTGATTTGGGAACGTATACTTATCCAATAAAGTACTAACAACTTAGAAAGACACAAATATCCACCTACGTTTCTGCATAATGTGTTCACAACAATCATATTAGTTGATTAGAAAGTACCAAGTAATGTCTGCTCCAGCAGTTTCAGTGGTTTGGAGGGGTGAAGACCTAGATTGCAATGGAATGGAGGGTGGCTGCAAAATGAGAGACTGGAACTACGATGGGGTCGATGATGAAAGGATGAGGTGGTGGTGGAAGGAGAACAGTAGTTCTTGTAGTATGTCAGAGGTTTGGGCATGGTGGACACACAAGGATGCATTTGGGAGGTCATAGAAAGGGGACTTATGGAAGTAAGCCCCTGCTAAGGTGACAGATGGATGCGTTTTCGAAAGGAAGAACACCTGCTTTGCAACAGGAAGGGGAGGCTGAAGAGATGGCTCACCGAGCAAAAGGACCTGCTGCTCCTGTAGAAGACCCCAGTTTGTGTCCCAGCACTCACAAGGTGACATACAGCTACTTGTTACTTCAGTTCCAGGGAACCTGACATCATCTTTTAGCCTTCAGAGGCACCTGCTCATGCTTGGAGTAAGCATGCATGCACGCACACATACATACACTCACACACATACACACTTGCACACTTGAGTGTGCATAAAAGGGGAGATAGAATAGAAAGAAGTAGTGGTAGAAGAAAGGGGTCAAGGTAGGAGAGAGGGCATAGAGAGTAAAGAGGGTGGAGATCAAAGCTGGAGAGAGAGAGGGAGAGAGGACAGAAGGCCTGTGGAGAAAAAAGAAACAGAGGGTAGGGGAATCTCTGTGACAAGCTGGAGGCCTACGTGAGGGTAGGCCTATGGGAAGATACGAGGAGGACTCAAGCAGAGATTCCGAGTAGCAGAGGCCATAGGGACTGAAGGAGACACACTCTAACTAGACTAGTCTCCTAATAGACGAAGAGAAATGCCAACCTACACACAGAAACTTCAACCTCAAATTTTCCCTGCCTACCAAATGTACAGGGATAAAGATAAAGCAGACAGAGCAGTGATGGAGGGAATTCCTAACCAATGCCTGGCCAAACCAAAGACCTATCCTATCTGAGAGTGCCAACCCCTGACACTATTAACAATACTCTACTAAATTTGCAGACAGGAGTCTGTCAGAGTTGTCCTCTGAGAGTTTCTACCCAGAAGCATCTCAAACAGATGCTGAGATTCACAGCCAAACACTGGGTGATGTGTAGAGTGTTGTGTGCAAAACTGTCACGAAAGAAAATGACCTACAGATGACAGGATCTCCACAAGAAGACCAACAGAGCCAACTAATCAGGACCCAGAGGGGCTTTCTGAGACTGAAGCATCAACCAAGGACCATGCAGGAACTGGACCTAGGCCCTCTACCAAGATATAACAGATGGAGAGCTTAGGCTTCATGAGGTTCCTCTATTAAGGGAAGCGGGTCTGCATCGGACAGGGACTCACTTGCCAGCATTTTGATCACTTTCACCTGGTGGGACTGCCTTGAAAAGCCAAAGGGACAGAGGACAGGTTCAATTCTGATGAAACTTGATGAGTTGGAGTGGATGAGAAAGGGAGCTCCCCTTTTCTGAGAAAAGGGGGAAGGATAAGGGGGAGAGAGAGACAGTGGGACTAGGAGAAGAGTAGGGGTAGGGCTGCAACAAGGATGTAAAGTGAATAAAAATAAATAAATTTTAAAAAGAAACCAAGTAAACAAATAAATATAAAATGGTAACTCTAACAGTATAGAAGTTCAGTGAATTATACAGTTTTGTGGTCTGGTTAATTTCAATGTGTCATTTTTTATTTGCAATGATTTTTCATAATAAAGTTTAAAATAAAAATAAAAAAGAAGAAATGGAAAAGAATTAAGAGTTAAATAAACAAACAATGGAATGTGCTGGTTCAGAAAACATTCTCCTCATTTATAGAAATATTGGTGCCTGGAGAATTAACAAAGAAGAAAGAGTCAGTCAGGCTCAACTGTATTAAATAATAAGTATTATGAATTGCTCATAGCAAGTTGTGCCCAATTAATATGTGTCACTCTAAGAGTTCTGCATACCCATCCATACTTTTCCAGTTTACTTTCCTTTAAGTTTGATTTTATTTCACAATTAAGCTCTCTTTAAGTCTGTTCAGTCTTCCCAAATTGATGTCTATATAATATTGTTTTTCATCCTCTTAACAAAGTGTTTAGAAGGAGCATTAAGTTGGACAAGAGGTAACTCTCTCATGCCAGTTTACCTCCATACATTTAAATATTGCGATTAGTGGATGAGAGCAAAGTGAATGTATATATGAGGGAAAGGGGAACTTTATGTCACAATCAAGTAATATGCTTTCTAGTGTACATGCCTGTCCCACTTTGACAGAGTGTGTTTAAATTAAGCTATATCCTAGGTATCTGGTAGTTACATTTAGTTATATCCCAGGGAACAGAGCCTTGATGATCATAGCACATGTAGCCTTTGGAGGACTTGGCTGAGATTCACTTTGATGTACACTACAGCAAACTTATTCTAAGAAGTTCTTGTTGTTATTGTTCTCCCATGATGATTGATATCTTGGTCTAAGGAAAAAAAAGTCTTGATCTAAGAAAAAATGATGATATACATATTACATATAGTATCATCACACTCAAAATCTTTATTGAATAAGTTTTAATTTTTCTATAACCTGAAGAGATAGACAATACTTTCTAGGCCTTTGAATAGAAGAAGAAATGGAAGCTTCATCTCCATAGCCTACTTCCTAGTTCTTTGTTCCTATTCGCAGCAGCAGCCACTGAAGAATTGTTTGTACTCCCCTGTCTTAATTCTGTTTTAAAGCCACACTAATGAGTCACTTGTCTCTAAAACTGTACAAAACCTCCTTCAGCTGTATTACCATTTTCAATCATTAAGTCCATTCTTAGTGTTAATCTTACCTGTCTGAGCTGCAGCATTTAAGACTAAGAATTTTTCTTCCCTTAGTTTTTAGAACACCACTCTCTCAGTTGACCTGCATCTTCGCTGGTCACCTTAGTCTCCTTTGTCTCTTTTCTGAGTCCTTGGGCCTCCTCTATTTCTCCCACTCTCTAAGTAGTCTCATCTTGTCTCATCACTTTTTAACCCATCAGTATACTCATGATTCCCACATTTATATTCCAGTCAGGACTTCACATTTGAACTTCAAACTTGGGTATCCAACTGTCCACCGTTTCCATAAGGCTTTCTACCAGATACATGTCGAAAACATTTCTATGATCTCTCTCTTCATATTTTAAGATCTAAAACAAGATTTATACATGTTACATAACATCACTTGGTATACAAAAATCATGAATACACAAATTTTCCTGTCTATAAGAGGTTCAGGAATAAAGAGATAGCAAAAATTAAGGAAATGGCAAATCAATGACTGGCTCAACTTGAGATCCATGCCATGAGAGAGAACCCTTCTCTGACACTATTAATGATACTCTGATTTGTTTGCAGACAAGAGCCTAGCATGACTCTCATCTGAGAGGTTTCACCCAGCAGCTGATGGAAACACATGCAAAGCCCCACAGCCAAACATTAGTCAGAGTTCAGGGAGTCCTGTTGAAGATGGGGAGGAAGGATTGAGGGAGCCTGAGGGTTCAAGGATACCACAAGAAAACCTACATAATCAACTAACCTGGACCCATAGGGACTCACAAAGAATGAACCATCAACTAGAGGGCATGCATAGGACTGCCCTAGGCCCCCTGCACATATGTAACAGATATGCAACTTGGTCTTCATGTGGAACCCACAAAAACAGGAGTAGGGGCTGTCTCTAACTCTGTTGCCTGCTTTTGGATCCCTTTCCCCTAACTGGACAGCTATGCCTAGCCTCAATAGAAGAAGGTGTGTCCAGCCCTACTACAACTTGATATGCCAAGGATGGTTAATAACCATGGGAAGCCTCCCCTTCTCTGAGGTGAAAGCTGGGGAGATAAGGTGAGGGGAGGTGCGAAGCAGAGACTGGGAGGGGAGGGGAGGGAAGCTCTAATTGATATGTAAAGTAAATAAATAATTAAGTGAAAACATTGCTTGGTATAAATTGTAAATTATGCAATTATAATGTATGATTTATATCAGATAAGAAGTATCTTTATCTGGATTGTACAGGATAAAACCTTAAAGTCATTACATATAGGCTTAGCAAACAAGTCTAGAAGTAATCAGTCACCTTGAAGCAACTTTTTTTCTTTTTTTAAAGTTCTTTGAGAATTTTGTTCAGTAAGTTTCAACCATATTCATTACTCCCCTATCTCTTCCCATATCTACCCTCGTTTCCTATTTGCTTATCAAATCCATTTGTTTTTCTCTTCAAGAATTTGTGGCCTTTTACTCAAATATGGACGACTGGCCAGTGGCAATACTCTTAAAGAAAATAAGCTCTAATTATCCCAGCAGCTATCAATTACTAATAGCTCCTCTATTACGAGTGAGACTTCGTGTCTACCCCCCTTTCCATGCTGAGATATAGTCAGGCTTGAGATTGCACAGAGCCTGTACATGCTATCGCAAAGCACTGTGACATATATGTAGCTGCCCGGCTGTGTCTGGAGTACATTGTTTCCTTGTATTAATTCACCAGGTTTGGCTCTCACTGTCTTAATGTTCCCTCTTCTGCAATGTTCCATGAGCCTTGGAAGGAAGAGGCACAATGTGGATATCTCATTTAGGCCTAAGAATTATGTAGTTTCATATTCTCCATACCTTGGCCCCTTATGGGTCTCTGTGTTAATCATTACCCATACAAAATACTTCTACAGAAATAAAGCTTCTCTGATGAGGGTTGAGAATTGGCGCCTTTCCTCTTCTCATTCACCATACCTATTCATCTCTTGATCTAACCAGTGATGTTTCTGTCCACCATGCTTAGTCAGGTGATTAGTTTTCTCTCCCCTTTCCCAAATGCCACCTTCTCTAAAATTAACCCATTAATTTTTAAATATAATTTTTTATTTATTGCAATTTATTCACTTTGTATCCCAGCTGTAGCCCCTTCCCTCATTCCCTCCCAACCCCACCCTCCCTTCTTTTTCTCCTCCCACGCCCCTTCCTCAGTCCACTGATAGGGGAGGACATTTTCCCTTTCCATTTGACCTTAGCCTATCAGGTCTCATCAGGACTGTCTTTCACAGTCTTCCTCTTTGTCATGGTAAGGATGCCCCACCCCCTGCCTCAGGGGGAGGTGCTCAAAGAGCCAACCACTGATTTCATGTCAGAGACAGCCTCTGTACCCCTTATTAGGGAACCCACTTAGACACTGAGCTGCCAGAGACTAACCCATTTAATACTACATACTCCTCGCAACTACCTTACATGTAAGAACTCCTCCATGCTTTAGTTGTACTTTAGTTGTTACAATTCACCACCTGCTAAGCATAGCTCACAATCTATATACTTATTATATTAATTACTTGTCATTCATCTCTTCCAAGCCTCATGTACTTTGATCACTTTTGTCCCAAGCACCTAGAGTAGTGTCTGCCATATAACAGCTCCAGTAAATGTTTGTTGGATTGAATTAGAAAGTTTAAATAGCTTGGCTCAGTGGGTTAGAAAGCATGCTGCCAAGCCTGATGATCTGAGTTTGATTCCCGGAAAGCCTACATGATTGGAGGAGAATTGACTCCCTCAGGTTGTCTTCTTATTTTCACATACCTGCTGCCACAGAGCACATACACACACAAATACACACAAAAACATCCACCCAGAATAAACAAACAAACAAACACATAAATAAAAAGAAAGCTATTGTCTTAGTTGGAGTTGCAATTGCTGTGGTAAAACACCATGACTAAAAGCAGCTTGGGAAGGAAAGGGTTTGTTTTGCTGACCATTCCACGTAACAGTTCATCATCAAAAGCAGTGATGACAGAAGCTCAAGCAAGGCAGGAACCTAGAAGCAGGAACTGATGCTGCTTACTGGCTTTCTCCACCGGGATTGCTCAGTTGACTTCCGTATGTGTGTGTGCGTGTGCGTGTGAGAGAGAGAGACTTAGAAATGACTTAAAGCAATCTATCTATCTATCTATCTATCTATCTATCTATCTATCTATCTATCTATCTATCTATCTATCTATCCTTCTCTCATATACTACATCCTGACCAAAGTTTCTTCTCCCTCTACTCCTTCCAGTCCCTCCCCACCGCCTCCTCTCTCTCCCAGTTCCAACTCCTCTATTTCCCTTCAGAAAAAGAGAAGACCTCCTAATGATATTACCCAAGCATGATATGACAAGTTACAATAAGACTAGGCAATACCTCATATGAAAGCTGGATGAGGCAACCCAGTAGAAGAAAAAGTCGCAATAGCAAGCAAATGAGTCAGAAAAGTCCTCACTCCCACTGTTTGGAGTCCCACAAGAACACCAAGTTACACAATCATACCTATATGCAGAGTCAGACCCATACAGAATTTTTTGTTGTTGTTGCTTCAGTCTCTCTTTGCCCCATTGAGGCCGGGTTATCTGATTCTGTGGTCTGTGTTTCCATGGTGCCCTTGACTCCTTGGCTCCTACAATCCTTTCTCTGTTCCTTCTATGTGAGTCTATGAGTTCTACCTAATGTTTGGCTGTGGGTCTCTGCATCTGCTCTTAACAGTTGCTGAATGGAGCCTCTCTAATAACAGTTATGCTAGGCTACAGTCTATGAGTATAGCAGAATATCATTAGGAGTCATTTCATTGATTTATTTTTGCCAGTTGTGTTTTCTTCTAACCTCTATCCATCCAGGCAGTGTCAGGTGTGGGATCCCTCTCATGACATGGGCCTCAAGTTGGACCAGTCAGAGGTTGGCCACTCCCACAAGTTCTGTGCCAACTTTACTCTAGCACATCTTTTAGGCAGGACAAATTGTAGGTTGGAGATTTTATGGCAGGGTTGGTGTTCCAATTTCTCCACTGGAAGCTTTGCCTGCTTATAAAAGATGGCCAGTTCAGGATGCATATCACCCATTTACTAGGAGTCTTTGATAGAGTCACCCTTGTGGATTCCAGGGAGTTTTTATTACATTAGGTTTCTACCTAACCCCTAGTTGGCTTTTTTAACTTAAGACCACCAGCCTAGACCACCCACAATGGCATGGAACCCCCCACATCAATAACTAATTAAGAAAATGCCTTAGAGATGGATCTTATGGAGGAATTTTTTAATTGAGGCTCCCTCCTTTCAAATAACACTAGCTTGTGTCATGTTAACGTAAAACTATCCAGGAAACTATAATATCTTCCTCAAGACTTGTTATACAGAGAAATAACCAACATTCGAACCCTAACTTCTCTGATACCAAGACTCATACTTTTAATGATTCCATCCTTCAAGAGGGAACCCTAATTCTCAAAAGGTGTGCTGTGCATTAAACCCTTTTGTTAACCAAGAAGGCAATGCATTGTTACAGTCAAACATTGATATGTTAATGACTCTTTGCACATTGGTTTGAGTAGATTGTGCAGTGTAATCCAGAGTTCAAATTATTGTAAAGAGAAAGGGATATAAGACAACATCAAACAAGTTGCCTGGGATGGAGAAATGAAAACCAAATTGTTGGTATTCAGTGGATATGACCTGTCAGTTCTATTAATTGGATGAGTTCTATAAATCTGCAGCACAACAAGCACATAGCTTTTGTTACTACTATGGTATTGTGATCTTCAAAAGGTTATTAAGAAAGTAAATCTCAAGTTCTATATCCTTACCTTAACATAGGAAAAGGGACACAAGGAAACCTACAGGGCTCAATATGTCCATTGCTTTTACTGCAGCAATGCTATCATCAGTGTTTATGTTTCAACTCATTACATTATATAAATAGGTAGCTTTCTTTTGTTTACTGTCTATACTTCAATACAGTTAAGTTCTCTACAAAACTTAATAAGCATAAAAAGCCACTGAGTTATATAGAAAGGTTGGATGCTCATGGGACTCATGGGTATACAAGTGAGAATAATTAAGGCAGAAAACTTTTCAACCAAAACTGCAATAGAATACTGAAGCCTGTTGACAAACGTCAAGCTTTCTACAGCCCTATGAGGCATTGCTATGGTAAACGAAGAATGACATTATTATTATGACCAATTTGTTAACTGAACTTTTTAAATCATTTACAGTGGATTGACTAAAGTTAGAGCATTCAAAATTGTACCATAGATTTAAAAAATTGTTAATAACACTTGACTGCCTATACCTTATAAATAGGTCCACTTATCTTATGCTGACGATTTTTATGTTTAATATGGGAATGCCAACAGTTTCATCATTGCACAATACATATGTGTATCAGTTAACCAATCAAACCTTATAAATCAGAATGAGATTTGAGCATAGAATACAAAAATTTACCAGGGAAAAAGAGAAATCCTAAACTCTGGGTCAGTGTTAGTGGCTTCAACATGTCCTTGTATGCAGATCAGAGCAGACTACTGTTTCCTTGATTTCATTTCTATGTTTTAAAATATCATTGAAGAGATAGAAACAATAGTATGCCATTTAGTTTATTTAAGAAGTGAACAACAACATAGCAATAAGCACAAAATCTATGAGGTTTCGTCTGAATTTCTCCAAATGTTCACAGGGAACAGAATAGTAAACACTTGGCTCTAGTTCAAACTTTGCAACCAAATGAGTGACTTTGAATAAATTGTTTTTCTACTTAGACCCCAGTTTCTTTGATAGAAAAATGTGTGGTGAGACGAAAATTAGAACTACCATATGACTAAGTAATCCCACATCTATATCTTCATTAAACAGAAATCCAGCTTATGAAAGAGTCACTATGTCAAATACCTCCTTCAAGTACCATGATTGTATCAGCATTGTTTACAACTGCAAGGTTATCTAAACAACTTAAATATCTAACAATGAAAAAAGAAACTGTCATGTATGTACACAATGGAATGGAAAGGAGTGCCATAAATTCTGTCTTCCTGATATTACAGGGCTACTACAATCATGAGCACACAACTGTGGCTTCTTACAAAATATTTTTACAAAAATCATCATGGAAGTCATAGGAAGAACTGGTTGAGAGAAAGTCGGCAGGTGTGGAAGCGAATTAAAAGAAGGTAATGAGGGTGGATATGATGAAAACATACACAAATATTAAACTGTTTTCTTAAAAAGAGATTCTTGTCTTTTGCAACAACATGGGATAATCTGAACAGTATTATTTAAGTAAAAATAAGCCAGATGTGGCAAAAAAGACTGTATGATATCATTTACATGTAGGAACTGAAAAAAAATGGAACTTATGATACAGGGACTTTAGAAAGGTGATAGCAGGACCTGGAGTTAGGGAAAATGAGAAAGCACTTCTCTAAGGATACATATTTCCAGATACAGACTGAATAAATGTTGAAGCTCTACTGTACAGCATAATGATGATAGTTAATAATATCATATTGTGTGCTTGATTTATCAAAAAATAAAAGAAGAGTACTTAAGAGTGAATCTCGTCAGGCTTGATGCCTCACACCTTTAATCCCAGTTCTTCAGAATGGGAGGCATGCAGATCATTGTGAGTTTGAGCTCAGCCTGATCTACACAGGAAATTCCAGGCAGCCAGACTTACATAGTGAGATTTTTTTCTCAAAAAGTGGGGAGACCTGGAACGATGACTTAATGATTAAGAGTGTATCCCATTCTTATAAAAGGATCTGAGTTTTATTTCCAGTACCCACGTGAAGCAGCTCACAACTACCTGCAACTCTAGCTATAAGGGGGTCTGTGGCCTCTGGCCTCTACAAGCATCAGTGCATGTGTGTGTAGCTCACGAACACACAAACACACTCATGCATGTGCACACTAAATCTTTGAAAGAAATGGATCTTAAGTATTTTTATAACAGGAAGAAAGAAACTACCCAGTTCCCTCCTTCCAAAAACCTCAGATGTCTATTTTATTTACTGTTTGGAGTGAGATTCGAGCATCTTCCCTTGGGCCCTCCTTGGCTTCTTTGGGTCTGTGGATTGTAGCATGATTATCCTGTACATTATAGCTAGTATATACTTATAAGTGAGTACATATCATGTGTGGCTTTCTAGATCTCATTTACCTCACTCAGGATGATCTTTTCTAGTTTTATCCATTTGCCTGCCAATTGCATGATGTCTTTGAAGTAGTATTTAATTGTATAAATGTAACCACATTTTCTTTATCCATTCTTCATTTGAGATACAGCTAGGTTGTTTCCAGATTCTCACTATTATGAATAAAGCTGCTATAAACATAGTTGAGCAAGAGTCCTTGTGGTATGGTGGAGTATCATTTGGGTGTATGCACAGGAGTGGTATAGCTGGGTCTTGATCTATTCCTTGATAGCTAGATCTATTCCTAATTTTCTGGGAAACCTCCAGATTGATTTCCACAGTTTGCACTCCCACAAACAATGGAATAGTATTCCCTTTTCTCCACATCCTTGCCAGCATGTGCTGTCACTCGAGTTTTTTATATTATCCATTCTGATGGGTGTAAGGTGGAATCTCAGAATCAGAGAGAGGGTGGGGAGGTTAATAGTGGTGTGATTCAGGTATGCAGGAAGTGAGAGGGAAGGATGGGGATAGGACCCAGAGGGAGAGCAGAAATTGAGGGGGTTATCTCTGGGACAGGGGAAGTTCCTGGGAGTTTAAGAGAGTGAACCTAGCTAAGACTTCTTGCAGCCAGAGTTAAGGAGCCTAAAGTTGCCACCTCCTGTAGCAGGTGGGACTTACCGGGGAGGCAAGGGGACACCAACCCCCCCTCCATAAAATCTTTTACCCAAACTGTGTTTTGCCTGCAAGAAATGTGGGGGTAAAGATGGAGCAGAGATTGAGATAATGGCAAACCAATGGCTGGCCCAACTTGAGACCCATCCTATGGGAGAGAGCCAACCCCTGTCACTATTAACGATACTCTGCTATGCTCACAGGCAGGAGCCTGGCACAACTGTCTTCTGAGAGGCTTCATCCAGTAGCTAATGGAAACAGATGCAGAGACCCACAGCCAAACAATAGGCTGAGCTCAGGGAGTTCTGTGAAAGAGTAGGAGGATGGGAGGAAGGATTGAAGAATGCAGAGTGGTCAAGGACACTACAAGAAGACCTACAGAGTCAAGTAACTTGGGTCCATGGGGGCTCACAGAGACTGAACCACCAACCAAAGAGCATGCATGGTCTAGACCTAGAAGCCCCTACATATATGTAGCAGATGTGAAGCATGGTGATCATATGGGTCCCCTAACAATGGGAATAGGGGCTGTCTCTGGCTGGGCTAAATTGTCTGGCCCAGTGGGAGAGGATACAGTTAGTCCTGGTGCTGAGGTACCAGGGTTGGTACTCTTTTGGGGCCTCCCCTTCTCTGAGAAAAAGGAAAAGGTGGAGGGTGTGTGTGTGTGTGTGATGGTAGGACTGGGAGGAGAGAAGGAAGGGGGTTGTATTCAGACTTTAAAGAGATTAAATAGATAGATGGATAGATAAAATAAAACAAAAAGAAAGCAGCTATATGGCAATAAAACATTTTAATTCTCTTGATTGTGCAGATTATGTAAAAAATAACATATATTAAAATGTCATGTTGTTTATTTCTTACATGCACAGTTCTTAGTTGTAAATAAAAACATTAATAAAGCTGGGAAAACCTAAGTGCTAGCCGAGGGTCAGGCTGTTGATCGTGTGCCAGCCTGTTGTGTTCATTCAAAGATAAAGATATTGCTTTCAACAAAGTCTAAAAGAGGCTAGGCAGGCATTTTGATTCATTTATTTATTTCCGTATTTAGTTGGTGCCTTATGTGCAGAAGGTTGAATTCATCAAACTCACCTCATGGCACATTTATCATCATTGGTACCTTGTTTAACTTATTTATTCCTGTCATCCCCACACTTCACTCAAATTCTCCTTGCTCTCTCATTAGCAACTCATCTCTCCTGCTTAATGACTATATTTTATCCACATATGTTTCTACTAAATGTTCATTATCATTTTGAAAGAGTGATCTTGAATTTCTGTATGTGAGATATTGTGTTTTCACATATTTTATTGCATTTCTTGCTCATGTTTTACCCATCACTACATTTTAAAAAATCTATACATGCTGCTCTCGGAGCTAATCCTTTGTTTCCAAGTAGTGCAAAGGACTCCAGAATGTACATCTCCCACACTTCAAGCAGCCACTCTCAGTGATGGATATCAGATTGTCTGCAACTCTCTGTCACCATAAATAACGCTGCAAAGTGAGGCATTCTGAATTAGAAAAGAATTGTAGGTGAGACTATGAGAAGGGAACTGCTTCTGAGCAGTGATGAAAATGGTCACCTAGGGTCTTTTTGCCCCAATATGCCATAGAGCTTTGGGTGATGGGCTTACAACTAAATGCCTCAATTAGCAGGTAACCTTATGTGGTACCATTATTTTAGCATATTCTCTTTACTGAATTAATGTGGATGGTGATGGTAGTGGTAATACACATGTATGTATGCATGTATGAGTATAGATTCGTGTGCATGCAAGCATGTGTGCATGTGTTTGTTCATGCATGAGTTTGTGTGTGTGTGAGTCCAAGAGTGTGGTGTGTGTGCATGTGCGTGTGCGTGTGTGTGTGTGTGTGTGTGTGTGTGTTTATGTTTACGATAGCATCTCACTCTGTAACCCACACTGGCCCACAGACCTCACTATATAATCTCTGCTGGCCTAGAACTCATGGAAATCCTCCTGCTTCAGATGACCTAAGTGCTGGGAATACAGGTGTGACTGTACAAGGTGTGACTTAAGTAGTTATTTGAATTTATTGACGTCACACTCCACATCTGTCCTCATTTCTGGGAATGTTTTACCCTACCCAACTTCCCGAAACAACACTCTCTGACTTCAAGCAGATCTTATAAGGAGGCTTGCAGAGCCCGTTTCTCTGTTTGGGTCTTCCTTGTGTGCTCCAAGGCAGCTATTTTAAACCGTCTCCATCTCATTGCTTTTCCCCTCATTCTCAGCAGGTTATCTTGCCTCCTACTTTAGAGAGAAAAGAGAATTTATCAGATGAGAGCTCTCTGGAATTCTTGTTACAAATCTATAAATTTGCCTACATCCATGCCTACCCTTGTCTCCTCTCTTCTTGTTACAGCCGGGTGTCTACCTTCATTGACATCTTTGATCTATCACTACCAAGATCCAGTTTCTATCTCCACTACCTGCTTCTAGAACCCTGTGAAATGATTTGGTTCTTGCTAATCTTAATACTATATTTTAAAAAGCTGTCATTGCCATTCTTATACCTAATGCTTTCTATGCAAATTTTAAAGCTAAAATCAAGCCAAACCTTCTCTTAACTCAATCCCACCCACTGCCCTCCTTCTTCCAGTCCTAGTAACCTAGGAGCTACAGCTGCAGAAAGAACTGACTTTACCCCCCCCTCCACCCCCAACACACACACACTTCACTTAGTGCTTGAACCATCAAAGCTATTTTGTGGTTAAACCCAGAGGCCACATTTCTCTTCTTAGAGGACTAACACTCTCATCAGCTTTTGTCACCATTGGCGTTTTCTTAGACAATTAAGAATAGTGATTCCTCAAGATACAGCTATACCACTCCTAGGCATATATCCAAAAAATATCCAAGTACACAACAAGGACATTTGCTCAACTATGTTCGTAGCTGCTTTATTCGTAATAGCCAGAACCTGGAAACAACCCAGATGTCCCTCAGTTGAGGAATGGATACAGAAATTGTGATACTTTTTCACGATGGAATACTATTCAGCATTTAAAAATGAGGAAATCATGAAATTTGCAGGCAAATGGTGGGACCTGGAAATGATCATCCTGAGTGAGGTATCCCAAAAGCAGAAAGACCAACATGGTATATACTCACTTATATAGACCTATAAGATAGGATAAAAATACAGAAATCTATACACCTAAAGAAGATAAACAAGAAAGAGGACCTGGCGTAAGAGGATTAATCCTCACTTAGAAAGTCAAACGGGATGGATATTGGATGTAGGAGTAAACAGGTAGCAGGACAAGAGTCGGGCACAGAGGGCCTCGAAAAAACTCTTCCTAGCAGTGTACCAAAGCAAGTATTAAGAAACTGAGCAGGGCACAGGGGTCTTGTATGAGACGGTTTCTACAACCAAGGACCACGTGTGGATGTGGCCTGGAACCCCTGTTCAGATGGGACCCAGGATAGCTCGGTGTAGGACTAAAGACCCTAGTGAGGGAAACAGGGACT
>CM053742.1:38063136-38075577 GCA_028658305.1 Pachyuromys duprasi
GGAGATGAGGGAGGGTTGGGGAGGGGGGGAGGGAATGAGGGAGGGGGCTACGCTTGGGATGCAAAGTACCTAACCTGTGATTGATAACAAAAAAATAAAAATAAATAAAAATTAAAATTAAAAAAAAAAGAAACATAACGAACCCTTTGGCAGAGTGCAGGGAATCATATGAAAGCAGGGGGAGTTAGTATGACCTGGAGAGATCAGGAGCTCCGCAAGAACCAAATATATCAGGGCACAGGGGCCTTTTATGAGACTGTCTCTCCAACCAAGGACCATGTATGGTTATAACCTAGAACCCCTGCTTGTATGTAGCAAATGGTAGCTCAATTCCCAAGTGGGAATACTAGTAAGGGGAACAGAAACTATTTTGGACATGAACTCAATGGCTGGATCTTCGACTTCCCCGTCCACCGAGGGAGGAGCAGCCTTGCTAGACCACAGAAGAGGACATTGTAGCCATTCCCGAAGAGACCTGATAAGCTAGAGTTAGATGGAAGGGGAGGAGGTCCTCCCCTATCAGTGGACTTGGAAAGGTGCAGAGAGGAGATGAGGGAGGGAAGGGGGGGGATAGGGAAGGAATGTGGGAGGGGGCTACGGCTGGGATACAAAGTACATAACCTGTGATTAATATAAAATAAAAAGAAAAAAAAAACATCATCTGTTCCGAATCTTTCTCTCCTTGGTTTACATAGCACCTCTTACAACTACTTTATCTACCTACTTCTCTGGCCTTTCTTTTCCTAGGTCAATCTACCTAGACCCGTTTCTTAGTGTTTTCTGTTAGAGGACAAGCTCTTTCATATTAGTTCTTATCATTATTCCCCACTTGAAATCTCATTGTGGCTTTGGTTGACATGTTCATTATCCATATCTCTGTCTCCATTCCTAACTTGTGTTCTCTACTACAGAATTATGCAGCTAGCTCCTTTCTTAACATCTCTACCTAAGCATCACTGAGGCATCTCAAAATCCTTTACAAAAGGGTTGAATTTGTCTTATTTTTCCACCACCTTCTTTTGGTCACCTCTGCTGCTACTATTTCAAGGAAACTCATTACACAGTATATAATCTTCTTGTTAGTAAATTTTTAAATTATACAACTTTCACGATCCTGATAACAAAATTAAAGCAATACAAAATATACAACACAAAAAGTAAAAGCTTCAGTAATTTCCATATTGAGAGGTAAACAACTATTAATTATGATATATGCATGCTAATGGATTTTTATGTGTGTATATGTTGATATACATGTTTACATATATTTGTTTATACATATACTTTACCAAGTATGTGCCATAATGCAAATTTTTCTTTTGCAGAAAATATATTATAGATATCTTTGAATTATTAACAACATTGCCACATTTCAGTCTTTTGTTGCCTATGTACTCTTATTCTGTCCTAGGTATAGATTACATCTGAAATTTAATTGTAGCACTCATTTTAAAACTGTACTTTATTTGGTGTCTTTATGCCTCTACCTACCTTCCAATCCCCCAACTCTAGGCAGGAGAGAGGTTAGTGGGGAGAGATGGCCCAGACAAATATCTTACTCCCAGCCATTTAGAGTCCTTGGAGTCCCCCGAAGCTATACCAATCTCCTTCAACAGCAAACACAGCCAGCACTCTCCTCAGAGCCCCTGCACCCCCAAAGCATCTCTCTCTGCCTGTCTGCTCCAAACCTTCATGGCACATGATCCATCATCTCTGGTCTCTCCAAACTGCCACTCGACATACACCACCATTTCGTGCCACACTTTACTTTCTGGGCTTTCATATTTATATACTCAGAGCCCTAGACCATGCCCCTCTCTGTGCTCATGAGGCAGGCCTTTACCAGCTGTCAGAAACCATGCCCAGCATGAGACAATTATCAGCTGTGGACGAACTAAAGCCCATACTAAAATTCCATACTTAAGATTAGAACAAAAACATATTTATATAACATAACTGAGTTTTTAAAGAAACCAAAACTTCCATTACATTTAATGATCTTTCATTTTTAGTTTTCATTATCTCAAGGTTGCAATAAATAACCTTTACCACACATTTTTGTACCCTTGTGATTAGATTGAGTACTAGAAACGGGATTTCTGAGCTAAATCTATGTAAATATATTGTGTGTGCACTACTGAGGTACCCGCAGAAAGTTTCTCACCTCTGCTTATTAGATGAGGGATGAATTGTATATGACAAAGTGCAATATTCTGAGTAAGCTACTGGATGAATTTTTATATATACACACATTTGTGTAGCCACCATCTATATAATATGTCAATTCTATTTCTCCAGAACATTCCTTTCTATACCTTTTCCAGTATATAACTTTCTTAGAGATCACAACAATTCTGGCTTTTTAAATCCTTCATAAGTTTCACCTGTTCGAATGAATAAAATCATGCAAAAAAAAAAAAAACTCTACGGTGTTTAGTTCTTTGATACTGCATATTTGTATGTATTCATATTGACCTATTTAGCCATAGTTCACTATTTACTGCTATGCAATATTCTCCTGTATGAATATCTCACAAATTGGCCTGCTACCATGAGCATTTTTGAATTGTTTATATATTGAGGCTATTATGACCAAAGTAGCAATGGACATTCATATACAAATATTTTTATGAGTCTATTTTTTTCATTTTCCTAGGATATGTGCACAGGAATGGAAATTTTAGGTCATGGGGTATATTTAATCCAATTAGAAACTTCAAACTTTACAAATGGACTGAACCCTTTAATCTCCTTGTTGCATTAGTTGAAGCCTCACCATGGTGTATGACTGTATTGTCACTGCACATCTAATTGTCTGCTTCCCAGACAATTGTGCAAGCTGCTTCTGCCTTTTCCAATGCCTTGAACACAGAGAATGCTCAATAACTATTTCTCAAATGAGATGAATAATTGAAAGGCTACAGTGCTTTGTGCCTAAAGGGCTCCACTACACAATTGGAAGGGTTAACGTATGCTACTTTGGAGAAATTGGTGCTGGTGTAGATGTTTTATCATCTCAAGAGCAGTGCCTGTTTTTTATGGATAGGAATGTGGCTTTTATGTCAACAGATATTCCTTAAGGAGCTTAGCATAAGACTGGGCCCAAGAAAATATCCATAGCAATCAGCATGTCATGCTTGATTAGATAACATATTTAAATAATGCCAAACGTTACAGAGATGTTTATCTGGAACATTACATGTTCCATTTCGGTATTAGAGTCTAGAGAAGCCACAGAAGAGAAAACAGCTCTCTTTTTCCCTCTCCCTCACTACAGTTGCCAGCCCTAATGCTAGAAAATAGTCCACAATCTGATTTGCTAGGTAATAAAGGTCAGAAAAATATGGTTCACTCTAATGTATATCCTTCTCTCTCTTTTCTTAAAAGAATCAGCGTTTGAAGATTTTATACTAGATCTTTATTTTTTCTTGTAGCTGCAGCCAAAGTATCTATTCTTCTGGGAGTCCGTGGGCTGAAGATTCAAAAAATTCTTTCTTGCATGAACTAGACCTTCATCAAAATTCACTGCAACTGAGATTCATTTCCATTTCTAGTCCCATTGCTACCCACAACCAGCTGAGCATGACGGATGTGCTGGATAGCAATTTGAAAAAGAAAACTACCTAAGCATTTATCTTCCTTGTTTCCTGATGGGAGTGCCGTCACCCTATTAATGTAGCACATCCTTCAGCCCTGCCACCCCTCACCTCGAAATCATGCAGGGTATAAGCAAAAGTCCTCAATTGTGTTTCTATGAGAAATATTAAGTTAATAAAGGTAAATCTTAGAAACTTGGGAATTTACCAGTCCAAACTGGTAAATTTACACCATAGTTTTCATAGGATTGCATATGCCCAGGAAATATCTATATGTTCCCTGTGCATTTATATAGGAAGATATAGTCAATATTTGAAGTAACTCTTTATTACTGATTGATTTGGAGCCTATTTTATTGTTGTTTGAATCATTTTTTTTCCATTTTTTTTTGTCCTAAGGATTGAATCCAGAACTTTGTATACTGTAGCACTTGTTTTTCTATTATTATTATTTTGCTTTGTTTTGTTTTGTTTTCTTATTTTGATTTTTTCTTTTCCTTTTGTGAGGAAGTCTCTTTATGTACCTCTGGCTGTCCAGGACCCTCGAGTTTTAGCCCAGGATAGCATGGAATTTACTATATACTTCAGGCAGACCTTAAACTCACCCATCTCCTGTCTTACCCTCCTGAGTTCCTGGATTGTAGGCTTGCACCACCATGCATTGGCTTGAGTCTGCTTTAATATACAGCAAACAAGGCTTATCCAATGTGGGGCCCTGAGTGCCAGCTGCCTCTCACTTTTCTCTGACTGTTACCTTGAAAGTACTATGCTATTAGCACAGAGGATGAAAATGATAAGCAGCACTCCTCCTAGCTTGCCATCTCCTACAACAGCCTTTCCTAATACAATCTGAAGACCTCTAAAGGGGTCAGGCATTTGGGGAAACTGTTAGAAGACAACTTTTGATGCTTTCAGGAGAAGAGCTTTTAAAAGTTTACATGGGTGTGAACTTACACAGAGAGCTGTGGCAAGACAGGGACAAAAACAAATAAGCATGTTTTCTTATGCTGGTACCACAAATCTATAAAGATCACCTTATTCTTCTAACCTTCCTTTCTTCCTTCCTTCCCTCCTTCTCAATATATAACTCTGGAACATTTAGAACTTGCCATGTAGACTAGGCTAGTCTCACTGCTAGATGTGGCAACCTTTACATCTCTGTCTCCCAAGTGCAGAATCACAGATATGAGGCAGCACCTTCTCCAGGGATAACCTTTTCTAACAGGCACTCTCCTCTAGCAGCCCAGCAGCGTATCTGAACTCATCAGCCTGCTCAGGACCTCCTGATTCACCTCCTCAGAGAAAGCAAGTGAGTACATGAATGATATATTGGGATGGTTGGGAAAGAAACTTCCTTATCTAAGTGCTGTTACCTTTCCTAATGAAGTGTGTTTACAGAGACACCACTGAGCCTTACATTGTGTGATGCTATCTAGTCTTTTAAAGTCCTCTCCTTTTTCATTTCCAACAATATTCTCACTTTCTTGCAGAATGCCTTCTCCACGAGGGGTATTCTTGGAGCAATGATAAATAGAAAAGTTTTCCCCCCACCATTATCAAATGCAAAGGGCCCCCTAAAGATTTTGGTGCCACATTGTCCACTCATTGTTCAGTGTAGCGCAGTTCAGTTGGTCAGACATGGTCCTCTAAGACTGAGTCTTAGTAATCTCAGTAAACAAGAAATTGCTGTTTATACTTCTGAGTGCTCCTTTCATGAGACGTTCTTTTGCCAGGAGTGTATCCCCCAAATCATATAAGGCTTTTTATTTTATACACCTATATCTTATTTTGTGCCTGTTTCTATAACCTTTCCACAAATGAGTTTAGTTGTCACAATGTTTTTAGTAGGTCCCTGTACTTGATTAATGGAGTGGACAACATGGTCAGTTTAAAGACAACTGGTTTTCTGTTATTGGCGACTTCAGGATGAACATACACGTATGCATTCCTATCTCTTAAGCAGGCAAGGGAGGCTTGATCTAGGGCTATTACAATAGGAGTATCCGAATTATTGTAGTAGAAAATAAATCTTCCACTCTGTTCAACACAACTGAAGGAGTTTTAAGTGCTGTAACAAGCTAGAGATTAGTGGAGGAAGCTGAGGAAGAATGTATGCATTTGATCAGGAGATCTGTGTTTGCAAAAAAAAAAAAAATGTACTTGAAGTTAGGCTGATTGTGTTCCATGGAGACTAGGAGTTAGAAAAAGCAGTCTTCCTGATGACTCATTGCAAAGGGATAGCTTCTGTCTTTAAAACAACACTTCTGCTTGAGTATGGTGACTCACATCTGCAATTCCAGTTTCTGGGAGGCTGAGGCAAGAGGATCAGAAGTTCCAGGCCAGTTTAGGTTACAAAGTTAGACTGGTTTTTTGTTTGTTTGTTTGTTTGTTTATTTGTTTGTTTGTTTTGTAATTAAGAGGTTACTAGGGAGGAGGATATGCAAATAAAGCACTTGCCATACAAGTTTGAGGACCACAGTGCAGGACCCTCAAACCCACAGCCAGGTATTGGTAGCATTTAAGAGTCAGAAACAGGGCATCCCTGGGACCAGCTGGTTAGCTAGAATTGGTAAGTTGAGGAAGAGACTCTGGCTCAGTAAATAAAATGGGGCACAACCAAGGAAGGCCCTCAACATGAACACATGGGAACACACATAAACACCGCACATATACACAGGGAAGAAGAACTAAGGGCTAAACTATCATTCTGTGGTAGAGCACTTGCCTAGCATGCACAGAGCCCTATGTAGCATCCCAGCACTGAAAAGGCAAACAACCAAAAGAGCTTCTAGATATCGGGAGATGATTTGCATTTTAATGACACAGAGAAAGAATTCACAACTTCAAAGGTTCTATAAAAACAAAAGGGAGATTAGGGACTAACTATCAGGTAGAAACCTATCTAAAATTTCCTCAGGTTGAAAGTCCTTTTAAAACTATTGTGATCAATTACCTTTGATCAAATCTATCAAATGATGAATAGTTTTCATATGTATTACTTCACATATTATAATTATTAATTCATAGACTATAATTGCCTATTGAGTCACCTACACAGACACCATAAGGATTATGAGCTTAGAGTAATTGTTTAATTTTACAACTGACCTAACTATCCAACTTAATTATAGACTGGTTTTCCAATATCAAAGTTCATCTGGGAATTAAAATTGCTCTCTCATTTGTTTATTTAAGCAGAAATTGCCACCATATAAAAGACCTAATTTATGACTTTGATTAAGAATAATTAAATGCTTGCTGATATGACATCTTTAATTTTCTAGTGAAAATTTCTAAGGACACATTGAAAAGACAAAGTTGTTCACAATTCCAGTTAAAAGGAGGCAAAAAAGAATCTATCCATTGACCAAATCTGGCAGAAATTGGTGAAAGCAATTATCGTTTGCACCCTGTGCCCACTCATTTAAACATAACAAGCTAAGAAAGGATGGCACACCATCTGTTCATATCTCGGTGACTGTCAAAGATTCTCAACCCTTGAATGTTTAGGGGAAAAAATTCCAGTAGTCTTCCCTCTTGGAAAAATACATAGCAAGGGCACTATTTGTCCTCCTTCTCCTCCATTCACAAATTGACACCATTCATTCACATAGCCCTGATATGTGTGACATGATATACACATGAAAAATAAGAGTATTTATGAAGTGCTGGATATTGTAAGTGTGAACTTTGCTACTTCACTTATTTTGCCTAATCAACAACGGTATAACCTGGACCTTTCTCTATTGTTCCCTAAATTTTAGGCTTAAAAACAATATCCAGAAGCACACTAATTAATCATAGGCTTGAGGTGTTGACAATACAAATAGAAACCTTATCTTCTCTAGCCCTTTCACTCTGACCCACTTTCCCATATCCCTAGATGTAGGGTAGATGAGCCATCTCAGATGGTCACCTTTTGAATATCTGGAAAAGAAAAATAGCAAAAGCTGGAGTCCTGGTCAAGAGCCTCTTGAGCCTTAGTTGTTCAGTACCACTTTGTTTTTGCCATGATGCCCATAGACACAGAAGAGAATGTGAAGTCAGCTCACATGCCCTGTAAGCTGCAACAAGCTTTGAGAGTTTGTTGGCCAGGGTTGAATAATGAGTATTTATTTGCCTGTAGTATTGGAAAATGGAGCCTTGCCTTCGTCAAGCTGTCCAACCTCCAGTTCCAGCCCAACTATACCATATATCGTTTTCTTCCCACAATCCACTTGTCTTCCACCACACCCATGCATTAATCAGTCTCTATTGCTCTATGTGTGCCTGGGCTCTCTAGTCAACCACCTGCAAGAGGTAGAAGACTAAGTTTCATATGTCTTACTTTCTGGCCCCCTGAAGGGAGTAGTTGAGTGTTGATTGATGCTTGGGAGCAGTATAAAGATTCTGGGGCTTCCTTTCCATAATTTCTTTGGTCTGTCTTCATAAAAGAATCAACCATTTTGTGTCCCAGGAAGGGCAAATCAACACATAAATAGAGAGACATTTAATCTGTGTTATCCCTGCTATTTGAAATTGTTATCTAATTTTCAGAAAGCCTATTTTTTAACTAATTAACAAGAGGAGTCATGACAGGAATCATGAACTCTTACAAAAAATGATGTCCCTGTTTGTCACAGCATGTCAGGGCATTGGAGATGAGCCGTGAACTCGTCATCGCAGAAGCAGCAGAACAATCAGGATCCTATTACTTGTTGACAACAAATATAACTGCAGATATTTTGTAGCCAAAAGATTCCCACACCCAAATCAAATCATTTCCAGAACGCATAGGTTGATTTTTGTTTTGTCCTTTTGTTTTGTTTTTTTGTTTCTGTTGGGTTGGGGGAGTGTGTTTTGTTTGTTTGTTTGTTTGTTTGTTGTTTTGTTTTTGGATTTATCTATCTATCTATCTATGTATCTATTTATTTATTTATTTATTTATTTTTGAGATAAGGTTTCCCTGTTTAGCCCTGGCTTTCCTAAACTCACTTTGTAGACTAGGCTGGCCTAAAATTCAGAGATCCATCTGTCCCTACCTCGTGAGTGCTGAGATTAAAGTCATGTGCCACCACTGCCAACTACAAATGTTGTTTTGTTGATGGTGTTAGTAGTAGTGTTTTGGATTTCTAAATTGCAACAAAATCTTGTCCTTGACTCTATTTTTGGGTGACAGTAACTTAATGCTATCGATCTCAAAGACATATAACTTTCAGCACATGTTGGTCATCATTTATCTTAGTCCTTACACACATACACAAACACACACACAGAAACAGTGAGAGAGAGAGATGCAACCCACCCCAAACAAATACAAAAGTCTCTCATAGACCACAAAGCCATGGGACTTCACTTTCTTTTCTCATTTTTGTCATCTTCAGATGGCTCTTTTTTTGTCCAAGGCCTTTCCGTAATACTTGCTCTGACCTATCATTCACTTCTTATGCAGAGCCAAAGGCTTCAGTTAGTTTCTCTTCTGTTACAGTCATCAGTACCCTGCTTGCTGCTCCCTGGGGAACTGTCTTGACTGAGAAATAGTCTCCACCATGGAATCCCTGCATGTGTGAATAGATGATTCACCCTTTCCACAGAACATATTTATATAAAGGGTTACAACCCAAAAGGAAATCTTGAATGCTGGAGATTTTTGGATTTTTTGGTTTTGTTTTGCTTTTTAAAAATTTTAATGGCAGGTAAAGAAGGCAGAGAATTTTTTTTCAGATTTTGTGGCTTTTCTACCTACTTCTTCCGTGGGTATCCATCCACCTAGGGATCCTAACACTTTGGTCACTTAAAATTGCCTCTCAGGACAGAGTAAATAAAAATTAAACCTTGATTTTCTTTTTCTTTCCTTGTTGTTTTAGGACACACACACAATATTTTTTTTGAAACAAAATCCCCAAAGTTATGGATACTTCTCCATTAATGTATCATACATAGGCTTCAATCTTCTTTTCACAAAATGAACAAAACAAAACAAAACAAAACAAACAACAACAACAAAACAGTTGGGCAGGAGAGGTGGCTCAGCACTTAACAGCAGGTTTGACTGCTCTTGCAGAGAACCCAAGTTCAGTACCCAGCACCCACAGGGCGGCTCAGAACCCCCTGTAACTCTCATGTCACTGGATCACAAGCCATCTCCTGCCCTCTAAGGTCTCCTGTATGCATGTGCTACACATCCATTCAAGTAGATACACACTCATAAAAATATAATGAATAAATAAATCTTTAAAGGACTGCTTTTTCTTCTTTCTATCACAATGTATTTATTTTTTTAAGTTTCTTTAAACTAAAAAAAAAAAAAAACAACACTAAAGAGAAGAATTATTCCAAGCTTAAGATTTACTAAGTGTGATTTCATTCTTTGTTTCCAAGGACAATCTTTAGAATACAAAGTAGAGGAACATTTGCTTCACAAATTGAACATTTCCCCCAGTCCAGGGCTGGGAGTCAGGTGAGCATTTCTGCTGACATTTATGAAAAAGGATCTTTGTTTCTGAACGGAATTTGTTTTGATTTTTGCAGGCAATGTTCTTCTTATAAAAGCAGGCACAGCTTCACAACTCAAAGAAGAGAAGGTATGGGGACCACCATCAAAGTGACCTGCATAAAAACAAAAAACAATTAAATGGAACATGAAAGACTTCGCACAAGAAAGAAGCATACAAATATTTCATGGAATGGTGTGATGAATAAGTAGAAAAAAATGGACTTGTGAAAAAATACACTCTCAACATAAGTATGAGGGAGATGAACTCATTCTAACACTTCCTGGTTAACAGATACATACATCCTTACTGCCGAGCTATTGTCATTATCTGTGAGCATTTTATAACAGGCCATTGGGCCTCTTGGTTCTCCTGGATTATTGCTTGGTACAAGAGTGTTAAGATTTTTCAACATGTATTTCCTACTGTTTGCTGTGAAGAAAAATACATTTACATTTATGATATATATTGCTAATGAATTAAAGTATCCCCGGGGCAGCAGGAATACCCTTTTTGCAACACTGACATTTCGCAATTAGCTCCAACTACTAGTTATTAAGAAGGTTCAACAACTCAGGCATTCTTTAAACTATGATATTCCAGGGTCTTCAAGAAGAACAATAAATATCTGTAGTTAGCTGGCCATGGTGGATTGGGTGTCAGTGACTAGGGAAAGGGTGCTTTCATGGATACCCTTAACTTTCTGATACAACTATGGAGACTAAGACTACATAGTATGATTCAACCAGTTCTGTTTGGTCATTGACCTATAGCTAGAGTTATACATATTAAGGATGGAAAAGAATGAAGCTCTAAGCACAGGTCACAGAGTTAAGGACACTGCCTGATCTTAAGCCAAAGCCCTTTTTTTTTAACATACCACTCAGTTTCTAAATCAGATTTGGACCGGAAAAATAAAATAAGTTTTTGAGTCCGTGTAATAAAAACTAAAAGTGAGAGATGGGTCCTGACATTAGCACTGAGAAGCGACAGGCTGACCACAATCAGGTTAGCAAAACTAGACTGTTTATGTGTGAAACTGAAGCTTAGTTTGGTCTTAGAAAGGCAAGACAGGGAACAAGGCAGGAACCTATTACAGAGGGCCTCTGAAAGAATCTACCCTGTATTATATGTCTAATATCCACTTATAAATGAGTATATACCATGTGTGTCTTTCTGCTTCTGGAATATCGCATTTAGGATGATCTTTTCTAGTTCCTACCATTTGCCTGCAAATTTCATGATTTCCTTGTTTTTAATTGTTGAGTAGTATTCTGTTTTGAAAATGTACCACAATTTCTGTATCCATTCCTCAACTGAGGGACATCTGGGTTGTTTCTAGGTTCTGGATGTTGTGAATAGAGCTGCTATAACCATGGCTGAGCAAACGTCCTTGTTGTATACTTGAGCATATTTTAGATATATGCCTAAGGGTGGTATACTGGATCTTGAGGTAGCATTATTCCTAATTTTCTGAGAAAACATCAGATTGATTTCCAAAGTGGTTGTACAAGTTTACGCTCCAAGGAACAATGGAGGAGGGTTCCCCCCTTTCCTCATCCTCTGTAGCATATGTTGTCACTTGAGTTTTTTTAAAATGTTATTTATTAATTTTTATATCAATCAGATGTTACATACTTTGCATCCCCGGTGTAGCCCCCTCCCTCATTCCCTCCCACTCTCCCCATCCCTCCCTCATCTCCTCCCTGCCCACTCTAAGTCCACCTACAGGGGAGGATCTTCTCCCCTTCTATCCGACCCCAGTTCATCTTGTCTCCTCAGGGCTGGCTACAATGTCCTCCCCTGGGATCTAGCCAGGCTATTACTCCCTGGCGTGTATGGGGGAGAGTCAAAGAGCCAGCCATCGAGTTCATGACTTAAACAGTCCCTGACACAAAACATCCAAGAGATCAAGGATGCCATGAAAAGACGAAACCTAAGAATAATTGGAATAGATGAAAAAGAAGACTCCAGGCTCCGAGGAACGGAAAATATTTTTAAGAAAATCATAGAAGAAAAATTTCCCAACTTAAAGAAAGAAATGTCCATAAACATACAAGAAGCCTACAGAACACCAAATAGACTAGACCAGAAAAGAAATACCTTTTGTCACATCATAGTCAAAACACTAAACCTACAAAACAAAGAAAAAAATATTAAAGGCAGCAAGGGAAAAGGGTCAAGTAACATTTGAAGGTAGACCGATCAGAATCATACCAGACTTCTCATCAGAACCTGGAAACGATCATACTGAGTGAGGTATCCCAAAAGCAGAAAGAAACATATGGTATATACTCACTTATATAAACCTATAGGATAGGAAGTTCAAGCTGAAATCTACGCACCTAGAGAGGATATACAAGAAGGAGGAC
>CM053742.1:38076077-38092774 GCA_028658305.1 Pachyuromys duprasi
AGTCATGATCTTGATGGCTGACTCTTTGACCCTCCCCCATACAAGCCAGGGAGTGACAGACTGGCTAGATCCCAGGGGAGGACTTTGCAGCCAGCCCTGAGGAGACAGGATAAGCTGGGGTTGGATGGAAGGGAAGGAGGTCCTCCCCTGTTGGTGGACTTGGAGGGGGCGGGGAAGAGGGAGATGAGGGAGGGAGTGGAAGGTTAGGAGGGAATGGGGGAGGGGGCTACGCCTGGGATTCAAAGTACCTAACCTGTGATTGAGATAAAAATAAATATATTAAAAAAAAAAAGAAACTATGAAAGCCAGAAGGGCCTGGGCAGAAGTCATGGAGAGTCACTTGAGTTTTTGATCTTAGCCATTCTGATGGGTGTAAGGTGAAATCTCAGGGTCGTTTTGATTTGTATTTCCCTGATGACTAAGGACTTTGAGCAGTTCTTTAAGTGTTTCTCTGTCATTTGGTATTCCTCAATTGAGAATTCTCTGTTTAGCTCTGTATCCCATTTTTTAATTGGATTACTTGATTTGTGGCTGTTTAACTTCTTGAGTCTTTATATATTCTGGATATTAGACTTCTATCAGATATTTACTCAGTGGCTGGCTCTTTGATCACCTCCCCCTAAGGGCGGGGGGCTTAACATACCAGAGGAAGGCAATGCTTCCAGTCTTGATGAGACCTAATGGCTAGGTTCAGATGAAAGGGGAAGAGGACCTCCCTTATCAGTGGGCTGGGGAAGTGACAGGGGAGGAGAAGAGGGCAGAGAGCAAAGATGGGAGGGCACAAGGGAGGGGGCTACAGTTGGGTTACAAAGTAAATAAATTATAATAAATAAAAAAATAAAAATTCTGGGAAAAATAAATTACTTTTAAAAAATAAGTCTAAATGTGATTGGTTTCATTTACTGTCAAGATGTTCTGTCCTCTCTAGAATAAAATAATTGACTTAGAAAAACGATTCTACCCAGTAGGATATTAAAGCAGATACTGAAACTCATAGCCAAACTTTGGGCCGAGTGCAGGGAATCTTATGAAAGAAGGGAGAGACAGAAAGGCCTGGAGGGACCAGGAGCTCCACAAGGAGACCAACAAAGCCAAAAGATTTGAGCCAAGGTGCTCCTGCAGAGGCTGATACATCAACTAAGGTCCATGCATGGAGAGGACCTAGACCCCCTGTTCAGATGTAGCCCATAGCTCGGTCTCCATGTGGGTGCCGTAGTAGCAACGAGAGCAGGAGTTCTCTCTGACATGGATTCAGTGGCCAGCTCCTTTATCATCTCCCCATGGTGAGTCAGCCTTGCTGTGCCACACAGAGAGAGAGAGAATCCAGGCAGTCCTGATGAGACTTGATAGGTTAGAGTCAGAGAGTAGAGGAGGAGGATGTCCCCTATCAATAGACTAGGGGAAGGACATAGTGGAAGGAAAGGGAGGGAGAGAGGGACTGGGAGGAGATGAGGGAGGAGACTACAGCCCGATACAAACCGAATCAATTGTATTAATAATTAATTAATCAATCAATCAATTAATTAATTAAATTTACCCTCCCACCCCCCAAAACAAACGAAACCTGAGGAATTACATTGTGGTCCAAGCAGAACGTAGTCACCATAGCATCTACTTAGGTATTTTGCATCCCCCCCCCCCCCAGGTTTGAGTTAAGGCTTAGTTATGCGCCCAGGCTGGTCTCAAATCTGGGACACTCCTCCTATAAGTCTCCTAAGGGATGGAATGAAACATGTTGCACTACACCCAGCTTTTTTAACTTACAGTTTCGAAAGTTTTTAATCCTTTTTACTGTCCTTTTATTGTTCTCCTTTTTCTTTTTCTTTTTTTTTAATTTATTTATTTTTATCTCAATCACAGGTTAGTTACTTTGCCTTTTTCTTTTTTGAGAAAAATTTCCATTTTTAACTTGTAGATCTATCCTTTCCCTGCAGTTTCCCTCCTAATACCTCATCCTCAGATAAACATCTGTCTCCACTCACAAGTGTCACTTCCTGTGGTAGCAACTCAAGGAGTATTCGTGGTAGGAGGAAGTGGTCATGAAAGCCACCAGACCTGAGTTCTGGCTCAGTCTGCTGCCAATGGTCTTAGTGACTGTCCTTTGCCGTGATTAAGGTTCTCTCTGTGTAAAATGAGCAAATTGAAGTACAGTATGTCTAGGGTTCTTTCTGGTTTTCAACAGTCTATGCCAATTATTTTTAAGAGCCTTTGAAGTTTTTAAACCTTTTGTCTCTTCTCCATTACTCTAACATCTCATCAGTCTATATGTACTTTCTCTGCTTAGAATGAGTCCAAATATCTAGCTCCACGGAGCTCTGCCTACAGATACAATATAGATTTAGTGCTTACCTGGATATATATTATAAGTAGTATATTATATTATTATGATATTATATTATATGTCATAATACATATTAATATATTATATTATATTATACCATATATGAAATATGGTCTTGTTTTGAGGAAGTGTTAGCCAAGGCTCAGCATTCAGTTTCATGCTGTTGAGTATCTCTAGAGTATGAATGCAAACATTAGTGTTTTATGCTTTATCATACAGGAAGTGTATTTCTAAAGGACTGGTAGGTAGAGAGCCTATAGATTTGAAAGTGGAATTGGCTGTTGTTGACTTGAGTGATAATGTCAATAATTTAGGCTCATGGGCTTTCTTCAGTCTCTTCTGCTTATGCCTAACATTTATCCCAAACCTGCTTCTTCCATCAGAAATGGCACCAGAAAAAAAGTTAAACAAGTAAAATGTGTAAAATTCTACACGTAAAATGGATGAAATGGTGATATAGTTAATTATACTGTCTTCAATAATCCCTCTAAAATATGAAATGCAATGCTTAATGTCTCTTTATTCATGTAGTCAGTTTTTCTATGAAGTTGTAAGAAGTAAATTTATACTGTAGTGTGTGACACATGAAAATACAATGCATTTAACAAGGATGTCTGTTTTCCCTAGAGCATAAGGACTTGCAGGTCACTAGTACACCCAGTGGAAAAGAGGGATCAGGTGCTGCCTCTGACATGAATTCGGTTGCCTGCTCTTTTATCACTTTCCCATGCCGATACTGCCTTGCCAGGCCACAGAGGAAGAGGATCCAGGCAGTTCTGATGAGACTTGATAGACTAGGGGCAGATGGCAGGGGAGAAAAACTCCCCCTTTTAGTGGACTAGAGGAAGGAGGTAGGAGGGATGAGCGATGGAGAGTGGGGCCAGGAGGAGATGAGGGAGGGGTCAGGATATAAAATGAATAAATTATTTTAAAAAAAAGAAATGAAAAGAAAACAAAATAAAGATACCTGGGTACTACTTATAAACTCTTGGAGTAGAAAATGTTGCTTTCCTGAAGGAAGAAGACTGGCCTTTGTATGTATATTGAGACAAGCTGCCAGAATTGAAGAGAAGATCATTTGTTTTGGAGATTGCATTGAACCTGTAGAATTGCTTTTGGCAGGATGGCCATTTTTACTATGTTAATTCTACTGATTAATGATCATGGGAGATCTTTCCATCTTCTGGTATCTTTTTCAATTTATTTTTTCAAAGACCTAAAGTTCTTGTTGTACAGGTTTTTCACTTGCTTGGTTTGAGTTACTCCAAGATATTTTACGTTTTTAAGGCTACTGTAAAAGATACTGTTTCCCTGATTTCTTTCTTAGCCCATCTGTCATTTGTATATAGGAGGGGTAATGAATTTTTTAGTTAATATTATATCCTGCCACATCACTGAAAGTGTTTATCAGCTATAGGAGGTCCCTGGTACAATTTTTAGAGGTCTGTTAGGTATACTATCATGTCCTCTGCAAATAACAATACCTTGATTTCTTCCTTTCCAATTTCTATCCCCTTGATCTCCTTCAGTTGTCTTATTGCTACAGCTATACATCAAGTACTGTATTGAATAGATATGGAGAAAATGGACAACCTTGTCTTGTTCCTGATTTTAATGAAATTGCTTTGAGTTTCTTTCTTAGATTGTTGCCTAACCCAATTGTCATCAGAGAGGCGTCCGTGGGCATCTAACAGGAGCAGATGCAGAGGCCCACATCTAAGCATCAGACAGAACTTGGAGAACCTGCAGAACTGGGGGAGGAAGGACTGTAGGAGCTAGAAAGCTTGAGGACACCAGAATAACATGAACCACAGAATCAACTAAGCATGGCTCATAGGGGCTCACAGAGACTAAAGTGGCAATCATGGAGCCTGCATGGGTCTGTGCTAGATCCTCTGCATACATGCTGTGTTTTTGTTGTTGTTGTTTTGTTTTATTTAAGCTTGGCTTATTTGCAGGACACCTAACAGTGGAAGTGGGATATCTCTGATTCTTTTGCTTGCTCTTAGAACCCTTTTCCTCCTACTGGGTTATTTGTCCAGCATTGATATGCGGGTTTGTTCCTAGTCTTATTGCTTTTGTGTTACACTGTGTTTAGTTGATATGACTGGGAGGCTTGCTTTTTTATGAAGGGAAACGGAGTAACAGTGGATCTAGGGGAGAGGTGACATGAAAAGGGGGACTGGGAGTAGTGGAGGGAGGAGAGGCTGAGGTCAGGATGCATTATATAAAAGAAGAATAAATAAAAAGAAAAAAAGAGAGGGAAAATGAACACCAGTTTGCCTCCATCAAAGATATCCTCAAGGGAAGGGCTAATGTTGAGAGGCAACATTAGAGGCCACTATATCTCTCACCTGTCAGTGAGTCCCATCAGAAGAGCCACTCAGGCAGCTCACTTGTGAAGCATCTTAGAAATGCTGACATGTTCACTCCACCTGACACCACTCCTTGCTTCTCACAACCACTCAATCTACTGTTGGCTACTGGCCAAAAGGCCCTATGACCCAGTTCCTGAAACACATTAAGTACTCAGCCAATTTTCTTCTAACAGAAGCACAGGTGAGGTGACAAGCAGTCTAAAAAAATCTGGTTCCAAATCCAAGCTCTAGAGGTTAAGATATGACCCAAGCCACAGTCCTCTCTCGACTTCCCTTCATCTTAGCCCAAAGCCACAAAGTCATTTTCATGTCACAGAAGCAAGCCTCTGTTTTGGTAGTTTTGTCATAGGGATGCATTAGGAGACAAATTGATATGATCAGTACTGTAAAGTGTAGATCATTAAAAGTCTTACTTACATGGACAACTTACCCGAGAAGCTCTCCAGCCGGAGCCACCTGCAATGAAGGTGCTTGTGCCACTGCTCCCGCACACTCTCCTTCATCACACAGTAAAACACAAAGATGAGGAACCCTAAGCCAGGAGAACAGGATCAGTCATTTCACCTTCCTTCACCAGTTAGCACGAATCCCATGTCTCGGGCCTATTCTTGTCACCATCAATCGTGCTTCTAATGAATTTCAGGGACACTAATAAGTCTTTCTCATTATGGCTTCCCCAAAGGCAAGGATAGCACAAAGTCACTATTATGACGCCATAGCCACCACTGTTTTTCTCCTAGGCTGCTATCTATCATATAGCATGAGACACGGGGCTCCTAAGATACCCAGACTTAGAGATAGTGCTCAATGACCTTCATGTTCATGCACTGTCATTCACACCCTTGACATGTGGCATCTTCTCATATAATAATGACATAGGGCAGAATCAGGCTATAAAAAAGACATCCCCCTGCATTCACTCTCCAAGAAATTAAGTATTTTGTCTTGACAATATCTTGACATGCAGATGCACATATGGTGAGTCCTGCCTGTGTGACTGAGTCTTCTAGGAAGCAGAAACCCAGCCCTGGATAACACTAGCAGACAGCTTGACTCCAAATTCATGATGGTCTGTGAGCCAAAAGTATATAGTTAAGTTGTGCCTGGATTCCTGACCCTCAGACATTGTTGAGATTAGAAATGTATGTAGTATTAAGGTGCTGAATTTAAGGGGTAGGTTATTACACAGTCATATACATCTGTTGCACATGCTTTTTGGAATAACTGAGTAATGTGCAAAGCATGTCCAGCTCTGACTTTATCTGGAAAGTGAGAGGGACGTGCTGGAGATATCAATTGTCAAATGTGGGACATTTTTTATTTCTATCCTATCCTTCTGGGGAGATGAAAGTAGCACTTAAGATGACCCTGACTGAAAAATTCCCAACAGGACTAATTGGATTTCTTTAAGATGGGGATGGAATTGGCAGAGGTAATTCTTGTCAACACGATGACTTTTATTTATAGTCCACACCCAAAATCATTATCCACAAAGCCCTTGCAGATACCACAACCTTAAAAGCAACCTTCCCACTTCTGAGTTGCCATAATACTTTGCTTCACATAATATGTGTCCTGCTTAGCCATATAATTCTCTGCATATTGCCCATCTTATCTTCCAGCTGTCAAGACTTTGAAGGTCTGGCTTCTGTCTCCTTTTCATCTTCATATCACCTTTTCCTTTGCCTCCAGCACTGTGTGGCAGCTCAATAGAATAGACAGTTGTTCACTTGAACTTCCAGGAATTTGACACAAAAATTCTCATTGTCATCTATAGCCTCAGTAATAACTGTTTGGACCTCAAAATATACATTTTTTTACTTCAAGTGTTATTTGGAAATATTTGTTCTCCATAAAGAGTTCAACTTGCCTCTACATTGGCAAATTGTCCTGCCAGTAAATTATTTCTAGCACTCATTGCAAACTGAGCACAAGTCAAAAGGGTAAGTAACATGAAAACTTATATCAGCTACTGCCTTAGTTGAAGGAATTTTTTTTTTTTGCTTAGTACTGGGGATTGAACGTAGGTCTTTATGTATGATCAAAAAGTGCTCTACCACTAAACTATATCCCTAGCTCTCCTTTTTTAAAACTTTTTTTTTAGGAGCAAGGTTTCACTGAGTTTCCAGGTTGTTTGTGCCTTTGAACTTGTAATTCTCCTACTTCATCCTTCAAAGTAGTTGTGATTATAGGTCTGTGCTATGAGGTCCAGCACAAAGTCAAGAATCTTGGATTGAAGCAAGTGATAATCTGTTGAAATTTATCCTGCTTTGACCATACCTCTCACCAGTTCAAAAGGGGTACCAGTTCAAAGGATGCTGACAAACAGAAGTACTCAAAAGCTGAGCGAACTAGCATGGTGATGAGCATGAGAAAATCTGGGATGCTGTATCTAGATAAGGAAATACTTGTGGTATGTAATACAGGATAGGGAGACATTATGGCATTAGTCACAGATCTGAGAGGGCTGTCACGAAGAAGATAAATTATTCTTGCTCTCTGTGCTTGCCAGATCAGAACTAGGAGTGATGGGAGGAGACACGAGATCAGTCACATGCTAACAAATCACAGCTAGTGTTTACTAAGTAATGACAGTACAACAGATATTGTGTTGTTTTCCTGTTTATAGGTGAGAGGCTCTGGAATCTATGGTGTTTAAGAAACTTTTCCCAGGTCACAGAGCTCATCTTGAATTAGCAACATCAGCACTGATTGGGGACTGCATAAGTATAAAGCTCAAGTCTTAACCACTGCACTATCCTTCTGTCAAAGGAAGAAGACTGGTGTAAGAATCAGAGAGGATCAGAAGTTAAATGCTCTGCTTCATGGATTCTGATCTTTCAGTCCCTGGGAAGTTTCAGAAAGAGCCAAGTGACTTTCTGTCATTTGATGGAGGATTGGATTGGCAAGATCTTTGTTCCCTGGTCCCAGCCCTGAGACTCCCTGATACCAGGTGGGAGGCAGCAATCTGGAGGCCTGTCTCATTTCCTTCCCCAAGGACTTTATCACTATGTGGAACCAAACAACAGCAATGATGAATGCAGGATTCTTTTCTCTTTCTGGGCAACAGCTGCCTGGAAGGAAGCACAACAATCTGAGAAGAGCAAGCGTCAGCCTCAGAGCAGGGAGAACTCTGACTGCAGCATGAACCAAAGACAACGGTGAAAAATTAGCACCTAGTGCTGCACTTTTGTGAGTTTTCATACTTAAAGGTTATTCTGTGAATTCCAATGAGCTGCCTGCCAGCTCTTCCTCTTCCCCTGGCAGCTTTCCTTTCCCATAATGCATTAATAGGCTTTTTCACTACAAGATAGGCAAGAGGGAAGATGATAGGTTGTTTGCTTTGTTTTTGTGTGTACCCCCTCCTTTACAAAAGCTCATCCTAAGCTTAATTTTTTTTCTTACCTGGCCTCAGGACATCCACCATTCAGTCATGGCTACAAATTGACCATTTGTCATTCAAATCGCTAGTTTGTTTACCTGTCTCATTGCAGTGTGTGTGTGTATGTGTGTGTAACTTGACTTTTAAATTCAGAGCTCTGAAAATACCCTTGTTATGTGACAGCACATTCTATATTGTAGACAAGACTAGGATCGCTTGATCAACAAAAAAAACATGTCTGAGAGACAGACAGAGAGACAGCATGCCTCTGTTCACATTGGTTCTATGAGATTCCTGCTTTCATCTTCCAAAGAATACTTGATTAAATTCTACATACTATTTTCCCCTCTACCAAGGGATGGATCAATGACTATGTCAAAAACACCTCCTTCTTTTCAAGTTACAACTGATTTTATAGTCTTCCTTCAACCCAACTTTTAGTACTCTGGACAAATTTCTCCTCAGATTAGTTAGCCAGAGAGCATCCTTGAGTTAGTACTGAGAAGGGAGGTCTGCAAGGGATCCTAATCCACTTCTACGACCACTCTCTAGAAAGGTTGGTTAGTTCCTGTGACATGATAGAATATTCAGTTACAACACCTTAGTCTGAGCCAGGTGGCTTTGTTCAATGGAGAGCCATTACCTCAGTCATCAACCTCCATCATCATCAAGTATAGCAGATGTAAAAGGCAGTGAGTAAGAAATATGCCAAAAGCTGCTAAGACTTTTATCTCTTCTACCAGATGCAATCAAAAGGCACAGAAGTGCCTGAGGAGATGAGTTAGCAGGTAAGAGTACTTGATGTATAAGCATGAGGCTCTATTTTCAAATCTTTAGCACTCATGTCAAAAGCAAGACCTGCATAGACACCTGTAGCCCCAGTGCTATGTGGGAATTGATGAAGCTTGCTGGCTGTCAGCTTAGCTCCAGGTTCAGTAGGAGACCTTGTCTCAAAGTAATAAGGAAGGAGTAAGTGCTAGAAAAGGTCAACCTGTGAGTATGCCCATGAATCCCCACAGGTACATCTCTGTCTCTGTCTCTCTCTCTCTCATATACACATGCACATGCGTGCATACACACATTCACATGCATACACATACAGCACACAGGAGAAAAAAGCATCTTTTATAGTTTCCTATATCCTACTAAGAACTTTGGTCTTCAGTTCTTTGCATTTAACCATCTGTGTGACTCTTCAATTTTCTGGTCTGGTGGTTTATATATTAGCAAACACAGTTTGTTGATATAATGAGTCCTATAAGAAACCTTGCCATTCAGTGTTTGATGTAGACATCACCAACTAGAAAAAGTGCTAACTGCTTTGTAATATTCCCTCCACCCTTGAGAAAGAGAGCAAGAGCGATGTATTCCCTCAATGAAGACTAACGTCTACCTAGTATTTCCAAAGACTGCTTGTTGACCCATTAGGAGCAGGGATTTCCTGATGTATTTTTTCTTCTCTCCTTTAAATTCTGAAATGTGAGATTATTTTCCAAAACAACACAAATGTCTTTGCTGGAGGTCTAGCTAGCCACAGAAAGAGCCAACATACAGTAGTTACCTTGCAAAGTATTACAAATGGCAAAAAGATACATGAAAAAGATCCTCACAGGTCCCCAGGCAAAAAAGGCAAAACCCCAGGTGAGGCCAAGTAGGAATGTCAGACTGATTGTGCCTTTGAGGTCATTCAGGATCATCTTCTTTCGAGTCTTCTGGCTTTGGGATTTCACCGAAGCCAATTGAATGAGAACAGTGCAAAACATGGAGAGATTCGTGAGAAATATGAGGCAAAAATAAGCCACAACCCAGATGTAAAAGATGCGATCATCTTTAATCCAACAACTGTACAGAGAAAGGAAGAAAAGACTATTGAGTCATGATCATAAACTACTGCTTTCTGGGCAATCCAAGGTCACCTGGTCAGTTTCATTGAATCTAAGGACACCTAGACTTAGGTAAAGCAAGACAGTAGAGTTCATTCACACCCCCTGGAGGCACTGCTGAGCTTAACTTACTCCCCTGAGCCCAAGTTCTGGATACCTTCTAATGTAAGCTTTAGTTCTATAGGACACATGTACAGCAACCTCAGTAAATTTCCCTGAGAAACTATTCTCTTCCTTAACAAAGGAAAAACAAATTATGTATTTTTCCCCAAAGAAGATCTCCTTCTCATCCCTCGCAGACCCTAAACCAGAGCTTTTATTTGCAAGATGAATTCTGCTTTGCATGAGAAATATTACAATAAAAGGACAGGAGCAAGCAAGAACATTCCTGAATGCTATATCAAAAAATGATAAGATGATCAGAGTTAATGAAAATGCAACAAAAAGAAGATGGCTCTCATTGTACTGCTTTAAAATATGATGCATTTGGACTACAAAAGGCAGCAGTGATTACTGGATGGCTTAATGGCTCTACACTTGTTATTAAAGAAGAGATGTATAGTGGTTCCTGAGAGCAGATACTTCACTGAACAACATTTCTAACTATGAGACGCATTGCTTTTGAGTTTTGAAGGCAGATAAGCTTGACTAAGTCAACTGTGTGTCTAATTAGCTGGAATCTCTTTCTGAATCCAGAAAGAGTCCTTTGGGACATTTTGTCCACACTGGTACATGTCATTTTGTGTGTATTTGTAATAGTCAGAAGCTAGAAACAACCCAAATGCTCCTCAGTTGAGGAATGGATAGAGAAATTGTGGTACATTTACACAATAGAATACTACTCAGCAATCTAAACCAAGGAAATCATGAAATTTACATGCAGATCATTCTGAGAGAGATTTTCCAGAAACAGAAAGACACACATGGTATATACTCACTTTTAAGTGGATATTAGACATATAATATAGGATAGTCATACTAAAATCTGTACACCTAAAGAAGGTAAGCAAGAAGGAGGACCCTGGGTAAGATGTTCAATCCTCATTCAGAAAGGCAAATGGGATAGACATCAGAAGAGGGTGAAAACAAGGAACAAGACAGGAGCCTAACAGAGAGCCTAACCATACATAGAGACAACCTGGAACCTCTGCACATATGTAGCCCATGGCAGTTCAGTGTCCCTAGTAATGGGAAAAGGGACTTTCTCTGACATGAACTTAGTGGCCTACTTTTTGATCACCTTCCCCTCAGGTGATCCAGGAAGAAGTACCACAGATGAAGACAATGCAGCCAGTTCTGATGAGACCTGATAGACTAGGATCAGATGAAAGGGGAGGAGAACCTCCCCATCAGTGGTCTGGGGGAGGGGCATGGGTAGAGAAGAGGGAGGGAGAGTGGAATTGGGAGGGGATGAGGGAGGGGGTTACAGTTGGGATACCAAGTGAATAAACTGTAATTAATAAAAATAAATAAATTATAAAACGAAAACAAAACAAAAACATTTAATTTCCCTAACAGAGTCTCATACTTGAGGGTCTCAGTCTGTCATTTTCAGCCTCAAGTAAAACTATAGAAAACTTGTCTCAAAATGAGGCAGCACTATATTTTCAGATAGAGATGATCTCTGAGTGAAAATATCAGTATGCAACCTGGTGCAGTGGTTCATGGCTGTAATCACAGAAATTGGGGAGGCAGAAGCAGGCAGATCTCTGAGTTCAAGGCCAGCCTGCTCTACAAAGCGAGTACATGACAGCCAAGGCTACACAGAGACACCTTGTCTCAAAACAAAACAAAACACCCAACAACAATAACAACAAAACAACTAAAAAGGACAAAAAAAGAAAGAAAATATCACTATGCAAAATAGCATACACATAAAAAGTGAACCATGGGACTGGAGAGATGGCTCAAGTGAAGACCACTTGTTGCTCCTGCAGAAGAACTAGGTTTGATTCCTAGCACATACATGGTGGCTCTGTCCATCAAAAACTCAAATTCTAGGCATCTGGATGGCTTCCTCTGAATCCCCTGGGCACCACAAATGCATGTAAAACGCTCACACACATAAAATAAACCCATCTAAAGGAACTGCTAAAGTAAGTCACATAGATTGGGAGAGCAGATAAGCAGTTATCAGAGCCTAGAAAGAATAGGAGGGAGGGTACAAAGCTCCAGTAGATAGCAGGAATATGTTCCTGTGTTCTACTGCGCAGTGTGGTCATTACAGTAAACAATACTGTGTTGTTTATTTCAGATTACTGAGAAGAAAGGAGTTTGAATGTTGGTACTATGTAGAAATAATACATTTTTGAAATAATAGATATGCTATCATGATTTGACCATTATACATTAAACAGATGTATTCAAATACTTTGCTGTATTCCACAGATAAGTACAATAATATATCAAAAATAAAATAACTATCTGGATGTCATGGATCAGGCTTGTAATATCACCAATCTGGCAAGCTGAGGCAGGAGTATTACTGAGTTCACAGCCAGCCTGAGCAACACACCAACTTGCAGGGCATCCTGGGCTATATAGCAAGCCACTAATCCCAAAATAAAAAGTGATAATAATAAAGTAACATTTGAAATAAAACAAGCAAGTTGAAAACTATGTGCAAGGAAATAGCCACATGATTAACTATTGATAATAGGAGTTACCTGAAAGGAGAAAAACTTCATAGCTGGGCATTGAGGAAGAGGCTTAGCTTTTAGCCTGTACCCTTTTGTACTTTTGGATTTTGTACCCTGAGGTGAATTACCTTTCAAAGTATAATTATTTACAAAACAAAACTCTTACAGCCGCCTGTCTCTCACTAACAAATCCACATATAAAAAGGCTCTTTGTGTGTGGGGGGGAGGGGGAGTTGATTTCATTTTGGTATTGTTTTTGCTTTTGATCTTTGAAGAAGAATCACTATGAGAGAGATACTGCGGACCTTTTAAGTCACGAAACAGGCAAAGAGGGATGACAGAGTAGGAGACAAGAAAGAAGGGGAAAGAAATGAGAGAGAAATAAGGGAGAATCAGGAATTTTAGTTAAAAAGCATTTGCTGCAGAGGGCATTGTAATTTTGAACCTCTGGCAACTGTCATCTCAATATGAAAGACAAAGAGAGGAATGTTAGACATAGGACCTCCTACACTTGATCCCAGCAGAGCAGGACAAGAAATCTATAGTGAATGTGATTTTGAGAGGGCATGGCAAAGGGGAACTTAAATAAAAGGTTGTGCAGCCCAGAGGATTGCATGCCTCCAAAGAAGGCTCCAAAGAGTTAGAGTAGAATAAAAAGCTATTCTTGTGATGTGGTTGAGAGTCAAAGAGATGGACTTACGCATCAGATTTTAAAGAGACAGAGAGATTTTAAAGAGACAGTAAATCTGGCCAATTTACTACAATGTGAAATTTTTTTAGTCTCCCTCTGGGAAGACAGAACATGTTTCCCAACTCATTTCAATATTTCCTTAGACTAGCCACTAAACCTTTCCCATGGTCTGTGAGGTTTTGCAGCCAAAATGGCTGCCAGTTACATAGCATTAGCCATGGATCGGACAACAAGTAAGACACTTTATAACAGCAATGTCATTTTAACTTGCATGCAACACTGAGAGCAAATGATATTAGCCCCATTTTCCAGGAAAAAAATGTGTCAAAATGCACAATGACTTAGCCGTGATCATACAGAATCCAAACACTTAACCATCCCACAAGTGAGCCTGGCTGTGTCTGAGCAGAAATACTGGCAGTGAGTTTCCCGTAAGGCCAGTGTTAAGGCTCAGAGGCTGGCCAGAAATATCACATTACTCCCAGAACTTCTACCACCTGAAAAGCAAGAGACATTGGTACTTACAATGGAGTTGTTGGGCTCAGAGTTCCATATAGGTCTTTTCTTACAATAAGTATGATGACCACTGTGAGTGCTGGAATTCCTAGAGTGGGTAAGCAAGGCACAGAAATCTGTTAAATCCAGGGGGAAGGATCCTAATCAAACAGCTGTGGGACTGATACATTAAGACACTGTTTAAATGAGCCACAGATGTGTGAACAATTGTTTGCAAAATGTTTGTGAACTCTTCTAAGTTAAATATTTCTAGGAGTGTTCCAGTCTGTTAAACTAAGCAGGATGCCAGTGGCTTCAATGCAATACTTAGGAAAACAGCTCAAGTGCCAACAACTCAGTTTGGCAATAAAAGCATCTAGCTCACCGGAATACAAGTCCACACAAAGCATTTCTTCTTTGTGATAGGCCATTATTTTTTTTCCTCTTTTTAAATTCTGTCCTTTCATTCCCACTATGTCCAATCCGTATGGTCCATATAAACATAAGAAGAATTATTGTAAGAATCTCTATTACTTGTTCTGTTGCTTTCTATTTGCTTGGGATTTGGGGTTCTGAAGCAGAGTATCATATTAGAAGCCTGGCTGAACCAGAGCTCACTTTGTAGCCGAGGATGTTTTTGAATCTAGGATGGCAGGCAGGAGGTACCATGTTCTGTCATTAGTTTTTATAAAATGTGGACAAATTTACTTTCCTAGAAGTTTAATTAATTTCTAAATATAAATGTAATGCAATTAATTTATAAATTAGTAAGCTTAAATTTAATTCAAATTTCCTAAATATTTAAGGACAAACACCTTCATAACAGGTCACTTTGACTTAAAAAAGGCCAGCTGCTAAATCTACAGAGATCCTAGTATTTCCTCTCTAGTTATTTCTACAATGCTTCCAAATGCCCTGTAACAGCTTAGCAGTGCCCCTCCCCCATGACCCTGTGTGTGTTCACAAAAGCCAGGGTGGTAAAGGCTTACCTGAATTTTAACAGAATTTACTGTAGGTCTTCACCAACGGGAGAAGACAAGAACTTAGGGGATATCATAGCCCTCTTTTCCTCTAGGGAGTTGTCACAAGACATTTTCTTATCACCCCCTGGATCTGCAGAAATGTTAGGCTTTGTACCCTGTTCCCCTTTAAGTGGAGCTGTAGAGTAGAAAAGCCCTAGCTTTCATTGAGAACTGACCCCTCAGCAATAGAGAATATCACTATTTCTGCACTGTCATCTGTCCCCTTTAACTTTGGTGTTATTCTTTTCAGAGCCTGGGGTGAGAAGTCAAGATCTGCAATTTTAGCTACTTTCCTAATCACTGTGTGAATAATGAACTGTATCTATGTATGTCTCCTTGTATCTTTCTCCACTTGGCCTTAGCACGACCTTAATTTGCCATTATATTTATCACTTTTCAAGATTATCCTGCCCCTCTATACAATCCCTAGCCTTTCCTGCCTCTTCCTGTTTCTTAGGAAGTAGCATAAACTGAGATGCTCTGAGAGACAAGAAGCAAGCTGTAGGAACTATTGTCATGTATGGAATGGAGTAAAAGAAGGGGGAAATATCTTTGAATGGAGCTAAGAATGACTGATTAAGAGGAAAAATGGGAGAGAAGGAAGGAAATACTTATGCTGAGCTCTATTCCTGGCTTTTCCCACAGTCAAAAGGTGTTGTAAGGGTCAATTTGAAGTCTCATTTTTTTCCTGTCTCTGAGGCAATATGGCAAGTTCATTGGTATTAAAAGTCCAAACTTTGAAGACAAGGTCCCTGGTTCAAATCTTGGGTGTGTGTTTTACCAAATATAAACCTCCCCCAGTGTCTTCAGTAAGAATAATAAGGGGACATACTCTATACAGATGCTGTGCAGACTACATGGACTTGGAAAGCACTTAGAATATCAGCTGGCACCTATAAGGGATTCCTGCCCATTCACTACCACATCAGCAAGTATTGTTGTGACTTATGTAAGGAGAGAGCTAAAATTTCATAGGGTTTTTATTATAGATCCAGCACAGAACACACACACGTATGTGGCACATATCTGGCACAAAGTCTTTACAAAGCTGAATGTGTAGAACCACATAAGCAGGAAGAGAGATGTCCATTTAAACTCCAGTGATGCAATCCTTAATTCCTAGTAAGAAACTTGGGTCTGAAATAACAAGCCAAATGGTGCCTGCCATACTTTGAACAGGCCCTCCCAAGTTCATATTGTAGAAACTCGATCCCCATTGCCACGGTATTGAGACCTGAAATCTACAATAGTTGGTTAGGTGATAGAGGAGCTGTCTTCAGGAATGAATTAATGCTTTATTCCAACAAATGGGTTCACATTTTTTTTCAGCAGTGGGTCTCTTGAAAAAGGATCACTTCTGTCCCCTTCCCCTCAGTCATGGCCATGTGATGTCTCACACTTTGTTATAACACCGCACAATGGTCCATATCAGATGTGGACTCTTTGCTCTTTTATGTCCAATCCTCTAGCACTTAGACTATATTTCTTTCTAAATTACCCAGTCTAAAATTTTTCTAAGAGGAGAATGGAGGACAAGGAGAAGAAGGAAAAGGAGGAGTAGAAGGAGGAAGGGGAGAAGGAGGGAGGAAGGAAGAGAAGAAGAAAGGAGAAGAGAATGAGGAGAGGAAGAGTACGGAAGAAGGAGGAGGAAAAAGATGGGCAAACTTGGAGCTAAATTTTTAAAAAGACAGTCTTTTTTGTTTGTTTGTTTTGTTTGTTTTTTGTTTTTTTAATTTATTTATTTTTATCTCAATCACAGGTTAGGTACTTTGAATCCCAGGCATAGCCCCGTCCCTCATTCCCTCCTACCTTCCCACTCCCTCCCTCATCTACCTCCTCCCCGCCCCCTCCAAGTCCACCAACAGG
>CM053742.1:38093274-38179818 GCA_028658305.1 Pachyuromys duprasi
CAGGGAAACAGGGACTGTTTCAGTCATGATCTTGATGGCTGACTCTTTGACCCTCCACCATACAAGCCGGGGAGTGACAGACTGGCTAAATCCCAGGGGAGGACTTTGTAGCCAGCCCTGAGGAGACAGGATAAGCTGGGGTTGGATGGAAGGGAAGGAGGTCCTCCCCTGTTGGTGGACTTGGAGGGGGCGGGGAAGAAGGAGATGAGGGAGGGAGTGTGAGGGTAGGAGGGAATGGGGGAGGGGGCTACGCCTGGGATTCAAAGTACCTAACCTGTGATTGAGATAAAAATAAATAAATTAAAAATAAATAAATAAATAAAAACACAGCCAGGTGTAGTGGTACAAGCCTATTAAATACCAGCAACTTGGAGTCAGAGACAAGAAGAGTGTGAGTTTGAAGCCTATTTGGGACATAGTAAATTCAAGGTCAGATGAGATATATAGCAAGATTCTCTTTCAAAAACTAAGGTCTGGGACTCCAGCTCAATAGCCAAGCATTTGTTTAATATGTGCAAGGCTGGTGGTTTGATCTTCATCGTTGCAAAACAATGAAACACTATGAAACACTGCCGAAACAAACTAGAGGGCTAAGTAAAAATCCTCGGGTTAAAAGTCTCAGTATGAGCTCTATGATCAACAGTCAATGAATGGGACCCCCATGAAACTCAGAAGCTTCTGGAAAGCAAAGGACATTGTTATCAGAACAAAACGACAGCCTACAGACTGGGAAAGGATCTTCACTAACCGTATAGCTGATCAAGGGCTAATATCCAGAGTATATGAAGAACTCAAGAAGTTAAACAGCAACAAATCAAGTAATCCAAATAAAAAATGGGGTACACAGCTGAACAGAGAATTCTCAGTAGAGGAATATTGAATGGCAGAAAAACACTTAAAGAAATGCTCAATATCATTAGTCATCAAGGAAATGCAAATCAAAATGACCCTGAGATTTCACCTGACACCCATCAGAATGGCTAAGATCAAAAACTCAAGTGACAACACAGGCTGGAGAGGTTGTGGAGAAAGGGGAACCCTCTTCCATTGCTGGTGGAAATGCAAACTTGAACAATCACTTTGGAAATCAATCTGTCTCAGACAATTAGGAATAGTGCTACCTCAAAACCCAGCTATACCACTCCCAGGCGTATATCCAAAAGATGCTCAAGTATACAACAAGGACATTTGCTCAGCCATGTTACCAGCAGCTTTATTCGTAATAGCCAGAACGTGGAAACAACCCAGATGTCCTTCAACGAGGAATGGATACAGAAAATGTGGCATATTTACACAATGGAATACTACTCAGCAATTAAAAACAAGGAAATCATGAAATTTCAGGCAAATGGTGGGAATTAGAAAAGATCATCCTGAGTGAGGTATCCCAGAGGCAGAAAGACACACATGGTATATACTCACTTATAAGAGGATTTTAGAAATATAATATAGGATAATCATACTAAAATCTGTACACCTAAAGAAGCTAAGCAAGGAGGACCCTGGGTAAGATACTCAATCCACATTCAGAAAGGCAAATGGGATGGACATCGGAAGAGTGTGAAAACAAGGAACCAGAAAGGAGCCAATCCACAGAAGGCCTCTGAAAGACTCCACCCAGCAGGGTATTAAAACAGATGCTGAGATTCATAGCCAAACTTTGGGCAGAGTGCAGGGAATCTTATGAAAGTCGGGAAATGATAGAAGGACTTGGAGAAGACTGGAGCTCCACAAAGAGAACAACAGAATCAAAAATATCTAGGCCCAGGGGTCTTTTCTAAGACTGATACTCTAACCAAGGACCATGCATGGAGATAAACTAGAACCCTGACACAGATGCAGCCAGTGGCAACTCAGTTTCCAAGTGGGTTCCCTAGTAATGAGAACAGGGGCTGTCTCTGATATGATCTCAGTGCTGGCTCTGTAATCACCTCCCCCTGGGGGTGGGGCAGCCTTACCAGGCCACAGAGGAAGACAATACAGCCAGTCCTGATGAGACCTGATAGGCTAAGGTCAGAGGGAAAGGGAGGAGGACATTCCCTATCTTTGCACTGGGGAAGGGGCATGGGAGGAAAAGAGAGAAGGAGAGCAGGATTGGGAGAGGATGAAAGAGGGGACTACAGCTGGGATACAAAGTGAATAAATTGTAACAAGAAAAATTTGAAAAACAAAGATTCAAAGTAGCTAAGGACTAAATTCCTCCAAAAGTGATCAGTCCCAATCCCAATACCACTCTCTTTTTTCACAGATTTTCAAGCAGATGTAAAAATTAATATAGACTTAGAAAATGCTTAGAGTAGCAATCTTAATAAAATAAAAGGTGAAGTGTTCATACTACCTTTCACACTGCAGGTACCATGGGAATTAGGAGAAGGTCAAGAGAATCTAGCCTTTAAAACAGCAAGCTTCAGGTTTCGTGAGAAACCAGTCTCAAGGGAATGAGGCAGAGAATGATAGATCACGAATCCTTATATCCTCCTCTGGCTTGTGCTTACATACACAGAGGTTCACATAAACACACATATACACACACACACATCACACACACACCCCAAATATCGCTACCAATACAGTGTAGCAATAACCCAAAGATTTATTAGAAAAAAACACAGAAAGTCTAAAAATATGTTTATTTTCCCAACTATGTACTTATTTATTGAGAATTTCATGTATGAGTACTGTTTTTATGTTATTTCTGCCTCCCTTTCCATCTTCCAATTTCTCCTATGTTTCTTCCACTTCTTTTCAAATTCATGAGCTCTTATTCTTAAATTATTTCATATATAGGGAGATGTAGATAGATACACATTTATAAATACAGCCTGATGATTTCACTTAGTATATATGTGTTCAGAGCTGATGTCTTTGGATTGGACTACCTATCAGAGGCTCATCCCAGAAGAAGACTGATTCTCCCCTACTCAGCAGCCATTAATTGTTTGCAGCTCTTCACTTAAGGATGAGGCTTTATGAGATCTTCCTACCTTATCTTTTAAAAATGTGTTACGACTTGATTCTTTTTGTCATAGGTAACAAAAAATACCACTGGAAAAGGGAAAGTTCCCAGTAAGTGGTGTTGTTTTAAAAAACTAAATATTCATATTAACAAATGATCTCATACCATGTAAAAAAATTAGATCGTTGAAGGCTCTTCCTCTTAAGCATAAAAGTTAAACCAAAGAGTTTTTTTTTAAGCATAATAGAATGGTTTCATGACTTGCCTGTGCCAAAGATTTTTTTATAGTAATCATATACGGTTACTAGCAAGGTAAAAGAACTACAAATTAGATTTCAAAAAAATTCTAAACATGTGCTTATGAAAACACACCACTGAGAAAATGATAGAAATTTAAAAAATAGGAACTACAAGCCAATTAAAATCTTAACAAAAGACTTTGACAGCTAAGTCAACAAAGAAGTTATGTGAGCGATCAAGATGAAAATGAAAGCTTCCTGCCTATCATTAGCCACAGGAGAAAAGAACATGGGAATTTCTTACATTATAAGTATATACCAAACAAGCCAGCTTTGCTTCTAAGTATATGTCCAAGACACATGAAAATATGTCCACACAAAGACCTTTATCCAAGTGTTCATAGGAGTGCTATTTGTAATATCTGTCAACTGGAAACAACCAAATACACAGTTGAATAAATAAACAGTAGACTAAAAAGTACATAATATAGTTATCCAATCAAGTATTATTCAGCAATAAAAATTATGGAAAACAAAATGATGAATGTTAAAACAATGTAAGATATATAAGGGAAGACTTCTACCAGAGAATCACTTACATATCACATGATTTTGTTTAGAGCACAAACAAATTTTGGCAGAAAAAAATGTCAGAATAGTGGTGGCCCTTAGAGGTAACAGCTTCAGGGATTAACTAAGAAAATGAAGGTCTTTCAGGAGCAATGACAATACTCTATATCTTGATAGGGTTTGGATTATGTGGACATATGCCTTAGCTGAACTTACAGACCTTGGACTTAGGCTTTGTATATTTTCCCATATATGAATTTACAGTCTTAAGCTATAAAATAAAATCTGTTCCCTCAGTTTGCTTTGAAGTTGCATATGACCTGCCGGAGGCTGAAGTGCTGGTAGGCAGTGGAAAGGGCAGAGACTTTTTACTATTGCTATATAATTGTGGCATTTATCTATGAGGTACATTGTGATAAATCAGGGTAATTAGCATCCATATCACATAAGCATTTGACATTTGCTTCTGTAACCTAACCTGAGCCCAGACTTAAAATACAGTCAGACATAGATCTGAATTCCAGCTTAGCTGTTAGGTTGGGTGTCCTTGGGTATATCCCTTGACTTTTCTGTTACCTTATATGTTCTAACAATACTCAGTAGTATAACATCCAACATACAATAAGTTATCCCTACATGATAGCCAATAGTCAGCTAATACTTGGGATGATTTCAGGTGACAGAGATAATTCTTAAATTATTGCACACCACAAAGACACCAACAGTTATACACAAATCTTCCCTGGGGTCTCTATAGTTTCTTAATATTCCCATTCAGGTTAAAATCTCCCAAGGGTACACATTTACCATTCTAAGAACTTCATGGGTGATGAACTAGAACAACATTTGGTTGCCTGTCTCTCCATTTCCTGAGCTGCACTCACCTGCGGGGCTATAACCTCTTCAGAGGAGCGGATGCTAAAGGCCATCCCTTTGAAACTGTGGTCAGCCCGCAGCACAGCCAAAGCCAGCCTGGCCACAGTGACATTTGCTGTTCTCCCTACAAAGTTCATCTTGTGACCAGCATGCTCGATTATCTTCAGAATCCTGAAAAGAAACACAAGCAAACCACTATTTCTGTCTTGTTGATAAAACTCATCCTCCCTGCAAGACATCGTCACTGTGAACCTTGACTTCCTGACTTCATTGTCCTCTTGATGTCGTTTGGTAAGAACCCTTGCTTTGGAGCCCAGCAGACAGAAGTCTGCATCCTAGCACCTCTAATTTCTGTAATTGTGAACAAAATGAGCTCCTTGAGCTTTGAGACCTTTACAAGCCAAGTCTGGGGTAGTAGAAGCATGTCTCTTAAAGGGTCATTTCAAAAATCAAATGAAATGATCTTTTATGAAGTAAGATCTATTATGGCCTCATTTGTCCTAGAAGGAGTACAGATTTTATTTAACCTAAAAGGAATGCCACCAAGTGCATTGAAAAGAAAGGTGTGATCTGATGTGTGCATTGAAACCTAACTCTGACTGCTGCGTAGAAAATGGGCCACAGATGGGCAACAGTGGAAGTAGAGGGCTGGGATAGGAGGCTCCAGTGGATGAACAAGACAGTGAAGTGAGAGCAGAACTGCCAGAGAGGGAACGGATGGATTCACTCATTCAAGTAGAATAGTTTGAGACAGCAATTCTCAGCCTGTGGATTTCAACTCATTTGGGGATGTATATCGGATATATGATATCCTGTATATTGAATATTAACATTATGATTCATAATGTAGCAAAACTACAATTATAAAGTATCAACAGAATAATTTCATTGTTGGGGTTCAATAATAACTGTATTAAAGGGTCACAGCATAGGAAGGTTGAAAACCACTGATCTAAGAGGTTAAAGGGTATATGATAGTGCTTCATATAAAATTTATTATCTTCTTTAGTATTATCAATAACCCCCTGAATCCACTATCCACTTCAATTAATGCTACACATACGATGGGGATGGGACACTAGGCAGAGTTGGAAGGAGACAGTGAAATATATATATATATATATATATGGAGGTAGTGAAATATATATATATATATATTTCTATACATATCCAATATAGTTTGATCATATATCTATCTATCTATATTGGATATATATCTATATTTATCATATATATATTGGATACATATGGAAAGTTTTCCAATAATAAATAAAAACAAAATAAAAGAGTAAAAATTTAAGACATTCATCAGTCAGCTTCTCACGTGAAAATTGAAAAGAGTTGGTCATTGACTGTGAAAGTGTCAACCAGAACATTTCCTGAGTTTTTCAGGATACTATGAGATGGATACATTTTATAGAAATGTGCAGCATTTAGATTTCAGGCTGCGTTTTGGATAAGAATCTCTTTAAAAAGTCATCATCACTGAGAATTCATTCATATTCAAATGGTGCCATCCACTGAACTGGACCTTGTCAATGCGTAACTGTCTGTTTTCTCAGGAAGTAATTCAATAACATCTGTTTCCTAAGCAAAGCATTTTGACTCACTTATTGCTTACTGGAGGCAGGCTGGAGGCTGAATTGCTCTGCTTTTCTGTCATGGTGCTGATGATTTGTAGTATGATTTGAGTTAGGTTAGTAGTTATCTCATCACAGTTAGAAATGTCAGCTACTTTAGAAACAACAATCTTTGTCTCTTCTTCATCGAGAGGTGCGGACTCATTGACCAGGTTTAAAATGTGTTCTGCAACATCTTCTGCATTCTCTAGGGGAAACAAAATGGAAATAGATGACCTCCATATCTTCCTTTAGTGTGGGCTATGCTGGACAGCCTCCTTCCGTTTAAAAAGAAAAGGCAGTGAAATGGAAATACACACCAAGGAAACAAAGTTCACCAAAGGAAACTATTGAGGCTCAAGTTTTCCAATAGATATAGTTCTGGGAAGAAGAACAAAAATCAATTTTGTATTCATTAAGTCTGATTTTCAAATGCATTAGGGAAATCTTTCTGTCACTAAAGAATTATCTTGAAACTTGATGCTAATTAAGTTAAGACTTTTGATTGTTGGCTCAAGTTAAGATCCTACCTATACTCAAATATCAGCAAACATTGAGTCTGGGCTTTTGTAATCAAGGGTGGTAATTACTATTTCCTGTCAAGAACTGGCATCCCACAGGTAGAAAGCAAATATGGACCACATAATAAACAATTAATTTAGATTTTTCTACGGAGAAAAAAACAATAGCTATTAGCTCACCCACTTTCTTCTTCACTTTTTATTATGGAAATTTTTAAGCACAGTCAGAAAGTAAAATGATAATCTAATGAATCTTTGTGTACTTCATGAATCACCCAGCTTCAACACGTGTCAGTGAAAGGCTAATTTTACTTTACATACTTCCTCTCACACACCTTTGCCCCATCTCTATATCCTGTAGCTTCACTCACAAACACATATCTTCAAAATTAAACAATTTCATCTTAACCATGATCTTAAGTTAAAATTAAGATAAAAATTATCAATAATATTTATAGCACCAAATGTCCAGTCGGTGTTTAAATGTCATTAGTTGTCTCATAATCTTTTTTGTCTCATAATGCTTGTCTAGATCTTTTTTTATTTGTACCATCTCCCTTTTAATGTGAAGGGTAGTATCAAACAAATACAAAGCAAATTAGACTTTAGTTCACTATACTCCATATAAAACTGATCTTCCTGACTTAAAACACTCATATTTAAGTCCAGAAACAAAAATATGCAGAAGAAAATTGCAAAAAAAAAATAAAAGATCCGTTAACAAGGAGGACACTCCTAACACATTTAACTCAGCTCATGTTATGACTAACCAGATCTATTTGGGAAAAGAAAATAATTTAAGTGTAAAATTCTCCCTTCTCGTCCTTCTCCAGCCACCCCATTTCAGTGTCCTCCACAGCTATCAACCTCACTCCAAATCTCTTCCATTCCTCAAGTTCCCCACAACTTTATTCCCCGGGCAAGTTGTTTTGTTCTTTCTTCCTCTCCATCTTTCCCCAGAGCTCATCAATGGAAGTGCTGTGATTTTTAACTCCGGTCCTCCTCCGCGCCTCTCCATTACCCAGATCTGCCCTTGGCTTGTGTAGAAACAAGTTTGCAAGCAATGGCACAAAGGAAAAATAGACTAACTTTGCAATGGATTCTAAATTAGTGTTTGATCCCTGTTACTAGCTACCTCATAGTTCATTCAGAAACAGAGAAAACAGGCTTAGAAGACCGTTCAGCGAGTAAAGGTGCTTGCTGCCAAGTTTGACCACCTGAATTTGATCCCTGGGATCCACATGGTGGAAGGGTGACCCAACTCCTACAAGTTGTACACACACACACACACACACACACACACACACAGTAAATGTAATATGAAACTTTGAAAAGAAACTAAGAAAACAACCAAATTAGTGATGGAGAAAAAAAAAGTGTGCCCTCCTTTCCAGATCTTTCTACTGTTGTTATGAAATTGCTCAGGCTTTGTTGAAAATGGAACAGCCAGAGCTGCCTAGTCTTGATTCCTCGGGCTTCAGTGGTGTGACTTCACTTTGCGCTGTCCCTGCTGTGGCAGAATGAAAGTAAACAACAGGCCAATGGGAGACTAACTACACTGTGGAAAGTAATTACAGTCTTTTCATCTGGAGCTACATACTTTTTAAGGGAAATTCAGGATGAATTAGAGTCGTGCTTAAAAAAATTTAGTTCCCTAAGCAAGAGTGAAAAGGAATCTCCCTTTATGAGTTGCAAAATGGATTCTTGTTGTTTGAAATACTGTTTCAGTTCATCTGCCACTAATCATTACAATCAGCGCATGTATTTTTTTTTTTCACTAAGCCGTTGCTGTGAACCAATGCTGCATACCAAACCACCCCCACTTTACAGCCTCACAGCAGTTAGTCATCACCTCTGGTGTGTTGATTGGGCTCAACTGAACAATTCTTGAGAATTCTCTCTTGAGAAGTTGCTGGGGGATTGAAGCCAGAGCTGGACCCATCTGAGGATAGGTTAGCCTTGAAGTTCTTCTCACATCTAGCAGTTGATGCTAAACAGGAATTAATCATCTGGGGCTGTGAGTGGCACACCCTCCACAGGGCCTCTTCCAGTGACTTCAGTTCAGAGGTGTGTGGAATCCACTGTGCACTAGAGCCAGCTTGTGTACGCTTGTAAGAACTCAATTTGGGAGTGTCTGGCATTTTGTAGTCTGGTTATTAAACACAGCCAACCACTAAATTTAAATTATACAAACTTACAATGAAACTGTCTTAAAAGAATAAGGATTCTCAAAAACCCACCATCTGCTAATTATTTGGCTACATTTCACCAATGCATTTTGAACTATTTACATACATTGTTTCTGTGTACACTTCTCATTGAGGTCACAGCACACTGGTGACCTCAGCATACCACTGGACTTCTCAAAGCAGAGTCATGTTTAAGAAGACTGAAGTGTAGGTATCCTTTTTCTTGGTACAGTCACTTAAACATGAGCTCCTTTCACCTGCTTTTGTGACCCTTTTCCTCCTACTAAGTTTCTCCTATCCAGCCTTGATATGAAGGTATGTTCCTGGTCTTATTTTAACTTGTTATGTGTGTTTGGTTAATATCCCTGGGAGGCCAGCTCTTTTCTGAAGAGAAATGGAGGAGGAGTGGATCTGAGGGGGGTGGGTTGGGATACTGAGAGGAGTGGAGGGAATGGAAACTGAAGCTCCCATGTAGTGTATGAGAGAAAAAATAAAAAATTAAAACATTAGGCCCAGTATGACAGTGTTGCTATTGTCAAATTCTACCACATTAAGCAGCCACAATCCAGCTCCTGTGGGAAAAGATGGATGAAATAATATTTGGCATTTTGAAGATGGACTATATCAGCAAAGAATTAAACAACCTCACACAATGGTTATTCATATTAGCACCTTCACACCGATTAAAACATGGAAACATACAGACAATATAAGCTTCTCTTGCCCCTTGAGTCCTTTAGCATGGCTTCTTGATGAGGCCTCTGTAGCATCTCTTTTTTTCTCCACATGGTAAGGGTAAAACAATAGTGCTGTCCAGTCATTCTGCCTTGAGCAGAAGGTGGAACCCAGAACCTTGCACATGATAGTCATTTATGCATACCTGAGCTCTACAACATCCCCTACTCACTGTCCTTCCTGCCATGATGGTGGGAAACTACAGCCCACTTCATTCTAGCCTGGCGCGTCTTCAGTATCAAGTGAATAACAAAACCAGGGAACCAGACAGTATCCAAAGAACTTTGAAAGAAAGAATCCTTTTTTTCTAATGGAGTTTTTTCTTTAAGCATGTATTTTCATGGGAGAACTACAGAGTTTTTCCCAACTAAGACATCTAATGTTTGTCACTAAAATTAAAAAGAAATGCAAATAAATTGTTTCAATATGAGTTCATTTCTATCCTTTATACTTTATTCATGGTTTTTACTGTCCCGACTTAAAAGAAGAGGATCCTTCCAGAGTTAATAAGCTTGTAGTTTACTTTCCAGTCAATGCATTAGAGCCACCACACATCTCTCTGTGGCAACTTCTCAGTTAATTTTTTAAAAAATTCTCAACCCAGTGCAGTGCTTTTGTTCTTGTTATAGTTATTTGTTAACTTTCTCTCCCACAAGAGAAAATCCTATTAGCATGTCTAAAGCAAATGTGTCACTCAGAAGGAAGGAGGTCAGCATGAGACAAGCCCTCTATCTCTCCTCTCACTCGTTCCAGCCTGCATCACCACCTCCTGCCCTAATTCATGATTTCCCATCTAGGACATCAGAGTTAGACTGACTTCTAGCTCTGCCACACAGTCTTTGCCAAAGACCTCAAATGTGAATCTTCCATAAGGAAGACAAGGCAAAGAAGTGCTCTGACTTCTGGCCAATCCTTTGTTCCTTCCGTAAGGTGCTTTTGCACCTATGCCTCAATCGATGGCCACTCATTGAGGAGGAGACCCATTCTAGCAGTACAGCCAGCCACTGTAACTTTATATGGTGGAAGACTAAAAACAAGGGTTTTTAGGCCTCTTTTGTAGGAACACAAATCCTATTCATTAAGGACCAACACTCATGACTTTCAGAATGCCTCAATCACTTTGAGATTAGGATTTCAACATACAAATACATTTGGCTGAGGTTTGGGGTGATAGCAGAAACATAGTTCACCAAAAGAGATATGTAAATGAAAGATAAGCATGTGAAAAGATACTCAATCCATATGTTATGAAGGATTCTTCTCCAAATTAGAGAAGAAATGAGGTAATAGTCCACATCTATTAGAATGGCTCAAATCCAAAACATTAAAAGCAGCAAATGCTACAAAGGATGTGGAGCAAGAGAACAATTTAGAAGCAAACCAGATGTCCTCCATGTAGGAGAATGGATAAACTGCCATACATCCAGGCAATGGAATACTAGTCAGTACTAAAAATAAGCCAGTTAGAAATCCATAACAAGACATAAGGGACTGGAAATATACACTTCCAAGGGCAGGAAGTCAACCTGAAAAGCATACATATTGCATAATTTCAACCATGTAACATTCTGGGCAAAACAAACCCATGGAGACAATACAAAAAAAAAAACAAACAAAAAACAAAAAACAAAACAAAACAAAAAACCACTGAATGCCAGAGAGTAGATGGGAGAAAGAAATGAACAAATGTACTACAAGGAGACTTTAAGGAGGTGTGATTCTGTGGATACCTGTTGTGCTGGCCAATTTTATGTCAGCTTGACACACAAACTAGAGTTATCTTAAAGGAAATAGCCTCAGTTGAGAAAAATGCTCCAGTAAGATCCAGCAGTAAGGCAATTTCTTAGTGATTGATGGGGGAGGGCACATCCCATTTGGGGTCCTTACATCCCTGGACTGGTGATTCTGGGTTCTAAATTAAAGCAGGCTGGGCAAGGCATGGGGACCAAGGCAATAACCAGCACCCTTCTGTGGCCTCCACATCTGCTTCTGCCTCCAGGTTTCTGCCCTATTTGAGTTTCTGTCCTGACTTCCTTCAATGATGAACAGCACTGTGGAAGTATAAGCCAAGTAAGCCCTTTCCTCACCAACTTGCTTTTTGGTCAAGGTATATCATTGCAGCAATAGTATCACTAAATAAAATACACGTCATGCCCATTTATACCAATGGTTACAAGTATGCACTGTCCTAGTTAGTTTTATGTCAACTTTACACAAGGTAGAGTTGTTTGGGATCAATTGAGAAAATGTGTGCATCACCTTGGCCTGTAGGTAAATCTGTCAGGCATTTTTTAAATTAGTGATCAATGTGGGATTACTGATCCCACTCTGAGTAGTGCCATCCCTGGGCAAGTGCCCTGGATATATAAGAAAGCATACTAAGCAAACCAAGCCTATAGGCATCATTTCTCCATGGCTTCTGCTTCATTTCCAGCCTCCAGGTTCATGTGTTGAGTTTCTGCCCTGACTTCCTCAATGAGAGTTGTAAGCTCAAATAATCCCATTCCTCCCCCACTTGCTTTTGGCCATGGTGTTTTTTTGTTTTGTTTTGTTTCGTTTTGTTGTTTTTCTCACAGCAATGGAAACCCTAACTAAGACATATACTGTGAAGTGTCAACAGTGAACTCCAATATAAAGTGTCAACTGTGTGAGGGTAGACTCATTCATTGTAACAGAGCTACCTCCTTAGTGACAGTGAGGGGGGACTGTGGATGTGGTACAAGCACACAGAGAAGCTCTGTATTTTCTTAACTGTTGTTGCAGAACATAGTGGCATATTCCTGAAACCCCCACACTTAGGAAGCTGAGGCAGGAGCATCAAAAGTCCAAGGCCATCATGAGCTACAGAGACGGATACAGGCCATACATAGCAAGACTCTATCTCTGTTTCTCCCTCTAAGCAAGATTTTACAGAAAATTCAAATCTTCTTCTCTAGACTGACCAGAACAAGAGGAGAAAAGACACAAATTCCTAAAAATCCAGAATAAAAGTGTTTGGACTAAGGAGGAGAGGTATTGCCACCAACTGTAACTAAAAGATGGACAAGTGTTTATATCATGAGAAAATTGGAACCTTTAAATGGTGTCAGCGGAGATGGAAAATGGCTCAGCAGTTGTGAAAAACAGTATTGCAGTTCCTTCAAAGGCTAAGTAGACAGTTACCAGGTGACTACAATCGTACTCTTTAGCATGTGCTAAGAGAAGAGAACATTTCTACCAGTCATTGTACTACAAATACTCACAACCTGTTTATAAATGATAGCCCAACATTAAAACAACCAAATGCCCATCAATTGATGAGTAATAGATCAATTTAATATAATACTACTCAACCATTAAAAAATAAGGTACTGGCCCATGCTACAATATGAAAAATCTTCACAAACATTTTGAGATGTCTACAATAAGCAAAAGTCACACAGGTAGAAAGTGGATTGATGTTTGCCAGGAACTATAGGGAAGGAGAAATAGGGTACAAGGATCCTTTTTATAATTGAAATGGTTCTTTGTAACAATTCTGCTCTATAGGTTTCACTATGATGGTTGTACAACCAAGTTAGAGAGGGAAAACTCACTAATAAGATGACCCGCTCGATTGTAGTTGCTAAATGAGGAACCTGTGACTCTCACCACAAAAAAAGTTTTTATACTACTTTGAGATTTCAGGTTTTGCTAATCAATTTTCCAAAGACTCCAAAGTTTGATAATATGTTCTGTTAATGAAAGTGTTCTAAACCAGGCACTTCATACCCTATGAAACTGGATCATAAATTGATGCAACTATTACAAAGAGCATTTAACGTCGTATGATTGACTTAATCAATCCCACTTTTCAGAATTCATGCTTAGTACTAATTTTCACTACTACCCAAATTGTTTATAAAACTGAATAATCTATTTGAAACATATTGTGACACATGTAATATCCATTAGAGCAGTCTTTTTCTCTATAATTGATAAATATCTGATTTGGAGTCTTGTGATTATGTGTGTATTGTTGTTTTATTTTATTTTAATTTTTGAAACAGGATCTCTCACTATGTGGTCTTGAAGCCAAGCCCCTCCTACTTTAGCCTCTCAATTGCTAGAATTGCAAAAATACATCACTGGGCCAGACTCTTAAACATTTTTAAATATGTAAAGAACAGGAAAATAACACTAAAAATATAAAATGAAAATCTACAAAACAAAACATAGATGTCTGACAGTCCTAACTCCTACCCTAATGCCACCTCCACCAATAAGCACCTGGATTCTGAAATGGAGCTCCTGTAAAGTAAATTTTCATAGAGGGAGTTCTGCCTATACTCTGTTATCTCAGATCAAGCAGGCAAACTAAGAGAGGTCCAATGATTTCTGTGATGTGCACAGAACTCTCTTACCATCACTTACGGTGATATTAGCAAGATCCACAATCTTATCCGGAAGTCCTTGAAGCAACTTGCATTGCTTAAGTCTTGGTTTTTCCCACTGACACTTGCCAGTTTGGATATTGATGGAACTGCAAAAAATAGAAAGGAGGAATAAGAGGAATTATCCTGCTTTCTAATTAAAGAAAGAGACAAGGATAATATTAAGAAACATGGTACTGCCTGGGTACAGTGGCTCACATCTATAACCTCATCACGTGAGATACTGAGGCATGAGGGTCACCATAAGTTCCAGAGCAGATTCGGATACAGAGTAAGACCTTGTCTCAAAATTATTAATAATTATCATCAACTAATTTGTCAATTAAATAAGAACATTGGGGAGGATTTCTCTATACTTATGGCATGCTTTCCCATGTCCATTTCAAACCTTCAGGGTTAAATAACACAGATGGGAGCTAAAATGGTTAGGAATGGAACAGGGTAAGATTCAGTTCCCCAAGAATCAAGGAAGAGACTGTGTCCCTCTAGATATGACTCTTCCCTATCATTTTTCTCTCTCATCTCTTTTTAAGAGAAATTCCTATTGGAATATAGTCTTGTCTCTACATGGTAAATGTCTCCAAGAGATTAAGGATCCTCTCTGTAACTCATTGTTCTTCACTATCACCCCTCACCTGTGCCTCATTTACTCAGGCAAATTCAAGTCAGCCAATGCACTCACTGAGCACCCACAGACTCTAGGAATGGCAGTAGGGGGCATAGACAAACAGGGCAGACTCTTGAAACTCACCAGGAGCATGGAATTGAGTGGTCCTACATGCTGGCTTGTACAAAACATAAAAGGTTATGTACATAAAATGGAACCTATCAAAACACCACACAAAGAAAACTTTTCTTTTTTTGTTTTTTTCATTTCTTCTTTATTTCGTCCTTTGTATGCGCTTGTTGTGGTAGTGATGGTTTGGATTTCTTTTTGTTGTTGTGGTTGAAGGTTTGTTTGTTTGTTTGTTTTGAGACAGGATCTTCCTCTGTAAACCAGACTATTCTCGAACGTCCTAAGGAATGCTATCTAATATTAAATTCACAGCACTTCTCCTGTCTCACTCTTGGAGTTATGTGACTACAGGTCTAAAGTACTCGTGCCTGGTTAAGGAAAACTTTAAGCATTTATGAGCTAAGCCTGGCACAGAATGGATATATACTTTCCTGCTGTCACCAGCCAGAGAAAGAGACACACACACGTGGTTGTCATGTCTAAATAACAAATTATCTCTTAGGCTATAGTACATGGTGAAGGGATAGAGCTAAACAATGATGGGAAAGGCAACCTGCTGTTTTGATGACTGTGATAGAGGTTTGGACTTCATTCTTCAAAAAAAATGTCTGCCATCGTATTATCCGACTTCAGAAAATCATGCTGGCAACATAGTGAATTGGTGCTGGGGAGTGGTGGACTGTGAGAAAGCATGGAGACAGCTCTAATACTAAGCAAGAACTAGTAAGGGCCTTATACCAAGGAGTGGGCTACAAAAGAGAGACTCCACATGAGCTTCAACTGTGGCTGCCAAAGTTGCTTGTTTTGTTGACTCATTAGATGTAAGCAGGGATGGGTATGATACAGTCAGAGATGGAGCTTTCTACCAGTGCTTTTAAATCTCTGTCAAAACCTGCTGCCCCTCTGTTCTTGCCCATTTAAGTTATTTGGCATACACCATTAGCAGCAGAGAGTAAGAAAAGAAGGCTGATGATTTTAAAAGGGGAAATGATAAACCGAACAATAGAAGAGTGATGAAGTAAATTATGATGGCCCATCAACCAGATACCTGCTGAGGCTGGCTTCGAATTGATCATTAAAAAAGATGAATGCAAAGCATGGAAATATTTGATAAACTATTGAGTGAAAGGGTAAATTACATTATTGGTATGTAAACCATGGTTACCAATACAGAAAACTTAGAGGCATAAAAAGAAAGGTCAGATTGGGGATTGGAGAGAGAAAAAAACAAAACAAAACAAAACAAAAAACCATGCCAACCCCCAAAACAAGTATGTTGAGGTGGTGGGGTTGTAGGTGAGTTTTCTCTTTTGTGGTCTTGAAATTTGTATTATACATGTTTAACTCCAAAATGTGAAACAAAGAAAAAGGATTGGCAGAAAAGGTGAAGGAGAGGGGGAAAAAACCGACACCCCACAAATGCAGCAGATCTCATTGTTCGTACACTACCATTTGGAGCTTGACAAATACATACCAAATTCTTGTGGCATTCCTATTCCCATTTTTAATGCACCTTTCTTGGGCTGTCTCAGTAGGGTCAGTTAATGGCCACTTATATGTTCCTTTGTATTTTGAGGGTGTTTCATCTGCTTCACATTTTCCTGGCTCTACAGAGAAAAAAAAATGTATGCAACATTTTCAAGGGCAAAAGGCACTTAAAAGTATCATGAGCATCCATTATGACCCATCATTATTACCCTGCACACAACCATCAGCACATACAAGAGGGAACCATTTCAACCAGGACATTAAACTAAGATTCATGGAAACCAGTTTTAAATGCAGCCTTTGTTTAAAGAAAAAAAAAAGCCTTTCATTATAACCTCAAGTCTATCCTTTTCATTAAAACTACACTTTGGTGGTGGTGGTAGGGCGTGCTTTTCCCACTTTAAAAAAATTCTTTGACACTTTGAAACATGTAAACAATGAAATTTCAAAATTGTTATTTAAAGTGCTATATATGAAATGTATTGGAGAAGGGGGGAGATCAGACCACAAAAGAGGTGTTAGAGGTGTTAGAGTTGTCGTCTGATTGTCTTTCTTCAGAACTATGACCTATTACCACTTTGCTATGCAAACACAGGAAAGTGTGGGCAGACATCTCTTCTCCATGGTAGTCATCTCTTTCTAGTGGTCTCAGGTGGTTTGGTTTCAGTAAAATAAGTATGCCTGCTAGGGCTAATACACCCATGGCCACAATGTGTCTGATGGTGTTGAAAAATAGAACTAACTTCCCCAAGGAAGGCTACTGAGCCCTGCTTTTGCTTTGTCATGTTAAGAGAGATGTGGTCTAGGCTGTCTATGTGAAAATTCCCAGTCCTTACAGTGTGTCCACTGCCTCCGTGATCCTGAATGTATACATGTTTCCATTAGGTGGTGACAGAGTGACTCAAGAAGTGACCCATACATATCTGTCCATTGTAGCCTCCACTCTACTCTGCCTTCATCCCACTGTAATCGTGTGTATCCACAACCCTCTGCTGTTTAATTTGTTTGCTGACAAGGACAGTCCATGCTAATGCTTGTGTGTTAACTCAAAAGATTTTCCAGCAGTCTACTGGGGAAAAGGAAAAAAAGAGATGGAATGGCCTGGAAGCCTTTCTCTTTTACCACTGAAGCTTTCCTAATTAGAAAATAAAACGACCATGAGGGAAATCTGGGACAGTTCCCAGATCACTTCCTAGGATTAATAGGCTGGCTGAATCAGTCAATAAATTAGCAATTATCTATAGGGCATGTATTGTGTGTAATGACGAAGCTCCCCACGCCTCCAGGTTTTTGCATCAGGGAGGCAATCCTCTCACACTACTCACAGACCAGCCACTGCTGAGATTCACAGCTGACCAATAGTCCCTTGTTATTATAGTCATTTATAAGCTCTTAAAGGTAGAAGAGTCATGAGGTCATGTGAGCATAAGTTTATGTGGAAAGATGATTTCTCCCCTAGGCCTAGTGACTCATAACTATAAGCACAATGCCCAGCACTTAGGAGGCTGAGGTAGGAAGGCTTTGATGAGTTAAAGACTTACTTGGGTTATATTGTGAGTTCCAGACCACCTTGGGATACAGAGGAAGACCTTGTCTAAACAAAATTAAGCCTTTTCTTCCCATTGAATTGAAGCACCCAAACAGTACATTTGTTATGAGTTTTATAATTTTTAATGAATTTATACTGAAACACCCTGCCAAAATAATTACCTAGTTTTTTCACTGCAACATGGTCAGACTTTACCAATAGAGTCAACTGATCTTGGGTGAAGTTCCCATGGGTGAGGTTCCCATGTATTTTAGTTTGGATCCTACTCATCAGTTCCATGGACTCTAAAGAAGAGGTGGCTTTTATAATAACCCAGCAGGAACAACTACAAAACAGGGCAAAAAAGAAAAGAAAAAAAAAACCACTGCAGTCAGGTTAACAGAGTACTATTTGGCCGGTGCTGCTGAAACTCTATAGCTTATTGGTACTCCATCAATATTCAATGATAGATGTTGAGAAATTATGAAAGACAAAACATGGAAATAGTCTGATACATTTTCTTGCATGCATCCTAAAAGGACAACTCAAAACCTATTTTCAAAAGAATAGTTCACAATATTTGTATTATATTGAAAACTGCATAGCCAGAAGATTTCTCTAGGAATTTGTGATAATTAATAGGGAAGACAGAGTACCCAGGAGTTATTATTTGAAAGAAACCTTTTTATTGTCCTGGTCCTTCAATTTATCCATCATTACTGCAATAAGGCAAATAGACACATGTCCAGTTAGTCTATACACAGGTGTTCTGCAGAAGGCTGAATCCTGACTAATAATGATGATAATGATAAGTAACATTTGTGGAGTTCTTGCTCCACATGTTTTGATTCATTTAATTCTCACTACAACCTTGTGAGATAGTGATGTTATTATTCCCATTCTACAGATGAGAGAACTGAGCTTTAGGAAGATAACATTTCCTGCAAACTTTACCAAGTATTTTTATCCACTAAAAGATAATAAAAAATAGAGCTGTCCTTGACCTCAGTAAGGACATTAAATATTCTAGATTACTCTGGTATTCTACTAGAGAGAATATTTCAGATTCATGAACTTGTCTACACCTTTTTTTCCATTTCCATTTTGCATGCAGCTTTTGATGAACATGTTTACTGAGCATCCTGCTATTACCGGAAGTTAGATGCCCCTGCCTTCATGTCAAGTTTCTCCATATGGCAAATCAAAAGAATGCCTTATCCTTTCCCTGACCTATAGGTGGTAAATTAAACCCCATTCATTCTACCCCTTCTAATTGGAGCTTTTTTCTTCCCCAAGTTCATATTTCCACTGTAAAAATGACTTTTAATCTCTCCATTGCAGTTGGCCCTCAATCCAGCACCTTGTACATATCATTAATCTCATCACAAGCCTTCTTTGGCTCTAAATCAGTACTTCTCAACCTTCTTAATGCTGTAACCTTTTAATAGAGTTCCTCATGCTTTGGTGATGCTCAGCCATAAAATTATTTTGTTACTATACTTTTGCTACTGTTATGAATTGTGATGTAAATAGCTGACATGCAGGATATCTGATATGTGACCTTTGTGAAAGGGTCCTTCAACTGCCTATAAGGGTCATGACCCATAGGTTGAGAACCATTGCTCTATATCCTGCATGGTGTATGTCAAACAGGCCAGCAAGAGCCATTATTCCAAGAAGAGCTGTCCCATGAGTATGAACATCATCTGGGATGTTTTCCATGGTTTTTTGTTTTGTTTTGTTTTCTTAGCATTTTATTGACCTTATTGACCACAACAAACACTTGATTTCTTACCCCCAAATTATGACTACTTTGAACCCCATTTCCTCTCCACTAAAAAAAAGCAGCAGACAGGCTGCTAAGGCTATGCTGTGACCAACTGAAACAACCTAGTCAGTGAATGTAAAAGCCTAATTAAAGAATCTGTGAAATAAGCACCAGGTACTTTGATCTCTTTCTGACAGCTCTGACCAAAAGGCTGTACATTGCACACATTAAATTAAATGGAAGGGAAGTCAGCATTAAATGCACCAGCTATGAATAAACTCATTTCCTACCGGTATGGTACATGAGAAACTGTAGCCAATCCTTGTCCTTTTCTCTGTTCCAACCGATGGGGAGGGGGAGGCAAAGTACATAGTCAGTGAAATCTTTGAACAAACATCCAATTTAAACAGAGGGCTTATCATTTACAAGAGAATCATAGTTATTCTTTACATTTACACAACCACTGCCTTCTTCAAATATCCCATAAGCACATTACTGTATTAATTTTCACACCAAGCCTGAAGGCTGGACAACACAAGAACTGTCCCTCCTCTTCTAGATGAGGTAACTGACTCTCGGGAACATTAATGACCTACCCAGCAGCCCAGTTCAAGCCTTCTGGATATTGGCATGATGGTGATAATAAACAGAAACCATTAAATTACCCTAAGCTGTGGTAGCACTTAAGAGATAATAGTTAGTTTTGTCCTTCTAAACAGCACTTGTTAGATAAATAAGGAATTGGAGGCACAGAAATATTAATTTGTGCCAGGTCCCACAGTCAAAATAAGAAGGAAGTAGGTGCTTTGGCAGGGTACCACATGAGAGCTTTAACATATAGGATGTAGGGAAACGTCAGTTCCATTGTGTTAGCTGTGTGTTACATTTTAAAATTCTGACAGCTGTTACAGCAAGTATTTTCAATGATGGCAGATGACTTAGAATGCACTATTGGATTTTTCTATACTTTATATAGTCAAAATATTTATCTCACATTTAAATACCTTGAAAGCTGTGTGGTGTCTAACCATTTTAGAGTGTACAATTGCACAGTTCTGAGGAGCTGAAATAGTACTGAATTTAGGTCAAAGATGATGCGAGATTGTTTTTGCTGTACTCTGACTACAAATATAACTTAGAGGAAGGAATTGGTTGTGTTAGGTGAATAGCAGGCTTACAAACAATTCAATCTTGGAAGAGTGAGGCTTTTCTGTGAGGTGTTCACAGTCAAGAAATTATACTACCATTTATGATCCCAAGTCCTTCTGCATACTCAGCCCACAAAATCTTCCACAAAAAGCTGTCACACGGTCAGTTCAGAAGAAGCAATCCTAAATGGAATGACTTAATTTGACCCTCAACTCTTACCACTGAACTTTCTTAGTAATATACTCCTCCCCCTTTTTTCATATGATTCAGTAGAAGAGCTATTTACTTATGTCTAATCATTTTAAAAATGGGTCACAGGTAGCTTCAATTTAAAAACTTACTTACAATGTCTCTGTACATGTCCATGTCTTCTTTGGAAGTCTTTCTGTATCAAAAGCATCACAAATTATAGAAAAATGAAATGTAGCATGAAATGCATGGATTGCAAGGTAAGGATAATGAAAGATGTGAGGCAGCAGAGTTCCAACAGTGCTGGAGCAAAAAGGAGACCCATAAAATGAGTTTAATTGTTATTTGCATACTAAAGTGGTAGAAAGACTTTTAGTCAGCAACAGATCCAGGAACCAATCTTATGATGTTGTAAACCAGAGCATATTTAGAAATGCATGTATGATGGTGGGAATTTCTCAAATATCTATGCAATTATTAAAATTAATAAACTAAGCTGGGAGTGATGGTGGATGCCTTTAATTCCACTATTGCTGAGACAAAAGCAGATGGGTCTCTGTGAATTTGAGGACAGCTTGAGATCATAAAAATATATAATAAGTTCCAGGATAGCCAGGACTTACACACTGATACAGCGTGGAGAGAGAGACAGAGAGAGAGAGGAGGGAAGGAATTAAGGAAGGAAAGAAGGAAAGAAGGGGAAAAAGGAAAAGGCTGGCTTTTATACTCTGACATAGAAGGTGTGTATGATGTAGTATGAAACAGGAAAAGAAAGTTGTTAAAGAGTGTATAGTGTAAGCAGTCTATTTCCAAATACATTAGAAAAAACATATGACATTAGCTGTTCACAGGCATACTCGAGGGTTGGAAAGTATGATTTTTTTATAGATTTTTCAATATCCATGTAATAGGTTTCTATATAGATTTTACAATGACCACATTATTACTTTTGCTTTGAATAAAACAACATGTGACTTTTAAAAAAATTGGAAACTATGAATATCTATTTGCTTTTAGACTTTTTGTGGGGAGGTGCTGAATTTTTGTATCTAGTCAAAACTCTTACGTTGAAGACTAATATTCTCTGAGTTGATATTAGTGATAAGCTCTTTGGGAGGTAACTATGTAAATGAGGTGGAACTCCTACAATAGCATTTGTGAACTAGTGAACATTGTAAGGAAAGACAGAAGTGTGTCCTGTCGGTGTTCCTTGGCATGTGAAGATGAAGTGTGAGGAAAACCTTTGCTGGGGCTAAAGCCAACCATTCTCTAGAATGTTGTTTTGTTTTAGCCCAAACTATTTATACATAAACTTTCATAAACATATTATTGTTTGAACATGCAAGAGAAACCAAAGAGCCAACATAGAGAAAGTAGGCAGGCATATGGAAGGACAGCCACACATGAGAGGTGTCCGTCCTGCCATCAGAAGCTTTATAAATAAGCCGAAACCTTTCTCACACAAGAATTTTCACTGTCCTGAAACTGGATCTGTTACACTGAGAGTGAGATGCTGCAAAATGAGTCTCTGATTTCACTGGTTCTTTTCTCGTTTTGTTTTGATTTGTTTTGTTCTTCCCTTGCTTTTACAACCTACAGTGAGACAAATGTGTTCTTCATTCCTAGATAACAACAAAGGAAACTCATAGACCCAGGTGGTCCCTCCATTTCCCTTCAGCTCATGGAAGATATCATTTACATACCTGCTCTTAATTTCAATACCCAAGTTAGCAAGAGAAAACTCGCTGTTTTGAAACATGAAATTCAACTAAAGAGAGAGAGAGAGAGAGAAATGGTCAGCGTCTGTATAGCCACTCTTCTGCTTTAACTGAGTGGTCGATGTGAGCTGCAGTTGCCATCTTAATGAGTTCAACCTTCCCAAACCTGCTCCAGTTTGACACAGTTAGGAGCTAAGTAGCCTTCCAGTGCAACTTCAAATAGGGAAGCCCTAACCTGCAATCTGGTTCTATTGCTCTATAAAGTCATTAGGGGAGTGCTTAAAGTTAAAGGTAGACCCCCAAATCCAATATGAACTATTATCCTTCTAAGAGGATGAAGAGAAAGTAGTAGTATATGTGTACAGTAATCCCATTTGAGGACACAACAAGAAAGCCAAACAACGAAAGCTCACCCAAATCCACCCCTTGTAGCACTTTTCTCTTGAATGTCTACCCCATCCTGACTCCTTTCTAGAACTGGGCAATAACAAATGCCTGTTTTAAAGCCACTCAGTTGCTGCACCTTTGTAAGGCAGCCTGAACACTCTGAAGCACTTATTTTCAAACTCTTCAATTTTGGTCATACACGTTCAAATGTAAGTGCTAATGGAGAAAAGGAAAAGCAGTCTGATCATTCACTGCAGAGCCAAAGGTGTGTATTGATAGTGTTACTCCTCTGAAGACCATTTCATGATAATTTTTCAAATGTAAAATGTTCATGACTTTTGATCTAGTGATTTAAAAGTTAAAAATTGATCCTATAAAAATATTCAAGGACCTCTAAAATAACTGGAATAACATTGTTTGTGGAACTCTTTAAAAAAAGAGAAAAAAGATAGTAACAACCTGAATGCCTACCAAATACATCTAGACTTGAAAATGAAACAAAAGTCTTTGTTATAGACATATAGTAAATTCTTATGCTTCTGTTAAACTGTATGTGATAGAGCTATTTCCACTACCACGAATATGATAACTACATAGTAATGTGTCCCTGGTGTTCATCAGTTGTGTAAAGTGTTTGCCTAGTCTGTATAGCGATCTGGGTTTGTTCCCCAGAACTGAAAAAGAATCCACAGGTAACTGGCAAGAGATCAAGCTAAACGTGGTGTAACAAGTATAACACCATTTCTTTTTCTGAAATAATACACATCCATGATAGTGTAGAGATAGTAAGACCTGGAAGGGACAGAAGCTCCACAAGAAGAGTAACAGAACCAAGAAATCTGGGCACAGGGGTCTTTTCTGAGACTGATACTCCAACCAAGGACTATTCATGGAGTTAGCCTAGAACAACCAGAACAGATGTAACCCATGGCAGTTCAGTGTCCAAGTGGGTTCCATAGTAATGTGAACAGGGGCTGTCTCTGACATGAACTGATTGACCTGCTCTTTGATCACCTCTCCCTGATGGAGGAACAGCCTTACCAGGCCACAGAGGAAGACAATGCAACCACTCCTGATGTGACCTGATAAGGGTCCGATGGAAGGGAAGGATGACATCCCCTATCAGTGGACTGGGGAAGGGGTATGGGAGAAGGGTGGGATTGGGAGTGAATGAGAAAGAGGACTATACTTGGGATACAAAGTGAATAAACTGTAATTAGTATAAAAACAAAAATAAAAAAAGAAAAATCTCACAGAATATGCTTCAACTTAAAAGCAGTACTAGAGGTCAGACATTGCCTGTTTTAGATGTCTTTATATGAACTTCAATTGCACAGCATATATTAGTTTTATAATAAAAAACATAAAAACAAGTAAAATTTCCATTGTGTTGTAGAGGAAGAAAAATTAAAGCATAGAAAATAAAGCTACATAAACACTATGCCATAGATTTTGTTATCACTGCTCTATTTTTCCCAACTAAGAAGATTTGGGAATGACTCAAAATTTGTGTCTGTGCAGGAAAATATGTAGATATCAAGAAATGAAAATACTAACGTCTCATAAAAGTTTTAACACCAGTACTGTGAAAGAGATTGTGGACATCTTCAGAGTATTGCATAGAGGTTAAATTGCCTTGAATACAATCTAAATTGATTAACTATGAAATGGATTATCAGTAGAAAAAAGAGTCTGCTTTCAATTTATCCTGTCTTGATCACATGTATTTAACAAGTACCATAAACATTTTAAAAAGCTGTTGACCTGGGGCTGGAGAGATGGCTCAGTGGTTTAAAGCACTGTCTGCTCTTCCAAAGGACCTGGGTTCAATTCCTAGCATCCACATGGCAGCTCACAACTGTCTGTAATTCTAGTTCCAGGGGATCCACCACCCTCACATAGACATACATGTAGTCAAACACCAACATATATAAAATAAAAATAAATATTTTTAAAGAGCATTTTACCCAATCTTCTGTAAATTCGTGTATAACAGTGGTAATAAGGACTCTTGGCTCTTCATCAAAGACAGAGAAGCTCATTTTGATATTGTAGAAGGAAACTGTAATTAAAGAAAAAATAAATAAGTTAATTTTAGTTATTTCGTTAAGAATATGACTTCTTTACAGGCAGTGGTGGCACATGCCTCTAATCCCAGCACCTGAGAGGCAGAGGCAGGCAGATCTCTGAGCGTGAGGCCACCCTAGTCTACAGAGCTAGTTCTAGAACAGCCAACGCTATGCAGAGACACCCTATATTAAAAAAAAAAAAGATTGATCATCTTACCCCAGGTCCTCTTTCTTGTTTATCTTCTTTAGGTGTAAAGATTTCATTATGTTTATCATATCTTATAGGTCTAAATAAGTGAGTATATACCATGTGTGCCTTCCTGCTTTTGGGATATCTCACTCAGGAAGATTGTTTCCGGATCCCACCATTTGCCTGCAAATTTCATGATTTCCTCGTTATTAATTCCATTGTGTCAATGTACCACAATTTCTGTATCCATTCCTTGACTGAGGGAAATCAGGGTTTTTTCCAGGTTCTGGCTATTACGAATAAAGCTGCTGCGAACATGGTTGAGCAAATGTCCTTGTTGTGTACTTGAGCATCTTTTGGATATATGCCTAGTAGTGGTACAGCTGGAGGAATCACTATTCCTAATTGTGTAAGAAAGCGCCAAATTGATTTCCAGAGTGGTTGTACAAGTTTGCATTCCCACCCAGCAATGGAAGAGGGTTCCCCTTTTTCCACATCCTTTTCAGCATGTATTGTCACTTGAGTTTTGATCTCAGCCATATTGATGGGTGTAAGGTGAAATCTCAGGGTCGTTTTGATTTGCATCTCCCTGATGGCTAAGGACGTTGAGCATTTCTTTAAGTGTTTTTCTGTCATTCTACAATCCTCTACAGAGAGTTCTCTGTTTAGCTCTGTACGCCATTTTTTAATTGGGTTCCTCACTTAGGTAGACAAAGGGGATGGACATTGAATGTAGGAGAAAACAAGCAACAGGATAGGAGCCTACCACAGAGGGCCTCTGAAAGACTCTACCTAACCGTGTATCAAAGCAGATATTAAGACTCACAACCAAACCTTCAGCAGAATGCAGGGAATCATATGAAAGAAGGAGGAGTTAGTATGACCTGGAGAGGACAGGAGCTCAGCAAGGACCTGAGCAGGGCACAGGGGTATTTTATGAGACTGTTTCTCCAACCAAGGACCATGTATGGATATAACCTAGAACCCTGGCTCGGATATAGCTCATGGTAGCTCAGTATCCAACTGGGTACCCTAGTAAGGGGAACAGGGACTATTTTTGACGTGAACTCAATCGCTGGCTCTTTGACCCTCCCCACCCTCCCCGAGGAGCAGCCTTGCTAGGCCACAGAAGAGGACATTGCAGCCATCCCTGAAGAGACCTGATAAGCTAGGGTCAGATGGAAGGGGAGGAGGACCTCCCTTATAAGTGGACTTGGAAAGGTGCAGGGAGGAGATGAGAGAGGGATGGGGGAGTGGGAGGGACTGAAGGAGGGGGCTACAGCTGAGATACAAAGTACATAACCTGTGATTAATATAAACATAAAAATTTAAAAATTAAAAAATATTATTCATCAATAAAAATCTCTTGAAATAACCAAAGAAAAAAGAAAGAAAGAAAACGATATCTGACTTCTGAAAATTAGATCAGAAGAACTCTCCATTTTAAAGAACACAAAACAATGATTTTGTTTTCATTTCTAAATTTTCTTTACTTTGATATCAAGAATTGACATTTTTGGCTACATAACCAAGACATTTTTGCTTTGATTATGTGGCCATTTCCCTGGATTTCTACAAAGTTGATGGACTTGCTACAACTCTCCTAAATTCTCTACTTTCATTGGCCAACTGATTTCCTGCTCATGCAACTGTGACAGTAAATGTTATATGTCTTACGATAATATAACCTAAAAAAATAATTGTTTTCTACCCACTGCCTTCCTTCCTCCTTTAGAGTTTTCTCTCTTTATGCTCCTCTCAGTCTTGTCTTGTCATATGTTTATTTTAGAATCTTAAAAGTTACAGACCCAAGCCAAGAACATGGCTTAGCAAATTAAAGCTACCAACCCTGATGATTTCTTTGATTCTGACAAAGAAATACAAGTTGTTCTTCCTCCAGAAGCAGTGATATATACATGCCCACACACATACATAAACAGATAGATAGATGGATGGATAGATAGATAGATAGACAGACAGACAGACAGACATACTTACATACATACATACATACATACATACATACATACATAGATGCTGGATAGATGGTTTTATAGAGAAACTAAGTTCAGTTCCCAGCATCCATATGATGGCTCACAAATACCTGTAGTTCCATTTCCAAGGTATCTGACACCTTTTTCTGGTGTCTTTGGGCACCAGGCATGAATGTGGTGAACATATGTAAAATAACAAAAATGAAACAAATTAAGAAAATATTTAAAAGGTTGCAGTACTGTTCAACATTTGAAGAATATGGAAGCTAAACACTCCCTAATGATGTATAAGAATTTCTATCCAGCTATGTGTAGGCATTAGAGAGAGCTCAGACCTGCACAGGAGGAACTCAAAAGGCAAGGCACATTATTTGTGTGTGGTTGGGGTGTGTGTGCGTGTCTGTATGTGTGTGTGTGTTCTGTTGTGTGATAAACATAATCAAACATAAGGGTATATAACCCTTCATCTGTTTGTTTGTTTGTTTATTATATGTATGGGTATTTAGCCTACAAGTATATCTGTGTAGGCTAGAAGAGTGCATCAAATCTCCTGGCACTGTAAAATAACCTGGAAATGTAGTTACAGGGGCCTTTGAGCTTCCATGTGGATGCTGGGAATTGAACCAGGATCCTCTGGAAGAGCAGACAGTTTTCTTAATTAATCCATCTCTCCAGCCATCCCACCCCAGTATGATCCTTTTACATGGTAAACATGAGGTTCCTAATCTGTGTTCACATGGGAAGGGTCACAGTGAGAAAATCAAGAGCAAACCAACTGTAAAGGAAGTTTCAAAATGCCATACTGAGTAAAAATAACCATTTGTAATAAATTTCAATAAAGACATGACATATAGTTATAGTCGTGTGCTTAGAGAAGGTACTTGTGTACCAAGGATTTTAAGGAGATAAGAAACACATACATGATTTCTTCTCTTTTTTCCTTCAGAGAACTTGGAGAACACAGATCACTGTTCATGCACTCTATTAAGGGTATATAAATAAAATACCTGTAGACACTGTGGTAATTGGTGAAGTAGATGCTTGTGTAAATAAGAAGGAAAATGTGGAGTTCATCCAGGTTGTCTCAAAAGATGAAGAGATTAGTGAAGACTTGGTTGATGTAGAAGGGTGTGTCATTTCAGTAGACATCAGTGGAAACAAGGCACCTGTAATAATGGTTATATGCATAACAGTGTCCAGTGTGGCTTCTGGAGGAATTAAAGTGTGGGATTCTGATGTATTTTGGACTTTACTCCATACAGATGTTTCCATAGGGTTTGATAGGTCATTACTGGTTATAGAAGATGATGTACTCATTCTACTAAGGGACATGGATTCAGACACAGTTGTGAAGTTGTTGGCCACAGTAGTTCTGGGTGATGATTCAGGAAATGTAGATGTGTATAGACTGTCATCTTTGGGTTTTGTAGATATGGGGAGTGAAGCCAAAGAGTCAGCAGTGATGACACCCAGTGTAGCTACAGGAATGGCTTGTGTGGGTATGGCACTTCTATCAGAATGGGGTACTGTTGTACAGTTAGGGTATGTGGTTATCATGTCAGAAGCTAGAGAAGTGGATTCTGACATCTCTCCTGCAGGTGAAGTTAAAAACTGAGGAGGATTAGATACAGATGTCAGAGAGTCTGAAGGAAGACTAGATAAGCTCCAAGTCCATAAAGTAGCCCTGGAAATTACGGAAGAATTTGGTGAGAGTGTGGTTTCAGGGGTTACAAACATGGCTGTTTGTTCAAATGTGTGCTTAATGGCAGCCAAAGTGGTTGGGAGAACTGTAGAAGATGTTGATAATGAAGTACTCCCCGAAATCCCAAAAGTAGGAAGGCTTTCTGATGTGAAAATCAATGGCATTGCTGTAATGTCTCTAGAGACCAGACCAATCTGAGATGTTGTCAAAGTCCAGGGAGTAAAGTGAAGAGGGTCTGCTTCCATTCTGGTGGGTGTCATTGCAGTAGTTGTGAAAAATGGAAACTGAGAGTCTTCAACTCTGGGTGCGTTTCTGGAAGTTGTAAGCGGAGACTTGGCGATACTAGTTGTAATTTTTGTACCCCATGCTGGAAATTCATCCTTTTGAGATGTAAAAGGAAACTTGGCCTCAGTACTATGAGGTGAGTAAAAAAATGATGTCAAAGAAGATGGAGTTGCACTGGCTTGGGTCCATGAAGGATATAAAACAGGAGTATTCAAGCATGTGCTGCTCTTTGTTAGTTCACTTGAGAACATATTCTCTGACAAGGAATATGTATCAAGGGAAGGGTGTGTTACTGTGGGTTTTACACTTTCTGTAGGTCTAAGGGTGTCTCTAAAGTTAGTCAAAGATGGGAAAACCTGAATATTCAAGGAAGTATAAAAACTATCTGAAGGAGTAGCTGAAAGCCCACTTGCAGGGACAGTGATTCTGGAATGGGCATTAATGAGCTCTGTCACTCCACCACTGTTTTCAGTAGATAGGAAAATGTTGGTGATCTCAGGTAATATGTCCAGAGTGGTAGCCTCATTTTTTTGTGATGATTGTTGGGATGTTGAAAGTAATGATGAAAACATGGTTTTTGGAATGGAGGATATATCTTCAGTATTATTAGAACTGAGTTGAGAGGAGGGAGTGGTGTCTATAACTGAAGTCACTGTCCGAGCCACACTAATGGTTGGGATAGTTTTCATAGATGAAAAATCTATTTCTATTGGAGAGGAAACAGATGTAGTTGTATTATTGAATGGCACATCTGCCACTTCTGAATTAGTGAAAGTAGATGTATCCACTGTGCTTTGTGAAGCAGGTCCAGAATACACTGGTGTGATATCTAACGTTGATGCTTGGGTGGTTTTAGAAGTCTTAGGGGGAGATGAAGACAGTGAAGTAAAAAATGTGCCAAGTCTTATGGAAGTGTCAGAAGAAAGCACTGTAGTTAAGAAATCAGAGTTATTACCTGGCATTGAGGACTTCTCAGGCGTAAGCCCAGAAGTACCTATGGAGACACATTTCAAATCACCAGAGTGTATTGTTCCAGAAGATTTAGTCATTAGCATTGTGGGGGTGCTGGAAACTCTTTTGGAGGTGAAGGCAGTGACACTGAGTGGCAATGAAGCCATTTGGTCAATAGAAGTGGACATTTCCATAGAGGTCTTCTCAGGAAAGTTTGTAAGTTCATTTGGAACCGAAAAGACTGTAGTGCTCCCATCAGGAGTGATCATCGTAAAATTGGTGTTGAGTAGTCCAGTTGTGAAAGAAGAGAAGGACTTGGGGAAAGTCTGTGTGCTTCCAGAAGTGGAAGAAGCAATCCATGTCACTGCAGGTTGCGTCTTAAGTGAAAGCAGGTGTGAAAGAGTTGTGTTGATGAGCACAGGATGTGATATTCTAGTTGTCCTGGAAGCATCTACAAATGGAGTAGCTTGGTAACCTGTGGCTGGGTGAGTCACAGGAGAAGAACTCACTATTTTTTCCACAGTCTTGGGAGGATATTCTGAAAGGGCTCTTGTCCTTTCTTTATCAGGAGAGAAAGACTTGGTTATTGTCGGAACGTGTGAAGGGAGTGCTGTTTTCTCAAGAATAGTTGACCCTTCTGAAGTATGATCACCTATTTTGGCACTTGAGGTCAATGTTTGTGTGGTCTGTCTACTCCCAGAAGTAGAAGATGTGCCTACATTTCCAGAAGATGGAAAGCCAGGTAGAATCTCTGAAGGCAAATGTGTTTGGTGGCTGGAGACTTCTGTGATCTCAGAAAATTCTGTGCATGTCATTTTCCAAGGGAAAGTGCTTTGGGAGTTTGAAATAAAGGAATTCTTGGATGGGGAAATTTCTGTCACCCTTGTAGTCCTGGGGGTTGTCCCCATGGAGATGTTGGTCTGCTCTTTGTCCAAAGACAACACAGAAGTGGCAACCACCAATTGGGTGGAGACTGGTGTGTTTATGAAATATGTGGTAGATTCACTGTCAACTGAGGTAGTAAACCTATTGGCAGAGGTGTGGGGGAATATGTTCTCACCACCAGCAGAGGTCTCTGTGGGTCCAGAAGCCATACTGACATCTCTAGCACTACTAAAAGCATAAGGAAAGCTAAAACCATGAGTTGAAGCCTCAACATGATATGCAGGTGTTGTTGCTACTGACAGAGATGCATTTGAGCTAATGTAAGTAGAGGACACAATGGTAATGTTATTAGCTGGAGGCCTTGAGCAGACAAGAGTGTGTATGGGTGGACTTCCTAAGTCAGCTGAGATGGAAGGAAGGATGGTTACAGCTTTAGTTATTACAGAAGTGGGAGGTCTCAGCGAGGGCACCAAAGTCTCTCTCAGAGAGGAAACTGCCATGAGTGCTGCTGCGGAAGAGATCGCTGTGACTTCTGAAGTGGCATGAAGTGGGTCTCTGTGGGTAGACATGATATCACTGCTTGTGGAAGTTTTCGGACTCATTGGTAGCCCCAATTCTATGGTCTTTGTCACTGTTGGTACAGTTAAGCCAACCGAGAGCATAGATGTAGTGAAATCCCTGGCCAATGTAAATGGCTGGGACAGGGTAAACTTAGACTCATCAAAACCCACCATAGTGGTGGCAGGAGAGGTGAGAGCAAAGCTGTTAACTGGCAGTGAGAGCATATTTGTAATAAGTTGATGGGTTGCTGAGGAATGAGGAGCTGCAGTCTGTTGAGGCAAGATACCAGCCAGCAAAGACTCAGCTGTCTTCTGTGAAGGAGCAGTGGAGAAAGTGGCTCCCATCATCCTCGTTATTGAAGAAGTCAGGAGTTCCGGGAGCGTCTGGGTGCTCATAGGAGTGGCTGGAGAAGCCATATTCCCCTCAGCTGTCTCTGAAGTCCAATATACTATATAGGTGTGAGGCCAGTTAAAGGCTTCTGTAGTTTCATTGTATGAACTCCTAGGTGTGCTTTTCATCATTTTTGTTGAAAGCCAATTCACTCCCATCTCAGCAGTTGCAGTTTCATTATTCAATGCAGTCGTCAAGTCTTCTGTATCTGGAAAAGGGGAACCAGTGACAGAAGCTGTCACCTTTTGTGCTGATTCATCTGTTGTTTCCAACATGGCTGAAAATGGAGAAGCCTTAGCTACTGCTGCTAGGGTTGACTTTACCTCAGGATGACAGGAAGTGGGTTTTCTTGTCACAGTGGTAAAGACTTTCTGTGTCGTTGCAGACATTGGTAGAGGGGCCATCGTATCATCAAATGGGCTCACACCATTTGTTTCTATTTGTGTTGTTTCAGAACTGCTCTTTTCAGTAGAAAAATGTGCTTTAATGTCAGGAAGGGTAGACAGATCCACTGAAGGAACAACTGTCTCCCTTGGTGTTGAGGGAAGTTCATTTGCAGCTACTGTGGGCATAGAGCTGCTTTTCAGTACTAAAGTGCTGAGTTTAGATTCAAGCTGACTGGATACGAATGTTATTTCAGACACACTGGAGAAGTTACTAAGCCCCTGGGATGTTGGTTTGGATACAGCTATTATATGCCTGGTGGTAGTAGCATCAGAGTTGGTGGTAGCCTTGTTCTCTGTGGGTGCTTCAAGTGGGGTGATGTTAGTGGTCACAGATGAATGATTTATATCAGTAGTATTACCTTGGAATAATAATGTGAGATTTTTATTAGGTATGAATGTAGGTATGGTGGTTGTATTCACAGAGGTCAAGGAGGTCTGACCTGGCTTAGAAATCAAAGTGGTCTCATTGGTGAAGTCAGTTTTATTTGTTACAGCTGTGAGACCTGATTCAGATGCATTGTACATTGAAGGTGATTTAGTAAAAATGAAAGTAAGCATGGGCTCATCTGTTGTAGGTGCATTCTGGGTGTATACTAGCCCTTCCATGGTGGAGAAAAGAGAGACATCAGCCAATGTAGGAACAAGTTTGGTTCTGGGAGGTGAGGCTGGATGTGTACTCTTAGTATCAATAACTATCTCTTCATCCTGGATTCCAGCAATTGGAGAGGATGTGATGGAAGAAAAGATCGTGGAAGAGGTCTCTTTAGGCATGGGAGAAGATATAGCATCCAGTACACTGGGTGAAAAGACATCATGGAAATTTGTAGACACTGACTCTCTTTTCAGTGTTCTTAGGGAAGGTATGGTCTCCATAGGCAACCCTGAATGGGCTATGAATGGTGTTTCCACATCAGTTGCTGGCAAGGTAGATGCCGCCTGATTTCCAGTAAATACAGAATTCAAAGGAGCAGCTGTGGAGGTGAGCAAAGACTCTGGTGGGAAGGTTGATGCCATCCCAACATCAGTAGCAATAGCTGAAGTCTCTTCTAATGTGGACCAAGACAAAGTTCTGGCAGCTGAAGATATAAGAAATTCTTGTCCAGATTTAGAGGTAAGGAGTTTAGCAATGTCTGTGGATTTGTGTCTGGGGCAAGATGTTGTAGACATGATTGTTGACTCATTCATCAAGAATAAAGTTGTTTTCCCAACAGTTGACTGGGATTTAGTTGCTAGAGTTTCAGAGACAGTATAGTTCTTGGTAATTACAGATGTGTCAAATAAATAGGTAGCTATAGTTGGATGAAAGGCTTCAGTAGCCATGGCCTCCACCCTTTTTGTTGTCTTTGTCTTTCCTAGATATGGGTGTTCTGTTATATTTGTGGAATCAGTAGCAGTACGAATGAATGTACACTGGATAGGCAAAGGGTTGGTTCTTGACACATACAAGATAGCTGCTGAAAATGGAGCTGTCTGGTCTGTAGATGTCCTTAACTCTTTTGATGCACTCACTGTTGCTAGAGGTGAGGGTAATGTATTAGAATATGGGATGGCTGCATGATTCTCTGTAGAAGCAGGCTTGCTTTCTGGAAACACTGTGGATGAATGTACAGTCTTCTGTGGATTTAGCCCAGTAATTTGGGAAGGAGCTGTTAGGTCGATTTGCTGTGAAACAGTTGTACTCATTTCTTGAATTTTCATATTTTCAGAAACAACTGAAAAATCAGAAAGCATATATTACTTGAGATTCAGCCTTAGAAATTAGAGACAATTCTTTAAGAAAGAGTTCTATAATTTCTTTTCATTTTAAAGAGACATGAGTATAAGATATAATCATGTTGTTTGATTACTTAATTTTTTTAAAGATGATTTTCTACTTTGTAAATCTCTACCTGATTTTCATAATGCCCTGGGTAAATAACTAGTAGGAAGGCATCTATTACGTAGTATCTGAATAAAAGATATGGGCACTTTTACAAAACTGTACACTGATTGAGGTGATTCACCTTTGGAAAGAGACCTATGAAAACTCATGGAAGAATAAATCAATAGCTTGATTAGTTTCACATCCATTACTGAGACTCAATTGTGAAGTTAAAAATCTCCCCCAAAACGTGGGCTTTAGATTCACACAGATGCAATTGGTCTTGGTCAAATTTCTATCACTCATTTGAACACTGAAGTTTGAGAATGGTCTTATCTGGAACCTCAGGATCAAAAAGTCTTCACCCTTTGACCATCTATGAATACTCATATGAATATATATTTATTGATAATGCATCCCTGTATATGTTGTAAATCTGTATTATGAACATTATAAAATTTCAAAGGCTGTGATAAAATAAATACAAATGTTAATACTTCTAGCACCCTATCATAGTGTCTTTCCATATGACAATGCAATCCTGATTTGAAGACCATAACAGCATAGCTTATACTCCTTTCAAATCAATTAAATGTCACAAGCATGGTGAATACCATGAGAAATAGAAAGGTTTCTAGCATATTTTCTTCCTTGAAAGAATGCATACTCTTATTGGAAAAGTTACATATTATTGAAATATTTTGCTCCATTTTTTGAGACGTGGTCTCACCATTTAATTCAGACCTAAAGTTCACTATTTCACACAGGCTAGCCTAACTCAGGATCTTCCCATCATAACTTGCTGAACACTGAAAAGCACAGGTATGTGCTACCACACCTGGCTTAAACTGTTTTCTTTTAAAAAAAGATAATACTTTAAGGAAAAGAAAAAATATAGGATTTCTAATATGCCAACAATGGGATATAATCAAGTTCTAAATACCTTTGATATATAATAGAAAATCAGTGCAGCAAAAGTGCAAAACTGGCTCAAAGATAATGAAGAGGGGTCCTCTTAGAAGATGGCCACTTTTGAGCAATCATGGGGTTTGAGTGGAGAAGACAAAGACACATGGCAGTGAATATGGATGGATGGAGGAAAAAGTCAGTCTACCTAGGAACGAGAGGCATTATGTATTGAGGACATTGGTGGTAAAGTATACAGATGAGGCTAGGATCTAAAGGGGAGGGAACATACTTTCATGTATAGAACACTTATTCCAAGCCAAGGTCTGTGCCACATGCCATCTTGTTTGATTCACTAAACGACGTTTTGTGTGTGTGTGTGGGGGGGGATATATAAGTTCATCTGGAAATTCAAGGTTCCCATCTGTTTGTGCAATCAATCATGGATGGACCCAGTCACAAGAGGATACATTTCTCCTTCTAAAAACTCATGAGCACCAACCTCAAATGAGCCTTCCACAGAGCATCCTACTAATTCTTGCTGTTCATCTCATGTTCCTATTCTACAATAACCCTTTCAAACATGCCCTATTGTCAAATACCACCTCCACATGTTTATCGGATAATCATGCTTCCTGCTTCAAAGAAAAAAAGTAATTGAGATCATCAGACAGAAGTTCAACGCTAATTTAGATCCTGTCATCTGCAATTTCTCAAACTTTGCCTTTCTTTTCCCTAATGAGCCTTTCCCTCCTGGTTTAAAACTTATTCTCCTCTCTTGCAATAAAAATGAAAATTCCATATCCCTCTGCCCTATCTCTCCCTCCCCATCACATCTAAAATTCTTTAAAGCTATTTATGCCAGATGTCCCCATTCCTCTAGCTCCTTGCCTGGACCAAGCTTTGTTCTAACCCTTCTTCTCCTTTTATTCTATGGTTTTTTACCCGCCTACACTATCAATTTGCACCAATGAATCTCATCTCTCTAGGCTAGATCTCTATTCTAAACTCCACACTTTTAAGAACCAATCATTCACGTGGCACTATCTTTTGGCTACATCATTAATACCTCAGAATGAACACACTTTAAGTTGAACATGTTATCTTCTCTCTATATTGAGTCTTCACTGAATATAGTCCATTCAGTTATACCAGCCTAAACCTTCTCCAGGTTCCCCTTCCATTTTCTCCCTCCCTAGTCATAACTAATCTATCAACTTGTCCTAGGTATTATACCTACTAAATATCTCCTTGATTATTGAAGTCCTAATGACTTCTATTACGTTAATATTCATTAATTTCTTTCGATCTCTATTACCTTTCAACAGCATCACATTCTCTTTTTCTTTATTTTTCTATTATTTTTGAAATTATAATATAATTACATTGTTTATCCCTCCCCTATATTTTCTCCCAACCTTCCCATATACCCTTAATCACTTTCAAATTCATGACCTCTTTTCTCATTAATTGTTTTTGTGTGCATATATATGTCTATGTATATACATTCCTAAATATAACCTGCTCAGTCTGTATAATCTTAAGTGTGTGTGTGTGAGAGAGAGAGAGTGTGTGAGTGTGTGTGTTTAGGGTATTGGGTAACCAATTGGAGTGTTCTTCGCTGGAGAAGACAGATTCTCTCACCATCAGCATTCTTTAGTTAACTGTGAAGTCTCTGCCACTACTCTTGAGTGCCTTCCATTCTGTCTCATATGCTAAAAGGAAGAATATTTGGAAATGTCAATCTTGTTCTGTCACACACACAAACACACTGGGGTCCCTTTCATCTTTTCCATTACTCACAGAGTAAAGAATATATTGCTTAAGAGAGCATGTTTGATTTCCTACCTACCTAACTAGTATAAATGTGGGCTCTACCCTACCCTTTCTTCTGAGTTTCTGCCCGCAACTCGCAACTCTCCCAGTGCTTAGCATTTAATTCCACCTTAAGAGATTTACATGTGTTGCTGCCACTATTTACAGTTTCTCCCATATTTCTTCATGTCAGTAACATCTACTCAGCCTTCAGATATCAACTCAGATGTCATGTCTTCAAAGAAGCCTCCCTTCCCAAATGCCCATGATGAGCTCAAGCTAATCTACAAGAACTATTGTGATGCCACTTACCTCTTTCTTATAGCATTTATTACAGCTGCAGTTTTATATGGTGTGTTCCTACATGTCTGCCTTCCTCAGGAAGACATATGGACAAAAACATCATCTTTCCCTGCTCACCACTGTAAACTAAGCTTCTAGTGAGTGCCTAGACGAGTAGAGAATTTGTAGGTTACTAAAGAAATAGAAAAGATGAGGTCAAAATAACAGGAAGATCTCTGTACCTACAGCTGCTATAGAGAAACTGCTGGCATGGTGTGGTAACAAAGAATATTAAGAGAGACAAAGAAGACAGAGAACCCACAAAGGTTACACACTTTGCTTCAGGGAAAATCACAGAGAACTGATAATGTTCACACAAATAAGGAAATATCCTGTTAGGCCTGCACATGTGGAACTTTGGGTGAGGACAGAACATCCACATGAAAATGACACTCAGTAAAATTCACAAGTGAGTCACAATCTTTCAATTCAAATCTCTCAAAATAAAATCATGCGTATTTATCTTAAAGAAATTGGCATTCTAAATCCATCTTCCTCAGAAGCATATTATCTATGAGGCGAAATAATTATGGTAATAGACAACTACTAGCTTATGTCACAGCCTTGATTGTTAATTTCACTTGCATATACAGAAAATCCCAAGTGTGTATAGGGTGCTTTAAGATTTTGTTGTCATGAGAAAGTAAAACTAATAAGAATCAGAAGGCTTCAATCAGATATAAAGACCAGTTAATTAAAGTACATTAATAAGGGGGAAGTAAAAATTAACTGAAAAATGGATGAAGAAATGTGGCACATTTATACAATAGAATAACACTCAGCTGTTAAAATCAAGGACATCTTAAAATCTGTAGAAAAATGAATAGAACTAGGAAAAAAATCATCCTGAGTGAGGTAACCAAATCCGCATGAGTACATGGTGTGTACTCAGAAGTGGATATTAGCAATAAAGTACAGGATAACCATGCTGTGACCTATAGAACAAAAGATGCCAAGTTACAGAAAGGACCCAAGGGAGGATGCTTGAATCTCACTCAGAAAGGGAAATAAAATAGGCGTTGGAGGTGGAGGCAAGAAGGGAACTGGGTAGGCAAGGGGATGAGATGGGAGCAGAGGTAGGGATTAAGAGTAGGGAGAGAAAAGAAACAAGACAAGGCTGGGCCTGGTGTGTGAGACACCTTCATGTGCAGCAGCAGCCTTGTTTCTTTTTTCCACATTTCTATTAAAAAAAAAGATGGAACCAGGTGCTGTGGTATTTGCTTGTGGTACCAGCTACTTAACAGACTAAGGCAGGGGGATCAGTTTAGCCCAGAAGACCAAGACTAACTTGGGCAGCACAGTCAGACCCTGTCTTTAAAAACAGTTGGGAGATGGCACTGAAGAGATGGCTCAGTGATGAGACTGCCTGATGCTCTTGCGGAGGACCCCAGTTTGGTTCCCCCTAGCCACGTCAGATGGCCCACAACTCCAGCCCCAGGGCATCGGTATATCTTTTGACTACACTGGACAATGTTACTCTCACACATTTGCATAGTCTTAGAAATATATATATATATATATATATATATATATATATATTTAAAACTCTTGCTAAAATGCCCAATCCCCATCCAGAAAGGCAAAGAGGATGGACATCAGAAGAAAAAGAAAACAGGGAATAGGTCAGGAGCCTGCCACAGAGGGCCTCTGAAAGGCTCTGCCCTGCAGACTATCAAAGCAGATGCTGAGACTTATGACCAACCTTTGGGCAGAGTGCATGGAATCTTATGAAAGAAGTGGGAAATAGTAACATCTGGAGAGGACAGGCGTTCCACAAGGAGAGCAACAGAATCAAAAAATCTGAGCACAGGGGTCTTTCCTGAGACTGATACTCCAACCAAGTACCATGCATGGAGATAACCTAGGACCCCTGCACAGATGTAGCCCATGGCAGTTCAGTGTCCAAGTGGGTTCTATAGTAATGGGGACAGGGATTGTCTCTGACATGAACTGATTGGCCTGCTCTTTAATCACCTCCCCCTGAGGGGGGAACAGCCTTACCAGGCCACAGAGGAAGAAAATGCTGCCACTCTTGATGAGACTTAATAGCCTAGGATCAGAAGGAAGGAAAAGAAGACCTCCCCTATCAGTTGACTTGGGGAGGGACATTAGTGCAGAAGGAGGAAGAAGGTAGGGATTGGGATGGGAAGAAAGAGGGAACTACAGGGGGGATACAAAGTGGATAAAGTATAATTAATAAAGAATTTAAATAAAAAAATTTTAAAACAAAATAAAATGGCCAAAATTTAAAAAATTAAAAAGAAACAAAGTCAGTAATTATTTAACTATATTTTAAGTTTGTTCTGTATCACCAAAGTTCCATATTTTCTCTGTACATTCCTTTTTATTTTAATGTTTCCAGGTTGTAGGAGTCACTTTATTTGGTTTGTAAAGTACTGAAAGAACACTGATTGGACAGCCTGGAGAACTGTTTTCAGCAGTGTAACTGGTAAAATACTATGGCTTAAAACCATCTCTCTTTCACTCAAATATAGACCTTGACTGTCTTTTGGCTGTGTAAGTGATGACGAGCTGTTGGAGATTGGAATGATTTCTTTTTCAAACCTTTTTGTCAAGCCTTTTAAATATATTTTTTAAATAAATAGGTTTCTTAACCATAGATAGATAGATAGATAGATAGATAGATAGATAGATAGATAGATAGATAGATAGATAGATAGATGAGAGTGCAGAAGAGAAGGCCAGGTGAGAGAACTGAAATTGGAGGTGAGTGTCATCTTTGGGATTTGCCAGAGCCCTGGGTGAGGGGAGGCCTCAGGAAATTTAAGATGGCCATCCTAGCTAAGACTCATAGCAGCTGGGGACATGGAGCCCAAATTGGCCACCTCCTATAGTCAGGCAGGACTTCCAGTGGAGGGATAAGGATACCAACCAACCCTCAAAACCTTAGACCCAAAATTTCTTCTGCCTACAAGATGTGTAGGGACAAAGATGGAACAAAGATTGAGGGGGATGCCAACCAAAGACTGGCCCTACTTGAGACCCAATCCATGACACTATTAATGTTACTCTCTGCTATACTTTTAGACAGGAGCCTAGCATCACTCTTCTGAGAGGCTTCATCCAGCAACTGATGGAAACAGATGCAGAGACCTATAGACAATTGGCTGAACTCAGGGCATCTTGTGGAAGAGTGGGGGATGGGGAGGATTGATGGAGCCGGAGGGGTAAAGGACTCTATAAGAAGACCTACAGACTCAACTAATCTGGGTCCTTGGGGGCTCACAGAGACTTAACCGCCAACCAAAAAACATTCATGGGCTGGACCTAGACCCCCCCCTACACATATGTAGTAAATATGCAGCTTGGGCAACATAAGAGTCCCTTATCAATGGGAGTAGGGGCTTTCACGGACTCTGTTGCCTGCCTTTGGATCCCTTTCCCCTAGCTGGGCTGCCTTGTCTAGCCTCAGTGGGAGAGGATGTGCTTAGTCCTCATGCAACTTAATGCACCTGGGCAGAGTGGTACCCATGGAGGAACAACCCCTTCTCTGAGGAAGAGAGGGGGGAGTGGGGGTAGGGGTATGCAAGGGGATGGAACTGGGAGGAGAGGAAGGGAACTGCCATCAGGATAAATAAATTATTTTTTAAAAAGATTTTGTTTTCTAGTTTTACAATTAGTTCATCTCAGCCAATCAGATTTGCAATTCTGTCTGAAGAAGGACCACTTCTAACACATGTGAGGAGTGTGGCAACCCAGAGCTTGAGTCACTCTATGAACACCCTAACCACTGATATAAAGAGTTACAATTCCCATTAAGGTATTTTGGTTTTGTTGTTATTGTTTTGTTTTTATTTGGGGAGGAAAAACCTTAAATATCACAAAAAGCCTGTTACCTACCTACACGCAGCATTGAAAGCACTGTTAAAGTAACTTGTAACATGTAATGGGAAACGTTTTTGATATTTCAAGACGGGGAGTAAGACTCAGAAATAATGTTATCTGAAAGAGCTGAGCCACAGCTATATAACTATTTTTACTATTTCCAGTAGGCATATGAAAAAGAAAAGTACGATTTAGGAAAAGAAGATTTAGAAAAAGAACGCTATGTGTGGTGGCATGCCTTTAATCCAGAGACAGGAGCAGTCAAATCTCTGCGACTTCAAGGCATGTCTCACCTACAGAGTGGGTTCCAAGACAACAATGGCTACATAGAGAAACCCTGCCTGTAAAACCAAAAATGAAACAAAGATTTAGATAATCAAAACAAATGAGTTGAACACAATTTCCAAGCATGTGTCATTTTAAATAAGAGTAGAAAACCGTGCATCTTGCATTGATCCAGGTTAACCCAAAGTTTATACGTATATACAAACCCAGGATTGTGTATTTCAGAACACTTCCCATTGAATCTTTCAGATGCAAAGACTTTTTTCTGACTATATTTTTTCTTTATAAAATCATTGATAATGACTTATATCTTCATTTGTTGAAAATCACAGAACTTTAGCCCATTTGTTGATTGAGTTGTTTGGGCCTTTAGTGTTCAGGGTTTTTTTTTTATGTTCTTTGTATACTCTAGATATTAACTTGTCTGGTGCATACTGAAATTTTTCTCTCATTTTGGAGTTATCTCACTCTTGACTGTCTTCTTTAAAAGCCTTTTAATTTCAAACTACCTAATCTGCCAATTCCTAACAATATTTCCTGAGTTATTGGAGTCCCTTTCATAAAGTTCTTCTTTACACTTATTATCTTGAAGTGTTCTCACTATGCTTCCTTTTAGCAGCCAAAAAGCACATGAAAATCTGCTCAGTATCTCTGGAAGAAAAAGAAAAAAAAAACCAAAAAACAAAAACAGAAACCATACAGATTGTATTTCACCCCAGCACAATTTCAATCACCAAGAAAAGAAGTGTTAACTAATGTTGGCAAGGCTGTGAGGGAAAGGGAACACTTACACGTTCCTTGTAAATATACAAACTGGTCCAGGCATTTAGAAAATCAGTACAGAGGAATGGAAGTGTCTCAAAAAGACTCAATATGTAACTACCATATAACGTAGTTATGCCAGGGCTAGGTATATACCTGAAAGAGTTTGAGTCAGCACACCGCAGACATATCTGCACATCCATGTTTACCACAGCAGTATTCACAATAGCAAAGTTGAAGAATCAGCCTAGGTGACTGCCAACTGATAATGGATAAAGAAAAAATCCTATAGATACATAATGGAGTTCTATTCAGCCATAAAGAAGAATTATGTCCTTTGCTGATAAATGGATGCAACCAGAGATCATCATATTATGTGAAATATTAAAGACAAATACACATTTTTCTTCCACTTGTGCGTCCTAGAATTGTTTATAGATTCAAAGAATTACAGACAACTATACATATATAACAAAAGATGAAGAGAGGCTGGAAGAAGAAAAGGGATTAGAGGGGGAATAGAAAGAAGAAGGAAGAACTTACACCCCTAAATTCATGCCCCCCAAATACTTCAAACCCAAAAGAAAGAAATACAGACTGTACTCAAAACAACCAAGTAGAAACAAACTTTGATAATAAAAAGCTAAGTTCTACAAATGCTGAACAGCACAAAATACAGCAATCATCCAAATAGCATTCAATATACACATTTCAAAGGATGGCATCACACTGCTAAACTGAAACATTACAGTGAACTTGCTAGTCCAGGAATTGAAAACCAATGGGGATCTCAAATTATAGCCATTCTCTGGAACAATATCTACCTTAAACTTGTTCATATCTCAGATAGAAACCAATCAAATATCAATAGCTCTTTAAAACAGGAATCTGTTATGAATGGAGAGTTAATATAGCATTCATCCTGGGGTAGGAGGAATTTTGCATCCAAAAGATACAATGGGATATTTTTCTGAAATATGCAAACCCAAGCTTCCATGGTTAATATAGAGCAATATAAGGAGCATTATTTCTTAGGCAACCTCTGGTGTTTTCAAACGCTAAGTCTGGCAATCTGTAACAATAAGATAACAAATGTCTTCAGGGTCATTAGTGTGCAATACAAGCAGATTATGAACATAAACTGCTTCTATAGTTTCATTGGTGCTCTTAATCCACATGTGTTTTGGGTTTCATTAAATTAAGCTACGCAGACTTTCTATATACCCATCATTTGGAGAAGTTAAATTCACTGTACTTCAGCCTTATCAGTCTGTCTCTTTTCTCCATGTGGTAAAGATTTTTTAAGGTCTCTAAACGGTATACTTATCCCCATTCTATATAATGACTATCCTTCTCAGAAATAAAATTTTGCTAGTGATTGAGACAGCTACAATGCAAACCATGTCAGCTCTGTTATTTTGGTGCCTGCCATCTATCTATACACACACACACACACACACACACACACACACACACACACATGCTCATGCATGCGCGCGTGCGCGCACACACATGCACACGCACACGCACATGCACACGCACACACAAGCTTGTCAACTGCCTGAGAACTGATGTTAAAAAGACATGTTTCTCAACTGAACAAGATAGCACAGACCCATTATCTCCTGCACCTCACCGCTATGTACAACTACAAGCCCTGGAAATGGTATAAAACAATCGTTTTCAACCTGCAGGCCACAAGCCCTTTTGGGGGTCAAACAGCCCTCCCACAGGGGTCACACATCAGTTGTTTTTCATTATGATTTATAACAGTAGCAAAATTCCAGTTATGAAGCAGCAATGAAAATAATGTTATGGGTGGGGTCACCACAACGTGAAGAACTGTATTAAAGCGCTATTGCATTAGAAAGGTTGAGAACCATAGGTAAGGGAACAAAAATCTGTGACAAGAATTAGGAAGAATCTGGACGAAGATTCAAGAAAGTTAAGACTCGCGATCAAGACTTTGGCAGAGGGCGAGAAGTAATGATAGATCTGGGGGAGGTTGGGGAGACTTGGGGAGAACAAGAGCTCCACAAAGACCAAACTGAGCAGGGCATAGGGGTCTTGTATGAGACGGTTTCTACAATCAAGGACCATGTGTGGATATGGCCTGGAACCCCTGCTCAGATGGGGCCCATGATAGCTCCTTGTCAGACTGAAGACCCTAGTGAGGGAAACAGGGACTGTTTCAGTCATGATCTTGATGGCTGACTCTTTGACCCTCCCCCATACAAGCTGGGGAGTGACAGACTGGCTAGATCCCAGGGGAGGACTTTGCAGTCAGCCCTGAGGAGACAGGATGAGCTGGGTTTGGATGGAAGGGGAGGAGGTCCTCCCCTGTTGGTGGACTTGGAGGGGGCGGGGAGGAGGGAGATGAGGGAGGGAGTGGGAGGGTGGGAGGGAATGAGGGAGGAGGCTATGCCTGGGATGCAAAGTACCTAACCTGTGATTGATATAAAAATAAATTAATAAAAAAAGAAAGTATGAAAAAAAAGAAAGAAAGAAAGCTGGGCCAGCACCTATCACTTCTCCATCTAGGCAAACAAGTTGGGTTTTTTCTTTGTTTGTTTTCTTGTTGTTAAAAACTCCTTTTTGTAATCTTTTAAATAGATAATGCAGTCACATGGTTCAAACAGTTTTTTATCAACGGAATGTAGTTCAAGTAGGCTTACTCACCAAATACACTGCTCTCTACACCTACCAAGACTGACTCCCCTTGCTTCACCTGTTTAATAGCACCTGGTCTAAGAAGACTTTTTTCCCATTGCCCCAAGAGTATCTGTACCTCTACATAAACATAAATCAAAAAATTATTATTATTATTATTATTATTATTATTATAGAGCCATTAGCATCAAGTGGTCTGCTCCAGGTAGCCTCTTTGTATCTGTAGCCATGAGATTTTTCTCCCCATAAAAAGACAATAGACAACCGACAAGGACCCACTAGCAGCCAGTGGCCTGGCCCTTTGTGTTCAGAGACACAGAGAAAGCTGAATCAAGAGCCATCACAAAGAAATCACACCACACCTCAACCCCACCATGAGATAATCTGGACACACCACCTGAAAAGAACCTTTAAGTTTCTTTTCTTGTTGTTTTTAAATTATTTATTTATTTATTTATTACAATTTATTCACTTTTTATCCCTGCTGCAGCCCCCTCCCTTGTCTCCTCCCAGTTCCACCCTCCTTTCCTCCTCTTCCCCTATGCCCTTTCCCCAGTCCACTGTTATGTGAAGAACTCCTCCCCTTTTTATCTGACCCTACCCTATCAGGTCTCATCAGGGCTGGCTGCATCTTCTTCCTCTGGGGTCTGGCAAGACTGCAGCCTCCATGGGGAGATGATCAAAGAGCCAGCCACTGAGTTTATGTTAGAGATAACCCTTGCTCCCCTTACGAGGGAACCCACTTGTAAACTGAGCTGCTGGGGCTACATCCAAGCATAGGGTCTAGGTCCTCTCCATGCATGGTCCTTAGTTGGAGTATTGGTCTCTGTAGGACCCCCTGGACCCAGGTTTTGGGGCTTTGTTGGTCTCCTTGTGGAGCTCCTGTCCCCTCCAGGTCTTTCTATCTCCCCCTTTTCCATAAGATACCCTGTACCCTGCCCAAAGTTTGACTATAAGTCTCAGTATCTGCTTCAATACCCTGCTGGGTAGAGTCTTTTGGAGGCCCCCTGTGGTAGGCTCCTGTCCTGTTCCCTGTTTTCTCCTACTTTAGATGTCTATCCTGTTTTCCCTTCTGAATGAGGATTAAACCTCTTCCCTAGGGTCCTCCTTGTTTAGCTTTATTAGGATTATAGTTTCCTATACAGGCAGTACTGCCAGGGACCTATGAGAGTCACAGAGTCACAAATGAATCAAGTAAGACAAAGGAACACCACAGAGACTCTAAAGATTAGTCTGTATTTAGAAGCATAGACCGCACAGGCAGATTAAGACCCGTGTGTTAAACCTAAACATGATGGTGCCTACTGAAATTAAAAATTTAAATAAGACCCAGACTCTCCTCATACCGACAAAACGTCCAAAACACAAAAACTATTTGAATGAGAAAAGACAATCAACTCATAGTAACACCAAGATGAATCAGGTGTTAGAATTATCTGACAAGAATGTTTATTGAATTTTGTGGCCAAAAAATTATTGTTCAAAGTAATGGGTTTCACTGTAACATTTTCATGCATGTATATGATATACGTTAATCATATTTACCCCTTTATAACACACCCTTACCCCACCCCCTTACTGATCCTGCTCCTCTTCTCTAATTTTATCTTTTTATTTTTTTATTTTTATTTTTATCTTTTTCATTTTCTGGATTCCACACATGAGAGAAAAGCATGCTGTATACAGCTTTGTGAATCTGGCTCATTCTGCCTAATGTAAAAATACAAAAACCTTCAACAAATATTAGCAACCTAAATTCACCAGTCTGTAGAAGACAGTCACACCATGGTCAAATGGTGCTAGATCCAGATATGCAAGGCTTGTTAAACACTGGAAAATCAATCAACACAATCCAGCATATTATGCTCTTACCAACTGATGCATAGAAAGCATCTGACAAAATCCCACATCCATTCACAATAACATCTCACTGCGGATAAGGAACAGAAGGGATTTGCAATAGCTTGAAAAGAGAATTATAAAAACAAACAAGCAAACAAACAGCAGGAGCTAGAAAGATAGATGGCTTAGAGGTTAAGAACGCTAGCTGCTCTTCCAGAAGACCCAGGTTCCATTCCCAGCATATAGCTCATCTGTAACTACAGTTCCAAGGGACCTGACTCTTCTAGTCTCTGTGAGCACTGGGAATACAAGTAGTACACAGACAATCACACAGGCAAACGACTCATAAACGTTTCAATAAAAGTTATAAAGAAAAGAAACCTAAAACTAACATCAACTATAATGATAAAAGGCTGAATGTTTTCCTGATAAGATTGGGAATAAGGAGCTCAGGAGCATCAGATACAGGAGGAAATTTTCATATTTGAGTCCAAGATGGTGGCAAACAGCAAGCACCATATCTGAGGGGCACAGGATCTGAAACTCTAAAATTGGTGAGTGGAGGGGCAGCTGAAGCCAGAACATCAACATTGAGGCTTCCTGGGTAACAGAGGACAGCCCATGAGCTGGGACAGTTTGGATCCAGGTCACCTGTGGCCATCTCTGGGGACTGAGAGTGGCAAATATTCAACCTCCTGAACTTCCACTTGTCTGAAACACTGGCCTCCCTGCTCGGTGGAGGTGGCACTGGTTGCCTTGAGTAGCAGCCTCTGTGCTTGCTGACTAACACCGGAGAAGCAGATGCAGTAAGGGCCTCCCAGGCCTGCAGTTGTGGCAGGCAGCTGTATGGACCTCCCAGCTCGGCAGCTGCAGTGGGATGGCTGTATGTGCTTCCCAGGTAGGCACATGCAGCTAGCCCAAGCAGGAGCCTCCATGCTTGATGACTGAGACAGCAGAGGTGACTATCCCAAGCAAAGATCTCACTGTCCAGTGGGCAAACAGTGGACACCACTGAGCTGACGCATGTCCTATACTCTTATTTGCCCCTGCCAGCCCAAATCTGACAAAAAGAACAGGGGGTAACCCTGTGCTTTCCCAAGTAGGCCTGCAAGCTAGTAAGGATGCCTTCAAGTGAGTGTATACAGAGCCCCATATATTAGATCTCTCAGCAGCCAGATATTAGATCTCTCAGACTCACACCCCCACTGTGAGCAACACTGATCCTTGGGACAGTGTTCCCAACATTGAAGCCCCTGTTCTGTGGGTCTACCAGTGGAGTCCAGGCAAACAATTCCTGGAGCACAGACAGATCTGAATACCTGGAAGAGGAGAGTACAACAGTCCTGTAGGGCACTAAGGTGTTCTGGGCACCTGAACCTGTGCATGAGCATTGAGCCTGAAAAAAGCACCACACCCCCTCCTACACTTATGCTCCATCCTTCCAGGCATCTACATGGTCTAGCACCATGTCCCTCATGTCACACTTCCACGTGAACACCTACACATTCACAGATGTGCCCACAACCTTCCTCCCCTAGCTACAGCTGAAACACCAACATCCACTCTTGAACTGGTGGACCTCTCTCATCTTCCTGAAGAATACTTCGGACACCATAGCAATATGGACCCAATCTGAAGTACAGACTCCAGGAACAAACAGCAAAAGTTACAGATAAGCAGATTTCTAGAGGTTAGCATAAGAAGACATCCAACAAAAATCAGAACACCGTGGCTTCACCAGCAACCCCCAAAATCAACTGATATTTTAATTCATCAGAAACACAGGAAAATGATTTTAAAGCTGTGTTTATCGAGTTCTTAGAGGCACATAAAGAGGAAATGAACAGAACTCTCAAATACCCTCACAAATAGAAGAAAATGAAGAGGAAATGAACAAAGCTCTCAAAGAAATACAGGCAAATATAGCCACAAAAAATAGAGGCACATAAAGAATAAATGAATACAAAAATAGAGGCCATCATGTAAAGACAGGAATCCACATTCAAACAGATGAAGGAAATAGTGCAAGACATGAAAACAGAATTAGAATCTATAAAAAAACAAAACAAAGAAATAAACAAAAAAACAAACAGAGAAAACCCTGGAGCTGGAGAACTTAGAGAAAAGATCAGGAACCACAAAGGGAAGCATCACCAACAGAATTCAAAGGATGGATGAGAGAATCTCAGGGACTGAAGATACAATTGCAGAAGTTGATACGTCTCTCAGAGAAAACATAAAATCAGAAAAGTTCCAAACACAAAACATCTAAGAAATCAAGGATGCCATGAAAAGATGAAATCTAATAATAATAGGAATAGATGAAAAAAGAAGATTCCAGGCTCTAAGGTCCAGAAAACATTTTCAAGAAAATTATAGAAGAAAAAATTCCCAACTTAAAGAGAGAAAGATGTTCATAAACATACAAGAGGCCTACAGAATACCAAATAGACTAAACCTGAAAAGAAACTCCTCACATCACATAATAGTCAAAACACTAAATCTACAAAACAAAGAAAAATATTGAAAGCACAAGGGAAAAAGGCCAAGTAACATACAAAGGTAGACCTATCAGAATCACACCAGACTTCTCAACAAAAACTTTGAAAGCCAGAAGGGCCTGGGAAGCTGTCATGGAGACTCTAAGAGAACACAGGTGTCAACTCAGACTACTATACCCAGCAAAGATTTCAATCAACATAAGTGGGGAAAACAAAATATTCCATGACAAATCTAAACTTTAACAACATTGACACAGCAACCCAGCCCTACTGAAGATACTGGAAGGAAAACTCCAATCCAACAAAATCAACAACACCCAAGAAAACACAGGATATAGATAACTACACAACAAAAAATTAAAAGAAAACAATTAATTGCAACACCAACAACTCCACAATAAAAGGAACTAACACTAATTGGTCACTATTATCTATCAACATCAATGGACACAACTCTCCAATAAAAAGACACCGACTAACAGAATGGTTGCAGAAATAGGATCCAACATTCTGCTGCATCCAAGAAACATACCTCTGCAACAAAGATAAACACTACCCCAGAGTAAAGGACTGGAAAAATGTTTTTCAAGCAAACAGACCCAGAAAACAAACTGGAGTAGCTATCCCAATATTTAAAAAAATAGTCTTTCAACCTAAATTAATCAAAAAGATGAGGAGGGACACTTCATTCTCATCAAAGGAAAATTCCAACAGGAGGACATCACAATTTTCATCGTCTATGCCCCAAATACATGAGCACCTGCATTTGTAAATGAAACATTATTAAACCTGAAATCACGTAGATCCCAACACCTTTATATTGGGAGACTTCAATACTCCACTCTCACCAAGGGACAGAGCATCTAGACCGAAGCTAAATAGGGAAATAAGGGCACTTACAGAGGTCCTAAATCAAACGGACCTAATAGATGTCTACAGAACTTTTCAACAAAACTCAAAAGAGTATAACTTCTTTTCAAAACCTCACAGTGTCCTCTCAAAAATTGACCATATAGTTGGGCACAAAGCAAGCCTCAACAGATACAATAAGATTGAAATAATCCCTTGTATCTTATCAGACCACCATGGCTGAAAACTAGACCTCAACAACAGAAATAACAAAAGCCTACATACACATGGAAATGAAATAACTCTCTACTAAATGATAGCCTCGTCAGTGAAGAAATGAAAAAAACAAAACAAAACAAAACAAAATAAAGACTTCCTAAAATTCAATGAAAATGAAGGCACAACTTACCCCAAATTTATGGGATACAATGAAATCTGTGCCAAGAGGGAAGTTTCATAGCACTAGGTGCCTCCAGAAAGAAGTTAAAATATCCCATACAAGCAACTTAATGGCACACCTTAAAGACCTAGAAAAAAAAAAGATGTAGATGTACCCAAGAGGAGTAGATGATTGGAAATAATCAAACTCAGAGCTGAAATCAATGAATTAGAAACAAAGAAAACAATTCAAAGAATCAATGAGACCAAGAGCTGGTTCTTTGAGAAAATCAATAAGATAGATAAACCCTTAGCCAAACTAACTGAAAGGCAGAGAGAAATTATCCAAATCAGCAAAATCAGAAACAAAAAGGTGAACATAACAAAAGGCACTGAGGAAATCCAAACAATCTTTAGGTCTTACTACAAAAGCCTATATGCCACAAAATTTGAAAATTCAAATGAAATGAACAATTTTCTTGATAGATTCCATTTAGCGAATTTAAATCAAGATCAAGTAAATAGATTAAATAGTCCTATATCCCCCAAGTAAATATGAAGTCATCAAAACTCTCCCTCCCCCCACCCTCCCCCCAAAAAACAGGGTCAGATGGTTACAGCACAGAATTCTACCAGACCTTCAAAGAAGAGCTAACTCCAATTCTCTTCAAACTATTCCACAACATAGAAACAGAAGGAACATTACCAAACTCATTCTATGAAGCCACAGTCACCTTGATTCGTAAACCACACAGAGACCCAAAAAAAAGTGAACTTCAGACCTATCTCTCTTATGAACATTGATGTAAAAGTACTCAATAAAATACTTGCAAACCGAATCCAAGAACGCATCAAAGACATCACCCACCATGACCAAGTAGGCTTCACCCAGGCTTGCAGGGGTAGTAAAATATATGGAAATCCATCAATGTAATCCACCATATAAACAAACTGAAGGAAAAAAAAAACACATGATCATCTCTTTAGATGCTGAAAAAGAATTTGACAAAATCCAACACCCATCCATGTTTTAAGTCTTAGAGGGATCAGGGATACAAGGCACATACCTAATCATAGTAAAGGCAATATACAGCAAGCCTATAGCAAATATCAAACTAAACAGAGAGGAGCTTAAATAAATACCACTGAAATCAGGGACAAGGCAAGGCTGCCCTCTCTTTCCGTATCTCTTCAACATAATACTTGAAGTCCTAGCTATGGCAATAAGACAACTAAAGAAGATAAAAGGGAAAAAAATGGAAAGGATGAACTCAAAGTATCACTATTTGCAGATAATATGATAGCATACCTGAGTGACCCAAAAAATTTAAACAGAGAACTCCTTCAGCTGATAAACACCTTCAGCAAAGTGGCTGGATACAAAATTAACTCCAAAAAATTAGTAGCCCTCCTGATATGAAAGACAGAGGGGCTGAGAAAGAAATCAGGGAAACAACACCTTTCACAATAGCCACTAATAACATAAAGTACATTGGTATGACTCTAACCAAGCAAGTAAAAGACCTGTTTGAAAGAAAAAAAAAGACCTGAAGAAAGAAAATGAAGATATCAGAAGATGGAAATATCTTCCACCCTCATGAATCGGTAGGATTAACACAGTGAAAATGGCCATCCTGCCAAAAGCAATTTACAGATTCAATGCAATTGTCATCAAAATACCAACACAATTCTTTACAGAGCTTAAAAGAACAACTCTCAATTTCATGTGGAAAAAAAACATAATAGCTAAAAACAATCCTGTAAAACAACAGAACATCTGGAGGTATCTCCATCCCTTATCTCATGCTGTACGACAGAGCAATAGTTATAAGCACTGCATGGAACTGGCAGAGAAACAAAATGGTGGATCAATGGAATAAATGAGAAGACCCAGAAGAAATCCCACACTCTTATGGACACCTCATTTTTGATAAAGAAACCAAAACCATACAATGGAAAAAAAGACAGCATCTTAAACAAATGGTGCTATTCTAACTGGATGTCTACATGTAGAAAAATGCAAATAGATCCATATTTATGACTCTGTCCAAAACTAAAGTCCAAGTGGATTAAAGATCTCAACATAACACCAGACACACTAAATATGTTAGAAGAAAACGGGGGGGGGGGAGGAGGTAAGAGCGTTGACATCATTGGCACAGGAGACAACTTCCTGAACAGAACACTAACAGCAACAGCACAGGATCAACATTCAATAAATGGGATCTCATGAAAATGAAAAGTTTCTGTAAAGCAAAGGACACTGTCATCAGAACAAAACGACAGCCTACAGACTGGGAAAGGATCTTGACCAATCCTATATCTGACAGAGGGCTAATATCCAGAATATATAAAGAACTTAAGAAGTTAAACAGCAACAAATCAAGTAATCCAATTTAAAAAAATGGGACACAGAGCTAAACAGAGAATTCTCAAGTGGGGAATGTGGGATGGAAGAAAAACACTTAAGGAAATGCTCAACATCCTTAGTCATCAAGGAAATGCAAATCAAAATGACCCATAAGAATGGCAAAGATTGAAAACTCAAGTGACAACAGGTGCTGGAGATGATATGGAGAAAGGGGAACCCTCCGCCATTGCTGGTAGGAATGTATACTTGTACATCCACTTTGGAAATCACTATGTCACTCTCTCAGACAATTCGAAATAGTGCTTCCTCAAGATACAGCTATACCACTTCTAGGCATATATCCAAAATATGCTCAAGTATACAACAGAGACATTTATGCAACCATGTTCATGGCAGCTTTATTTGTAATAGCCAGAACATGGAAACAACCCAGATGTCCCTCAAAGGAGGAATGGATACAGAAATTGTGGTACATTGATACAATGTAATACTGCTCAGCAATTAAAAACAAGGAAATCATGAAATTTGCAGGCAAATGGTGGGAACTAGAAAAGATCATCCTAAGTGAGGTATCCAAGAAGCAGAAAGACATACATGGTATATACTCACTTATACATGGATATTAGGAATATAATATAGGATCAACATACATACTTCTGTACACCTAAAGAAGCTAAGCAAGAAGGAGGACTCTGGGTAAGATGGTCAATCCTCACTCAGAAAGACAAACTAGGTGGATATTGGAAAACGGAGAAAACAGGGAGCTGGACAGGAACCTACCACAGAGGGCCTCTGAAATCCTCTATCCAGCAGTGTATCAAAGCACATGCTGAGACTCATAGCCAAACTTTGGGCAGAGTGCAGGAAACCTTATAGATAAAAAGACATGGAAGAGACAGAGGCTCCACAAGGAGAGCAACAGAACCAAGATATCTGGACCCATGGTCCTTTTCTGAGACTGATACTCCAAACAAGGACCATACATGGAAATAACCTAGAACCCCTGCACAGATGTAGCCACTGGCATCTCACTGTCCAAGTGTGTTCCCTAGTAATTGCGAACAGGGGCTGTCTCTGACATGAACTCTGTGGCTGGCTCTTTGATCACCTCCCACTGAGGGGGGAGCATACATACCAGGCCACAGACTAAGACAATATAACCACTCCTGATGAGACCTGATAGACTATGGTCAAAGAGAAGGGAAGGAGGACCTCCTCTATCAGTTGACTTGGTGAGGGTCATGGGAGGAGATGAGGGAGGAGGGAATACCTGAGATACAAAGTGAATAAACTGTAATTAATAAAAAATAATGAATTTTAAAAAGATTTGGAATAAGGCAAAAGATATAAACTCTCACTATATTTATTCAATGTAATACAAGAAAAAGAAGCAAAAAGCACTAGAGTCTGGACCTAGGAGTCCTCAGACTTAACCCCAAAACCATGATCTACAAAAATAGATTGATAAATTAGCCCACATGGAAGGTTTTTTTTTTTTTAATTCTTTGGAGCAGAATACATTTTCACAGTAGTTATCAAGTACTTTGAAAGTATGTATCCAACACTGACTAGAACATATAAAGAACATTTGAAACTGAATTGGGTGGATGGGGAAGGGGAGTGGATCCGGGAAGATTTGGAGAACTGGATGCATATGATCAAAACACATTGTGCAAAATTCTCAAAGTATTAATAAAATTTAATGAATACAAGTTTTAAAAACTAAATGGTAAGGGGCTAGAGAGATGGCTCAGGGGTTAAGAGTACTGTCTGTTTTTCCAAAGGTCCTGAGTTCAGTTCCCAACAACCATCTAAAATGAGATATGGTGCCCTCTTCTGGTGTGCAGGTGTACACGCAGACAGAAGATTATATACATAATAAATAAATAAACTCTTAAAAAAACCAAATGGTTAAAACAAACAAGAACCCTAATTCCATTTCTAAAAAGCAAAAGACAAGAGCATTTTACAAATGGATTTCACATAAGTACAGGGAAAAGATGTTGAACATCTTTGGGCATCAAGGAAATGTGAATTTAAACCACCATGAAAATCACTACACATTTACAAGCATGATTTAAATAGGCAGCACAAAATATTGAAGAAAGCAGAGAAAGTGGATTACTCTGCCATTGTACATAGGAATGAATATCCACCTGCACAGCAGTTCTTTATAAAATTAAACCTGCAACTACCTATGATGGCCCACAAGTTGTATTAAGCATTTACCACAGGGGGAAAAATAAATTGTGGTTTTCCAAATTAGAAATAGTCCAGGTATTCGCCGCAGGTTAAAAGATTAAGAGAAAATTTATGAAACAGCCACACCAACCACAATGAAAAGAAACAAACTATGAATATACATAGCCACCTACTCTCCAGAAAATTTAGCTGAAGGGAAAAAAGTCACACTTTAATGGCCACATGCTACGTAATTGCATTCATATTTTTTATTTATTAATTTATTTCTGTGAGTGGGTGTTTTGTCTGCATGTATGTTTGTGTACCACAGGCATGCTCAGTACCCTCAGAGGCCAGAAGAGGGCAAACGGATTCCCCATAAACGGAATTACAGACAATGTATGAGCAAGTGGATGGGTGCTGGGAATCAAACCTAGGTCCTGTGTAAAAGCAGACTGTTTTTTAAAGAGCTGAGTCATCTCTCAGGCCCCATATTTTTATATTTTTAAGATGACAAATGTTTAGGAATACAGGACATAATAATCATCAAAGAACAGAGACTTGACAAAAATAAATGTGAAAGCCAAGGATGGGCAGGAGCTGCGTATGGTTATAAAACTTCAGTATGAGAGAGGCCAATGATATAAAAACTACTCAGACTTGACTTTAATGGTAGGTACACAAATGTATACATATAATAAAATCATACACAATTTAACATGCACACATAACCTACAGGAATCTGAAAAAAAATTGATGGGTTATAGCAATATCAGTATCTCTTTGTAATATGCACACAAAGATTTTGTTTAATCTCAGCATCTATTTCAATCCACTGCTGTGCAGAGCCTCTCAGAGGATAGCTATGCTAGAGTCCTGCTGTGAGCATAGCAGAATATTGTTAATAGTGTTATGGGTTGGCTCACTCCTTTGGGATAGGTCTCAGGTTGGGCAAGGCATTGGTTGGGCATGCCCTCCATCTCTGTTCTATCTTTATCCCTGGAGGCAGAGTAAATTTTGGGTCAAAGTTTTTGTGGGTAGGTTGGTGTTCCCCTCCCTCCACTAGGAGCCTTGTCTAGTTAGAGGGTGGCCTCTTCAGTCTCCACGACCCCAGTTACTAGGAGTCTCAGCTAAAGTCACCTCCATATACTCCCAGAAGCCTTGCCTGTCTTAGGTCTCTGCCTATGGTTTCTCTTTTCTCTGTAGGACCTCTGACTTCCTGCCCCCCTCTCCCAAAACAGATGCTGAGACTCATAGCCAAACATTGGGCAGAGCACAGGGAGTCTTGTGGAAAAGTGAGGCTAAGGATAGAAGGACCTGAAGGTGCCAGGAGTTTTACAAGACCAACAGAGCCAACTAACCAGGACCCAGAGGGGGTTGCTGAGACTGAAGCATCAACCAAGGACACCAAGGATTATATATGGACTGGACTTAGGAGCCCTACCCAGATGTAGTATATTTGTAGCTCAGGCTGTGAGGGAGTGGTGGTAGTCTCTGACATGGACTCTGTTGCCAGCTTTTTTATCACTTCCCTCTGGCAGGGCTGTCTTTCCAGGCCTCAGGGGAAGAGGATAAAGACAGTCTTAATGCAACTTGATGAGCTAGGGTGGGTGAGTAGGGGTGCATCCCGTTATCTGAGGAATAGAGGAGGAGAGATGGGGAAAAGAGGTAGGAAGGATAGGACCAGGAGAAGAGGAGGGAGGGGGCTACGATAGAGACTTAAAATGGATTAACTAATTAATTAACTAACAAATGTTTAACATCAAAGCAAGTGATAAAGGTTGGGAAGATTTCTCTGTGGCTAAAAGCACTGGCTGCTCTTCTAAAGGACCAAGGCTCAACTCCCAGCACCTACATGGCTGCTCACAATCATCTGTAACTTCAGTCCCAGGGGATCAAATGCCCTTTTATGCCCTCCTTGAGCACTAGGCTTGCACAACCTACACAGAAATACACTCAGGCAAAACAGCAGACACATAAAATAATTAATTAAAAATAAACAAATCAAATATAAAATCTCATATTGCCCAGGTAGTAAAAGCAATATCAAATACCCTCTTGCACTGCAGGGACCCCAAAATCCATGGGCTCCAGCTTCTCTATATTGCCACACTCATTCTCTTTCTGTTCATATACAAGTGATCATTTCACAAATTATATACGTGAGCCTTACGGTCTGTATGTTAAAGTGGGGATAATACATGCAAATTCACAGGGACCTATGGGCTTAATTGCCATTTGCTCTTTCACTCCAGATTAAATTATGTTAGTGTAATCAGTTGGAGCTGGAGACCAGAGGTATAGAGTACCTGAATATTTATGAGGCATTTGGTGGCAGATGCACCTGCCAACAGAATATTAAATAGAACATTTACAAAGATACCAAATTCTAGTTCTGATTTGGATATATCAACTCATATTAAATCTGTGTGTTGTTCTAGCTCACATATTGTATCTGGCTTTTCTTTCAATCACGACCTCTGTAAATATAATTCAATGTGTTGATTAGATTTGTGAGAACTAATGGTGACCAGAAACTGCCACAAACAGATTTGCCCATGGGGTATGGAAATCCAAAATTAGTATCTTTGAATAACATAAAACTGGTTTGCCAAAATTGTGCCTGATTTCAGTTTTCAAGTAAGGAAATAAAAAATAAATCTTGTGGGAGAGAGACAGGCTACAGGCTCCATCTATGAACCCTATTGAATATCACCCTGTGCAGGAGAATATCAATAAGGGAGGTTGAAGTGAACTACAAACTCTTTGTGCTTATCTTTCCTCATGAAAAATGAGGATAGCAGAAAGAACTGATGTACAAGGGCAAGACCAAATTGCCTGTTAGCTGTAGAGCCCATCACCACAGAATTGTTCGTATGAGAACTGATAATTGGATAGAGGGATTAATAGTGAGCCAAACAAAGGCCTTTAGAAAGTACAGTGACAATACAATCCATCTCTGCATATTTCAGGAATGGACAGTTCATAAAGTAATCCAAGGCAGCTGGAGCATTCTATCAATTAATAAAGCTCAACAAATCAATGCCTCCAGATAGAAGACTGCTATGCTTTTAACAGACTGTAGATTTCCCAGGATTCATATCATTTCATTCTTTTCAATAAAAGAGATCTTTCAAATCCTAGAGGAATTTGAGTTCTGTATCTTTGGAAGATTCATTGTCTTCATATATTCACACATTAGAATAATTCTTTTTTTTTGCATCGTGTGTATGAACGGATATTAAGAGAAGAACAGAAATTTACCATTAGTGCTAAATGGTTGCATCAAAGATTTCTGTCGTTACTTACTGCTTTTTTTTTTTTTACTTACTACTTTTAAAAACCATGGAGACTTTGGTCAAAGGCAAAAACTGGAAACAAAAAGTCCTTCAAATTATTTGAGTTTATGGAGTAAAGTACAGGATAGCCTTACTCTATTATACCATTCAATAGCCTATACCAAAATAATTAGGAGTATCTACATTTTCTGAAATTGAAATATCACCAATCTGTACTATTAAATTTATAAAGAAAAAAATATGCTGGAGACTGTCTAATGATCCTAACAGTGAAAAGTAAAATATTCATGTGTAAACAAAAGTTATTTTTCTGCATGTTCATGAGTATCTAACAATTGTTAAGAATTGTTATTGTGAGGTAACAATTGAGGTAGCTTGGGATAAAGGACTGAAGTGGAAGATTTTACTTAGGTTTTATATCTTTATGTGTTTTTTACTGTATATATACGTCTATTAATTTTACTTGAAAAGGTTTATTATTTTTAGTAAACATTAATAAAATAACTAGCAAAATGGTAAGCTCAATAAAATTACAAAAGGTCACATACATTTTCTGAGAAATGGTATATCTAGAAATGTGTTTCACAAAATTTCAAGCATATATTGAGATGCATATATACATGATGAAATTTGTTGTGACATCATTTATAGATAAAACATTGAAGCAATTTAAATATCCATCAATTGTAGGTCAGCTAAATAAATTATGTATTTTTATGCCCATAATAATAATACTGTTAAATCAAGTTGTAGAACAATATGTAGTTATGTATATATGTTTAGTTATTAAATTATACATACCATACATATACACGTATATATGTATTTTAAGAATAGATATCACTATGGGAAAACTGTACACTTTTGTATTGTTAAAATCTATTTTATTCACAACTACGTATATTACACTGTGAAATTTTTAAAAGTAAAGAAAAGAAGCTTCGATCTCCCCAGAAATAAATTTGCAATAACTAGCACTTTTACTGTTATTATTTATCACCATGCTGTTTAAAAATTCCTGAGTTATCTCCAACTGTGGTGAATACTTGTTTCATTAAATCCCAGATCAGGTTCATGGTTTTCTGTTATGTGTTCCCCCAAAGCCTTGTTCTCATGAATATAAATATATATGTATATATATTATGCATAAATAGATTTATTGAGATTTGTAACCTGGAAATGTGCTCATTAAAATTTATTTTTAAGGGTCATATCCTTCTATGAACCATAAATAGCAATTTATTAGGCAAAAGCTATAACTCAGCATGTTGTAATCACTCATATTTATCCACCATTTTCCTAGCTGTCATATGGTCAAGACAAAAATGCAAGAAATTTTATTCTATTACACTTTAGTGATGAGGATGGCAGTGACTCAAGTTGCTTCCCTAATTCTTGTAGGTGGGTTTATCAGCACCAGTAATTCTCTGCAAAGGAAGCCCCTAAGACCTCATAATCTTATAGGGGCCACAGATTGTCCATAAACCAGCGGTTCTCAACCTGTTGGTCTTGACCCCTAAGGTGACCCTTTCACAAGATCACCTAAGATCATTGGAGAACACAGATATTTGCATTATGATTCATAACAACAGCAAGATTACAGTTATAGCATAACAATGAAATAATTTTATTGTTAAGGTCACTACAACATGAGGAACTATAATAAAGGATCACAGGATTGGCAAGGTTGAGAACCACTGCTTTAGACAGTGAGAATGAAAGGAACACAGACTACAGAGATGACTAGACACATCTCTGTTCAAATGCCAGTTGCACAACTTACTTGATTAGTAACCTTGGAAAATGATGTAACCTCTCTTTTCTCATCTATAAAATGCCTAGAGCTTGCTAAGAACTTAGTAAAAGGAAGCAACCGATATTATCAGTATGTGCTGGAAACTAAAGCCTCTGTCTTCAACAGAAAAAAAAAATCTGTTTGCCTACTTTAGACAATCTCAAGGGCTTTTTAAACTCAGTCTAGGCTACACTAGCCCTCAGTTTAGGACCTCCTATTCAAAGGTTTAGAAAGAACACTTGAAGAAACCTGAACAGTAGAGAGAACATCTTCTGCTTTTTTCCTTAATTGTCATTTTCAGTAATGTTTTTCGTCTGTTTGTTATATTGGATTATTCATGTATTGTATCCACAAGGACTCAATCAGCCCAAGAAGATGGGTTGTATATTAAAAGCTGTACAGGAGAGAATAAATGGAGGTTGTGCAGCACCCTAGCCACTAGTTAGACTTGATTATTTATCAGCCGTATTGTGGGGGAGGGGAAGACTCCAGTATAATTGCAAAGGCTGCTGTAAAGTTTGTGTGTTTAGAAGGGCTAGACTTCTGGTTCCTTGAGGACGGGGGAAAGTAGAGTTACTTTAAACTACACTGTTAAGCTACTCGGGCATGATTTCTTCATCTCTAACTCAGTTTTGTCATTAGAGCCAACTAGAACTAGTCTCCTTTTCTTGGAAGACCTTAAAAAAAAAAGAGGGAAAACAACAATAACAGCATCTTCAGCGAAAATCATAAAGGATGACTTTCATATCAGTCCATGCATGTGTCAGAGCAACAAAAAGCCAGGGCCATGTGCTGCTCTCTTTAACCTAGTTAGCACCCAGACTATTGGGGATAGCGTAGTCCCACAAGCTACAATCTCCACAGTCAGGGTTTACACCTAGCCCCTATTCTTTCTCTAAATGGCCTCCAAAATCAAAAGGACAAAACACAAACATTTCCAGAAATGTGAGAAATTCTATTGTCACTGACCACATGTACTTTAGAGATGCTGCTATTGGTCATGATGGAAAAGCCACCCTATATTTCCTTCCCAAAACTAGAAAGAAAGATAAATATACATATATAATACCAAGAAGACTTTGATTAACATCATCATACCAACAAAAAGTAAATTATCACATATTTACATTATATATATATGTATATATATATATATATATTTACAGAAGCTTTTCCGTTTCATGAGGTCCCATTTATTGATCTTAGATCATAGAGCCTGTGCTGTTGGTGTTCTGTTCAGGAAGTCTCCTGTGCCAATGAGTTCAAGGCTCTTCCCCACTTTTTCTTCTAACAGGTTTAGCATATCTGGGTTGATGTTGAGGTCTATGATCCATTTAGGCTTTAGTTTGGGGCAGGGTGATAAATATAGATCTATTTGCATTTTTCTACCTGTAGGCATCTAGTTAGAGCAACGTCATTTGGTGAATAAGACACTGTCATCAGAACAAAATGACAGCATACACATATATAACAGAGGTCTAATATCCAGAATATGTAAAAAACTGAAGAAGTTAAACACCAACAAACCAAGTAATCCAATTAAAAACGGTTTACAGAGATAAACAGAGAAATCTCAATAGAGGAATAACAAATGGCAGAGGAACATTTAAAGAAATGTTTAACGTCCTTAGTCATCAGGGAGATGCAAATCAAAACAAACTTGAGATTTCACCTTACACCCATCAAAATGGTTAAGATAAAAACTCAAGTGACAACACATACTGGAGAGGATGTGGAGAAAGGGGAACCCTCCTCCATTGCTAGTGGGAATGTGAACTTGTACAACCACTTTGGAAATCAATCTGACACATTCTCAGAAAATAAGGAATAGTGCTTCCTCAAGATCCAGATTTACCACACCAAGGCATATATCCAAAATATGCTCAACTATACAACCAAAACATTTGCTCAACCATGTTCATAGCATCTCCATTTGTAATAGCCAGAAGCTGGAAACAACCTAGATGTCCCTCAACAAAGGAACAGTTACAGAAATTGTAGTATATTTACACAATGGAATACTACTCAGCTATTAAAAACAAGGCATTCATGACATTTGCAGACAAATTGTGGGAACTAGAAAGATCATCTTGAGTGAGGTAACCTAGAAGCAGAAGGACACATATGGTATATACTCATGCATAAGTGGATATTAGCCATTTAATATATGATAAACATAATAAACTCTATACTCCTAAAGAAGCTAAACAAGGAAGACCCTATGGAAGATGCTCAATCTTCATTCAGAGAGCAAATGCGATAGGCATTGGAAGTAGAACACAGGGAACAGGACAGGAGCCTACCACAGAGGGCCTCTGAAAGACTCTACTGATTGAGGTATCCAAGCAGACGTTGAGACTCATAGCCAAATTTTGGGCAGAGGGCATGGAATCTTATGAAAGAAGGGAAAGATAGATGACATGGAGGGGACAGGAGCTCCAAAAGGGGACCAACAGAGCCAAAAAAAAAACCAACCCCTGAGCCCTGGGGCCTCTGAAGATACCCCAACCAAGGACAATGCATGGGGAGTACCTAAAACACCTGCTCAGATGTAGCTGGTAGACTCAGCCTCCAAGTGGGGAACAGGGACTGTCTCTGGCATGAACTCAGTGACAGGCTCTCTGATCACCTGCTCTTTGGGGTGCAGCCTTACCAGGCCACAGAAGAAGACAATGCAACTGGTCCCAATGAGACCTGATAGGCTAGGGTCAAATAGAAGGGGAAGAGGACCTCACCTATCAATGGACTTGCGGGGGGTGGGGGGCGCATAGGGGAAGAATAAGGAGGGAGGGTGGATAGTGAGGAGATAAGAGAGGGCACCACAGCCAGGCTATAAATTGAATAAATTATAACAAATTATATAATTAAAAATAAAAATAATAAAAAGGAAAAAGAAAAAAGTTGGATAGGCAGACATTTATGTTGCCACAGAACATCTCTCTAGAAATTAATTAATATTTGCAAAATAAAGGACAACACATTTCCAGTGACAAAACCTGTCAGACATCAAAATCAAGTGATCAAATTTATCATTATGAATATGGGGACAACTTAACCCCATGTTTCTACTGACATGAGGAAACACATCATCACTTTTGCTATATTCTTACCAAAAATGCACAGTCAGAATCAAGTTGTAAAAAAAGTAGACAAATGCAAACTAAGGCATGATCTACAAAACAACTGGATTATATACTAGAAACATCCAGGTTTTTTTTTTAAGGGAAAGACTAGTGATGTAAAGAGATTTGATAAGTAGATGTAATGCATGGTTGTAAAACAGATATTAGGCCAAACCAAAAAAAAAAAAAAAATAGCTACAAAAATTGTAAAGATGATTGGCTAATTCTTAGGATCAGCTAGAAATTATATGTTAATGTTGTATCTATGTCGATTTTTTTATTTTGCTCATTGTGATATGGTTAAAATAATTTCTTATCCTTGAGGAACATATACTGAGGCAAATGGTAGTAAACAGAAATTATGCCTTCTTCTTACACTCAAATGACTCAAAAACAAATAAGGAAGAAGATGATGATGATCTGTGTCTGTGTGTGTGTGTGTGTGTGTGTGTGTGTGTGACAGACAAAGATGCACAGAAAGAGAGTGGACAGAGAGAAAATAGAAAGAATGAATGCATAGCAGGAAAATAAGGAAGAGAAATGAAGATGGGGAGAATGAAAAAGCTTGTGGATAGAAAAGGGTTAACCATTGACAAATGTGGGAAAATGATCTATGGATTTTGTTGTTCTTATACATTTTCTATGAGTTTGGAGTTACATTAAAATAAAAGGGAAAAGAAAACTGTGTTTTCTCTACATCAAAAAGCAGGTAGCAAAATTGTGGGAACCTTAGATGCCTTGGAGGAAGATAGAGCCTTGATCTAGGAATGGATAATTTCATCCTTATTTGTGAGCACAGCAGTGATGTGCCAATTCTACTCTTGCTGAGGGGGAAAAAATGTAAGTTACTCACAGCAGCGCAGTCTCTTGTCAGTTGTTGAACTTATCTTGTGGATGAGCCAAACATCATCTTCCCAACTAACTACATTTCCATATAAACATGTCATAAACTCCTCGTCTTCCAGAATGTGGTCCGAGACCTGAAAGTAATATAAGCTGCTAGTAAAGAGAGGTATCACAGTTTTAATCTGGTTTCTCTGTTCCTAGGAAAGTGCCCCAGGACCAAAGTCCCATTCGGAGGCAGGCTGTATCCTTTCTTGTTCCACAAGAATTCTAATCTGTCCTTCACACCATCCCATATCAAGCACATGGTATGCCAATGAAACAGAATCAAGTGATAACTGATATAAAAGGTATTGCCAAAGTTGTACAATGTCAGCTGCTTATGGTCTCCCACAAGTCCAAGGTCTACATCTCCTCTGCCCAGGAGAGTGTTATTAGTAATACAGGAGAAGGCCATCCAGTAATAGGAGTTGTTAGTCATGGATATCAGATCAATACATACTGTGAGTCGGCTGAGTTCGGGTATGGTGTTGGTCTGGCTGACATATGTCTTGCCTTCTCCATAAAAATCCAGCCTTTTTTCTTTCAGTGAAAGTGAATCTGTCCAAATTTGGAGAAAAGGGAAAGAGAAAACAAATAAATTTTCAGTTAAAGATTTTTTTCTATCATCTTTGGCAGTATAGTCAAATTGTACAATATAATTATGAGTCAGTCTTGATGCAAATAAGGAAATAGTAGATACACAAAAATCATCTCTATTTGACATTGACAGGTGACTCTTTTGGCAGAAGAATTTCTCCCTAATTCTATTTTGCCTGGGCTAATATAAAAAGTTAGCATAGTGTCCCCCAAACACACACCAGCTGGACAGTTTGGAGACGTAGTTATAAGTATGTGGCTAGTGGGAGGAGAAGGCCAAGGAAAGGCAGCATGGACTTCAAATTTGTTACACAATCCTCACGCATATAATCAAAAGAAAATTATTTCCACCCACCTAACTGCCTTATTACATTCATGATGCAACAGCAATTTGTTTCTCTGATGCCTTTTTCTGAGCCAAATTACTGATTTCTTTTGCCTCTTGAGACTGCTTCTCACTAAAAGGCCCTGACAAAGGCTTATGTGCTGCATAGCTGGACAGAACAGAAGCTCTAGAATGTTTTCTGGGCTTCAGCAATACTAGACATAGCTCTAGCCAAGGGCATCCTTCCATACCCTTCCTAAGGCCCAAATTGACTTAAATACCTCAAGACATCCACAGAACCAGTTTCAGAGTGATTGGAAGCCCTAGCTCTGACACTCATCAGTTTTCCAACCTTGAGCAAGAAATTAAACCTCCCTTAGTCTTAGTGTTTGCTTCAGAGAAATGGGGATTAGGATCTAAAGGCTCATATATTTGCCTCTACAAGGAGCCATCATTTACATTATCATCTATTCCAGATAGCCCCTATCTTCAAGGTTTTTAAAAATTATTTGAAATTTAAATGAGATGGTATTGACAAAGTTTTCTCAAACATAACTGAAACAGCTCATTGGTACTCTTTTTTATTTATTCTTCTACAATTATATATATATGATATATAATATATTACTTATATATATATATTATATAAAGTTCTTGGATCAAAGTTTTCATTATCCTTTCATAAACCATTTCCCCTTCCCACCAAATCCCTTCTTCCAAAGTTCCTTTCCTACTTTAATGTCTATGTTTTTTGAACCTACTGAACTGAATTAGGATTACATGCATGAGTTTGTGGGATAGATTTGGTCAAGTGGGGACAATGTACCAGTGGCTATACCACTAAGGAGTTCGACTCCCTCTCTCTATATCTTTTAACAGTTTAAAATTGCTATGGGTGGGGGATGGTCTTTTGATCCCTTCCTCCATCTGTGATGAAACACTAATGGACCTAGCCTTGAGTAGGTCATCACTGAAGCTGGGAGTTCATAGATGCAACACCCATGTCATGTCCAGAAGACAGCATTTCACAACATTCCTTTGCATCATCTGGCTCTTACAGTCTTTCCATCTCCTTTTCCACAATGTTTCCTGAGCCTGTTTCAAGCTGTGGTAGAGTATTTTTACAATCAACCTTATAGTACTTGTGAAAATTGAAATTAAGTATGCCCCTGTGTCATAAGATACCATTTAGTGTACATACAATCACCCCTACAAACTTCAGAGTCCCAAGGTAGCACACAAGTATCTGAAGATCTTCCAACACTAACCTAGTTTCAGTCCCCACACAGCCCAAGCCAACTCCAAAAGTTTCATGGCAGAATACAGTTATAACCAATATCCACTAATTTATGGTGGTAATATCAGGACCGCCACTCTGAAACAGTGACAGATGACACAGCACGTTATAGAGGGTGACAGGAAATAATCACGTTCCTGTTTCTGAGAGATGATGCCAAATGAGTCTCCAGTCATTCTGTGGCCATGCAATGTTTCCATTTCTCTCCATTACTGTGCTTAACATCCTCCAAAGCATGGACTCATATGTACATGACTATCCATACACATTTCCAAACATCCTCAGATTGCATGTGTACACACACACACACATTTTAAATTTGCACATGCGCACATACACATATACTGCACCCACATGCAGGAACTCCTACTATTCCCAGATTATGTGACTATATTATCTTATCATCATGTGACTAATAAATTATTAAAAGCACAAGATGAAAATCACCATGAAGTCCAGATATCAATTACTGTTGGTTAACATTGTTGTTGTTGTTGTTCAGCTCAATAAAGTGACATCAAATCGTTTAAGAGTGCAGTTTATTGTGGACATAAATCTCTAGAGTTTACTTTACCCTTTTAAAACAATGTATCATAATCTTATGTGGTCTCTGAGGGCCTCTTCTCTCTTCAATTCACTAATACAAAGCCAGTTATCAAGTGACAGGAATGATCAGTTTACAAAATCAGAAATCTAACGACTAGCATTATATTAAAAAAGAAAAGTATACCATTTAACTATTTTCAAACATTTTTAAAAAATGATGCACCATTTTTTCTAGTAGACCAATTAAAAAAAAACTATTTTCTTCTGAGATACGGTCTTGTTGTATAGCCCAAGCTGCCCTGGAACTTACTATGTAGCCCCGGATGGCATCTAACTATGATCCTCTTGGCTCCACTCTGCTCCTCACTGTTCTGGGAACACAAGTATGTGCTACCATACCGCGCTCTAGACTGCTAAAAAATTTTATTTAAAATGTTTATATTAATTACATTTTATTTGCTTTGTATCACAGTTGTAGCCCCCTCTCTCGGTCCCTCCCAAGTCCACACTCCTTCCCTCATCTCCTTTCTTGCCCCTAAGTCCACTGATAGGAGAGGACCTCTTACCCTTCCATCTGACCCTAGCTTATCAGGTCTCATCAGGACTGGCTGCAATGTCTTCCCCTGTGGCCTAGCAAGGCTGTTCCTCCCTCAAGGGGGGTGGTCAAAGAGCCAGCCACTGAGTTCATGTCAGATACAGTCCTTGTTCACCTTACTACTTACTTACTACTTGTTCACCCACTTGGATACTGAGCTGCCATGAGCTACATCTGAGCAGGGGTTCTAGATTATATCTATGAATGGACCTTGGTTGGAGCATCAGTCTCAGAAAAGAGCCTTGTGCCCAGACATTTTGGTTCTGTTGCTCTCCTTGTGGAGCTCCTGTCCTCTCCAGGTCTTACTAACTCCCTCTTCTTTCACATCCTTCCCTGCACTCTGTCCCGAAACTTGGTTATGAGTCTCAGCATCTGCTTTGATACACTGCTAGATAGAGTCTTTCAGAGGCCCTCTGTGGTAGACTCATGGAGTATACTCATTATACTAGATACTAGACCTGCAAGATAGGATAAACATATTAAAATCTGTACACCTAAAGAAGCTAAACAAGAAGGAGGACCCGGGATAAGATGATCAATCTTCACTTAGAAAGACAAATGGGATGGACATTGGAAGAAGGAGAAAAGAAGAGACTGCTAAAATTTTGACAAGTTAAGAATACCTAGTATTGACAAGCCTGTGGGGAAATGGGTTGTTCCTATATGATCCTAGTGGGAGGGACAATTAAGAAGCATTTTTGAAGATCAGTTTGTAACTGTCTATAACAATTTTTATTGTGTATAATTGTACATATACCTTTGACCTTGGAATTTAACTCCATCAGTTTATTCTATACAAATATATACATGCAGAGTGAGACTTACAGAGATGCAGGTACAATCATATATTTGTGTGGCGGTAATATGTTTTTAGTTTGAACAACTTCATACTCAAACACAGTGTGCTATGATCACATCTACTCTCAGTACTCTGTTTTGACCACTCCCCACTCCTGTCAATTCTCTTCTTTCCAACTATTCCCCTTCCTATCCTTATGTTCCTCCTTTCCTCCTCCTTGTATTTGTATAGGCCTTCTGCAGGTAACCACAGCTGTTGTGTGTTTGTAATGGAAGTCATATTGTATCCAAAAGACAGAGCTTAAGTTCACTCCTCTCCATCCTCTAGTTCCCTAAGCATCCCCATTCTCTTATCCATGATGTTTCCTTGGACTTGGAGGTGTGACACAGATATCTTATTTAGGGCTCAGCACTCAATGGTCACTTATTCTCAACAGTTACTCAGATCTGCAAGGGTAACTATAAAAAAAATTATAAGTCTCTAAATGTATTAATAAATGGCCAGTAGTGGTTGTAAATGTTGCTCCCTCTATGTAACAGAGTATGAAAACACATAAGGTGCACTCATGTAGTCAGAGAGACTTTTCAAGGCTGAGTAGTTTGTGAAATGGCACTCAAGTATATATATATATATATATATATATATATATATATATATATATATATATATATATATATATATAGTTCATGGTGGCACATGCCTTTAATTCCAGCACTGAAGAGGCAAAACCAAGTTCAAGGCTAGTTTGATCTACATAGCAAGTTCCAAGTCCTTCAGAGTCACAGTAAGTCCCTGTCTCAAAAATAAAAGGATTAAAAAATCTGAAAGAAGCTGAGTGCAGAGGTACACCTGTAATCCCAGCACACGGGAGGCAGAGGAGGTAATCTCTGTGAGTCTGAGGCCAGCCTGGTCTAAAAAGTGAGTCCAGGACAGCCAAGTCTAGACAGAGAAACTCTCTCAAAAAGAACAAAAAAATCTGAAAAAACAAACATTAATTTAAAAATTATTACCCTGGTTGAGATTGTGGGAGATTTTTATTTTCTATTCTACTTATTACCAGAATATCTTCACATTTTAAACAATATTTAAACAACCTTGATTACTTATAATCAGGAAAATAGAGATAGATGGCTGATTTAATGGATGGCTAGATAGGTAGGTAGGTAGGTAGGCAGATAGACAGACAGCTAGGTAGAGAGATGATAGACAGACAGATAAGTAAATAGAGTTGTACAAATGTTAAACAAACAAATTCCTGTCACTTTTTTATGCTTCCCTTCCCACAGTAAGATGGAAATAGTAATCACCAGACTCAGGAGGGAGGGAGGGAGGGACATCACAAAAGATGATGTAATACTAACATTTAGGTTTTTGGTGTGAGAATGTTTATGAACTGTGAAGTACTTTGTAAATGTCAACTGCAATGTTTGCCCGTGTCACCAGTAGAGACCTCTTTCTTCTGCAACCTCCTCTGTACCCTTCTGAGCCCTGTTGCAACCTCCAGGCCTCTGGCAAAGCTCTGAGGAGGCAAGACTATTGCAAAGTGAACAGGGCCTTGGCCCTTCTGTTTGGCTAAGCTGACAGCCTCCTCAGTGGGCCTCTCAAGGGCCTGCTTCAAAGGCCACTTGTGTCTTTGCATATGATTTTGCCATCCATTGCAGATGTCTACTTGGATGCTGCCATCTGTTCCCTGGCAATTCTCAAGTCCGCATTGCATGATTGCTCCCCCAAAGTGTGTTCTTTCTTGATTTGCACTCTTCTCTGTTTATTTACCTTTGTGTACTCTTTCCTTTTACTCTAAACTCTATTTGTTTTTACTACGTAAGGGGGATGTTGTTTCCATCAAAATAGTTAGATTTCATATGTAATTTTTATTTTTATAATTTTTCTGTGTGTGGTTATTTTGCCTGTGCATATGTCTATACACGCATATACTCACATGCATATATATACATATATACATACATACAAACATACATATATACATATGCTACATGCACACCTAGTGCCTGGAGAGGTCAGAAGAGAGAGTCCAAATCCCTAGTACTGGAGTTACAAATGGTTACAATGTAGGTGCTGGGAATTGAATCCAAGTCCTCTAGAAGAGTAGCAAGTGGTCTTGACCACTGAGCCATATCTCTAGCCCTGTATGTGTTGTTTTAAAGGAATAGTGAAAATCATCAGAAAATGAAAAGATGAGACCAAAGTCAGCTAGAGAGCCCTTCCACTAAGCGACAGGTGCAGTTAATATGTTGGTATACTTCCTCTGACTTGTTCTCTCTATGTGCAGGTTTTACTTGTTCTTTTTTTTGGTTCCTTTCTTCTTTCACTTAACATTATAGCATAAGCATTTTCTACTTTAAGAAAAACTTATTAGAAACCTGATTACCTATGTTTTCAGCCCAAGGAGCACCAGCCACCAATTTATTTCTATTGGAATACTCCCCGTTTTCAAGTGTATAATTTCAGTGGAATTTAACAAGTTCACATTGGAATATAGCCATTATCACTATCTCATTTCAGAATATTTCCTTCACCCACCCCCCCCAAGAAAAAAGGTTGTACTCATCAAGTAGTGGATCTGTCTATGATTGCCTTTCCCCAGGCCCATGGTAACTGGTAAGCTGTTTTCAAGCTCTATGGATTTGCCTATTCTGGGCAGTTCAGTTGGCTGGTTAGTTTTAAACATCAACTTGACACAACTTAAAATCATCTGGGAAGAGTCTCAAGTAAGGAATTTCTAGTTGTTGATATAGGAAGACCATTCTGCCCAGCACCATTGCCTAGGCAGGTGAAAGCTAGCAGTTAGAAGCAGGCAGGTAGTATAGATTCATGCATTCCTGCTCTCCAACTGTGAACGTATTGTGACTGGCTGTTTGAGTTTCATTTTTAACTTCCCCAAAATGATCAACTGTGGCTTGGAATTGAAAAGAGCCAAATCTTTTCCTCCGTTAAGTTATTTTTATCAGTGTATTTTATCACAGCAAAAAAATGAAATTAAGATATGCAACCATATAATATGTGGCTTCTTATGTCTAGCTTTCTTTATTGAACACATTGTAGCTTGTTCTGGTGGTCCTTGTTTCCCATGTCTAAATAGCATTCCATTACATTGGGTATTATATTTTTATTAATGCATCTGTCAACTTTTTTCATTTTTACCTTTAGCATTTTTATGATGCTTATCACTCATTTTGTTTCAATAAAGTGTCTATTTACATCCTAAGTGCTTATGTCCTATTTTAGGAGACTGGGTTACAGGTGGACACATAGGCAAGTGGAGAGCAGTCCATTAATGTGGGATGTGAATGAAGATTCCAGAAGATGTGATCATATTGAGCTTGTGCCCCACCCTGGGTATTAGAGATCTTTTGGCAAAAGATCTGCAAAGTTCCTTCTTCCTACCATATTTCTGAAAGAAAAAATATATTCATTTAAAAATACTTGAATAAAAAGTTTAGAACACTAAAAGGCAAATGCTTTTCTTTTACTCTAAACTCTATTTGTTTTTACTACATAAGGGGGATGTTGTTTCCATCAAAATAGTTAGATTTCATATGTATTTTTTATTTTTAAAAATTTTATGTGTGTAGTTATTTTGCCTGTGCATATATCTATACACACATATACTCACATGCATATACATACATACATACATACATACACACACTAGGTGTATTAAGCTGAAGACAGTACTTAATAATCATCAGATGCAGTCTGTGTTAACTTTTGTCCTCTTTTTTTGCAAACTTTTAACATGCTCAGGTGGTGCAAAGATTGGTAACTGGGGTTCCAGATTTACCAGCGGACATCATTTTAGAAGCGAGAACAAAAGGGTTCTCCTATGATCAAGCAATTTGGACGTGGTCTGTTCACTGGGATCCAGTCATGAGAGCATCTGCTTTCCTCCTTTTGACTGAAGAGCTCTAAGGTAATTAGTCTGACAGAACATCAGTGCCTGTGTTATTAATTTACTGAGGCTACCATAACAATAAACCACAAAATCAGATATGGTGATGCACGCCTTTCATCCCAGCACTCAGGAAGTCAGAGGCAGGTGGGTAGCTGTAAGTTCAAGGCCAGCCTGGACTACAAAGCCAGGTCCCAGACAACCAAAGCTACATAGAGTAACCCTTTCTCAAAAATCAAAGAGAGAGAGAATGAAAAGAAAACAAAAGAAAAGTGAACCACAAACTAGAGAGCTTAGAAAATGTAAATCTGTTATCTCACAGTTTTGCTGGCTAACAGTCAAGGTCAAAGTGTTGGCCAATATGGTTCCATCTAATGAGTGTTCAGGAGAAATCTGTTTCATGGCCCTTTCTCAGTGTTTTGTGGTTTGTTGCTAATACTTAGTGTTTGTGGACCTGTAGACAAATCACCTCATTATATGCTTTTAGTTTTACATGATCTTTCCTCTGTGTGCATGTCCAGATACCAATCCCTTCTTTTAGTAAAGATATTTATATTGTACTAGGAACTCACTGCTCCTGTATAATGACATATTAATAAATAACTTTCATAATGACCTTGTTTCTAAACAATATCACATTCTGAGGTATTGAGGAAGAGGACTTCACCATATAAATTTGGGGAAGGCATGACTCAAATGACAATACTGTGAAGGGCTCAAGGCCCAGTAAAATCTTGGATCCAAAGTCCATGTCTCAATAAGTGTATGTACTCACTCATATATCTAGAAGCTCCCTAAAAATAACCTTAGTAAACAATGGTAGTGATTGAGCAATAACTACAAATGAGTGTTGGAATGTAGTAATATTGCAAAGCTGGAAATGTAACCCATCAGAGAGAGGAGAAAAGACAGAGCAGTTCTGGGATAAAGAACCCATTCAAGGCAATGGGCATGTTTGTACTTTGGAGAGATGTTGGAGATACAGCTTTTTGGTACAGGGTTCTCTGAGTATAAACAAGGCCTTGATTTCCATTCTTAGCATTGCAAAGCAACAGCCAAAAAAGTTTCTATTGTTATAGTTTAGAGACCTGGACTTTGAGCCCCTTCACAGTATTGTCAGTTGAATCATGCCTTCCCCAAATTTATAAGTTGAAGAGAGCATTCTGCAAAGGGTACTCCACACATGGCAAATGTCACTCATCAAAGGAGAGGAAGAGGTCTTGCTATCATGAATCCTTGCTAATTGATATTCCAAAGAATGGAAAACATTTGTAGACCAGATCTTTGATTAGCGATCCCATAACTTTTGAAGAAGTTGTAATATACATATACCTGATAATAAGGGGGGGGGGACTTTGTTATATGCATCATCATGGCCATAGTGTGAATAGGGGCAGACAATCGGAGTTGCTAGCTGCCACCCCCTAACAACACTTCCCACTGGTTATCCAACAAAATAAATCACCTTGCTTATAAATCCAGAAGCCCTTTGGAAATTAATTTGCTATGTGTTAGTATTGGAGCACAGTAACATTGTGAATATGACACAAAAGGTCTTTGGCCTTGTTAGATTACATTGCAAGAATAGAGGCAGTCAATAAACAAGTAAATAAAATAATTACAAATTGTGAGAAGTGCTCTGAGGGAAATTAACTGGCTGATAGGATAGATAATGGGAAAATCAGAAACTTAGGGGAATAGGAGTGTCTATGGTTGACAAGCTAGTTAAAAGCTTCTCTAATGAAGAGCTAGTTTAGTCCTGAGGAAGTGAGGGTTATAGAGATATGGGCTAAGCACTAACTCAAACATGGGTAAAAGCATGCAGAAACGTCTTTTAGTGGACTATATTTGGCATTTTCAAGGTACACCAGGAAGCCACCAAATCCACAGTAAAACAGTGGGGAAGCATGGTGGAAAATGAGACCCAAGAAACATCAGGGTTCCAAATCATGGCGTGGCTTTTTAAATTTGGATTGTAGTCTGTGACAAAAGCTTCATGGAAAGTTTTGAGTAAAAGAATTATATGGTTTGGACTAATATAGTGAAAGATAATTCTGGCTGCTAAAATAAAAAGTCATTGAGGTAGAAACAGGGATTCCGCTTGGATGGCTAGTGAAGGGATTTAAAAGAAGATAATAGTAACCAGACCATTCCAGAGAAAGGGGAAACACACAAATGTGTGTGTGTCTGTGTGTGTGTGTGTACGGTGTTTGTGAGGGGGGGGAGGAGAGAGAGAGAGAGAGGGAGCAGGAGAGACAGACAGACAGAGAGACAGAGAGATTTGGGATACAGAAATGGCATAAAGTAGAGTCAATAGATTAGATATGGATAAAGAAAGAAAATAAAAGAATGCAGCAAGGGTAAATAGTACACAGAAAACTAAAAGGAAAGAATGAAGTTACCTGACAGTAAAAGTGCTAGGACTTTTCTCTCCCCACCAAGGTTTCTCTGTTGTGATTATAATACCTACCATAAGCTCAGGACTGACAGACTAACTCAGAAGTACATATATAATAAAACACTAGACTAGGTATCTGTCTCTATATGTAAGGCCAACAGGTAGAAAGCCAGCATTTGAGATCTGCTCTTCAAGCCATGCAATTTCCCCATTAATATTTTCACTGCTGATGAATGAAAATTCTATTGTCTATTAGCCTGAGGCAATATAAGTGTTTTTAACTAACTTCAATGGAATGCTCAGCTCCTTAAAAAATATTCTAGCATGTTAGCCTTTCCTTTGTGGAATATGCTGGCTCCAAAAGCACTATAACTATGTCAACTCAAGGAAACAAATATTTGAAATTTTTAAAATAAAAATATGTACAGCAAAGTCTGAAAACTAACTTTTTAGACCAGGAGCTCTGAATATTGTCCAATTAAATGTATAGGGCAGGCATGCAGCTCACTGTTAAATCTCTTACAGAGAATGGAGACAGCCCTGAGTTCAATGCCAAGAATCACAACAAGCAAACCAGCAAAAGTGCTCTGGAGGTTGGAGCAGGAAGATCATGATTTCTATCTACATCAGCCTAGGCTGCACATTGATTTGTAGGCCAGCCTTAGTATAAAGCAAGACCTTTTCCAAATAAAAAAAGCATCTATTATAACACATAAAAGATGATCTACATTATAGGAAAACACCAAATCACAGGAATATATCATCTCATGCCACTAAAGTGGCTATAATCAAAAGATAGGTAACAAATATTGGCAAGTGTGTAGAGAAATCCGATCCCTCGCATACTACTAGCAGGAATGTAAAATAAAGCAGCCCCTTTGAAAAATAGCCTACAAGCTTCTTAAAATTTTACTCATGATGTTGCCATATGAGTCAGCAATTTCACTCCTGGACATACTCCCAAAAGAAATGAAAACATATGTCCATTAAAAAAACCTGTATACAAATGCTCAGAGCAGTAGTATTCACACTAGCCAAAAAGTAAAAACAAACTTAAGTATGCATCAATTGATGAATGGAAAACTCTAAGGCATATCCAAAAAAGTAAATATTGTTCAACAATAATGAGAAAGAAATGATACATGCATGGCACATGAACCCTGAAAAAATATATTAAGTGAAGGAAGTCAATCACAAAAGGTCAAATACTGTATAACCCTTAAATAAAATTCTCTTAAGAGACAAATTCACAGAATGAGAAGGCAGACTAGTGTTTGCCAAGGTCTAACTTGGAGGAAAAGGAGATAAAGAGAGACTTTGAGCTTTCTTTAGAGGATGATGAAAACTCCTTGAAATTAGATAACAGTGGTAAGCGCACAACTTTGTACATACACTAAAAATCATTGATTTGTACTTTTAAATTACTTTATGAGGGCTGGAGAGATAGCTCTGAGGTTAAGAGCACTGTTTGCTCTTCCAAAGGTCCTGAGTTCAATTCCCAGCAACCACATGGTGGCTCACAACCATCTATAATGAGATCTGGTGCCCTCTTCTGCTGTGCAGGCTACATACAGACAAAATATTGTATACATAATAAAAAATAAAAATAAAAATCTTTTAAAAATAATAAATAAATTACTTTATGAGATGGAAATTACATTTCTGTAAGCCTGTGTTTTAAAGTCATTTGTCAAAAGGCCAATCCCCACAACCTTCCAGAAGAGCAGAGTCCCTTTTTGCGATGCCAGAAGTGTTCTTCATTGGCACTTGGCTATATAGTAGCAACTAGTCACCTGTAGGAGTTGAAGACTTGACCTGTGGCTTGTGTTACTTTGATTTAATTAATTGAGCTAAAGAGCTATGTGTTGCAAGTACTCACCACTTTGTGCAGGTCAGCTCTGGAGTTTGCAAAGAAGTTTGCAATGCCTACTCAGTCTTCATCTTCCATTTTGCCTTTCTCAGCACATGAGCTATTCAAAAAATGGAGGGGTAACCTTTCCATGATTACCCAATTTTTTTTTTTCAGATGAAGTTTCCTTAATTAACTCTTGCCACATCCTGACATTCTCTGACCCACTAGAGGTTGGCTAAATTTTTGACATGGTTCTAGGGCCTTTATGTGTCAAATAAGTCCTGGTCAAAGTAGTCTCTCTCTCTCTCTCTCTCTCTCTCTCTCTCTATATATATATATATATATATATATATATATATATATATATATATATATATACATATATATATATATTTAAGACATTATTAAGAAAGTTAAATCCAGCCCAAATTAACTCTTCAGTATTAAGAGTAAAAGATTCAAAGGTACCAAACATTGAGTTTATCTTCAATTCCCTATTATTTAAAAAACAAAAACAAAAACAAAAACAAAAAACCTGAGTCATTCTTCCACTCATCAAGAATGTGCTAAAAGGAAGTCATAGTGGTGCATACCTATAATTCCAGCACTTGAAAAGCTGAGGCAGGCAGAACATGAGTCTGAGGCCAGTGTGGGTTACAATAACAAGACACTGTCTACAAACAAACAAATCAAAATATAATATTCTTTGTTTATTTAGTTTGTTTTTGGTACTTTAGGTGGTTTGTTGTTGTTTTGTTTGTTGTTTGTTTGTGAGACAGAGTCTCTCTATGTAATCCTAGACTGACTCTGTTGACCAGGTTAGCCTCAAACTCACAGAGATCCTCCTGCCTCTGCCTCCTGAGAAGGAGTGCCAAACCAAGCCTGGCAGACAGCACACTCTACACAGCAAAATATGCCCTATTACATGAGTCCTGCCCCTTCTTTCTAATTTTCAGCCTTGGGAGGACCTTGGGAGAAGGTCCATCTGAAAACCAGGAGGAGAGCCTTCACCAGTAACTAAAATGGCTGACATTTTGACCTTGAATCTGTCATTTTCTACAATGCTGAGAAACATAATCATGGTAGTCCAAGCCAACTAAAAGTGCACCAAGAAACTTATCTCCCAGATATTTCTACCCATTCTTGCCTTATACTTTACCTCTTGCTACATCCTTTGAGTACTTGACCCCCAAGTGTACTGTTGGTCCCTTCCTGTTACTCCTGCTCTTACCTCTTGGACTTTATGACAGATGTTTTCTTCCTGCTGACCCTTGGTATTCTTCTATGAACACAGTTTGCTCCACTGACAACCCCTCCAGTTGAAGCATTTCTGAGTCACTCTCTGCTTGATCTGCCCCTGCTCTCTCCCCCAGAATGACCTTCACAGTTAGGAGGCTGGTGACTCGTCAAAAACCTGAAGGGAGCTGAACCTTAGTTATATTATGATTTTAAAACCAAGAATGTTTTCCAGGAAGAAAGTAATGCATTGCTCACTGTTGTACTTAGTGGTTTGATAATCTAAAAGAATTATCTCCTAGATTCATGAATTTGAGATGTAAACATTCTGAAAAAAATGCATAATGCCTAATCCATATGTTTAAAACCATGTATATATGTCATAATTTTGAATAAGGACATTACTCAAAAGAAGGAGATGAGGGAGGGAGTGGGAGGGTAGGAGGGAATGGGGGAGGGGGCTACGCCTGGGATTCAAAGTACCCAACCTGTGATTGAGATAAAAATAAATAAATTTAAAAAAAAAGGAAAAAAACTTAATACATGCTTTTCTGTACTGTATCTCTGTTTTTCATACCATGACTATTTTAGACTCCTTTACTACTCTGTTCCTAGTTCATGCTATTCCATGTCCCATGCCCCAACATACAAACCTCAGAAAGGCTTGTGTAACATAACCATCAAACAGAGATCTAAAGTTTTATAACTTCAAACTGAGTTGATGTATAAAATGAGCACATGTGTACCAAGTGCCTAACATATGTAACAAGACCTGTGGTGTAGATTTTGGAGGAAAAAAAGTTTCTTGTCTTGTGGCAGCAAGCCAGGGAAAGATAAATCAACATCTTAGCAGGAAGGTAATGCCAAGTGACAAAGTTGCCACTGTGCCCTGCAGGTCCCATTTCAACCTTTATTATAAGAAACACAGTTTCCCGTCAGGACCTGCATGCAGCAAGGAGCTAGTCAGTGTTTGTTACTGATGGTGATGATGATGTAGTTTTCCAGAAATTAGCTCTGAAATATGAGCATTGTTCAGATTAAACCCCAGGTTAGTTTCATCAGGAATCATCACTCACTGGAACATGACCTTTCAGCTAAGGGTTGATTTGCTAAATGAGCAATGTTCTCAACTGAATTTACTTCGTATAGATGAAATTGTTATATAGCAAGATAATCTTCTCCTTAATTCTTCAAATTACTGTCTACTTCAGTCAACTGTTTGTCACCTATTTAACTTCAATGTAGAAACAAAGATTCTTTCTCCACTCATCCTGTCACTCCTTACTGTGTGTCACTGTCAAACAGTTAATAGATTTTAGCACACCTCCATAAATATATAAATGAAACAGAAAGATGGTATCATAATCCTCCAGAAAGTTTTAAAGTATTATGCATGAGAGAAAACAGTTCAAAAGAAAACCCAAATGTTCTATTAGATATGTGTTGACTATCAAATGGCATTTCAGGGAAACATTAAAGACAGTAGTCCAAGGTAGTTTTTGCTTGAGGCCAGTTGGCTTTCATGCACATAAAATACTGAATGAATACATCTGTATACTGAGGCTCTAGCATGTCCTACAGCCATATTGACAAGTAGGAGTCAGGCAATAAATCTTCAGCAGGAGTATTTTCCAAATAGTTGGTTTCTAGAGACTTCTGTATGTTAAAAAGAGAAAATAAGCCATATGTGGTGGTATCCACTTATTATTCAAGCACCTAGGTAGGCAGAGGCAGGCTGATCTCTGTGAGTTTGAGACCAGCCTGGTTCACAAAGTGAGTGCAGGACAGCCAAGGCTACACAGAGAAACCTTTTTTTTGAAATACCCAAAGAGAAAGAGAGAGAGAGAATAAAAGACATATTTTCTTACCTGAGAGAAAAATAAAACTCGAAACAAGAATCAATACAAAAAGCCTCTGATAGAATATGTGTTTTTTCATTGTCTACCCTGTGTACAAAGAGTCAAAATATGCCCACATCAGATTAAAAACAAACAATTTCTAAGAGCATATGATCACACTTCTCTCTCACATTCCACCTAAGAGCTCCCACCACCCCCACCCCATGAGTCATTCTCAGTGGCTAAAACCTTACTGACTGATTTTATTATTTCCCTACTGTGTGCCACTGTGTTACTCACTAGGAGTATAGTAATAAAATAGAAATTGCTACCCTGAAGGAAATTAGCTCAGTGGGATGATTCATACCAAAAAAACATAATTAGTGTGAAACTACTTGATGTTTTAATGGTCCTTAGTTTCTAAGTGGGCTTTGTTTTACAGGTGTGTGTGTGTGTAGTTATGTATGTGTGTTTCTGTGTGTGTGATTTTCAGTTGATGTAGAATTCACATATTTTTGTGAACTACACTGTGTGGCTATGGTACATGCATACTTTGTGTAATAATCATGTCAGAGTTGAAGGAGCACCATGCAAGGTGGCCTTATTGACAGAAGTAACTCATCAAGCAAGTCTATTCTCAAAGCAGATCTGTTTCTAGAAACCTCACTACCGTCTCATTATCTTCCCTCAGCTTCTCTAATTAATTAATTGCAACTGAAGTTTCTTATTTGGGAAATTTATTGAAACTCCTCATCCCTTTTCCCTAAGCACAACTGTGGCTAAAACCACAAATCCTATGGGAATTTATTACAGAAAGCTGGGACTGGGATGCTAACAGGAATTTTCTGATTCTGAATGAAATATACACCTGAATGATTTGCTATTGATTTAGGCACTTTTTTTTCTTCTATAGGGTAATGCAATATATTGTATTTCTTCTCATTCTCTGTGGGTTTTGGAGTTAATAGAGTCACTTTTACATTTAATATCACAATAAAAGCCAATTAGGAAATCTGATGAATCTTGAGCTTTCTATGAGCACCACCCATTCATCAAGCTCTTCATATTTACTGCATTATCCTACCATTCTTATTAGAACAATGAGAGAATTTGTGTGACTTAGGTGGGTTTTCCAATCTACAAGCTTTTATGAATCCTGCAATAAAATGCAGCTTAAATTTATAGTGTCATAAGATGACTGGCCTGTATATCTGTTCCTTAATTTTCCTGGGCCTCAGTTGCCTTATCTGTAAAAATGGTGATAATAATCTGCCTATTTCCCAGAGCTGCTGTAAAAAGAGAAGAAATGAAGATGATAATTCAAAGGCAATTTTCAAAATATAAAGTGCTATAGAAACGAGTATGACGGATTGCTATCTATAAAATGGAATTTTCGGCAGCAAACAAGCCAGTTTATATCAGTTTTCCATTTCCTTTAAACTTTTGTAAAATGACTCTAAATAAATAAATCAATGGGCATTCAATAAAGAATACTATGCACCCAATAAAAGGAATAGAAGTCTGTATGTCTGATATGAAATGGTAGGCTGAGGAAGGGAGAGTGGCTTCAGGGATTTTCCCATATAGCCAATAAAAATTTTATATTGCTTGAGTCATATTGACCATAAAGTAAATATAGAATATTTAAATGAAGTAAAGATAAGAGAAAGAAAGAGGAAAATAGGGAGGAAAAGCAGGAGGATTAATGCTGAAAGAATAAAAATAAACATTTCCTTTACATTACTTGTGATTCTGTGCTGTTTAGGGTTTTTGGTGGTGGTGGTGGTGGCTGGTTGTTTTTTGTTTTATTTTTTCTTTTGCAATGAACCGGCAACATCTTTACAATTTTTAAAAATAACACAAAGAATGAAAAGATGAAGAAAAAGAAAGAATGTTGGAAATTGAGGATTTATATTTTCTTTTCATACATTGACATGCAATTTGGTTCTCTGATCATAATTTTAGTATAAAAGAAGGAAGAAAACAAAGAAGGGTGAGGAAATAAAGAAAATGATGGGAGAGGGGGAAAAACACTTACCTGGGAGTAGGATCCCTTTAACTTCCCACCCCTGTGTCCCTGTAGAGTCCAAAGCAGAAGTTTGCCTCACAAATGGTTAGAGCTGGACTCCAAATTTCTACTTAAGGCATGAAATCAAATGAGCAGAAAAGAGGAGATTCATTCTCTTCTTGCCAGGCCTTTCAACCCTCTATTCTGGATCAAAACTGCCTTTCTGCTCCTAGCTTTATCAGGCATATTGACCACAGCAGATTCTTTTTATGGTCTATGCACGTCATGGGGCTGCTCTCCCATGCATAAAATCAGCCTGAGCAAAGTTCTCAGATTACCACATACCTGCAATAACCCATTAATTTCATGGTTCTTTCCCGATTTTCATTAAGGATTATCATCTGTTCCTAGTTGAGTATTGCTTCAATTAAGTTGGATACATGAAATGAGTGCTTGCTCACTTACTTAAGGCTCATTTCCCTTTATTGAGAAAATAAGGCCTGAGAGGTATTCAGAACGATGAGTGCAAAACAAAGGCCAAGAAGGAATTACCATGTTCACATCTCCTTTGGCAGTGAATAGGTTTACTGAAACAATTCTTGAGCCATTCATGGGAGGCAGGAGTATAGTTTTGTTTCAAAAGGCAGCAATTCAGCTTTAGGACTGTGATGACAATGTCATTGGCCACGAACATATCACCAGATACCATCAGAGATGCAGAAAGAATTTGTGCCAGTCTCTATACTTCACAGATGAGGACTCTAAGGTAAGGTCTGTAAGAGTAGACTGACTGGCCCAAGGTCACAGAGCTTGTGGCATCAGAGCAAGAACTAGTGCTAAGATCTGAATATTGACACCATAGCACTTTCTTTTTCATCCCGTTGTTTAAGTGGAAAATTTCAATCTAATAGGAAAGTCTCTCAACCAATCTGAAGGCCAAAAATTTCCACGAGGAAAAAGAAATTAGAGATATGTAAGTATTACCCATCACTAACTCATGAACACTGAACTTGTGACTGACATGACAGAGAAGAGAGCCAGGGCTCAGTGGAAAGACAGATTTGTGATGGAGACTCAGCCATATTACTTAAGACCAGCTCCTTGACATCTCCGAAGCCCCAACTTCCATCCTCTGTAAAACACAAATAGTGGAGCTCACCATGTGTTATAACATATATATTTTGTGAGCTACAACATATAAAGCAGCTTAAATCAGAATTCCATTGCCAGAGATCATGTCTGGGACTCCATGGCATCTATCTCCCTTACAGTAGGTATCTGGTAAAACAGTTGTCAAAGAACATCATGGTACTTCTCTGATGTTCACTACTTCACACAGTGCTTGCTCATTGGTCCCTCTACATACTGAGCTTTGAAAGGGAACAAACTCCATGTTATTCAGAGATTCACATATAGCTGGCACATACGGATCCACAATCAATATACAACATATGGATGACAGTATCTTTCTCCTCTACTACAGTGTAAATATCCTTAAAAATGAAGAAACATGTTTCTATTCTCCTGTATCTTGACACGGGAGCTAACATAGTGCCTGATTTGAAAGCCACTTAGTGAATATTTTCTGAACTGAAGATTACCCTGGTTTGATTATAAACAGTCTTTCCAAGGACCATATGTAAAGGCTTGGTCCCCAGAGTGGTGCTATTAGCGCTGCGGAACTTTAAGAGGTAAGGCTTAGCATGAGATCACTGGAAATGGACCCTAGAAACCTCAGTTTCTCATTCTTTTACTTCTGCCTTCTTCAAAATGGAAGTACTTCCTCTAATATATGCTCTACCCTTACGTACTGCCAAATCTTGGGTTTAAATCTCCCAAACTGTAAGCCAAAATAAACTTCTTTACTTCATAAGCAGCCTATGTCAGGTATTTTATTATACTAATAAAAAGCTTACTAATACAAAGATGGAGATAATTTAGGGAGAATGTATTCATATATCAGTCAAATTTGTCTGGAAGAAAATACTGGTGAGAATAGCTGCTTCCAGAGAGAAAAACTAGAGGATCTTAGGTGGAAAGAAAGCTCAATTTTCAGTGCACATGTATATATATATATATATATATATATATATATATATATATATATATATATATAATGTTTGAATTTTAATCATCTGCTTATGTGATTTTCAAAGAAAAATGCTGTAGTTTTTCAAAGAAAATCCAACATAGTTCAATGAAATAACTAACTAGAAAATAAAACCTGTACAAAAAAGTGAAGCTGTGACTCTTTTTGCAAGGAAAATAAATGCCACATGGGAAAGCTTCAGCGGGTATCTACCACACTGTGGAAGGTTATAAGGAGAATGTTGACCATCTGTTCTCCATATGCACAGAGTAATAGGAAATGGACTGAAATTGCAGTGGGAGATGAGGTTAGACATAAATGTCATTATTGACAATGGGTGTTGATAAATACCAGAAAAAGCTATCACAGGCTGCTATGTGCTACCCATACTGGAAACTCAAAGGTCTAAATAGCAATATTGCTTTACTGAATTATTTGCTTTTTCACAGACAAGGCTGAGCTGAGTGATTTGAGACCCTGTCCCCATTTCTGACACTAAAAAATATTTTTCATCTGTAGGAGGTCTAAGATGATATCATCCCCTATTCCCTTTCTAGGTGTGAGCATCCTATCCAGGAATTTAAGGAGAATGGTGATTTCTACACAATCTGACTCCAACTATAAGCCAGCTGTTGAGCATGGGCTTAGCCGTAGATGCAGAAAAAAAGGAATCATACTGGAGAAAAAAACCAAACCAAACAAACAAACAAAAACATGTGATCATGAGACTCATAACCAAACTTTGGGCAGAGTGCAGGGAATCTTATGAAAGAAGGGAGAGAATAAGAACTGGAGGGGACAGGAGCTCCAAAAGGAGAGCAACAGAAGCAAAAAATTAGCACAGGGGTCTTTCTGAGACTGATACTCCAACCAAGGACCATTCATGGATATTACCTAGAACCCCTGCACAAATGTAGCCCATGTCAACTCAGTATTCAAGTGGGATTTCCTAGTAAGGGGAACAGGGACTGTCTCTAACATGAACTCAGTGGCTGACTCTTTGATCACCTACCCCTGAACAGGGAGCAGCCTTGCCAGGCGACAGAGGAAGACAATACAGCCACTCCTGATGAGACCTGATAGACTAGGGTCAGCTAGAAGGAGGGCCTACCCTATCAGTGGACTTGGAGAGAGGTATGGGAGGAGATGAGGAAGGGAGGGTGGGATTGGGTGGGAATGAGGAAGGGGGCTACAGCTGGGATACAAAGTGAATACACTGTAATTAATTAAAAATTAAAGTTTTTAAAAACATGTAATCATGTGTGTTGGTTATTTCCTAAGAGAGTTTGAAAACGGTTTTGATTATGTTTGATTGGGACCTTAAACACTACCATTGAACTAATTGTCCCTGTCATTATCGTGTGTTCTGTCATACTTTTACTCTCTGTTGCCATCCCTTAACACTGCAACCTATTTCTTTATATAATACTGCTGCATGTTTTAAACTATGATGTAAATTTGTGTGTTTTTACTATGCATGACATAAGATGTACCACAGTCAAAGAGAGGCAGTACAGAATAGGACTGCTTAGGTTTCCTAATACCTTACTGCCTCACTGCCAAATGGAAACAATGATGGTGATGTTGATATACTTGTAATAGTGACGATATCCACTTCTGGTGTTTTCATATTCTCAGTGAGATACTATACATTAACATTTAGAATGCTGCCTAGTATATCACAAATTCTTTTTTTTAACTTAGTGTTTTTCTAGTGTCTTTTTTTTAACAATTAATTCATTATGATCCTAATCGAAGCCCCCTCCCTCAACCGCTCCAAGTCCCACACTCCCTCCCTCTCCCCCGAATCCCCTTTCCCTAGTCCACTGAAAAGTGGAGTTCTCCTCCTCTGCCATCTGTCAATAGCTTAGCGAGTCTCATCAGAACTGCCTGGATCCTCTTCCTCTGTGGCCTGGGAAGGACACATTGCCAAGGGCAAGTGATCAAAGAGCAGACAATGTAGTTCATGACAGAGACTGCCCCTGCTCACCTTACTTGGGTACCCACATGGAGACTGAACTGCCAATCGGCTATATCACAAATTCTTTTTTCCTCTTTTTTTAAAAACTGAATTTATGAAAGCAAATCCATCAATGTGATCCACCATATAAACAAACTGAAGGAGAAAAACCACATGATCATCTCCCTAGATGCCGAAAAAGCATTTGACAAAATCCAACATCCATTCATGTTTAAAGTCTTGGAGAGACTAGGGATACAAGGCACATACCTAAACATAGTAAAGGCAATATACAGCAAGCCTATAGCTAACATCAAACTCAATGGAGAGAAACTCAAATCAATCCCACTGAAATCAGGGACTAGGCAAGGCTGCCCATTGTCTCCATATCTTCTTCAACATAGTACTTGAAGTCCTAGCTATAAGACAACTAAAGGAGATCAAGGGGATACAAATTGGAAAGGAAGAAGTCAAAATATCACTATTTGCAGACAATATGATAATATACATGAGTGACCCCAAAAATTCAACCAGAGAACTCCTTCAACTGACAAACACCTTCATTAAAGTGGTTGGATACAAAATCAACTCAAAAAAATCAGAAGCCCTCCTGTACACCAAAGACAAAAGGGCCGAAAAGGAAATTAGGGAAACAACACCCTTCACAATAGCCACTAATAACATAAAGTACCTTGGGGTGACTCTAACCAAGCAAGTGAAAGACCTCTATGAAAAAAATTTCAAACCTCTGAAGAAAGAAATTGAAGAAGATATTAGAAGGTGGAAAGATCTCCTGTGCTCATGGATTGGTAGGATTAACATAGTGAAAAT
>CM053742.1:38180318-38197606 GCA_028658305.1 Pachyuromys duprasi
TATCAGAGCAGATATTAAGACTCGCGATCAAGACTTTGGCAGAGGGTGAGAAGTGATGATAGAAATGGGGGAGGTTGGTGAGACTTGGGAAGAACAAGAGCTCCGCAAAGACCAAACTGAGCAGGGCACAGGGGTCTTGTATGAGACGGTTTCTACAACCAAGAACCATGTGTGGATGTGGCCTGGAACCCCTGCTCAGATGGGGCCCATGATAGCTCGTTGTCGGACTGAAGACCCTAGTGAGGGAAACAGGGACTGTGTCAGTCATGATCTTGATGGCTGACTCTTTGACCCTCCCCCATACATGCCGGGGAATGACAGACTGGCTAGATCCCAGGGGAGGACATTGCAGCCAGCCCTGAGGAGACAGGATGAGCTGGGGTTGGATGGAAGGGGAGGAGGTCCTCCCCTGTTGGTGGACTTGGAGGGGGCGGGGAGGAGGGAGATGAGGGAGGGAGTGGGAGATTGGGAGGGAATAAGGGAGGGGGCTACTCCTGGGATGCAAAGTACCTAACCTGTGATTGATACAAAAATAAATAAATTTGAAACAAAAAAATGAATTTATGAACAATTCCATCTTTCTCTTTTCCCCAGAGCAACTGACTATAAGAGAGTATATGGCCACGTGTCAGTCCAGAGAATGATAGGAGTCATAATCCTCTTCATTCTCTTCCACGGGGGCTGAGGAGCCAGAGGGCGCTGAAGATAAACGCAGAGTAGAGTTAAAGGGCATGAAGGGAGTTAGAGGGCTCTGGAAGGGAGCAGGGGCAGGGTGAATGTCTTGGGGTGGAAGCTGTGGTGTCTCTTCTTCCACATCCTCATCTGTGTCCTCAGACTCACTCTCCTGTTTTGAATCTGTCTTTGCCTTTGCTTCTTGTGCCTTCATTCTTAATGCCATTACTGTGTGGTTTCTAGACCCTTCGGGAAAGTACAGTCCATCTTCAAGGACCCTTGTCCTCATCAATGTGCTTGTCTTTCCCATCCCCCTGCATGTCAAGCACACATGCCACCAAATCTTTCAAGAAGTCAGACTGCTGCTCCAACTCAGTGAATTGCTTCAGATGGGACCTAATCATGGTTTTGGCATTTAAAGTCTAGGTCACCTGGCAAGCCTTTTTCAACAGGGTCTCCAGGAGGAGCTCCGAATTTCTGAGAGATGATGAAAGGTACAGGGGCTGCCACCTTCTCAATCTCTTCACCCATCTGCATGATCTTCTTGATCTGCCCCAGTGGAAAAGGAGCTTTATACTTGTTTGACATCTGCAGACCTCTCTTGCCACATCAGGCCCAGTGCCTCTGCCTGCAGTCTCAGGGCCCTGGGCCTGTTTGCTGCCGGCCCACTGTGGTCCGCCCCCCCCCCCCCCCCCGCCACACACACACACACACCACACACAAATTCTTTATAAGCATTGACTATTACTGTATATTTTTCTGCACCTTATTACTCAAGACTAACTTCATTTATTTAGTCAGTATGGAAGTACTCATTATATAAGGCATAACAAAGAGATGCGAGGAATTTCGCAGCAAACAAAGCATGAACGTTTTTGTCTTGCCTTGTAATTTTTATAAGATCCTGTGGGGTTAGATGGACACTAAACAAAACAAATGAATAAAAAATACAGCATATCAGATGATGATAAATACTGTAGTCTAATAAAGCTTTCTAAAATGAAGGTGGGAAACGTTATTTCAAATAGAAAAATCAAGGGCATCCTCACAAATATAGTGACCTCTGAACAGATACTCCGAAAGAAGTAGAGTGCTTCATGGGAGTTCCCAAGGAAAGAGGGTGCTAGTCAAAGGAACATTTGAAATTTAGGAATTTAGGTAAATCCAAAGAATAAGGGGAAAGCAGTGAGAGGAGAGAAGAGAAACCACGTGGTCTGGAGCACACAGGATCTTGTGGTCCATTTTAGAAACTTTGGTTTTCCTCTGGAAAAATGGAACACACATGCTGGATTTTAAAAACACACTTTGAAGTAGCCTCAAACCTACAGAAATATTAATAGAAGAGCACAAAGACCTCTCCTATAGCCTTCTTCAAGAACCTCTGAGTTTTGACATTATGCCACTTTTCCCTTATCTCTCCTTATGCATACTTGAAAATAAATTGGACACATCATGTCCCTTTACTCAAAATACTTCAGCAGGCATTTTCCTGTGAACAGGAATAGTTCCTTACATAACAACAACTATCTAAGTGAGGGAAGTGACATTGATGTAATACTATCTCATATACAGTCCATGCTTGGATTTCTCCAACTGTCTCACTAATGTTCTGTATTTTGTTTCCCCCTTTATCCTGGATCCAGTCTAAGATCACACATTGCTTTTAGCGGTCATGATTTGTCAGTCTCCTTTAATCTGGAAATGTTCCATGGTTTTCTTTGGCTTTGATGACATTGATATTTTGGAAGCATACAGACCAGCTATTTTATAAAATGTTCCTCAATTTTGGCTTGTCTAATCTTCATGATTCAGGTTGGAAATTTTCAACAAGAACAGCACAGAATTGATGTGGTGTCGTCCTCAGTGGATCACATTATTACACACATGGTGTCAATTTGGCTCAGGATTGAGGATACTAACTTTGATTACTTGATTGCAGTACTGTCTGCAAGATTATTCTGTTTTACTTATCATTTTTCTCATTTGTAAAAACACTTTCAGTCTGTGTGAGTATCTTGTTCATACAAAAGCCTTCAGCACACAAGTTAATTTTTCTGTCCCGATCATTTTATTTACTAGTTAGTGTTCTAATAAAAGAAAGAAAAAATTTCCTTTCCATCATTCATTATTGTGTATTAATATAGGATCATGTATTTCTACTGGAATCAGGTAGTTACAGTTTATCATAACTATTGGGCTGTGACCTGGAGAGATGGTTCAATGTCCGGTAGGATTCCGTGTTGTTGCAGAGGACCTGGATTTGATTTCCAGCACTGAAATGGAGGCCTATAACTATATGTAACTCCAGTTACATGAAATCCAATGCATACTTCTGACCTCTACAGCCATTATCCACATGTGGTGCATAGATATACATCAAGACACAACACTCATACATATACAACAAAATTTTTAAAATTTAATGTGTTATGCTGATACTCAGTTTGCAACAGATTTATCCAGCAATTTCTAATTTTATTTTATTTTTGATTTATTTTTTATTAATTTTAGTTTATTCACTATGTATCCCTCATCCACTCAAAATCTCACCATCCCTCCCTCTTCTCCACCCATGTCCTCCTCCAGTCCACTGATATGGGAGATCCTCCTCCCCTTCCATTTGATCCTAGTCCATCAGGTCTCATCAGGACTGGCTGGATTGTCTTCCTCTGTGGCCTGTTAAAGCTGTACCTCAGTCAGGGGAAGTGATCAAAGAGCAGTTCATGTCAGAGACAGTCCCTGTTCCCATTAAACCAGGGAACCCACTTGGACACTGAGATGCCATGGGCTACATCTGTGTAGGGATTCTAGGTTAACTCTATGCATGGCCCTAAGTTGGAGCATCAGCCTCAGAAAAGACGCGTGGGACCATATATTTTGGTTCTGTTGTTCTCCTTGTGGAGCTCCTGTCCCCTCCAGGTCATTCTATCTCTCCCTTTGTTCATAAGATTCCCCACACTCTACCCTAAGTTTGGCTAGGAGTATCAGCATCTGCTTTGATACCCTGCAGGGTACAGTCTTTCAGAGTCCCTCTGTGATAGGCTCCTTTCTTGTTCCCTATTTTCTTCCTCTTCCAATGTCCATCCCATTTGCCTTCCTTAATGAAGATTGATCATCTTACCCATGGTCCTCCTTCTTGCTTAACTTCTTTAGGTGTACAGATTTTAGCATGATTATCCTATATTATGTGCCTAATATCTACTTATAAGTGAGGATGTACCATGTGTATCTTTCTGCTTCTAAGATACCTCACTCAGGATGCTCTTTTCTAGTTCCCACCATTTGCCTACAAATGTCACGATTTCTATGTTTTTAATTCCATTGTGTAAATGTACCACAATTTCTGTACCCATTCCTTAACACCCTTCACAATAGCCACAAAGGACATGCAAACTTGTACTTTTACACAATGGAATACTACTCAGCAATTAAAAAGGAGGAAATCATGAAATTCGCAGGCAAATGGTGGGACCTGGAAACAATCATCCTAAGTGAGGTATCCCAAAAGCAGAAACATATGGTATATACTCACTTATATAGACCTATAGGATAGGAAGGTCATGCTGAAATCTATACACCTAGGGAAGATAAACAAGAAGGAGGACCCAGGTTGGTAAGATCAATGCTCATTTAGATGGACAAATGGGATGGAAATTGAATGTAGGATAAAACAAGCAACAGGACAGGAGCATACCAAAGAGTGCCTCTGAAAGAATAGATATAGCAATGTATCAAAGCAGATATTAAGACTCACAACCAAGCCTTCGGCAGAGGGCTGGGAATAATAATGAATATAGGGGAAGTCAGAAAGACATGGGAAGAACAAGAGCTCCACAAAGACCAAACTGAGCAAGGCACAGGGGTCTTTTACGAGACAGTTTCTCCAATCAAGGGCCATGTATGGATATGGCCTAGAACCCCCACTCAGATGTAGCTCGGTGTCCAACTGAAGACCCTAGTAAGGGGAACAGGGACTGTTTCTGTCATGAACTCGATGGCTGGCTCTTTGACCCTCCCCCATACATGCTAGGGAGTAACAGCCTGGCTAGATTCCAGGGGAGGACATTGCAGCCAGCCCTGAGGAGACAAGATGATCTGGGGTCGGATGGAAGGGGAGGAGGTCCTCCCCCATTGGTGGACTTGGAGGGGGCAGGGAGGAGATGAGGGAGGGATGGGGAGAATGGGAGGAAATGAGGGAGGGGGTTACGCCTCGGATGCAAAGTACCTAAACTGAGATTAACGTAAAAATAAATAAATTACATTTTTAAAAAACTCAAGTGACAACACATGCTGGAGAGGATGTGGAGGAAGAGGAACCCTATTTCATTGCTTGTAGGAATTTAAATTTGTATTACCACTTTGGAAAGCAATCTGGCACTTTTTCAGACAATTAGGAATAGTGTTACCTCAAGATCCAGCTATACCACTCCAAGGCATATATCCAAAAGATGCTCAAGTATACAGCAAGGACATTTACTCAGCCATGTTCATAGGAGCTTTATTTGTCATAGTCAGAAGCTTGAAACAACCCAGATGTCCCTCAGTTAAGGAATGGATTTACTTATTTAATTTAATTTAATTTTATTTTATATGTGGGGGTATTTTGCTTAACTGTTTGTCTGTGTACCACTTGCATACCTAGTGCTTGTGGAAGCTAAAAGAGGGCATTCGACCCCCTGAAACTGGAGTCATAAAGTTATATTGTTATGGAATTGTGAGCCTCCATGTGGGTCCTGAAAGTTGAAACCAAGTCCTCTAGAAGAGCAAGCAGTGTTCTAATTATTTACTCAGGAGCCCTTTTAAAATGACTCCTGTATCCTTTTGACATGACCCCTATGTTCCTGGAGTACATTCTTGCTTTCTTGAACAAGATATTCCATGTTTATCTTGCATTCTTCCCAATCTTGTACCTAGTGCTCACTGTTTCTATAAGGATCCTTGATTTCTTTTAGAGGAGAATGGTGTCTAGAAACCAAGACCTTCTAGCAATTCTTGGTTTTTTATTTTTTCCATATGAAATTGAGAATTGTTCTTTCAAGCTCAGTAAAGAATTATGTTGGTATTTTGATGGGAATTGCATTAAATCTGTAGATTGCTTTTGGCAGGATGGGCATTTTCACTATGTTAATCTTACTGATCCATGAGCATGAGTTTTTTTCCATCTTCTGATATTTTCTTCACTTTCTTTCTTCAGAGACTTGAAATTTTTTTTCAATCGGGTCTTTCCCTTTCTTGTTAGAGTCACACCAAGGTGCTTTATGTTATTATTGGCTATTGTGAAGGGTGTAGTTTTCCTAATTTATTTCTCAGGCCTTTTGTCTTTAAACTACTTTCTATTTATTTATGCTTATATCCGTCGATCTGTGCTGTTCTCACCTTGTTCAGAGAAGCTTCTTTTCTCGGTGGGTAGCGATTAGTGTAGAGACACCATACGTTCAAAGTGCTGAGAATAAGAAAACACAGGTAGTCAGTCTGCCAAAGATGGGCCATCTATATCAATGCCCATCTATCAAGACTTAGTGAATATTTAGCAAGAGGGGAAAGAAATAATGCAAGAGCTGGAAGATGAGAACTGTGAAATGCTGTGCACTGGACATTATGTCACAGTGGTACACACAAACCCATGGTAGTTGTTTTCCCCTGCACAATATCTGCACAAGATCAAGCCAGTTAGTATTTCAACATGATGGGGGAGAGGCTCTCAATATTCCACTTCTAGCTGAGGACATATTGGCAGTTGTTGGATGTTGAGAAGAGGCGAGTGTCTGTGCACCCTGGGATGAATCTATGTACCCCTGTATTAATCTTTGCCCACATTCATATACACAGCACTAATTAGACTCAAAAACAAAACTTAAAAATTATAAAAGGAGAACAGGAAGTTAGGAAGGAGATGTGATGGAGGATTCTGGGAGGGAGGTTGGAGGAGAAATTTTATGTATGAGTATGATGAAGATACATCATAGCCATGTGTGACAGTTTAAAAGAATAAATCCCTTGGCAATTTTTTTTTAAATATTGGTAAATATTTTGAAGATGTATTACTCAATTTTGGGACTTTATGAAATGCGTTGGAAAGCGTTCACGTAACGAGAATTCACTCATGATTCTATCATTTGGCATCTTGAGTGGGGACAAAGCTCTAACTGGTACACAAGTAGCAATATCAATCATAAATAAACAGGAGGTGGCAGTGGTTGACATTTTGTAGTCTGCATAATGGTTCTGATGTTATCTGTGCCTAGAGAAAATTCTAAAACTATGTTTTCCTATATCATAATATTAGAATGCTTTTTCTGTAAGATGGTTCATATCCTACAGGCAAATTACACATGGCAGTTAGGACTGTGAATCTGGCATTCATCAACACTGAGGTACAGCTGTGAGCATCAGACCAGTTCCAAGATGTGAAGCATGGGTCCTTGGTGTCTCATGCCAGAACAGCTGAAGTCAGATGGTAGAATGTCGTTTCATGGTATCTCCATCCTCTCCATGGCTGGTCAGAAGATGGCTTGAGGTGTTTAGAGTGTGATGGAACTCTTCTGTTTGTGGCAAGAATAGTTGTGTCACTTTGTGGTATAAAAACGGTTGCATGATAAGAATAAATATAAAAGGACACTGTGAAGATTGTATAAACCAGCTATAAAACAAACAACTATCAGAAAAGCGTATCAACAACAGGTCAGAAGAGTAGATTATGAAAACTGAAAATATGTCTCTACTAGCTGAATCACAAAATACTATGTTTTTGCTGTGGACTTCACAGGTACAACTATTTATTATCATACAGTTCCCCTTTAGCTGGCTAGGGGAACTCAAGGACCATGTGATTGTCTTGACCACATTATCTAAGGAGTCTATGTTAATTTTTGGATTTCAAACGTAGATATATCATTTATGACTTCTACTAGCATTAAAAACGAGGTTTAGACTGTCTTACTAGTTGTATTATACCCACTATAAGAATGATAGCAAAGCATACGAGTAAAGAGGAAGACCTCCTTAAAGATCTCATTAATAACTTTTGTGTGCTCTATTCTGGAAGCTTCTAAATGTCCTTCTTAAGGAGATATGAACCACTAGAAGAGTGATAGATTTAAATTCCGAAGATGAATTGTAAGTAGGCTGGTAAGATGGCTTGGCAGATAAAGGTGCTTGCCACCAAGGCTGAGAGCCTGAGTTCAATCCCTAGGTTCTACATGGTGGAAAGAGAGAATGATTCCAGCAAGTTGTCCTCTGATGTCTGCAAACACACTGTGACACGTGTGCACCCACAGAGTGACATTCACATACACACTAAGAAACCCAAATAAATGTAATAATATTTAATTACAGCTATTCACGATATGGTAGTATGTGGCAGGAGACAAATAAAGCCATATTTTAAAAGCAGTATCATCGTATAGATTGTATTATGAATGCAACACTCATTTACTAAATTAAGAATGAGCCAATTAGTGTCTCTCATGATGGACACATTTTTTTTAATAGATTTAAACAGTTCCTGTAAAGGTTAAAGAGAAAAAACTGATCTCTGTAATCAAGCTATCCTTTAAATGAGTATCCACTCCTAATTGACTGGATCTTGGTCATACAATTATGAAGACTTCAAGTGAACACATTTTGTTGATGTGAAGTCAAGATCAAAGTTTTACCAGATAAAAGGTTGGTTGGGCTGAATGCTGTGAGGGAAGCATGTACCAGAAGAGACCTGTAAAAGGGAATCTACCTCCTGAAGTGTTCTAAGGAACAGCTATTACATTTTTGTCAGCGGGGTTACATTTTTTTGTCAGCAGGGTTAAGCAGAGAATGACATATGCAGCATTCAGTTAACTGCAGAGCTGTGGTTACGGGGAAAAAAAAGCGAGAGTTTTATTTTTTTTTCTCAAGTGTTACATAGAAAGGCAAAAATAATATGATGGAGATAAATAGTGTCACATTACTATTCCAGAAAGCATCTAAGTGAAATAATAGGTGATATTGGTAGAAGTGGAAAGACAGAAAGGGTGCTGCAGAATCCAAAAAATTAATCTTCTCCTGTCAACTTGGGTGGGAACTGTCCATCTCTGAATTTTATGGAGGATTCCTCAGAATCCAAAACTTAAGGTCACCAGATAGAATGGATATGCATAATGAAAATGAATTCATGTATTTGTTTTGCGATGGATAACATGACTCCAAGCATGAGGACATTGGAACTGTGAGACCAGATCACCTGATACCAGTAACTGATAAGGTCCTTCCTAACTGGGCTGGATTGTAGTGTTTTCCTGTGGTGTCTTATCCACAAGACTAAACTCGAGAGCTTAAGATCATCCAGAAACTGCTAAGACAGATATTTTTGAATACAGTTTGTATCTACTAATGAATAAAGTTGGAAGTGCTTATAAGGCTCTTGCATTAATTGATTATAAGGTGGACCCTAAGAGTGAGATTGAAATTCCCAGGTACTTGGGATGGTTTACCACTAACTCATACAATAATTTGAGACTCCCATAGTGAACTGATCTTACAGATAATAAAGTGACTAGTCATATTTTAGGCATGAAACTTCCTGGATGCAGATGTAAGCTGCCTCAAGCTTCTACTGCAGCATATCCCTTGCTGTAATGAACCACAGCCCCAAACTGTAGGCCAAAATAAGTCTTTCCTCCTTTAAGTTACTTTTATCGTGTGTTTTGTTGAAGCAACAAGAAAGGTAATGAAAGGCTGGACCTGTGGCACATTGGTAGAGTCCCTATCTAACATTCCTAGGGCCCCAAATTCATTCCCCAGTACTCGGGAAGGGTGGTGAACCATTGACTTGAGGTTGTCTAGATAATACTTAATTTTGTAACTAAAATAAAAAAGTAACAAATATATTATCTCAAAGAAAAAAAAACAAGCAAACAACAGCAAAGGCCTAGAGATTATAACCGTTTGAACACAAGAGGGAGGGTCAGGGTCAGGAGCAGATCCTCAATTCCATGTCACTCAGAAAAGGCCAGCTCTGCATCTCTATGTGAGCTATGTGAGCTATGTGAGGCAATAAATATTCATTTGCTATTGACCCCTGTTTGTGAAACCAAAGTACAGTGTTCTAAACAAACAAATACAGTGCTAAAAGCTGTCTAACAGGGAAAGTTAAAAAATAAAATAAAAGTTAAAAATTAAGCCATCTTGAAAACAGTCATTTGATGTATTAATAGCCTATTGAAGAGGCACTTGCATGAAGCAAGCACATTTGAAAGTGCTCAAAGAGAAATTGAAGGCATTGGCAACCAGTGTGCACCTTATCTGAGGGGCACAGATTCCAAAACTCAGAAATTGGTGAGTGGAGGGGCAGCTAAAGCCAGAACATTGACACTGAGGTTTTCTGGACAAAAAAGGACAACCTGGAGATGAGACCAGATCCAAATCACTCCCAGACATCTCCAGGGACTGAGAGTGTCGAATACTCACCACCTTGCACTTCCCCTTGCCCCAAGATTGGGCCTCTCCCTCAGAGGTGGACAGAAGTGCCCACTGCTCCAAGCACTGGCCTCCCTGCTCAGTAGAGGCTGCAGTGATTGCCGGAAGCATGAGCCTTCATGCTTGGTAACTGAGAAAGCAGAGGAGGGCCTCCCAGTTCTGCAGTAGCTGTAGGTCTCTGTAAGCTCTTCCCAGAAGGCAGCTGTACAAACCTCCAAGGTCTGCAGCAGTGGCCCAGTGGCGGCTAACCCAAGCAGGAGCCTCCATGCTCAGTGACTGAGACAGCAGAGGTGGCTACTTGGGTGTAATCTCAGAGGAAAAACAGTGGACACCACTGAGCTGATGGATCTCCTACACTCTCATTTGCTACTGCAGGCCCAAATCTGAGAGTAGAGACTAGGAGGAACCTCTATGTTTTCTGATTAGGCATGCTAGAGAGGGAGTGTGTCTTCAAGTGAATGTATGCAGAGACCCAGATGAAGGGTCCCTCTAAGCTAGCAGCCAGACATCGGATCCCTCCCACCCACACCCCCACTGTGGGAAACATAGGGATGCTTGAGTCAGTGCCCTCAACATTGAAGCTCCTGTTCTGTGGTTCTACCACTGGAGTCCAGGCAAACAATTCCTAGAGCCCAGAAAGACCTGAATACCAGGAAGACAGGACGACATGCCTGTAGGCCACTCAGGTATTCAGGGCACCTGTGCATGCACATTGCATACATGAACAGTGCCAACACCCCCGCCCCCTCCTTGCTTAAGTTCCACATTCCAGTCATCTACATGCTCTAGCACCCTGTCCTTCAAGGCACACTTCCACAAACACGCCCTCACTTGCTCATCCACACTTGAACACCTGCACCTGCTACTTTCCTCCCTTAGCTACAACTGAAACACCAATGTTCACTCTCAAACTAGTGGACCTCTCTCATCTTCCTGAAGAATACTCCAGACACCAGAAAAAAACAGACCCAATCTGAAGTACAGACTCCAGGAACAAACAGCAAAAGTTACAGATAAGCAGATGGCTAGAGGTTGGCATACGAACACATCCAACAAAAATCAGGACATCATGACTTCCACCAGCGACCCCAAAAATCAATGATTATGCTAATTCAGCGGAAACAGAAGAAAATGATCTCAGTTCTAGGCTTATACAGATATTAGAGGCACTTACACTGTAAACAAACAAAGCTCTAAAAGAAATACACGAGAATACAGCCAAACAAATAGAGGCACAGATAGAGGAATGAGTAGATGCATATAGAGAGGAAACAAACAAAGCTCTCAAAGAAATACAGGCAGCTACAGCCAAATAGATAGAGGCACAAGTTGAGGCACAATTAGTGGAATAGAGAGAGGAAACTGACAAAAATATAGAGTCCATCATTGAAAGACAGGAATACACATTCAAACAGATGAAGGAAATGGTACAAGACATGAAAACAGAATTAGAATCAATGAAGAAAACACAAACAGAGAAAACCCTGGAGCTGGAGAACTTAGAGAAATGATCAGGAATCACAAAGGTAAGAATCACCAACAGAATACAAGAAATGGAAGAGAAAAATCTCAGGCACTGAAGATACATTTGCAGAAATTGATACATTTCTCAAAAAAAAAGTAAAATTGGAAAAATGCCAAACACAAAACATCCAAGAAATCAAAGACACCATGAAAAGATGAAATCTAAGAATAATAGGAATAAACAAAAAAGATTTCAGGCTCCAAGGAACAGAAAATATTTTCAACAAAAACATAGAAAAAAATTTCCCAACCTAAAGAGGGAGATGTCCATAAAGATACAAGAGGCAAACAGAACACCAAATAGACTAAACCAGAAAAGAAACCCCTCACATCACATAGTAGCCAAAACACTAAATCTACAGAACAAAGAAAAAATATTAAAAGCAGCAAGGTAAAAAGACGAAGAAACAATACAAGGTACACCTATCAGAATCAGACTTCTCAACGGAAACTATGAAAGCCAGAAAGGGCCTGGGCAGATATCATGCAGACTCTAAGAGAACACAGATGTCAACCCAGACTACTATACCCAGCAACACTTTCAATCAACATAGATAGAGAAAACAAAATATTCTATGACAAAACTAAACTGAAATAATATCTACACAGTAACCCAGCCTTACAAAAGATACTAGAAGGAAAACTCCAATCCAACGAAATGAACTATACCCAAGAAAATACAGGATATAGATAACTTCACAACAAAAATATCAAAAGAAAAACTTAATAGTAACACCATCATCTTCACAATAAAAGGAACCAGGATTCATTGGTCACTATTACCTATCAACATCAATAGACTCAACTATCCAATAACTCAATTATCCAATAAAAAGACACAGACTAACAGAATGATTGCAGAAACAGGATTCAACATTCTGCTGCAACCAAGAAACACACCTCTGCAACAAAGATAAACACTACCTGAGAGTAAAGGGCTAGAAAAATGTTTTTCAAGCAAATGAACACAGAAAACAAGCTGGGGTAGCTATCCTAATATCTAATAAAATAGACTTTCAACCAAAATTAATCAAAAAAGATGAAGAGGGGCACTTCATTCTCATCAAATCCACCAGGAGAACATCACAATCCTGAGCATCTATGTCCTAAATACAAGAGCACCCGCATTTGTAAATGAAACATTATTAAACCTGAAATCACACATCGATCCTAACACCTTAATAGTGGGAGAGTTCAACACTCCACTCTCATCAATGGACAGATCATCTTGACAGAAGCTAAATGGAGAAATAATGACTCTTAAAGGTCCTAAATCAAATGGACATAATAGATGTCTATATATCTTTTCACCCAAACTAAAAACACTATAACTTCTTTTCAGCACCTCATCGAACTATCTCAAAAGTTGACCATATAGTCTGTCACAAGCAAGCTTCAACAGGAACAAGAAGATTGAAATAATCCCTCATATCCTATGGGCCTAAAACCATGGCCTAAAACTAGACCTCAGCAACAACAGAAATAACAAAAAGCCTACATACACATGGAAAGTAAACAACTGTCTACTCAATGACAGCTTGGTCAAGGAAGACATGAAAAATGAAATTAAAGACTTCCAAAAATTCAATGAAAATGAAGGCACAATTTATCCAAGCTTATGGGTCACAATAAAAGCAGTGCTAAGAGGAAAGTTCACAGCACTAAATGTCTCCAGAAAGAAGTTTGAGACATCTCATACAAGCAACTTAGCTGCACACCAGAAAGCCCTAGAAAAAGAAAGGAAGCAGACATACCCAAGATGAGTAGATGATTGGAAATAATCAAACTCAGAACTGAAAACAATGAATTAGAAACAAAGAAAACAATTCAAAGAATCAATGAGACCAAGAGCTGGTTCTTTGAGAAAATCAACAAGATAGACATACCCTTAGTCAAACTAACTAAAAGGCAGAGAGAAACTATCCAAATCAGCAAAATCAGAAACTAAAATTGGGACATAACAACAGATACTAAGAAAATCCAAACAATCATTAGATCTTCCTACAAAAGGCTATATGCCACAAAATTTGAAAATCTAAATGTAATGGACAATTTTGATAGGTTACATTTACCAAAATTAAATCAAGATCAAGTAAATAGATTGAATAGTCCTATATCCTCCAAGGAAACAGAAGCAGTCATCAAAATCTTCCTTCCAACTCTGGCTAAGATGTTCAGTCCCCATTCAGAAAGGTAAAGAGGATGGACATCAGAAGAGGGAGAAAAGAGGGAACAGGACAGGAGCCTACCACAGAGGGACTCTGAAAAGCTCTACCCTGCAGGGTGTCAAGGCAGATGCTGAGACTTATAGTCAAACTTTGGGCAGAGTGCAAGGAATCTTATGAAAGAAGTGGGAGATGGTAAGACCTGGACAGGACAGGAGCTTCACAAGGAGAACAACAGAACCAAAAAATCTGGGCACAGGGGTCTTTTCTGAGGCTGATACCTTAACCAAGGACTATTCAATGAGATAACCTAGAACCCCTACACAGATGGAGCCTATGTCATTTCAGTGTCCAAGTGGGTTCCATAGTAATGGGGACAGGGACTGTCTCTGACATGAACTGATTGGCCTGCTCTTTGATCACCTCCCCCTGATGGGGAAGCAGCCTTACCAGGCCACAGAGGTAGACAATGCAGCCACTCCTGATAAGAACTGATAGACTAGGATCAGAAAGAGGGAGAGGAAGACCTCCCCTATCAGTGAACTGGGGGAAAAACATGGGTAGAGAAGGGGGAGAGAGGGTGAGATTGGGAGGGGAGGAAGGAGGGAGCTACAGGGGGATACAAAGTGAATAAACTGCAATTAATTTTTAAAAAGTTAAAAAATATCTTCCTTCCGAAAAAGCCCAGGGACAGATGGTTTAAGCGCAGAATTTTACCAGATCTTTAAAGAAAAGTTTATTCCAATTCTCTTCAAACTATTCCATAAAGTAGAAACAGAAGGAATATTACCAAACTCATTCTTGGAAGCCACAGTCACCTTGATACCTAAACCACTCAAAGACCCAACCAAACAAAACAAAACAAAAAACGACAACAACAAACAAAACAAATTCAGACTCAATAAAATGCCTGCAACCTGAATCAATGAACAAATAAAAGATATCATTCACCGTGAATAAGTAGGCTTCATCCCAGGTATGCAAGGGTGGTTTAATATACAGAAATCCATGAATGTAATCCATGATATAAACAAACTGGAGGAGAAAAACAACATGATCATCTCCTTAGATGCCAAAAAATCATTTGACAAAATCCGACACCCATTCTTATTTAAAGTCTTGGAGCCATCAGAGATAAAAGGCACATACCGAAACATATTAAAGACAATGTACAACAAGCCTATAGCCAAAATCAAACTAAACAGTGAAACTTAAATCAAACCCACTGGAATCAGAGACTAGGCAAGGCTGCCCATTGTCTCCATATCTTATCAACATAGTACTTGAAGTCCTAGCTACAGCAATAAGACAACTTATGGAGATCAAGGGGATACAAATTGTAGAAGATGAAACCAAAGTATCACTATTTGCAGATGATAGGATAGTATACTTGAGTGACCCCAAATATTCAAAGAGAGAACTCCTTCAGCTGATAAACACCTTCAGTAAAGTGGCTGGAAAAAAATTAACTCCAAAAAATCAGTAGCCCTTCTGTATATGAAAGACAAAAGACTGAGAAAGAAATTAGAGAAACTACAGCCTTCACACTAGCCACAAATGACATAAGGTATCTTGGTGTGACTCTAACCAAGCAAGTGAAAGATCTGTTTGAAAAACAAAAACAAAAAAAAAACAAAAACAAAAACAAAACTTCAAGTCTCTGAAGAAAGAAATTACAGAAGATATCAGAAGATGGAAATATCTCTCATGTTTTTTTAAAATGTTATTTATTTATTTTTATATCACTCACAGTTTAGGTACATTGCATCCCAGGCTTAGCCTCATTCCCTCCCACTCTCCCCATCCCTCCCTCATCTCCTGTCTGCCCTCTCTAAGTCCACCAACTGGGAAGGTCCTCCTCCCTTTCCATCCAACCCCAGATCATCTTGTCTCCTCAGGGCTGGCTGCAATGTCCTCCCCAGGGATCTACCTAGGCTGTTACTCCCTGGCGTGCATGGGGGAGGGTCAAAGAGCCAGCCATCGAGTTCATGACAGAAACAGTCCCTGTTCCCCTTACTAGGGTCTTCAGTTGCACACCGAGCTACCGTGGGCCACAGCTGAGCGGGGGTTCTAGGCCATATCCATACATGGTCCTTGGTTGGAGAAACTGTCTCGTAAAAGACCCCTGTGCCCTGCTGAGTTTGGTCTTTGTGGAGCTCTTGTTCTGACTTCCCCTATATTTATTATTATTCCCAGCCCTCTGCCGAAGGCTTGGTTGTGAGTCTTAATATCTGCTTTGATACATCGCTATATCGATTCTTTCAGAGGCCCTCTTTGGTATGCTCCTGTCCTGTTGCTTGTTTTATCCAACATGAAATGTCCATCCCATTTGTCCATCTAAACGAGCATTGATCAAAACAACCTGGGGTCCTACTTCTTGTTTATCTTCCCTAGGTGTATAGATTTCAGGATGACCTTCCTATCCTAGGTCTATATAAGTGAGTATATACCATATGTTTCTTTCTGCTTTTGGGATACCTCACTTAAGATGATCATTTCCAGGTCCCACCATTTGCCTGCAAATTTCATGATTTCCTCCTTTTTAATGGGTGAGTAGTATTCCATTGTGTAAAAGTACAACAATTTCTGTATCCATTCCTCAACTGAGGGACATCTGGGTTGTTTCCAGGTTCTGGCTATTACAAATAAAGCAGCCACAAACATAGTTGAGCAAATGTCCTTGTGTACTTGAGCATCTTTTGGATATATGCCTAAGAGTGGTATAGCTGGGTCTTGAGGGATCACTATTCTTAATTGTCTAAGAAAGTGCCAAATTGATTTCCAGAGTGGTTGTACAAGTTTGCATTCCCACCAGCAATGGAGGAGGGTTCCTCTTTCTCCACAACCTCTCCAGCATGTGGTGTCACTTGAGCTTTTGATCTTAGCCATTCTGGTGGGCATAAGATGAAATCTCAGGGTCGTTTTGATTTGCATCTCTCTGATGGCTAAGGACGTTGAGCATTTCTTTAAGTGTTTTTCTGCCTTTCTATAATCCTCTACAGTCAGTTCTCTTTTTAGATCCATACCCAATTTTTAATTGGATTACTTGATTTCTTGCTTTTTAACTTCTTGAATTCTTTATATATACTGGATATTAGCCCTCTGTCAGAAATAGGATAGGTAATAATCCTTTCCCAGTCTGTAGGCTGTCGTTTTGTTTTGATGACAATATCTTTTGCTTTGCAGAAGCTTTTCAGCTTCATGAGGTCCCACTTATTGATTGTTGATCTTAGAGCCTGTGCTGTTGGTGTTCTTTTCAGGAAGTAGTCTCCTGTGCCAATGAGTTCTAGGGTCTTCCCCACTTTTTATTCTAACTGGTTTAGTGTGTCTGGTTTTATGTTGAGGTCTTTGATCCACTTGGACTTTAGCTTTGTGCAAGGTGATAAATATGGATCTATTTTCATTTTTCTGCATACAGATATCCAGTTGGATCAGCACCATTGGTTGAAGATGCTGTCTTTTTTCCATTGAATGGTT
>CM053742.1:38198106-38345058 GCA_028658305.1 Pachyuromys duprasi
GAGGGAAACAGGGAATGTTTCAGTCATGATCTTGATGGCTGACTCTTTGACCCTCCCCCATACAAGCCGGGGAGTGATAGACTGGCTAGATCCCAGGGGAGGGCATTGCAGCCAGCCCTGAGGAGACAGGATGAGCTGGGTTTGGATGGAAGGGGAGGAGGTCCTCCCCTGTTGGTGGACTTGGAGGGGGGGGAGGAGGGAGATGAGGGAGGGAGTGGGAGGTTGGGAGGGAATGAGGGAGGAGGCTATGCCTGAGATGCAAAGTACCTAACCTGTGATTGATATAAAAATGAATAAATTAATAAAAAAATGTAAAAAAAAATATTTTCCAGTCCTTGGAGCCTGGAGTCTTCTTTTTCATCTATTCCAATTATTCTTAGGTTTCATCTTTTCATGGCATCCTTGATTTCTTGGATATTTTGTGTTTGGGACTTTTCTGATTTTATTTTTTCCTTGAGTGAGGAATCCATTTCAGCCAGCATATCTTCAGCTCCCGAGATTCTCTCTTCCATCTCTTGTATTCTATTGGTGATGCTTACCTTTGTGGTTCCTGATCTTTTCTCTAAGTTCTCCAGTTCCAGGTTCTTCTCCGTTCGTGTCTTCTTTATAGATTCTAATTCTGTTTTCATGCTTTGTATCATTTCCTTCATCTGATTGACTGTGTTCTTATTTTTTTTTTGTTTTTTTTCTCTCTGTATATCTTTAATTGTTCCTCTATGTGGACAGTTAAATTCTTCTGAATTTCTTTGAGGGCCTTGTTCATTTCCTCTTTTTGTCCCTCTTTTTGTTCCTCTAATATCTGCATAATCATAGCTTTAACATAATTTCCCTGTGTCTTCACTGAATTAAAATCTCCATTGCTTTTGGGTGTTTCTGGTGGGGCCATGGTGTCCTGATTTTTGTTGGGTGAGTTCTTAAGCCGACTTCTGGGCATTTGTTTATATATAATCAAGGAGCTGTTTGTGCTTTAAGGCTGAACTTCAGACTGGAACTGTCAATTTCTTGTGTCAGGAGTATTATTCAAGAAGATCAGGGAGTTCCAGTGGTTTGATAGTCTGTGTTGTTGCCTCAGTTGAACTCTGTTGTGGGATCTGTGTGCCAGGCTTCGTGCTCTGTGCTAGAAGCTATGAGCACCACAGGCTGGTCACCACTCTGATCTGGAGGTTTGGCTCCTCACTCTGTGCCAGAGGCTGAGTGTCTCGGTTTTAGATGTCAGCTGGGGGCACCACTCTGGTCTGGAGGCTCCATGGTCCGACCTGAGCTTGCTGCTAAGGGCTCTCCTCTGGACTGGAGACTTGGCACCTCCTTCTTGTCCAGGGGCTATGCACCATGGTCTGAGATGGTATTTGGGGGCACCTCAGTCTGGACCTGATACTGTGTGTCCTGGTCCGGGTGCCTCCACAGGGAGTGTGTCCGCCCGATGCAGCCCTGTCTGGGGAATGGAATCTGGGGCCTTCTCAGTCTGGCCCATGGACACACACACACGGTCTGGGTTAGTTGCAGGCGTTGCTGAGTGGTGTGCGCCTACTGTCTGCAGGCCAGTCTGAAATGGTACCTGTGGTCTTCTCAGTCTGGCCCGTGGACACACACGGTCTGGTGTGGTTGCAGATGGAGCTGAGCGGTGTGTGTCCACTGTATGCAGGCCAGTCAAAATGGTACCCAGGGTCTTCTCAGTTTGGCTCGGAGACTGTGTGACCCAGTCCGGAATGGCCGCTGTTGGCAGCCAGGGCAGCTGCTCCTTCAGATCAGGGCTGTGCACTGCCAGTCAACCGGAGTTTTTCTGGGGAATAACTGGATGTCCCTAGGATTTCCCCACTTGATTTCCTCACAGTAGGAATTCCGCTCACCTGGCAATCACAAATGCTGGTGTTTTAGGTCCCAGTGTTCAGTCTCCTGGTCACTGCATTGTTACTGCTGTCCTACTCCTTAGACACAGTGTCCTCTCGTGGCAGCCATCTTGGATCCTCCCAATATCTCTCATTTTAATGGATGGATAAGAGTAACATAGTGAAAATGGACATTGTGCCAAAAGCAACCTACAGATTCAATGAAATCCCCATCAACATACCAACACAATTATGTACACACCTTGAAAGAAAAATCCTCAACTTCATATGGAAAAACAAAACAAAACAAAAAAACAGAATTGCTAAAACAATCCTGCACAACAACAGATTGTCTGGAGGTATCTACATCCCTGATCTCAAGCTGTACTACAAAGGAATATTAATAAAAACTCCATGGTACTGGCACAGAAACAAAATGAGAGATCAATGGAATTGAATAGAAGATGCCAAAATAAACCCATACACCTATGGATAGTTGATTTTTTTTTCAAAGAGGCCAAAACGATACAATGGGGGGAAAAGACAGTATCTACAACAAAAGGTGCTGATCTAACTGGATGTCTACATGTATAAAATGCAAATAGATCCATATTTATCACCCTGCACAAAACTAAAGTCGAAGTGAAGCAAAGATCTCAACATAAAACAACACACACTAAATCTGTTAGAAGAGAAAGTGGGGAAGAGCCTTGAACTCATTGGCACAGGAGCCAACTTCCTGAACAGAACACCAACAGCACAAGCTCTAAGATCAACAATCAATAAATGGGACCTCATGAAACTGAAAAGCTTCTGTAAAGCGAAGGAAATGACATCAGAGCAAAACGACAGTCTACAGGCTAGGAAAGGATCTTCACCAACCTCATATCTGACAGAGGGCTAATATCCAAACTATATAAAGAACTCAAAGGATAAGAAGTGACAAATCAAGTAATCCACTAAAAATTGGGGCACAGAGATAAACAGAATTCTCAATAGAGGAATACTGATTGGCAGAGAAACACTTAAAGAAATGCTTAATGTCCTTAGTCATCAGGGAAATGCAAATCAAAAGGACCCTGAGATTCCACCTTACACTATCAGAATGGCTAATACAAATAAAGTCTCATGACGATACATACTGGAGAGCATGTAGTGAAAGGGCAACCCTCCTCCATTGCTGGTGGGAATGTAAATTGTACAACCACTTTGGAAATCAATCTGACACTTTTTCAGACAATTATTAATAGTGCTTCCTCAAGATCCAGCTATACCACTCCTAGGCCTATATCCAAAGATGCTCAAGTACACAACAAGGACATTTTCTCAACCATATTCATAGCATCTTTATTTGTAATAGCCAGAATCTGGAAACAACCCAGATGTCCCTCAGTGGAGGAATGCATACATAAAATATGGTACATTTACACAATGGAATACTACTCAGCAATTTAAAACACAGAAGTCATGAAATTTGCAGGCAAATTGTGAGAACTAGAAAAGATCATCTCAATTGAGGTATCCCAGGAGCAGAAAGAGACACATGGTGTATACTCACTTATAAGTGGATATAATATAAGATAAACATACTAAAATCTGTACACTTAAAGAAGCTAAGCAAAGAAGAGGTCCCTGGGTAAGATGATCAATCCTCATTCAGAAAGGCAAAAGGGATGGACTCCGGAAGAGGAGAAAACAGGGAGCAGGACAGAAGTCTACCACAGAGGGCCTCTGAAAGACTCTACCCAGCAGTTTATCAAAGCAGAGGCTGAGACTCATAGCCAAATGTTGGGCAGAGTGCAGGGAATCTTATGAAAGAAGGGGGAAATAGAAAGACCTGGAGGGGACAGAAGCTCCACAAGGAGAGCAACAGAAACAAAATATCTGGGCCCAGGGATTTTTCTGAGACTGATCCTCCAGCCAAGGACCATGCATGGATATAGCCTAGAACCCCTGCACAGATGTAGCCACTGGCATCTCAGTGTCCAAGTGGGTTCCCTAGTAATGGGAACAGGGACTTTCTCTGACATGAACTCAGTGGTTGGCTCTTTGATCAACTTCCCCTGAAGGGGGAAGCAGCTTTGCCAGGCCACAGAGGAGGACAATGCAGCCAGTTGAGGGGACCTGATAGGCTAGGGTCAGATGGAAGGGGAGGAAGACCTCTCCTATCTGTTGACTTAGAGAGGGGCATGGGAGGAGAAGAAAAAAATAAAATGACCTGTGGTATAAAAATAAAAAAAGAAAGAAAGTGCTCAAAGAGCCCTCAAGGATTTAGTTCTAGTATGTGAGACACCTTTCTAGTTAACCAAGGTTATGTTCTTGTCAGGTACAGTGTGTTTTGGAAACATACTTGATCAATACCTTTAAAATTGACCCCATAGATATTCATTTACTATCTTGGCCAATCTATCTTATTTCTTATGGATGATATCATGAAGAATATTTTGTTTTCATTTTAAAGATTTGGCACTTTCAGTCAGCCATCCTGGCTGTGGTAAATGTCATTTTTATGCAACAGAGTCTTGAAATTTTTCCCAGTATATTTTTCCCAATTAGAGGCTCATCTTTGGTGGTGAACAATAATATGGTTTAATTCTTCTAAGGCCTCTCCTTTGTGAATGATCACAGAAGCAATTATCTCGGTTGAAGCTGCTTGTTTAGTCTGGTAGTTAGTTAAAGCATATGATTCTCCTTCCTTCTACTTTGTATGATGCTTACATATTTATAAGAGTTCTTTACTGATTCCATTTTGACAGTTATTTCAGTTAAGATCAGAAAAATCTCTAATTCAAAACAGTTTGAGCTCAAATTAATTCAACGACATATAACTAACCTTTTAAGTACGACTGTAATTTTGTGTCAGTTGGTAATTCTATATAACGACAATCAACGAAGCCATCTAAATATATTTGATATCTTTATCAAATATTATCTTTTGTAAATATAAGTATATAGCATACCCTATGTGCCAATATCTAGGTTTTCTTTGCGGTGATGATGGTTGGTTTGTTGTTATTGTTTTTATTGTTTGTTTTGGGGAGGGTTTGTGGGGGGGTTGTTTGTTTGATTGATTTTTTGGGGTTTTTTGTTTGTTTGTTTTTTTGAGACACGGTTCTTTTGAGTAGCCTGGTTGTCCTGGAACTCACTCTGTAGACCAGGAACTTGATCTGCCTGCCTCTGCCTCCCAAGTGCTGGCATTAAAAGTGTATGCCACCACTACCTGGTTCTAGTTTTACTTGTTTTATTGTTGTTGTTTTTGGTTTATTTTTTGAGACAGGGTCTCACTATGTATCCTTGACTGACCTAGAATTAGTTAAATAGACCAGGTTGGCATTTAACTCATAAAAACCAGCCTCCCTCTGCCTCGCAAGTGCTAGGATAGAAGGCATGTGCCACCGTGCCTGACTAATATCATTCTTTATCTATAAACCATTAAGAAACTCAAAATGTATATATAGTATATACATGGCTTTGTTTTTATGCCTGTATATAAGTAAAGTGTTTTCCTTTTCAGGTAAAAAGTACTTGTGGATTTATGTCTCATAATTCACGAAAGATATAGCAACCGGGCCAAATAACAAACTAAAGAGCATGTAAGTGAACTTCATTTGATTTGCGGTTGTGCTTGGTGACAGAGCTTGAGCCCAGGGCCTGGTGTATATTAATCCCATGCTCTATCATGAAACTATATTCTACAAGTGCCTTTTTAATAAAATGTTTTTTGTTTGTTTGTATTTGTTCTTTTTTGTAGTATGGAGAACTACTAAGTTAAAGTCTTCATTTATCTTGCTATTAATACTTTTAGCCTTTGTTTTTGTCTTTTTCTTTCTAAATTAAGTTTTATTTCTTTACTTTATATCCCGAATGCAGCCCCCTCTTCCTCTACTCCAGGCCCTAATCTACTACCTTAGTCCACCTTTTCCCTTTTACACCCTCTCCTCCTTCTCAGGAAAGGGAAGCACCCTCTCCCTGTATCAACCCTCCCCAGCACACCAAGTTACATCAGGATTGAGCACATCCTCATCCACTGAGGTAAGGCAAGGCATCCAGCTAGGAGGAAGTAATGCAAAAGCGGGCAACAGAGTTCATATCAGAGACATCCTCTCTTCCACTTGCTGTAGGGAACATTTGAAGACCAAGCTGCCCATAGGTTACATATGTGCAGGGGTCTAGGTCCAGACCATGCATGCTCTTTAGTTGGTGCTTCAGTCATTCTGAGACACTGTGGATCTGGGTTAGTTGTCTCTGTTGGTCTTTTTGTGGGGTTCTTGTCCCCTCTGGGTCCTTCTATCTTCTCACCCCCCCACCACCACCTCCAGCCTCACTTTCACTATTAGAGTCCTTAGACAAATGAATATATCTTGGCTATTGGTCAAATAAAAGATTCAATAAACAAGCCACTGATGCTACCCATGTCATTATACCAGCATTAGGTTTTGAAGAAAAAGGGCCAGTGGGATTGTGGATACAGAATGCTAGGAAATATTTGTGATAAACCATTATGATACCAGTCTTTCTGCTCGTACACAAATATTCCTTCACCTTTGAAAATATTTAGGCATTGAACTGTACGCATGCATAACCTAGTCCTGCCCACCTACATCATACCTCAGGCTATGTCATAATAGCTTGCTTAGGGCACAATAAGGCAGAGTGGGCGGAGCCAGGGTAAAAATACAGGGTCACTCCCTGAGGCAGCTCAGTCCCCAGAGAAGAGCCGGAAAGAACTTATCAACACGCATTTTTTGGAAGAGGCTCATTTCAGAGAATTAGCAACATTCTTCCACCAACCAGGTAAGCAGTTATATTTGACATCAATTAAGGCACACAGAAAGAAGCAGCCCAAGCTGGCATGGTTTAGAAGGGAATGGGAGGTTCAGTGCATGGGGCAATGAGTAAAGTGGAATCACCAAGCCACGGTGTAGGGGGGAAATCTTCCAAAAAGGTTCTTTATGTATTATTCATGTGTTTGATGATTGTGTTTCCTCCAAAGAGAATTGGAGACAACTAGAAAAGATTCTTTCAATATAAGCACGTTTTAAATAAAGGAAGAAATAGAAGGTAAAGGGATAAGTGTACTAAGCAGGCATTATAGTCCACTAGCAAGAGGAAAATTCTATTCTAAGGTCTACATTTACTCTAGAAGCATAAGGAAGAATTTAGACTAGGGGCTGGAAGAAGGCTTCAAAGGTTATCATGGGCCAGGATTTTGAAAGGTGAGTGCCATTTCCTGGGGTGAGGATAAAGTAACTATCATTTCAGGTAGAGGGAGGATAGTAGTTCCTACACTGGAGCCTAAGTGTCTGCAACAGAGATGGTGTAGAGGAGCCATAGGAGATGCACAATACCAAGGGTGAGGCAGACAAGTAACAAGTAATCCAGGATGTTGAAAGGGTGTTAAGTTACTGTAACTGGGCTCCTTCCCAATCACTCAGCACTTAACCAAAGGTTCCAAGGAACACAAACTTTAATTTGAGAGATTTGGCGAAAATGCTGACTAAAAGGGCAAATGTTGTATTTTAATGAAACCATATATTGGTAGAAGTTGCTAGGTTACCGGAACATGCGTTTATGACATCACAATATTAGCAGGTAGTCTGAGTGGAGACAGTTGAGGATGAGAGAAAAATGTGACCAAGAGATATTTCAGGGACTTATTAGTTAAAAAGTCACATACAGGTACATTTCTTTCCTGAGAGAAACAATTGAAGAGGTAGGGCACACATTTTCTACCATCATAAAACATGTCACCAGAAGTTAAGAATCTGGGACCCTGATGGTCCTTGTAGCAAAAGATACTTTTTTATTTTAACTATTATTGTTTATTACAATTTATTCACTTTGTATCCCAGCTGTGACCCCCCCCTCCCTGGTCTCCCAATCCCACCCTCCCTCCATCTTTACCCCTTATACCCCTTCCTGAGTCCACTGATAGGGGAGGACCTCCTCCCCCTCTCTGACCCTAGTCTATCAGGTCTCATCAGGACTGGCTGCATTGTTTTCCTCTGTGGCCTAGCAAGGTTGCTCCCCACAGGGGGAGGTAAACAGAGAGCCAGCCACTTTCTTGTCAAAGACAGTCCCTACTCCCCTTACTAGGGACCCCACTTGGAGACGGAGTCCATGGTCTACATCTTAGTAGGGGCTTTAGGTCTTCCCCTTGCATGATCCTTCATTGGTGTAGTCTCTGCAGGGCCCCCAGGGCCCAGATTTTTGTTTTGTTTTGTTTTGCTTTGCTTTGCTTTGTCTCTGTTACTCTCCTTTGGGAGCTCCTGTCCCCTCCAGGTTTTTCTATCTCCCCCTTATTTCATAAGCTCCCCTACACTCTGCCCAAAGTTTGGCTATGAGTCTCAGCATCTGCTTTAATAGCTCCATCAGTAGAGTCTTTCAGAGGCCGTCTGTGGTAGCCTCCTGTCCTGTTCCCTGTCTTCTCCTACTTCCAATATCTATCGTGTTTGTCCTTCTGAATGAGGACTGAGCATCTTTGGAAGGGTCCTCCTTGTTGTTTAGCTTCTTAAGGACATAGATTTTAGTATGTTTAGCCTGTATTGTGTCTAATAACCACTTATTAGTGAGTATATACCATGTGTGTCTTTCTGCTTCTGGGTTATTTCACTCAAGATAATCTTTTCAATTTCCCACCATTTGCCTACAAATTGCATGATTTCTTTGTTTTTAATAACTGAGTAGCATTCCATTGTGTAAAGGTACCACAATTTCTGTATCCATTCCTCCACTGAGGGACATTTGTTTCTAGGTTCTGGCTATTATGAAAGAGCTTCTGTGAACATGGTTGAGAGAATGTGCTTGTTGTATACTTGAACATATTTTGAACACCTAGGAGAGGTATAGCTGGATCATGATATACTACTATTCCTAATTGTCTGAGAAAGCTCCAGATTGATTTCTAAAGTGGTTGTATAAATTTATATTCCCACCAGCAATGGAAGAGGGTTCCTCTTTCTCCACATCCTCTCCAGCATGTGTTGTCACTTGAGTTTTTGGTCTTAGCCATTCTGATGGGTGTAAGGTGGAATCTCAGGTCATTTTCATTCACATAAGGACACTGAGCATTTCTTTAAGTGTTTCTCTGCCATTTGATATTCCTCTCTAGAGAATTCTCTGTTTAGCTCTGTATCCCATTTTTTAAGTTGGTTACTTGATTTGTTGGTGTTTCACTTCTTCAGTTCTTTATATATTCTGTATATTAGCCCCCTGTAAAATATAGGGCTGGTGAAGATCTTTTCCCAGTGTTTAGGCTGTTCTTCTATTCTGATGAGAGTGCCTTTGCTTTACAGAAGCTTTTCAGTTTCATGAGGTCCCATTTATTAATTGTTGATCTTAGAGCCTGTGCTGTTGGTGTTCTGTTCAGGAAGTTGTTTCTTGTGCCAATGAGTTCCAGGCCCTTCCCCATATTTTCTTCTAACAGGTTTAGTGTGTCTGATTTTATATTAAGGTCTTTGATCCACTTGGACTTTAGTTTTGGGCAGGGTGACAAATATGGATCTATTTGCAATTTTCTACATGTAGACATCTAGTTAGACCAGCACCATTTGTTGAAGAGGCTATCTTTTTCCACTGTATTGTTTTGGCTTCTTTGTCAAAAATGAAGTATCCATTGGTGTGTGGGTTTATTTCTGGGTCTTCGATTCCATTCATTTTCCAGCCTGTTTCTCTGCCAGTACCATGCAGTTTTTATTACTGTTGCTCTATAGTACAGCTTGAGATCAGTAATGTAGTTACCTCCAGAAGATCCGTTATTATACAGGATTGTTTAACAATTCTGAGTTTTTTGTCTTTCAATATAAAATTGTGAATTGTTCTCTCAAGTTCTGTAAAGAATTGTATTGGTATTTTCATGGAAATTCTATTGAATCTTTGGTTGCTTTTGATAGGATGACCATTTTCACTATGAGCATGGGAGATCTTTCCATCTTCTTCAATTTCTTTCTTCAGAGACTTGAAGCTTAAATAAATCCCACTGAAATCAGGGACAAGGCAAGGCTGCCCACTCTCTCCGTTTCTCTTCAACATAGTACTTGAAGTCTTAGCTAGAGCAATAAGACAACTAAAGGAGATCAAGGGAATACTCATTTGAAAGGAAGAATATATTTGCAGATAATATGATAATATACATGACCGACACCAAAAATTCTACCAGAGAACGCTTTCACCTGATAAATGCCTTCAGCAAAGTGGCTAGATACAAAATTAACCAAAAAATTAGTAGCCCTGCTGTATACAAAAAAGAACTGAGAAAGACATTAGAGAAACAACATCCTTTATTTACAATAGCCACAAATAAACTCTAACCAAACAAGTGAAAGACCTATATGAAAAGATTCTTATTAGTGGAAGGTAAGGCACACCAATGAACACCGCAAGCCAATGTGCTTGGTTATCATAGCAATATCTAGTCTTTTGTGATTATATCATTAAAATAGATTGCCACATAAAAGTAATTTTCCCTCCAAAACACCACATACACACTACACTATAGAAAACAGAATGAATTGTATCTGATACTATTATACATACTGCTAATAAATTATTCATTCACATTTTAGGAAAAGAAAAGCATAAACTGCCTGGAAAAAAATAAGTCATACAAAAGAGAAATGTGAAATGTTGAAAGCCTATTAAAGTATCTCACTGGGGGAATGCAGCCAGTGGCAGTCTTCCTCTTTAATCAAAAACACTGTATAAGTAGCCAATATTCTCACTGTTTTGCCACAAAATGTAAAATCACAAGGTGGTCAACATAGGGGAGATAGGAGTATTCCCTGGACATACAACTTGAAGTTGTATAGACGCTACAAGAGAGATTTACAGTCTACCGTAAGTCACTATATTTAGTAAACAGCATACATATTACTACTGACATAACATCTCAAGTTTTATCACAGGGACATACAGAATCCCCATTGCCCAAAAGTTATCAGTGGAGGAAGGTGAGCCAATAGCTATCTAAGATCAAAATGACTTCACCTGTTACCACCAATAGCTGTCTAGCTTTATAGTTACATCATCTCTTACCCCCAATAGCAGTTCAGACCTATAATTATATCCCTTGTTAGCACCAATAGCTGCCTAATTTCATTTCTTTTCTCCCCGCCCCACAGGGTTTCTTTGTGGCTACATAGTTTCATAATGCTATCACCTAGCTTACTACCACAGAACCCCAAATTATAAAGTCTTCTTGAAGACTGCAAGCATGCTTTGAAAGTGATTTCTGTACCAAGGTTTTCCATTATAAGAATGAGGCTGGTAGTTGTTGCCCTGCTTAATCAAAACCATTGATTCAAAGACCAGCCACTGTGCTGTTTTCTCATAAAAAAAAAAAACTTATATGTTTGAACATTAAGATGAGTAGAAGAATGTAAGCAATTTCCCCCCAATGACATATGTATTATACATATGACATGCACTAATCTATGGTCCAAAATTCTGAGTGCTGCAGGTGCTATCAACCCCATACCGAATCCAGTGTAAAGATATCGTCTACATAATAATCCACTTTTGAGAATATAGATATCTGAATGCAGATGTTGAGAGAATCTGTAGGAGAAGAGAGGGGCCACAAGGCATCCCTTTGGCAGCATAATCTCTTTATCCAAGACTTCTCATTGGTAGAAGTAGGCTGCCTCCCTCCATGATAAGAACACCCATTGCCACAGTCAATAAGAAAGCTTAACAAAAACATAATTCCAGTTCCGAAGGACTGGGATGAAAACTCCTAAGTGAGCCTTCCCATATCCACACCTTACTGTTCTAGGTCCTAGAACAGTATTTTCCACAGGAAACACAATACCTATATCATGTGCTCTACCATGGGAAATAAGACTATAAGATTACAGGCATCATCTTAGACACTACTTTTCAGGTGTTGGTTGGCACACTGTGCTTTCAGAGTGCTTGAAGAAGCTCTGATGCCTCCATTGTGAGGCATTGATGGCTTCTTCACTAAGGTTTCCAACTGAGAGTTGCCCTCTGCTCACCTCAGTCAGGCCCACTCTTGGAGTAACGTTTAAAAATTACTCGCATTTTACAATCCACTTTTGAACACAGAGATACTGAGATGCAGAGGGTGCATATGATAGACAGGAACCACTGAAGTGACCTTTGGAATCGTGAACTATTTGAACGTTCCCATTGGTGGAAAATGTACCAACAGCTACTCTCATTTGTGATGACACCATCTGTTAACACAGTTCGAGGCTAGGTTAACAGCTCTGCAATAAAGCTTTACCTCTATTACCAGCACTCAGGAAGCAGAAGCAGGAGGATATCTGTGAATTTGAGGCCAACCTGTTCAACAAATCAAGTCCCAGAACAGTCAGGTCGGCTGCAGAGAGAAACCCAGCCCTTCTGAGGCAGGGTCAGGCAGATCTTTGTGATTCCGAGGCCAGTCTTTTCTACATAGTAAGTTCCAGGCTAGCCAGGACTAAGTGAGACCCTGTCTTTAAAAAAGAGATATCTGGAAGTGGCGGTGCATGCCTGTAATCCCAGCACTCCAGCAGGCAAGAAACAGGCAGATTTCTGTGAGTTTGAGCCAGCCTGATCTACAAAGAGACAGCTGAGGCTACACAGAGAAACTGTGTCTTGAAAAACCAAAAAAAAAAAATAGTAAAAGAAAAAAATTAAAAAAGACAGTGACAGAAATATTATTTCTATAAGTAACACAAATATTTGATGATTGCTTATATACTACCATAAATATCAGCATAAGATTTTCTCAGAGACAAACAAAAGCAAGAGGAAATATAGAAACATGATACCATCTTGGTATTCAAGTATTCTTACTGGGGGATATAGGTGATCCCCAGATCACATCTCCGCACCAACATCCTGCTTCCCCAAAGTGATAAAGTCAGAGTTCGGGGGAAGTCATCTTTGACAATTTTCACACAGCTACACAAGATGTGTGTGTGTGTTTGTGTGACTGAAATCACCCTTAGTAAGGAAAAGATATGAAGCCTTTACTGCAAGACATAGGTGGCCTCTTCACTAAGGCTTCCCATTTTAGAAACTTGGCCAATAATTACCCTTTCTACTTAGAAAAGAGTCACGACTCAGGCATTGTATTCACTTACCACCACAGAACCCCCATGTTATATATTTATCCAGAATAGTGGGAGACTAAAAGTAGATAATAACCTATACAACTCAACAAAAGGCACACTCTCCCTAAAGGATGAAATATTGAGTGCTGCAGATGTCACAAATTTCAGAACAAACCCAATGGTAAGACATTACCTACATATTACAATTCATTTTAAACACAAGGCTATCTGAGATGCTAAGGGAACCAATGCAAGGGAGGTGCCATGATGTCTTCTCTGGCATCTTGACCTCTTAACCAAGTTTTCCCATTGGTAGAAGTTGGGCCAATGCCTAGCCTTCTTCATAACTGCATGTTCTGTCCCCACTTTCAATAGACTACTTTAATACCATAAAATGAAGTTTGACACTAAGAGACACAGGTAAGTGAAAAGAATGGACTTTGCCAAATAACACCTTTATACAAATACCCCACACTCTACTTAAGAGAATAGAGAAATTCAGAGGTCATTCTGATGTTATTCTACATATATCTGTGCAAAGTACTTTAATAGTCCAGTGGCACACCAAGCAGGCAGAGGCCAATGTTCCTCTACTTTGAGGAGTCAGTGGCCTTTCCAGTTACCTTTTCCAGAAGAAAGTGGCCAATTCTATGCTCTTACTTATATGACTCATTTATGGAAGTGTTTTCATTGGTAGAAGATGGCCCAGTGGTTGACCTTCACAAATGATATTGTTTGTCACCACAGTGAATATGTACCTGTAATATGTACATCTCTCTTTATCATAGGATCTGCCACTAGGATTGATAGGGTTTGAGCCAGGCATGGTGGCACAAGCCTTTAATCCAAGCACTTGGAAGGCAGAAGCAGGTGGATCTCTGAGTTCAACGGTAGCCTGATCTACATAGTGAGTTCCAGGAAAACCAGGACAACATAGGAAGAGCCTATCTCAAGGAAAAAAAAAAGATTCATAGGGCTTATCATATTTTCTAGGAATACTCTTAGTCTTAATGTTAATGAAGGAAGCATTAGCCATTTATGACATCTGTACCTCCACAGAGATCACTCAGCCCTGAATGAAAATTTAAAATGTGTAAAATTCCATTACTTTTATAAGTAATATGAATATTCAAACTCCACATATAATACAGTAGAGAACATAGCACATGTTAGAGGGTACAGGGTCCAGATGAGCTGGGTATCATGGCACAAGTCTTTGATCCCACCACTTTGGAAGAACAGGTAGGTGGATCTCAGTGAGTTTGAAGCCAACTTGGTTTACATAATGAATTCCAGGATATCCAGGAATACACAGATAGACTCTGTCTCAAAAACTAAATTTAATAAAATTAAAAATAAACAAAAAAGCAGGGGAAGGGGACAACATGAGCTCATTCCCTAGTGTTTCCTTGTGGTATAATGTGAGCCAATGACTGCCCTCTTTTCTGATGATATCACTTGTTGCTACCTTTCTTGTTGTTGGTTTAATAGTACTAAGTCCACATCATGGGTTCTGCATTAAGATGGAGAAGGAATAGTACTAGAAATTAGTAACTCCCAAATTGCACCCTCATACAAATACCCTGCACTTGAGTGAAGTTGGAAATTCACCCAGCAAAAGTAGAATTTAGGTTTAGAGTAGTCATCCTTACTCTTCATACATCTGCATGGTGTGTATTATAATCAGACATTCCTATGAAACCTCCATTGAGAGGTGTAGATGGCCTCTACACTAAGTTGCCATCAGGGGAAGGTAGTCAATAGCTTTCATCCTACTGAAGCAAAGCCACTGATTCTGAGGGTCAACCATTGTGTTTAAACCACAGAATTCAAAATTATACATTCAACCTGAACTTAAGAATGGGAAAAGTATAAGCAGGTAAAATGGCTCCCATAACATCTGTATCTGTACATAGGTATGCTTAAGGTATGGTATTTTGAATGTTGTAGATGCCTTCAATGCTTTAAAGAATCAGCCTTAAGATGAAATGAAGAATCCAATAGTGCGAGAGTATATGCTCCAATTCACTTTTTAGCATTGACATATCTTATATAGTGAGAGGACCTATGGAAGAAGGACTGTGATGCCTCCTTAATCATCATGACATATTTACACAAACTTTCTCTTTGGTTAAAATTGGCCTTATGGTGCCATTATTCATAATCACAGTACTTGTCATTGCAGTTGCTAAGTCATTTTAATACCATACAAGTCTGTATCTTAAGACTGGTCATTAATCCTAATAAATACAAATAGAAAATGGACTTTCTGCTACTTCCTCTTTATATCTATACCCAGCACCCAACACAGGATTGAGTAATAGAGGATTTCAGAAGTCAGGTCTTCTATTACTCTACATACATCTGAGCAAGTTACTCTCCAACTGGCTAAAGGGTCCTCAAGAAGGTAGAGGCCATAATGTCTTCATTTTGAGGTACTGATGGCCTTTCCACTAATGTTTCTCACTGCAATAAAATGGCCAGTTGCTGTCCTTCTACTTAATCCTGTACACTGTAAATGAAGTCAGTGTACTATTCCTTTCTCACTAGAAAGCAAATAGTAACAAAATTCATACTGTGAATAATGATTGGCATGGGTGAGGAGTTATGTTCCCATTAGGATGCATGTGCTTCCATGCATTGCACACTTTCCAAGGAAGATAATTTGGAGATTATTCTATCATTTGTTCTATGATTTCATTTTTAATGGATTAGATATTGATATTCACTTTTCAGCTTGAGTACTTAAGAGATTCCCTCTGTGCCGATATTCACATTTTAATAGAAATATTTTTCAGAGTCTACAAGACCCAAAAAGGGAGAAGCTGTGGTGCTTTGATAATGCATTCATTAGTCTTGCTTTTCCATAGGTTGAAGTTGGCCCAATGGCTTCTTTAATTCATGGTGCCATCAGCTGGATCCTAGTTTAACATCACAGAACTTAGAACCACAGATTCTAACCATTTAAGAAAAACTCATATATCTGGGTCTAGTGGTGCATGCCTTTAATCCAAGTACTTGGTAGGCAGAAGTCAACAGATTTCTGAGATAGAGGCTAGTATGGTCTACAGAGAGAGTTCTAGTTAGCCAGGGCTTACAGAGAAACTATCTTAAAAGAAAAACTAATTTTCCCTTCATTATTGTACAATCCTACCTTTACCCCACTCTCCGCTGGGAGAATGTCATCACAGAGTTTCAGAGGTCAAATCTAACTTTCTTGTTCATACTCCTACAAAAAGGTATTTTCTGAGTGAGTGGACTCTTAGCAAGAAGAAGCTGTGCCATCTCCATTGTGAGGCATTGGTGGGAACTGACATATTTTACTTAGGTCTCAGTACCATCAAGACATCATATTTGATTCTTATTTCAGTACCTTTTATTATAGACTCAGATAACCCTGAGTATTTTAACGCTCCCCTTACCAGTTTCCCCTTAAATGTGGTGATTCCTATAAGAAGAAGAAGTTCATTGGCTTGCAAAAAAACCACATCTGAGTAAACTACCAAACTATGTTACCAATGCTCTGGCTAAGCAACCCATAGATTAGAAAAAAAAAAAAACATAGTGTGTACATGGTGTGAGAAGCCTGTGAATCCAAAGATTCCCATTGATGGAATCTGAGCCAATGAGCAGCCTCTTATATAAGAATAGTGCGCTCTCTCTCTCTCTCTCTCTCTCTCTCTCTCTCTCTCTCTCTCTCTCTCTCTCTCTCTCTCTCTCTCTCTCTCTCTCTCTCTGTCTCTGACAACCACAGGTGGGCTTTATGTCAGACATAAAGGTAAAAAGGTCTCTCTCCCATTACCATTCTCCTGAGTATAGAAAAAGCATATAAGTTTTTTTTGTAAAGAAATCATTTAAAAGCTCATAGTCTTGAGACATTAAGTGAAAAATGTCACTGAGAGTTTGTGGAATAGGATACTTATTGTGATAAATGGAAAAGATGTTAAAGGTCTCTTGGCATGATTATATGTAAATATATAATATGCTACTTGTATAATTTGCATATTTCAAGAACAATTATTAGTGGCATGGCATTGCCAATCAGAATATGTATAGGCCTTTTCCTGACCCCACTGGGATCTTTTGAAACTGATTTTAATTTGCTTTCAGCATAGATATAGATATATATAGATATATATATGAATTGGGCCATGGTTGCTATAGAGATCTTAAAGCTCATCCAAACTTCTGTGCGGTTATGTCTGAAATTATGTCTTTGGGGAGATTCACATTATGAGAATGAGGACTGTGGGTGCCTGCCTCTCAAAGTTCCACTTGTTACCGGCTACTGTCATCTACTAAACTAGAAAGACTCATAGATTCCCAAGCCTAATAGATGATTATATTTCATAGTAGATCTTTTATCCTGTCAACCATCCTGAATAACACACCAAATTAATTTGGGGGCATAAATGGGTATGCTTTTTAGGAGAATTTGGCTCTATTTTCAGCAGTGAATTATGCATTAGTAGGAATTATTTGGACAGCATTCATCATCATTTCCGAAGTTAATGAAATTCCATTACACTTTGGGTACATTTTCATTTCACCCTGTGGTAAATTAATTCTTCCTCATTCTTCCTATCTGTCTCTGTCTCCAATTCTCCTTTTGCATCATTTACAGCAGTTACAAACTGGAAACATGAAGAGGCTTCATAATTCAGATAGGTTAAATAAGGGCCAGGAAAGACAGATGTTACTGATTCTGTCTATAATGATACATTCTGTGACCCAGTGCCAAGATGAACATGGAAGACTGCTTGTTTTCTCAGATGCTACTGTTGTTTGTACTACTCTAAAAATCAGAGCTGGGCAATATTGAGGCTGAAGAATTGGTTGACCCAGGCTACTACTTGAAGAGTAGAGACCTTCACCTTCACACTGTTCACGCTAGTTACTGTGTCAGCTGCCATCTCCACAGCAACACCAGCAGTACATACCCCAGATGGGATGCTGAGAAGACTTACTTGACTTGGCAAGAAAGCTCCTTGGGCAAATGAAATTGCTTCCTAGGAAGAAGCAAGCCTGGAGCTGTCGTTGGTGATGAGTGTCTCTGGTTATTATCACCTAGTCCTTGCTAGCGCCATCCTGTGTCCAAACCTAATACTGATTGCCTGGATGTTGCTCTCACAGGTCCCCTGCCCAATAAGTAAACAAATGCCTTTTGTCTAGCTCCTTAGGGATGGACCAAAGTGAATCCAGGAAGCCGGTTTGACACTGCTCTCATAGTTGGCTCTGTGTGTTTCTAGACTTTTTCCAGACAATAGGATAGTGGTTAAAATGGAATTCTGCCTCTGAACACAAAAAGAGTGCTTGAGTGCTTTGGACTATACTCTGGGAACAATGCCGAGCTCTGTACCAAACTTCCACAGCATCAATGGAAATAATGTCTCTCACACAGACATAGTATGAGGAAGAAATGAGATCAGGCATAGGGAAATATCAGGCTCTGTGGCTAACACTTGGTAAATGGCAGTTATTATGATCATTACTAGCTCCTCCTAATTTTTCCCGACCACCTCCTGATTCTTTGCTCTTTTTCTCCGCTGTTTGCTTTTGTGCTCGCTTCCTGCTCATCCTCCACAGAGCTTTGAGAGGTGATGGTGGTCACTAAAGCATGACACATCCAGTCCCAACCACCAAGCAGAAAGTTCAAGAAACACAGAATTTCTTTCTGCCGTTTTTAACTACCGGACACTGAGTTATGTGGGAAGACGGATAGATAGATGGAAAGAGAGAGGCTGAGACAGAAAGCCAGAAGGAGGAGAGATGCTGGGAGAGGCTGAGAGTAATGGAGTAGTGTAGGTGGAGAGGGTTAAAGATCGAAAGTCCCACCCAAGATGAGGCAGAAGTACAGAAAAGAGGAAGATAATTTTCAGCGTTCAACAATTCTGTTATACCTGTAATAGCTGACACAGTATAGTTCTTCTGCCTTCAGAAATGTTTCTGTTTTATTTATAAATGAGGCTTTGAATGATTTACAGACGTACAAGTCTTCTGAAGTCTTCCCTATCAATGCCATACAAAAAGCCATTTGATTTCCATAGATGGAAAGGTGCTCAGTCAATTCTCTTAGAAAAATTAGAAATGATCACTTTTGCAAAGATTTCTGGTTGGCAGTATTTGGCCAAACTTCCCCAGAATGAAATCAACCAGATGGCATTGGCATTGATTATAGAAACACTGGATTTTCCAGTTCTAAAAAATGGCTCCCCAATGAATAAGTCAGACAACTAATAACAATACAGACTCCTATTTACATATAGCAGTTATCACTTTAGATTACTTTTCAGCTTAGTTTAGTTGCCTTGTGCAATACATGTATGTTTGTTCAGACTGTTCAATATCTCTATTTCAATTACCTCTAGACACATCCCTTTCAGAAGCAAAAAGTAGAAAGCATAGATTTATTTTCCTGTATCAACCAGCCTGGCAGATACTCAGGTAAACATAGTCATGACAACCTCTGTATAGTAAACTGCCTGGAGCTCTAAAGCCAGCAGAATGATTGGAGTCATGTGAAGATAAGAGGGGACATTGATGGTAATTTATAGTTGCTGGGGAGAGGACAGAGCTAAGAAGGTACCCTATTCTTGACGAATGCAGAGACCATTAATGAGAGGAAGCAATCAATATTGACTACGAAGGCACAGTAAATCCCGTGATTGCATGCCTCCTTTTATCAGTTGTTCTGAGAGAGCCACTGATCCTGGGAAGCTTTATGGAAGCCTGCTAATTTAAAGGGGCAGTGTGGTATTGACCCTGAATACTTCTTTTGCAGAAATACTTAATTGAAAATAACAATCATGGCAAATAAACTCTTTTTTTTTTGACGAAACTTCAGGTTAAGATCAGGTAGTCTTCTCTTCACAGACCAAATTAGTTCACATTCCATTTCCCTTCTCTTGAAGATTTCTCATCTCATTAGCAGTATATAAGAGGTCCTCGTACTCTGTGTCCAGGTTAGCTTTGCATACAATCCATTTTGTCTTTGTTTTCGCCGTCCTAATAGGTACACAATGGTATCTTACGGTGGTTTTAATCATGACTAATGGTGTTGAGAACCTTTTCATCTGCCTGTTGGTTAGCACTGTACCTGGTATACAATAAGTGCTCCTACCCAGGATTTTTCATCACTTCCATATGCTTCTTCCCCAAATACATGATTTCAACAGAGGTTACCTGTTTTAACTTTAAAGTAGCAGTCACATGCTTGGAGAAAATGGTGCTATAGAGCAAGGGAAGAAAGGAGTTATTTGGAGGGAACTGCTCACATACCATACCATATCATACCATATCATAGAAGTGGCCTCTGACCTATGGGAAGTAGAATAGACCTAATTCTGAAAAAAAGAAAACCTTCAGTACTAGCTCCCCTTTGTGTTATATACAAACAACACACACACACATACACAGAGAGAGAAATTAAAATATTTTAAAGTGAAATATACATTATAGGTACATAGATTTTTTTAATTTATCTATTTTGTGTATGAGTTTTTGCCTGCATAAACATATGTACACAGTACATATTATGCCTTGTGCCTAAAGATGTCAGAAGAGGGCATTGGATTTCCTGGAGCTATGGAAAGCTTTGATCCACATGTGGGTACTGGGAACTAAAACTAGGTTCTCTTCAAGAATAAAAAGTGCTCTTAATTACTGAGCCATCTCTCCAGCGCTAGATAGATAGACTGAAAGGGGGCTTAAAGAAGTCATTGAAAAAGCCAAGCATGGTGGTGTACAACTTTAACCCCAGCACTCAGGAAGCAGAGATAAGCAGATTTCTGTGAGTTCAAGACCACCTTAGTCTACAGAGCTACACAGAGAAACCCTGTCTCAAAAAACAAAAACAGTCACTCAGGAATTGCCCATGTATGTTTCATTGTCACATACATGCATATATAATTCATAAAAATTTAAATGGAAACTTTTACTATCATTACAATTTTCCCTTAGCACTCAGAAATGAAGTCTCTGAAGTTTATTTCTTTTGTACTTCCCCCACACACATACACATGCATGCACACTCACACATGATTCTTGAAGTGTAGAATGTAATTATAAAGTTTCTTTTGATTGACCAAATTGCCTAAAATATGCCAAACAGACTATACAACATGGATGAGGCCTGCTTTCAACTCCTGGAAAGGAACTCATCTTCTTCTTGTCTTCTTGTATCTCAGGCTGAATTTAGAAGAAGACTGGAAATTCAGCTTGTTATCCTTAGTATTCATACTGGTGCTCAGAGTCTAGATATGAGACTGTTCTCTTATCCTTTAACATGTTTAAATGGTTTTTATGTCTAAGTTTCTTGCCTACATGTATGTATATACATATCATGTGTGCCCACAGAGGTCAGAAATGGATATCAGATCCCTTGAAACTGGAACTACAGACAGCTGGTTAAATGCCCTGTGGATACTGGAAATCAAACCCAGTTCTCCTGGGAAAAGAGCAAATGTTATGAGTTAGTGATCCATATCTCCATGCCCTCCATTCTCTTCAGTGAGCCTTTTCTCTTGATGCCCCATCCCCAACTAAACACAAAGCTTCCTTTGACATAAACTCACTTCCTCTTCCTATTTCCTGTTCACATATAAATGTCCCTGGTTTATTAGTGTCTGTTAAAAAAAAAAGCTACAGAGAACCACCATAAAAATGTTAAATTTAAACTCAGTGGCTGGCCTTTTGATCACCTCCCCCTGAGTGGGGAGCAGCCTTACAGGCCACAGAGGAAGACAATGCAGCCACTCCTGATAAGACCTGATAGGCTGGGGTCAGAGGGCATGGGAAGAGATGAAGGAGGGAGCGAAAGAGGGTGGAATTGGGAGGGGGATACAGCTGAGATACAAAGTGAATAAACTAATTTATAGAATAATAAAATATTTTTTTAAATGTTAAATTTATGTTAACCTATATCTTGACACAAGTACCAAAAAAATGTCAAAGGAGGGATGGAGCAAGAGAGAGATTATTGTGCTGCATATTCTGTTAGTAGTCCATAGATCATGAGCTAAACAGGTGGTATATTGATGGAGGGATAAATAGGTACTTAATTATCCTCTTTGCTTAATCATTAATTCAAGGAGAAAGAAGGTATATTTAACAGCAAACAGTAATAGAAGGTGCAATCTTTTCTGTAAAGACTTGTTTAATACTGATAAGATTTTGACTATGAAATAGATAGATCTGAATTTCTTCATTATCCATATTAAAGATCAGAAGCAATTGCTTTAAAAATCTAAAACAACAGTAGATACTCAAGTATTCTTCCCATCAGTCACATGTCTTCCCAGAGTCAGTTCTCTTTTTCCGCCCACAGCTAGGAAGCAGTTGTTTGTGCAGTAGGTAAAATATTTTCCTGGGATAATCTCTCCCCCTACAGGCCAATTGACTATTTCCTGAGAAAAGTTTAGAATGATGGTTCACCTGTGTGCTAATTTACAAAGTGTATTCCAAGAAGGGAAGAAAGCTCTACAGAAGAACAAATGTCCCCTAGGAGCTAGGGTGCACACTCCCCTCCTGTTTTCTAGCATTAGTGCATCAGAAAAGGCTGATTGAAAACTGAAATCATCAGAGCAAACTGTGTGACTTTAAGTAAACTGTTCTCTGAACCTCCACTTAATCGACTGTAAAATGGAACTGTGAAACACCAGATACAATAGTTACCCTACTGATACCCACAGTTATTACTACTGGTATTATCATTAAGGTTATTGACTGTACTGAAAGCACGGGAATAAGTGAATTGTCTCAACTAGGGTATGTGAATTTGCTGTGTTTACGATGAGGAGATAAAAGTTGTTGGGTTTTAAAAGAAAATACAAGCTGGGTATAGTGGCACATGCCTTTTATCCCGGCCCTTGGGGAGGTGAGGTAGTGGCTGTGAGTTCAGGGCCAGCCTGGTAGTAAGTCCAGGACAGCTAAGAATACACAGAGAAAAATCCTATCTCCAAAAGCAAAAACAAAAACAGAAAAAGTAAATACATGGTAGTCTGGGCTTGGTGACCCAGATTCATAATCCCAGTGACTCTGGAGGCTGAGGTAGGAGAATCCTTAATGCAAGGCCTGCCAACTCTACAGAGTAGTGATTTCAAGGACAGGATGAGGCACTTAGAAAGATAATGTTTCAACAAAAAAGGTGGGAAGCAGGCAGGAAAGGAGCTGAAGATGTAGCTCAGCAGCACAGCTCTTTGAATATTCATGACACACAAGAGCTCTTCCTGGCTCTTCAAAACAATTAGCTAGCTGATTCAGGTGTTCCTGCAGGAATTTCTGCTTTTGAGTTTCTGATATTCTTTCCTGACAGCAGGGACGAAGGTTCTGTCTGGGATGCTGTGGGCCCAGGGCGGGACTTTTATCTAATGAAGTGTGCCATCCACTACAGTGGGGACCTTTTCTGCAGCCCAGGATTCTGTGAAAGTCTCAGTGAAAGGGCCTTTCCACCAGCCTAGCCAGGAATGCTTCCGGATGCTTGAAGCTGCTTCAGTTTCTGTTTCTTCAGACTCCGACCCAACCAGAATGACTCTGAGTCTTTAAATATGTTCCTAACATCGATACATCTCCTACTTTTGTCCTCAACCTAGAAGCTCTGGTCCCTTTCAAAGGTGCTTTGGCAAATATCCAACCTCATTCAATCAGACTAGCTTCGCCTACAACAACTCTTGGTCAAATCAGCTTTCCTCTTCAGTTTCTACTACATGGCCCTAGAAGGTCTCTGAAGACAGACCTCTCCTTGTCAGATGTTCTAAGGTCCTGGGAATCTAGCTAGGGGATGGGAAAACACAGTATAAATAGATATTTGGAGTGTAGCTTCCCCTGACAGCCTCCGAGAATAACATCTGTAATTCAAACAGACTACTTAACTAGAGACCCGAGTGGGTCTCCTCCCAACCCATTATGCTCAAAGGAAAAATATATATATTGGCTTAAAGATAATGAAGCAGTGCTGGATAGACGGCTCAACAATTAAGAGCACTTACCACTCTTGCACAGGACTTGTGCTTGGTTTCCAGCACCTACATCAGGTGACTTTACAAGTGCCTATAACTCCAGTTCTAGGAGGTGAGATACCCTCTTCTGAACTCTGAAAGCACTACGCACATGTGACATGTGTGCGCACACACATACACATGCAGACAAAATACTCACACACATAAAAATAAATCCTTTTTTTTTTCATTAAAGAAGGCTAGGCTTGGTGATGCATGCCTCTAATCCCAGCACTCGGGAGGCAGAGGAAGACAGTTCTCTGAGTTCAAAGCCAGCCTGGTTTACAGAGTAAGTTCCAGGACAGCACAAGCTACACAGAGAAATACACAGGTTTCAAGAAACCCTGTCTCTAGCGGGGGGCAATGGAGCATGTTTGTAATTAGGGAGGAAGAGGCAGGTGGATCTCTGTGAGTTCAAGGTCAGCCTGGTCTACAAAGAGAGTCCAGGACCGTCAAGGCTACATAAAGAAACCCTGTCTTGAAAAAAAAAAAAAAAACAAAAAGGAGGAGGGAAAGAAAAAAAGAAAAAGGAATAAAGAAAGAAACCATGTCTCAAAAAAAAGGAAAGAAAAAAAAGAAAACAACACTGTGATGTCCAAGATACCAGGGGAATCCCTGAATTAACTAGCTTCTCATTGCTACTGTTGTTTCCATGGGCCGAAGCTTGACTTTGCATGAATGTCATACTACTTTTACTCACTCGGTGGCAGCAACACTTCAGCTTTACCAAAGAGCAGCACTTGACTTTTCAGTTGCCATTTCCATGACGATCTCTATTGCACACCTTCAGGCTTAAGGTCTCTATTTTTCCTTCCTGAACAACTAAGCATGTTTAATTCTAATGAAAAGTAGTCACAAATAAGTGTACAGATGTCAGAAAGAAGCATCAGATAGAAAACAGGGAAAGAGTGAGAGTGATCTTTGGATAGGGTCCTTTCATGAATTCAGATAGGTGGAAGAGAGTTGTAGTGACCTGCTTGATGTTGTACAGTTAAGTAGGTAGTTTATGGCTCAAGTGTTTTCACTCTCAAAGTCAATCTTATTACGCTTTCCATCAGAAGTAAGTGAGATAGTGAGACACAGCACATTCAATACGAGGTTACACACAAGCACGCAATTCCCATACAGGGAAGAACAGTATAGACAGGTAAATATGTCAGGTAAGTATGTCACATGTCAGGATGTTTGGTGACATTTTGTACCTTGCTTTCCTGTCATGAAGTCTGATACAACACACTCCATATAGTCACTCTCCCCAATATTGGACACGTTATGCCTTTTCAACAACAACAACAACAACAAAACCCAAATGATTTAAGAAATGTGGAGGGGTGGTTCCCCTAAGAAAGGTTACCTAAGGGCTCTCCCAGTGTGAATGCATCTGAGTTGAGTATGGAGATTCCATGTGTCTAACTCTTACTCTCTCCCTTAGGAGAGAAACCATTAGAGGATACTTATTTCTTCAAGTGTTATTACATGTCACCAATCGTCACACTGAAAGAGACTTCCTCTGATAGTCTGTGAGAGCAACATCTACAACATCAAATTCCTTTGAAGATATGGATAAGCAGTCTGAGTGTGAAAATGAGACCATAGATGCTGGTAAGTCTTATACAGGTGAGTGGCACCGTGGCAAATAGCATCCTCTAGCAATCACCAGGGACCCACTCCTCAAAACACCTATTCTTAGGACAGAAACTACTAATCCCCTCCAGCCATGAGATATTTAGGCCAGGTTATGTGGCTGATAGCAGTCTAGAAAATCGCTGTAGCTACATCCGAGGCTGGAGAGAGGACTCAGCAGTCAAGAACACTGGCTACTCTTGAAAATGACAAGGGTATGGTTCCCAGCACCCACATCAGTGGCTTACAATTGCCTAAGACTGCAGGGTCTAGGAGACTAAACACACTCTTCTGGCCCTCACAGGCACCACGTATGCACCTTGCACATGTGCATACCAGCACTCACACATACACATAAGATCAAACTCTTTTTTTTTAAAAAGTCAAAGTTTAGGCCAGCCAGGAGAGGTGGCGTACACCTGTGTGGTCTCAGCACTCAGGGAGGCAGGGGCGAGAAGATCTCTGTGAGTTCAAGGCCAGCCATGTCTACAAAGTGAGTCCAGGACAGCCAAGGCTACACAGAGAAACCCTGTCTCCAAAACCAAACAAAACAGAACGAAAGGTAGGACCAGACACTAAGGCACATGCCTTTATCCCAGCACTTAGGAAGCAGACATAGGTAGATCTCTGTGAGTTTGGAACCTGTGTGGCCTATAAGAGTTCCAAGCCAGCCAAGGGGACATAGAAAGGCCTGCTCTGAGAAAAGCTACCTAATTACGATTGCTAAATTAAACCTAAGTGATGGCAGTGCCTTATATGTACAAAATTCTATACATTTTCATGCAAGGTTCTGTTTATACTTTACAAGGCACCTCGGTAATTTTTATCTCATTTGACACTTCTAAAAAAAAAAAACCTACATCGTCAACATGATGCAGTCAGTGTGATGTGTTGTCAGTCATCATTTCATAAATGAAGACAGTATATGGGGCAGAACAAAATCAAAGTCATGGAGGTAGGTATGATGGCACATGCCTGCAATCTCATCCAGCAGGAGTCTGAGAAAGGATGATTATATGAGCCCAAGAGGTTGGAGCCAAACTAAGCAACACAGGGATGTCTCAAAAACAAAGAGAAACCTAAACTGGTGGGTAGGGAGGGGGACAAAGGTCCTAGAATCATAGATCTGGCACATTTGAGCTAAGTGACTCTGCTCAAGTTAATTTCCTTCCCTCTTCTCTCTCTGAATTTTTATTTCATTTAGTAGTAGCACTGGCATGTGTGTGGATGTATGTGTATCCGTGTGTGTGTACGTGTGCACACGTGCATGTGTATGTGTGCTTACATGCAGTGGGTGTTTGCCATGGCTTCAGCATGGACGTCAGAAAACAACTTTCAAAGGTCTTTTCTCTACTTCTACCACGGATTCCAGACACTGAACTCACTGTCAGGCTGGCATGGCAAGCAGTTTTACCAATTAAGCTGGTCTAAGGTAAACATCTTTCTAAGCCTCACTTTCCTCCTCCATAAAAATGGGACAGAAGCATTCAACTCAAGGATTGTTCTGAGGACCAAGAAGCCATGGACTAGACTCCCAAACACATTACTTATTACTAAATAATGAATGATTTATAAGTGATAAAAGATTATATCCAAGTCCAAGGGTACAAAAATCCAGTCAGACCCTTCTCTTTGAAAAGGGAGGAAGGAGGTTCATGGGCATGAGCATGTATCTGTAATGCTGTGAGGCAGCCAAGGCAGGAGGGTTGCCATGAGTAAGAGCAAGTGTGGACGGCACAACGAGTACCAAACCAAGCAGGGCTACATGGCAAGGAGGGTGGGGTGAGGTTAATCATCAGCTGGTATTTGGAATCTGAATCAACAGAACTTGACTCGGCATAGCACAGTGGATGCTTACACTCTTCCAAGGGTGTTTTGTCACACACACACACAAAAAAAAGCCAGAAGAACACTCACAGTGGAGGGCTGTGGTGAAGGAAGTGTCAGCCAAGAACCCTCAAGTTCCTTTCTCTACCTAATGATAACATGTTCACCCCTTCTCCCCAATTATCTTTACACATATCCTCCACCCACACACCTCCCACCCTCCACCCCAAACACCCACCCACATTCCGCACCCCCACTCTTCCCAAAACCATATTCCAAAGAACCTAACTCAAATAAAATGGGGGTTGGGGGAGGAAGTGTGGGAAAATTGCCAGGGCAGTTCAAGGCCCACTGTTTTTAATGGTTGAAACACTAGAAGAAAACAACAATCCTAAATTTCAACAACAGTAATCTAAAAACAGGTAACCTGTTTGACCAGATGAAATGCTATTTAGGCACTAAGTGATAAGTCTGTGGAAGCTGGATTAAGTTAAAAATGTGGATTGAAACATGGTGTAGATTCAAACATTACGTTTAAGTATGGCTAAAATATATGGTCATTAATACAAAGAGAAAAAGCTGTGTGTAATAGCTAGAACTCTTCACACTGATTTTGGTTCAGCTACTGTGTATGCCACTTTAAGCCTCAGGATAGCACACTTTTTGGGTAATCGCTCTACCTTCCCCCCCACCCCCAATCCTGCTTGAACTACCATTTGTATTGCATGTTATAACTGCAGCATTTAAAAATGCAAATTTCAAATGAATCTATCTGCCCTTTCCTAGCTGTTAGATCTTGAACAAATCAGTACACCTCAGTTGCTTCTTTTGTAAAATGAGGGAGAAGCTGATTAAATGTTAATTCTTAGTGTCTCCAAGTTATTGGAAAAATCATACTTTTAGTTCTCCTGCCTTTGGTGCTCTTTGGAATTTCAGCTCAGACTACTGACCACAAAAGTGTTCATTCATGGACTTTGAAAAATACAATGACAAGTTGAGTGCAATGGCCCACACCTGTAATCCCAGCACTCAGGGAGGCAGAGGCAGGTGGATCTCTGTGAGTCCAAGGCCAGCTTGGTGTACATAGTGAGTCCTAGGACAGCCAAGGCTACACAGAGAAACTCTATGTCATTTAAAAAAAAGAAAGAGAAAAGGAAAAGAAAGACAAGAACATTGCAAAATGCCACTGGAGAACTGTGTAACTGACAAAATCTTCTTTTAAGATTATTTACATTTCCATGAATTTTGGATGCCATAACCGAAGTGCTTCCTTTCTACCACATCCACAGAATTGGCAGTGATTTGGGTGAAAGGTGAGGAGTGTACCAGGAAAGAATTTGTATCTAGAGAGCTGAAGGAAACTGCTGGCACTCTCTGCTATACAGCAAAGCCTGTATACTTCCCTCTCTGCCAGAAACTGCTAAGGCTGTGGACCCATGGCTCACATTATGTCCTAACTGCATGCTCCCTCTTGAGAGAAGCTTTCTCCTCTTCCTGTAATATTTACTTTCCAGTAAGGCTGCCTTAGTGTATAAGAAGTGAGAGGAAGGTTCAAATGCTACGATGGCAGGGGTGCAGTGGTGCTGGCAGAGATCCGTTTAGAGTGTTTGTTCTGACATCTGGCTTATTCCATCAGAAGAGAAGCCTGGGGCAGGTGCTGACTGGGTCTGAGACAGCCCACCATGCTTGGCCCGCCGCTGCCCGTTGTCAAACAGACTCTATAACTTGTCCGCTTTCTGAAGGAGGCTTCCTCTTCCCCAGTATGTGAGAGAAGTGCTGGCTCTCTGGGAAGTTCAAGTATTTTTTTTTAAATTCCGGCATGTGATGACTCTTATTTGCCATCCCCCCAAAAAACAAGCCTGTTTTTTTTGGGGGGGGAGGAGTTACCCACAATTATTATTCTTTGCCTGAAAAAACTTGACCTCCCATTTCCAAGTGCAAAAGCTCTCAGCCAACATTTGCATTGTAAATGTTCATTCTCTAGGCCTCCTGACCCTCCTAGCTGATCACCAGATGGAACAGCCCCAGCACTCAGGGTGAGGGAGCCACATGATACTTTTTCTAGAAACTCCTAGCAGGGTAGGGTTAGGAGGAAGAATTACCTATTTCAATCTGGGCTATATGATATATTGGCAGTAATAATAATAGTTGTTCTGGGCATAGTGCCCCACGCCTCTGTGTGTTCACGATCATCCTATACAGAGTCTATATAGAGTTCCAGGCTAGTCAGGGAAACAGTGGAACCCTGACTCAAATAATAATAGGGGTAGAGGTACTGTGTTGGCTTCATACTGTCAAGAACAAGTGAAGCCATGTGAATGAAGAGTGTAATCCCGTGTCAGCCACGTACTGCCTAGTAATATGGGCTGTGTTATCACAACTAGTCACTTTACATGGGTCCTGATTACATCAACTGATTCTTCGAATTTCAGCGAAACAGTTATAAGCAACTGTCAATACTCTCATTTCGCAGATGAAAAAAACCAAGACTGAAGGTCACATTGTTCTTGGGTGGCTCAACTAGGTTACAGACCCAGAGTGTTAGGCCCTTAAGCCTTACACTCTTTCACCGTGACCTTGCAGTGGATAAAGGATACATTTGGGGCCTTTAGGAGTCAACCAATGAAGTTACTCCCCTGCTAGTCTGTTACTAAAATATGAATGCTTATATAATGACAGCATTTCTCCCTGAACCAATTTCCTCCAAATGTCATTTCCTCCTTCTACAAACAGACTGTACACATCCCTGACTCACATTTGAAGAAATCCATTTCACATTTCAGATTTTCTTTCCCCTGCAGTCAGCCCTGCGGCAATTCCACAGGTCCAGGGATGAATTCCAGCTTACAGTGGAGGATGTGTGAATACTGTAGGCTAAAGAAAATAGCATGAGAGCAACCGAAAGGTCCCATAAGTGCTACCTTACCCAACTATTTCCCAGCAGGCTATGGATTAAGACACAAATAAAACATATGGAGATGGGGAAAAGCATATGTGAGGCATACTGGGGCCTGTCTTCCTATTTAATACACAAGCTGGATCATTTTAAATCATGAAAACACCATGAAGCAAGCTACCCAAATATGTCTCCAGAACCCAGATTGAATCAGTGCTTTATTTCTCACAACTTATTGAAGAGACCCCCATCAATAGGATGCAGGGCACACAAACCCAGAAGCAACCAAAACTGAGTCTGCACATCCTCCACCCCCACAGCAAACAAAAAGAGAGAGAGAGAGAGAGAGAGAGAGAGAGAGAGAGAGAGAGAGAGAGAGAGAAGAGAAGTAACTGCTAGCTCCAAAAGGCTGAATGGTTTACATTGACTTAATTATCCGCAGACATAAGAGCAAATTTCATCACCATCCACCAAATTTTACTCAGCATAAAACACATAGAAAACATGTTACTGGCCACTAAGAAAAATTCATACAATAACTTGCTTTCAGGGCCTGTAAAATTTAGAAACGCTATTTCTTCCACGAAGTCTCTCAGGTACACTGGTACTTGGCCATCTCTGCATTCCCATCATGGATTTACAGATTTAGTAGTTTCATTTAGCCAGCCGCCCAGCACTGGTTTTAGTGCCTCTCTTCCCTCTGGTTCCTCACCCTGCTGGGAATACCCTGAGTTTAGGAGTCAAATTATTCTAACTTTGACTTCTGACTGAGAGGAGCAAGGACTCTTGACTGGAAAGGAGCAAGATGCAAAAGCTTTCAGGCCAGATGAATGCCTGGGAGGCAGCAATGAGTAATGAGTCTAGAATCGCAACAGCCAATCCTTAGGAACTTTTACAGAAAGGCTTGATGGGTAGCCAGAAGTAGGTCTTTTAGAACTTTGCAGCATTTCCTTGCAAAGGGAACTCTTAACTCTTATCAGTTTCATCAAGTGACTATTTGTCAAATTCCAGCTGGTTTGCCTGATTGTCCCTGCCCACTACAGGAGCAAAAAGGTAATGCTCATTTTACATTTCTTTCAAAAGATTATTTGGGTAGCCCTTCCCGTGTGATTAGAAGACAGCATTAGAAAGGGTGTCAGAAAAGCCTGGTTTTAACAATAGGAACTAGAATCAAGTCCTTTCCCTGAGCCTCAAAAGAAGATGTAAGGACTGACCTGGTAGCACTGGCTTCAACCTGGGTTGTCTTTACCTGTAACAGTAACAGCTGGAAATTAGAGCAAATCCTTTTGTGAGAGCAGAGAAATGTGGTGCATTTACCCACCAACTCAAAGATAACCTCTTGCTTTCATCTTTTCCTTCCTCCTCTGCCTTTGGTCTTCTGCAGTATCTCCTTACAGTCTTGGAAATGATGGCTGTGGGGCCAACCTGAGCCTTAGAAGTATTAGTCTATGTTGTTATAGTTGTTGAGTCCTTTGCTTCAGCTACACAAGAGACCAAGGGAACCTGGCAATGAAACATGCTTCTGGTCTTAGCTCCTCATGTGTGCATCGCAATAGACCCCTAAGCCTTGGAGAGTGTGGACATTAGTTGCTTTATAGTCTTGGGGCTATTTGTCTCCCCCAATACACATTCTCAAAGTAGATCTTCAAACTGACCCTGTAAAAATACTATGCTTTCCACTGAAGCCTTTTAGCTGCAGAATTGTATCAGGCCTCTGGCAAACGGAAATGATCAAGAGCTCGATTTGTAACACAGAAATCAGTTTCAACTTGAGTCTCAAAGTTTCTTAATGATGAGAGACTTTATAGAAGAATAGGACTTGAAGATTCATGAAGTAGAAAATAGAAATATGAATGGAATTCCTGTCATCCACACAGCTTCTAAACATCCGCAGCAATGCTTACATTCCCTTTGCTGTGGAGGCATCAGAAATCTTTGGAGCAGAGACAGATAGGAAGAGAGGAAGAAGGACAACATGATGGGTTAGCATGGAGAAGGAATCACATATGCCTGGAGAAAGGACTCCAATAATGGCATGGAAAGGCCCAGATGAAGAACACACACACACACACACACACTAATGAACAAAGTCTCAGATGGCTCTTGACCTGAAGTATCCAACCAGGACGTGCAGAGACCACTGGACCAATGAAACATCTGCATGCAGACAACAAATCCATCAAAAGGAAAACTCCCAAGAGAAAGAACAAACTGATGACTTGGGGAAACATCAATACTCTACGTCATCAAACTGACTTTGGGAAAACAAAGACACTATATATGCCTGACCCTAAAAAATGATGCTGTTGCACTGGCTGTGTTGCACATTAACTTTCAGCAATACAGAATCCAAGTGCCTTTTGTCAAGGGGAAGAGAGAAGACACACCTGTGATAGGGGACAGTATGACATCATTTTGCCATGCTAAGGATTTTTTTTTATGCTTTTGGTACCTATTTCAGTAATAGTTACTGGAATACAAAGAGAAGTCTCAAAAATGGCCAGTATGGTTAGTAAAAACTACTAATGTTACAGCAGAAATCAAACAAGAGTCAGGTGGAGGACCACAGTTTTACAGAATAGAGCCACTGTAAATTACTAGTTGTCATAACCTTGGTTGTCAACAATTTCCTGGCACGTGTTTCTTTAATGTGTCTCTAGGTTACTGTAGACTTCAGAGAGTTTGCAATCCATTGTTTAATGACATTTATAAACTAGCATGTATTCAAATATATTGAAGGAGCTGTGGTCCTATACTCTACCATTTTTTTTATTGAATGTTGGAAAATAGTTAAAATTATGAGGCAGTTGTTTGAGTTTACAGCACTTCAAGCTAAAAAAATAAAAATTAAGCCATACAAAAGGAGGAGGATTTAATCCTGATCAGTTGTTTATATCCTAGCTGCCTCTTGTACATTAGACTGAAGACACCATGTGCTAGAGCCCTGCTTTGACTGCCCTCCTGATCCCAGCATTTTCTGAAGGAGTGAAGGAGACACAGTGAAGTATTTTTCTTAAAGCTCAATTTAATCTTCTGTAATCTTGACTGCAAGAATCAGAAGGATGAATGCTGGAGCGCGGTGGCACACAGCTGTGATCCAAACTCCCAGTGAAGCAGAGGCATTCGGATCTCTGAGTCCGAGGCCATCCTGTTCTACAAAGAAAGTCCAGGATAGCCAAGGCTACACAGAGAAACGCTGTCTCTAAAATCAAACAGACAAAAAAGGGTGTCTTGAACAAATAACGTCTGTGGGTGCACAGTTACAATCTGCGCAAATGTATTTTATAAATGTATATATGTATGTACTTAACATACATTAGATTACATATATTCATTTATTGGGTTTCCTATACAGTGTAGTATGCTAATGATGTGTGGTAAAGAGATATACTTATTTTGACATAATACATTTCGTATTTTCTACACAACTGTTTTAAATTAAAACTGTTCAGCCAGATGAGCTTTAAAAACTTTATAACTAAGTTATCACTTTTCCCTTCTTATTTGTTTAAATTCACACATGGTTTCTAAATTTAGAGCAGCCTACTGAAAGACTGGGTATTTTTTCCTGAGACCGAGAGTTGGATTATCAGCATTTTAGAGCTAGAGAAAACAAAGTTAGTCTAGCAGGCAGAATCCCAGACTCAGAAATCCTGAGCAGCTTCTATGTCTTGAATGCACACTGTATCAGGCAGACTGCTATTTGTGTTAATATTTAGAATGATACAGTCTGCTGCTGGGAAATGCACTTCACCATGGTGGCTGCTGAACACAAAGATCTAGCAGTTTCCCACCAGTCTTGATCTGCAATCTTTCAGTAGCTGTTTGTTCCCCTGGAATCAATTGTTGCAGACCAGTGAAAGTTTTAGAAACAATGTGTTCTTTTTCAGAGAATAGATTAAAAAGAATTTGTGCTAGTATGCTATTCAGAAATAACGTGTTCCACAAAAAACGCCAGTAGTTCAATTATGAGTGTGACAGAAAAGAATCTAATATTTAAATTTCAGTAGGTCATAATTTATCTGAGCTGTTAGCTCCCTAGGACTTACAAACAAATCCTTTTTTCCGTTTTGAAATGGTGATGTTTATGACAGCAATTGCAGGGTCACTTTCAAGGTTACCCCTTAAAGTGAATCCTAGGTAGCTTTTCTCCAATGCAGCCAACATCACAGAACCCATTCATTCCATGAGCACCAGGGCAATCCCTCTAGTCCCTTAAGTATTTGAACTGTCTTAAACTGTTATCTTTCAGTAGGTAATAACCAGACTTGTGTAAGAGGCATATTGGCTGTGCATTTGCACAAAGGTAAAAACCCTTTCTATCACGTGTTCTCCAAGCTCTTGCCCAGAATTGTGGGGGATATTAGATACAACCATCCCTGGAATTCAAGGTCCAGGAATCATCTATAATGCCCATCATTTTTAAATTCTTTTTTCTTTCCCTTAATTTACATCTCCTCTTACTAATGTTTAGTTATCACTTTTCTTCCCATTGACAGAAAGCATATATATTTGGTACAGTTTATATTTATTTGCCTTACATTTTTAAAACTTAAACACTGGTTGTCTTAGCAACTCCATAGTACATCAGAACAGAACCTTGGGGATGCTGAGGGCATGGAGTTGGCTTCGTAGCGGAAGGGTACATTTCTTTTTAGCATATTAGATGCCCTGAGTTCAATCTCAATCACCACAGAGAAAGCAAAGAAAGAAAATGAGCAACATTTTTAAGAGTTCTAAATGCTTGAGTCCCACACCCAAAGGGAAAGTTCAGGGTTGTTCTGAAAGTAACTCAGGCAACTAGCGTGTAGCCAGTCTAGGAAGTACCTGATCTGGATAAATATCTTGTAATATTTGGCTCCATCTCTGAGTATCCCGCTTGTTAACCCATTGCTTCTAGATTTGGACCTATACATTCTTATTTTTTCAAAGATTTTGATATTACATGAATGAACATTTGGCCTCCAAGTATTTACATGTAAGTACCTCACCTGAATGAGTGCATGTGGAGGTCAGGAGAGGGCATCAGGGCCCCTGTAACACTGAGTTTTAAATCATTGACAGCTGCCAAATACATGCAGAAAACTGAACTTGAGTCCTCTTAAAGAACACTGAATGCTCATAATCTAATTGCCTCTCCAGCTCCAACTTATTTGTTTTTTGACATGGGGTTTGTCTGTGCAGCCCTGGCTGCCCTGGACTCACTTTGTAGAGCAGGCCGGCTTCAAATTCACAGAGCTCCGCCGGCCTCTGCCTCCCTGAGTGTGCCACCACTGCCAGGCTCAGCCCAAATTTTGAAGTCTTATTTTGACCAATCTTTTTCCCTTCAATTTCTTGTAAACTTAAAAAAATATATATGTAGTGTAGTTTTTGCCTGACTTATTTTATTTTATCTTTGGTTTTTGAGACAGGGTTTCTCTGTGTAGCACTAGATGCCCTGGAACTAGCTTTGTAGATCAGGCTGGCGTTGAACTCACAGAGATCTGCCAGTGTCTGCTTCTCAAGTTGCTTGGAATAAAGGTGTGCACCCCCACTGCCAGGAATTTGACATTCTTTAAAAAGCCATTCATCACTAACTTGTTCACTTCTCTACCTGTTCTTGTGCTGTCGCTGCCATTCACAACTAGAATTGTCTTTAGGTCCACAAATATCATGCACTTTCTCACAACTAGAATTGTCTTTAGGTCCACAAATATCATGCACTTTCAATTGTTCATTGAAGTGTTGTTGGACCTAGTAAGTACTTTAAAGAAATGAGCCGATCACTCTTTTACCATCAATGACAAATGGTTATAGATTGCTGTCCTTATATTAGCTGCTAATATCTAAGGCCTTTTCCTTATCTTCCTGTGTTTTAGTTGCTGTGCCTGAAGAACCTGCTAAAGAAAGGAGACGTAAACATGGTATTAATTCTTCTGTAGTTACAAATAGGAGATCGTCTTATACACCTGGTATACTTTCAATAATTTTTTGATATATCAATGTTGTAGCTTTAAAATTTGGTATCATACTAATGTGTGATTATCTTTTGTCTTTTTAGGTTGTTCTGTCCTTAAAAGTGATATCAAACAGCAGCTAGCCAAAGAACGCAGAGAAGAACAAAAACGTCAGCAAGATGGTATGCATGTTAGACATTCCTCTTTATATACAAGTTATATATTTCTCACTTGGTTTCATTGACTTTGCCTATATGGCATATGCTATCTTTTATGTTATATGATGTGTTTTATGATAGGTCATGATTTTATTATATAAAATATTATATGGATTGGGAGGGGAGGGGGAGGGGGCTACAGCTGGGATACAAAGTGAATAAATTATAATTAATAAAAACAAAATTAAAAAATTTAAAATAGATATTATATTGAATTAGGGCCATTTATTAACCTACACCAAGAAGGCTCATGAGGAAACATAAGGTATCTGAAATCGGAGGTCTGGAACATTCTTTGACAATTGTAGGAAAAAGGAGGGTTGGATTTCAGGGAAAATGGGACTTGGTATAAATTAAGAATTCTACAATTTGGGAAAATGCATTGCAACTACATGTATTTCTTCTTGGATCTAAATCAACTGACAAAATAAATGCTCAAATTTATTCAAGTGGAATATAAGTGATTTTTCATTGCAATGGCAGAGAGAGATAGTATTGTGTCAGGGAGAATATTTTAAGACTGCACAGATATGAATCCTCTGGTTGCACTCAGAGAAAATCCAAGTAGTAAAACATGCTTTTCTACTATTGGGTACACTTTTAAGTCTATTCGTGTAGCACCTGCTTGTTTAATAGCATCTGGAGAAATGAAGACTTTGAAAGACGTTTCAGAGTTAGAAAGAAGCAAGGTATAGAATTTAGCCCATGTGTTCTTTAATTTATATTATAAAAGACAGCATATTTTTCTGAAACAGTTTGACTTTAGCTCACACTAGCAAAAAGAATGCATGAGAAAAAAACCATTTCTTCCTACTTTGGAATTTTAGTTCGGATAGGCCAAGAGTCATCTGGATTAGACATGCCAGTTCTTCACAGTTCAGTGAACACCTAATGAAAGGTGGTTTTTCAATGAGCACATATGTGTACACACATATGAACTGTATATGTTACTTACTAGAGCAGGTTATATTGTCTTAAGAATGATAATGAGATAGACTTTGTTTTTTCCTCCTGTGTGTGTAATGCGGAAACCTTTTCTTGGCTTTAACACCATGAAAATGTACTTGGACTATTTCAGCCAACAAAGAAAAACAGCTTTTTGAAAAAGAACAAAAGGCTAAGATGCAGTACGAAAAACAATTATTAAAAAAACAGTGCAAACTGAGGGAACAGAAGGAAAAGGACGAGCAAAGACGAGTATCAGCAGAAGAAAAAAGGAAACAGAAGCAGGCGGAAGAAAAAGTATGCAACTTTAGATTCTGTCTTTGTGGTGTCGACATCGTGTGCGTCTTAAATACTTAGTCCTTTTCTGTGTTTACTGGCTCTGTAGAAAGGAAGGGAACAAGCTCTCCTCTCACTATTTTCTTTCATTTTCTTTACTCTCAGTCCAACACTAAATTCAGCAAGGAAAGAGGAAGCTTAAATATACAGAAACTGAACCCTGTTGTACTTCAGAACACAACTCACAGTGTACCTTGGTTTGTGGTTAGCTCAGAACTATTCTCTACCGTCTGCATAAAGACCCCAAACCCAGCACCCATCTGACAGGGTTATTTCTCCCAACTTAAGCAATCTTTTAAATGCATGAGAGAGTATGAACCATTAAAGACAGTTTGAGAATCAACAAATATAAACTAGGAAACAATACAGAGTGAGGGAGGTTCCCTGACAGACAGAGTCAGCCCAAGACAGTCCCATCTTAGTAAAAGAGGAAGCTGAGAAAGAAAACGAAGAACAGAATAGAAGCAAATGTCAGTATAGACAGAAATGGAACCAGAGGCACTGCAGGAGAAAATGCTACAGGGCATCAACCTCAAAAAGCCAGTGAGGGCGAGGCCCAGCCAGAGCCTGGTTCATGGACATTGTAAATAGGCTAATGTCTTTCTCTTTGGCTTAAGAGGAACAGGCCATTTACTACATACAAGCAGGGGTTCTAGGTTATAACCATACATGGTCCTTGGTTGGAGAGACAGTCTCATAAAAGACCCCTGTGCCCTGATATATTTGGACCTTGCAGAGCTCCTGACCTCTCCAGGTCATACTAACTCCCCCTTCTTTCATATGATTCCCTGCACTCTGCCAAAGGGTTGGTTATGTTTCTTAATCTTTGCTTTGATACCCTGCTAGGAATGGTAGCTCAGTATCCAACTGGGTACCCTAGTAAGGGGAACAGGCACTATTTTGGACACGAACTCAATGGCTGGCTCTTTGACCTCCCCGCCCCCCCCACGAGGGAGGAGCAGCCTTGCTAGGCCACAGAAGAGGACATTGCAGCCAATCCTGAAGAGACCTGATAAGCTAGGGTTAGATGGAAGGGGAGGAGGTCCTCCCCTATCAGTGGAGTTGGAAAGGTGCAGAGAGGAGATGAGGGAGGGAAGGGGGGCATAGGGAAGGAATGTGGGAGGGGGCTACGGCTGGGATACAAAGTACATAACCTGTGATTAATATAAAATAAAAATGAAAACAAAAAGAGGAACAGGCCAGGCACTGTAAAGACACTGTTGTTGTATAACATCTGCTGTTAGGAAATAGAAAACCTCTGGGCCCGAAGTTGATTTCCTCACTGGAACATAGTCCGTGGTATATTACAGTATGGGGGATGGAGGTGGAATGAGAAACACCTGAGCAAAGAACTTCTTTCTAAACATGTACCTATTCTACCACAGAGTGACCTGGGATTTGTGGGGCTGCTATCCTGAGCAGTTGAGGTTGCAGCTGAGGTCAAGATAAGCACATTGCTTGCCCTAAAAGAAATGCTTACTTAGTACCAAGATTTAAGCTGTTATAGATATGAGCATAATAGAGAACTTTGGTATACATTTGACTTCTAGGCATGTCACCTTTTCCTGCTCCTTTCCACAAAGAATAAAGTAATTACAAAACATATCATATGAGATGGTAAAATAAATGCTTAAGGGACTCAAGAAGTGAAAACTGAGATATGGTTAGCGTGCATGAAAGTACACCTCTCAGTCTTTGCACAGTTGCTTCAGAATTTTGTCTCTGAGTTTCCTACTACTAAAAGAGAAAAAAAAATGGGAGCATAGCCAATTCTTCAACGTAGTAGCCATGAAAAACAACAAATACCCCGACTTATTTGGGGAACAGCACTGGTATTCACTGATGAAACTGAAATTTTTCTCCAATTATTTTAACCCTTTTTTAACTACTTGGAAAAAATGTGCTGATGGAGTTAGTTTTAGGAACCATAATTGAACATTGTGATAATATAATAACCATATAAAATGCTCTGACACTTCTTTTTAAATAGAAAAAATTTAAGGCAGTTGTCTCTCGTACACTGGAGCGATGTAATCGTGTTGATCAACATCAGAAAATCTCGTCATGGGAGAGTGGTGCAACCAAAACTAACACATTTGGTAGGTAAATCTGGTAAGGTGTTACATTGAAGTTTATTAATGTCCATGTTAGCTCTCAGTTGTTGGTAGAAGGCTAGATCTGCCGCACAATCTATTCTTTATGTCCTAGATGAAAACATTCTACATAAATTTATATCATCTGCCAAAGTAGAATAGATCACATTTTACAATAGACATTAATTCAGACTTTACATAAATTTACATTCAGCACAAAAATGATGAATAACTACATTGACTTTTCTGTTTATGTTTGTTTTTAATAAACTAATCCAAGGCCTGAGCAATAGTTCACTCAGTAAAGTACTTGCCTTTCAAGCTATAAAACTTGAGTTTACCCACCAGAACCCACTTAAAAATAACTCAAGTGTAGAGATATAAACCCATAATTCTAATGCTGCAGAGACTGATTTGTAATAGCTCTTGACTGTTATTTCTTGAAGTTTGGCAATGAAAACAGTTTGTGACTCAGTCACTCGGCTAATCAGCCTACACCTCTAGGGCTATATTCATCACATCATCAATACAAGGAATTTTCACATGACACGACAGTGCTAAGATGTACTTTATTTTACAAGTATCAAAAAAAGGAATTCTTTTTACTGGCTAACCCTCAGTATCTTGAGTTCTGAGTATCTTGAGTATCTAAGAATATTTCAGATAAAATGGGAAGTATTTACACAAAGCCAATTGTTTTCTCTTATAATTTTGTTATATTGTGACATCTATAGCAAATATAATTTTTTGGTTTAAATATAGTTAGAATTAAATTATCCATTATTCTTAGACTCTATAATGGACTATGTCTAAAAATAAGTTACATATTCCCAATTTAGAAAGATTGGTGTTGTCAATATTAGACATTTTTCATATTAATTTTTATCATTTTTATCTGTTTTTGAGTCAGTTTCTATGTGTATCCTTGACTGTTCTGGAACTCACTCTGTAGACCAGACTGGCTTCAGACTCACAGAGATCCACCTGCCTCTGCCTCCTGTGCTAGGATTAAAGGGTTCCACCACAGCCCATGATTTTTCTCATTCTCTAAGTAACTTTATTCTCTCTTCAAATATAATAATTTTTTAATTATTAGAGTTGTAAACTATGAAATATTTGAAATTAAATAAATAAATTCTTACAAGCAAGAGTTGACCAGATTTTTAAACTGTTTAATAAAAGAGTGAGTCACTTCTGAAATTTTAAGTAGTTTCTAGGAAAGTAATATTCCTTTGCATTTGATGTTTAGGAAAAGCAGAAAGAAGGTCATCTCTGATTAGAAAATACAACAATTCCAATGTTGGTCAACAAGAGGACAACAAGCCTAGTGAGTTGTTATTTCTAAGAAAAGGTTCTAAGTACTGATTTAAAGAAGTGTGTTTATAGCCAAAGACTGGGCAATGTGTAGGGAGTCTTGTGGAAAACTGGGAGAAAAGAGAAAATGATCTGGAGGTGATCAACATTAGAAAAACTGGTAGCACCACAAAAAGACCAACAGAGCCAACTAACCAGGATCCAGAGGGGCTTGCTGAGACTGAAACATCAACCAAGGACCATGCATGGACTGGATCTAGACCTCCTACAAAGATGTAGTAGATGGACAGCTTAGGCTTCATGTTGGTCCTCTAAGGGAAGTGAGTCTGCATTCGACAGGGACTCACTTGCTAGCTTTTGATCACTTCCCCCTGGTGGGAGTGCCTTCATATGTCATAGGGGAAGATGAAATTAGATGAACTGTGGTGGAAGAAAAGGGAAGGGGGGAGGAAAAGATGGTGGGACTGGGAGGAGGGGAGGAGGGAAAGGGCTACAAGAATATAAAGTGCATAAAATAAATAAGAAAAAAATTACAAAAAAAGAAATGTGTTTAGCTCAGGTCTTCTGTTGCTTTAAAAGTTGTTCAAGAAAACATACATATGGGTAAAATTATACAAACTGAGCAGGTTGTGTTTAGGAATATAAATATAAATGTATATTTGTATGTACATGTACCAAAAATAAATGAAAAGAGAGGTTATGAATATGAAAGAGCAAGAAAGGAGAATGTTTGGAGGGAGGAAATGAGGCATCTATCCTATAGTCTCAAAAATAAAAGAAACAGTTTTGTTGGATTGCTTGGTTGGTTTTTCAAGACAGGGTTGCTCTGCGTAGCCCTGGCTATCTTGGAACTCATACTGTAGACAAGGCTGTCCTGCCTCTGCCTTCTGAGTGCTGGGATTAAAGGTGTGTGCCACCACTGTCTGGCTAAAAATAAAAATAAAAAATAAAGTCATTCAAGAAACTGCCATCCAAATTACCTCTTCTTGAACTAAAATTATTACAAAAATAAAGGACAATGGTAGGAGTAAAATAATCTTATCTTTCCATGAGATACAAAATTCCTGGCATAGACAGAGAGTCTAGAGTAAAGGTGAAGAAAGAAATTAGACAATGTTCGTGTAATTACATTTGTACTGAAGGACTACCTTTTATGTAATCTTTTTAAAATTATCATTTATTACTATTTATTCCATTTGTATCCCGGCTGTGGCCCCCTCAATCATCTCCCACCAATCACACCTTCCCTCCCTCTTCTCCCCTATGCCCCTCCCCTAATCAACTGATAGAGGAGGTCCTTCTCCCCTTCTAACTGACCCTTGTCTATCAGGTCTCATCAGGAGTGACAGCACTGTTTTCCTCTGTGGCCTGGCAAGGCTGCACCCCCGCCCCCAGGAGGACTTGACCAGAGAACCTGTCACTGAGTTCTTGTCAGAGAAAGCCCCTGCTCCCCTTACTAGGGACACCACTTGGAGACTGAGTTGTCATACGTTACTTATGAACCTGGGTTTTAGGTCCTCTTCATGCATGGTCCTTGGTTGGGCTATCAGTCTCTGCAGGGCTCCAAAGGTTCAGGGTTTTTGTTTTGTTTAGTTTTGTTTTGTTGGTCTCCTTTTGGAGCTCCTGTACCCTCCAGGTCTTTCTTTCTCCCCTTCTTTCATAAAATTCCATGCACTCTGCCCAAAGTTTAGCTATGAGTCTCAGCCTCTGCTTCTATACTTCAAACAGTAGAATTTTTCAGAGGCTCTTTGTAGTAGGCTCCTGTCCTGTTTCCTATCTTCTGCTTCCAATGTCCATAGCGTTTGTCCTTCTGAATGAGGATTGAACATCTTCCCTAGGGTCTTCCTTGTTGTTTAGCTTCTTTAGGACTGTAGATGTTAGTACATTTATCCTATTTTATATGGCTAATATCCACTTATGAGTGAGTATATTTTTGTTTCTGGGTTACCTCACTCAAGATGATCTTTTCTAGTTCCCACCATTTGCCTGCAAATTTCATGATTTCTTTGTTTTTAATAGCTGAGTAGTAACTACTACAAAGGAATACTCCTTCCGGGCTTGTTCCCCTCTGGTTTGCTCACATAGGTTTCTTATGGAGACCATACCATATATCAATCAGAAATCAAGAAAATAGCCCACAAACATGCAAGCATGCATGCCTGCAAGCTAAACTAACAGAGGCAATTATTCAACTGAAGGCCCATATTCCCAGGTGTCTCCAGCTGTGTCAGGGTAACCAGTGTACACAGTGATCCACACTGCTACAGAAGACCTTAGTTAATTTAGTCAGATTAAATACTCTGGGGAGAGAGGTAATGTGTGCTAGGGATCTTCAGAAATATAAATATTTATTTGAGCAAAATATGGATTAAAAAATTTCACTTTTATCAAGAGTTTTGTTTGATCCCAGGTAGCAGTTGGCAGTGAGTTTTGGGCAGTGGACACGGCCATTGTGTCTGTCAAAGGTCTTACCTGTGGAATTCCTTGTGAAAGTTGATTTGTTAGAGGCAGTCTCTTTTCCAAGTGTGAGTTCTACTGTAGAGACATAGGGTAGGAGATACTTCTGATATATCCTGCATTTCTTCCTTCCTTGGAGTTACTGTGTTATGCAGTGGCCTTTCCTCCTCCTCCAGATATTTCTGACAGTTTAGTCATATGACAATTTCATTGTTCATGTCCATTCTCGCATTTTTGTGTGTGTGAAACTTCAAAATGAATGTTTTTATTTGAACTCATCATATATGGTTTTAATAGTTTTTAGTGTGAGAAGATGTTCTTTGCTAACTCTGTTAAAACAGTCAAGTGTGGAGGATTTTACATAATCTCTAGGCCTGGCTCAGCAGTTAAGAACATTTGCTGCTCTTGTAGAGCATCCACAAGGCAGTTCACAAGTGTCTGTAACTCCACTTCCAGGGGATCCAACATCCTTTTCTGGCCTCTGAGGGCACCAGGCATGCATGTGGACACACAAACACACCCCCCCACACACAGGCAAACACTCATGCACATAAAATAAAAATAAATATTTTTAAGCTGTGGTGGATATTTTGAAATACAGTGTGATCCAAATAGAAATGTTTTGCTACAAGCATCTGCTTTATATGGCCAACTTATTTTTATTTGTAGTAAACCACTAATATTACAAGAATTCTGTTGCTATTGCTTCTGTAATACTAAATTTCTGATATTCAACTTTATGTCTCTGTTGCATTTCACTGAATAATTCCTATTTTGTGTGAAATTAGTACAATTTCATATTAAACAGCTACTTTTCTCTGTATTCATACTGTGTACACGGAATGTTTTTATCTGGTCTAATTATTACCTTTATATGGAATTTTACTCTCTGTCTTCATTCACTTGTAGGCAAAAATGTTTTCCATTATGTTAGCATACCAGTGTGTACTAGTGAGGATTGCGAGGATTCTACAATGTTTTTTACCTCATCAGAAAATATTCCAGTTGCAGCAAACTTAGGAATAACATCCACAAAGAAAGCAGAAACACCTCTCAAGGAAGATGTGGAAGTACCAACAGAGGTGAATACAGAAATCCCACCCAAGATGAACATGGAAGTATCCTCTCCGACAAAAATGGCAGGAACATCTAAAGCTAATGTGGAAGTAATACTCCAGAACATGGAGGACATCTCTGAAGTTAAGGTGGACTCTCCTCCCAAGGTGAATATTGAAGTACCCACTGATGTGAACATAACAAGACAACCTACATCAAATGTTGACGAGCTCCCCACGGTGAGTGTGAATGCCTCAGTAAGTGCTGGACCAACCCCCATTGTGAGTGAAGATTCATCCCTGAGTATGGGATCATCCTCCTTTTTGAGTGTCGAAATATCTCCTGTTGTCAGCATGGATGCCTCACCTGAGGCAAGTATAAATACCTCAAATGAATTAAGTACGGACTCAGCAAATGTAGAAGTAGCCTCAGAAGGAAATACAGCTCTTCAGGCCAGTGGGGAACTACACCTTGAAGCAAGTGCAGAAGGACAGCCTGAGACAAATGTTGAAGCATCACCAAAGGTGAGTGTGCAAACACAGCTTAGGCAAGGTGAGTGCAAGAGCACTCCTTGAGGTGATGTAGAAGTTTCATCTTAGGCAAGTGGGAAAATGCCTCCCAAGACATAAAAACTTCTCCCAATGCTAAAGGGAGAGACTCTTCAGAGAGTTGTTAAGCAGTTAAGGTGACAGGTTTCCATACTTTGTAGAAAAAGGTTTTTGAGGAACGTTCTGGACCATCCAGTGAAATTTAAAAATAGAACTAGATTTAAAGTAGATTTTTAAAATGTATTCTTGTCATACACTTGCATTGTGTAACTTCTTAGCCTAGAAAGAAAAAGTATCTAATTTTCACGAATTAGAAGAAAATTGACAGTTTCAGGAACTATGACACTTTTATTCAGAATCTTTTCTTATGAAAGATAGGTACAGTATAATAATTGCTAGTAATGTTTTATATGTTTGAATTGGTATGCTCAGAACCCAGAAATGGACAAAAGGAAAATAAACTGTACCATCAAGAAACAACCCTCATGCCTCATATTATGTTACAAATGGCCATCGTCTCCTTTCCTTGGGTGCTACCCGCCTTCTCCCTTGAAGACTGTGTAAGTAACCTATTTGGAGTTACACCTTATAAGCATGTCACTGGAACAAATGTCATCCTGGTATTTCCTACATGAAATAAATAGCATGAAGGGTAAGAAATTGCAAGTAGGAAAAGTGAAGTAGCATTACTTTGTCCATTAAAAAATTTCCAGTTTATAATTACAATGCATTGCATTAGATAAAATTATATACTAAAAAGTAACCAGCACACATTTGTTGCTTTTTTTTTTACAGCAGACAGAATCAAATGATCCATCCACCATCCTCTCTTCATGTTTCAACAAGGGTATCAACAAAAACTCCTCTGTCTTATAAAATAACCCCATTTCAGAATGTTCTGTGTGTGCCAAAACCATTCAATGTGATAAAGAAAAAAGACGCCTTTCAAAAGCATATGATCAAAACGGGTAAATTCTTTCTCTAATAAATTTATGTTTACAACACAGAAAACCTTGAAGTACTTGGGAATCATCATTTTATTCCCTAATTAACAGGACGGTGGGGAGTGGTCTTTCTTTTAGATAGAGAATTAACCAAGCACTGGTTCACTGGAATGCTTCTTCTCTGCTTGCTTATCCATCTCCCTGTTTGGAAATTTTAGTTTTAGAACAATTGTTAAAAGCATAAGTTAAATTACAGAGATGGTCTATGATCCTTATGGACCCTTCCAATTCAGATATTGGCTTGTTCTTACAGAGTTCATCTAGCATCTAGCTACTTGTGGAAGAGTAAGTTTTTATCAGATGTAAGCCAGTTTCACCATACATATATGACATGTGGCATGTCATGACTTGTGCTATATCCATTTTCTTAAAAGTCCATACTGTTACTTTGCTTGTTCACATGCATTTTCACACATGCCAAAGCTAATTGGTCTCAAACATTCTAGGAAATTTTGTTTTTATAAGAAATTACAGTGAATTCTCTATATCAAATTACCTTTTATTATGAACGAGTTTTTCTTGTTTTCTTGAAATTTTCATTTCTGCATAGTTTACCTAAAACAACAAATAGGTATAGAAATTAAATATTCTAATATACTTCCATCTTGAGCAGGACATGGTAACACACACCTTCAATTCAGCATTCAGGAAGGAAAGGCAGGTGGATCTCTGTGAGTTCATGGCCAGCCTGGTCTACAGAGTGAGTCCAGGACAGCCAGAACAAAACAAATAATAAGACTCTGTCTCAAACTAGATATATAATATTATTATAAGTAATAAATATATATTATATTTGATATTTAGTTAATATACCTCATTTTACTGATAGTCTTGGCTTCTTTTGTTACCTACAGCTATCCACATGTATATAGACCACATGTATATAGACTTGTCAAAGTTTAGGTAAACAGCAATAAAAATGATGCACACATTCCACATGTCAGATATGGTTTGAATGGTTGAGTAGTTAATATATTTACTCCTCATTTGGATTGGGCAAAAACTTGGCTTCAGCATATTTTAATCTTTCCTCATTAAGTCCCTGATTTACCTGTCTCTGAAGAGTTAAACCCAAGCAGAAGTGCATCCTTGCATTCTGAATATTTGAATATGTATTTTTTGGAAGTCGACTTACTAATTCTATCCTTAGGGAGGAGTTGAGGTTTTGAACTATTTACCTAATTAGCATGTGATGAATTTTGACCTGTGCTCATATTTTTTTAATGTTTGGGGAGGGGTCTCATTCCCTTCATTGTGGAGTTGAGAGGAAAGAAGTTCCCTAATCAACTGTTTCATATGTTTCTCTAAACTAGAGCCTGGTAATAAAAATGCGACATGCAATGAAGCTGCCATGAAAGCGTTGTTAGAGATACACCATGTTGTTTATGAACAAAAAGGGAAGAAGGACACAGAGAGAATCATGAAGGAGACAAGACAAAGGTCAGTACAGATTAATCCCTTCTATTCCCAAACCTTGGTGGGAGTCCAAACTTTGAAAATTTGCCCTCAAATTCCAAGTTTCCAAATGGCAATTAACTTTCTCTTCAGTAAGAAGTGCATCATTGCCTTCTAATCAAGTATGTGTGATAAGAAAGAAAGAAACATTTGGAGGTGGTGGTGCAAGCCTTTAATCCCAGCACTGGGGAGGCAGAGGAAGGTGGGTATCTGTGAGTTCGAGGCCAGCCTGGTCTACAAAGTGAGTCCTGGACAGCCAAGGCTACCTTGAGGAAGTCCTGCCTCAAAAAACCAAAACCAACCTACCACATAAACAAACAGCACAAAGAAAGAAAATAGAAAACACTTAGAAAGTTAACAGCCTGATCAGATTAGATCAAAACATCTCCACACATCCTCTTCAGTCTCCACACGTCCTGCACCATTAAGGTGTGCTAGGAAAATGGAAAAAGAAATCAAAATTGTGTCCAGGATTCCATCACAGCAGCAGCACCTAGGTGAACATATGACATTTCTGTTTGCCTTCTCTGGAAGGACAAAGAGATAGGGACAGTGGGGGGTTGAGGAGACAGATAGACAGACACAGACAGATATTGAAATTGATCTCTATGTCACCAAGGTCTCATTTAGCCAGAGTTACACCTAGAAGATTGTTCCATTGGCAACAAGTATTAAGTTCAGCCTTGTTCCTTTGAATTTGAAATGTTCTTGCTCTCCTGTCTTGCATCTCAGTTAATGTTTTATCTTGTAACATAAAGCTGTGCCCATTGCATACACAAAATGCCTATAGTACTGACTTTATTTCCAAGTATCAAGTGTTTAAAGTATAGTTGCTTGGGAAAAAGATATTTTGTACAGCAAGAAATTTATAACTTGAAAATTATTATTCTTTGTCTTATCCAGAGATAATTTAGCACTTGAAAATACTCAATGCTGGATGCTGGCACAACATTAGACCCTACTCCAGATCACCTGTCATCCGTGGGTGAGGTTGGGTGTGTGCACATCTAAAGGAGACCCTAGACGGTCTATCTCTAAAATAATTAAAGGTTGACTATTTCCCTATTGCATGTTTGCATGTGTTAACTAATTTGGTGCTTGCTAGAACTTCCTTTGTATGCCCAAAGGCCTCCTTCCCTCATTTAAAAAGGACAAGGGTACATAACTCTTGAATCATAAGAACCCAGAAAATATAGTAAATCTGCCGTTAATGTTAATTGTGTTACTATACGCAAGCAATTTCACCACAAATGCTTACATACTCCTGCAAGCTATATACATTATCAGCTAAGGAAAATACTAATATTATTTATATGCCCCCTGTGTTCCTAGGAAATCAGAACATATGGCAGAGAAAGGGGATGAAGGCCCAGCCAAAGAATTCTCACCCCACAAAGATGTGCAGCAAGAAAGAAATCTGACAAAGAGATATTTTGGGTCACCACAAAACCAAAAGAAACAGCTCCAGGTTAGTGGCTTTCTTGCTTTAGCTTCACATGAGAACCAGCTGCTGAGACTCATAACCAAACTTTGGGCATAGTCCAGGGAATCATATGAAAGAAGGGGGAGATGAAAGACCTGGAGGGGATAGAAGCTCCACAAGGAGATCAACAGAAACAAAAAAATCTGGGCACAGGGGTTTTTCTGAGACTGAAACCCCAACCAAAGACCATGCATGGAGATAACCTAGAACCACTGCACAGATGTAGCCCATGGCAGCTCAGTGTCCAAGTAGGTTCCCTAGGAAGGGGAACAGGGACTGTCTCTGTCATGAACTCAGTGGTTGTCTCTTTGATCACTTCTCCCTGAGCTGGGAGCAGCCTTATCAGGCCACAGAGGAAGACAATGCAGCCATTCCTGATGAGACCTGATAGGCAAGGGTCAGATGGAAGAGGGAGAGGGCCTCCCCTATCAGTGGACTAGGGGAGGGGCATGGGAGGAGAAGAAGGATGAAGGGTGGTAATGGGAAGGGAAAAGGGAGGGGACTACAGTTGGGGGACAAAATGAATAAACTGTAATTAATAAAGAAATTAGTTTTAAAAAGAACCTTTATCATTTTGAAATAAAAAAGAGAACCAGTTTAGAAGGTGCTTTTGCAATGCAAAGTAGTAGGCTGGACCACTAAACAGACACAGCATTCTCTGGCTGCAGTTTTACCTTATAGTCTCCAAAATCCACATATGTCACAGCACAATTTATATTCCCAGCTTTAGTATATCATTTGGCAGAACTGGTTACATGGAAACTCCTTAAATAGTTGTGTATGCTTGTATTGCTTGACAGGGAACTTTTATGAATTTTCCCATACCTTTTAACGATGTAAGAAAGTTAACTCTTCCCTGTGTTAATAACTCAAAAATATATTCTTTTAAAGCAGTGGTTCTCAAGCTGTGGGATGTGACCTCTTGGGAGGGTAGAACCACACATTCATAGGGGTCACATATGAGATGTCTTGCATATCAGACATATTGCAATTGATAACGCAGCAAAGTCACAGTTATGAAGTAGCAACAAAAATCCTTATGGTTGAGGTTACAACATAAGGAACTGTATTAAAGGGTCACACCTTTAAGAAGGTTGAGAAGCACTGCTCTAGAGGTGGGCAGATGTTCAGACCAGTGACCTTGAAACATTTCAGATAACAGTAACGCAATCTGTTCTTTCTTTCTTTCTTTCTTTCTTTCTTTCTTTCTTTTTCTTCTTTTTCAAGATAGGGTTTCTCTGTGTAGCCTTGGCTATCCTAGACCAGGCTGGCCTTGAACTCACAAAGAACTCTGCTTCCATCTGCCACCCTGAGTGCTGGGATTACAGGTGTGCATCACCTCACCCAGCTTCAATCTGTGCTTTTAACAAGAATTTGAAAAAGGATACTAGATGACGGAAATTTAATTGCAATTATTTAATATAATATTTTGGCTAAAAATGTTTGTCATTCAGATATATTGAAATTAATATTTTTATACAAATTTTGTAGAAAGGGGACAGCACCATGATGAAATCTCAGGACAGTGCTGAAGAGAGAACAAGGGAAAATGAAAAAAATATGCTACAAAATTTGCAAGAAAGAAGAAAGGTAACTTCCTATTTCATGTGCTTTGTGTTAATTAACGTTGGCTGCCAGTTACCCACATATTTTTCTGAAAATCCTGCATCAGGTATGTGTTAGTCCCTAGCTGTCTGCCCACTGAAGTTGCTTATCTAAAAAGCGGACTTGTATACAAAAGACATTCTTCATACATACCATAAAGTTTGGTACATCATGGTTGGCATCCTAGCAAAATGTCTCAATATATCAAACCTGTAGCATCCACGTTCCTTTTACCAGAATGACTCCAGGCTGACAGGGGTGAGCAGAAGTTAGAGCTTCTTTTAAAGTGGGCTGGAGTTGCAATACCTATATAAGTGGAGGCCTCTTTGAAAGGCCAAGGTTTGGATTATTGATAAGGTAAGTCCTCATTTTATGCAATTCCATATGGTTCATCTAGTAGTCCCTACCTAGGCTGAGGTACCGCAAGATCTCTCTCTGTCACTCTGAGGCAGCCAGGAAACCAAACCTGTCCTTACCTTATCTAGTGGAGAGAATTCTTAGTTTTCCCTAGAATACATGCTTCCTCTGCCTTCTATTGATTTAGAAACAAGATCTCATAGAACGATAGTATCATTGAAGTACACTGTTTTCATTAATGTTATCTGCAGCCATGGTCTGAGAGCTCTCATTACTATGCAATGATATGTGTTTAGCCTAACATGAATTTTCACATGTGTGAAGAGAGGAACACAGAATTGCCATTTGGGTGTGTGTTGTCACAGTGAGAACAACTGCTGCCATTGACATTCACAGCATCTTATACATGAAACCAGGAACAGAAGAGGAACCTAGCTGTTGCCCCAAGACTTTTGTTAAGACTGTGGTTTTGGGACAATCATAGACATTGCCTACTATAAAACGGGGTGATCACCTGCTTTGGAGCCCCTTTTTAAAAAATCTCTTTCATATTTATATTTATATTTCCCTTTAAATAGAGGGTTGAGAAAATAGTGAATCAGACAAGGAAGACAGACGTGAATATCTCAAATGTAGTCTTCACTCCTACTTGAGTATATCTGAGTTTTTCTTACTTTGTGCTCTTGGCATCTCTACATTTTTACCAGTAATGAAACACAGTGTGTCATATTTGTGTTTTCCTGGCGTTTAAAAACTCAGAGCTTTTTATTATTATTTTTTTAATCTTTAGTTTGTTTTCATTTCTGTGTGAAATGCTTGCTTAGGTCTTCTTGCCTAAAATTTTGGAGCTCTGTCTTCTCCCGATCTGTGCCTTGCCTTATTTTTCATTTTCTCTTGGGGAGAAGGTCCTGAAGTTAATGTTGATTTTATCAAAATATGCTGTTATCAGATGCATTTTATGTATTTACTGTACACTCAGACATACTCTTTGGTGACATGCCTTCTCCCATCACGTGTCCATCTGCATATTTTGTGACCTTCTTTTCCTTCCTGATTTGTAGATTTTACCTGCTCTACATAGGAGTCCTTTGGAGGTATGTGTCCCTCTCATTTAATATCTTTTGGTGTGAGCCAGAATTCTTCATTTCAGCAAACAAATGTAGTCTTTCCCCCTTTCTGGTGACTGTTTTTGTATGTGTTTACTATTTGCTTCTCCTGACATGTCTTCTGGGTGTAGCACATGCACTCAAGGCTCATTTTTCTCTACATTCTAGGTCATTTACATTCGGTCCCAAACTGCTCTTTTTATCTGCTCATAGTTATCCCCACCACCAAGGCACCTGGTGGTGTCCAATAGAAATGTCATTTCTGAGAAGCGCTTTAAGTCACCACCTAAAATCTCATCCAATCATTGGCCGAAGACCTTTTATGTCAACAGCTGCTCCTGAGTTCATTTTGTTCTTTGCTCATTGCTCCCACCCCGGCTTCACTAGCATTCTGAGCAGAGAATCAATATGAATTGAGGGCTGTAGCCCTTGTGCTCTTGTTCAAGAAAACAGTTCATTCTTGAGTGTCACCCTAGCTGAAAGACAAAATTAAGGCCACCTGTCTGTTATGAGACTAGTTAAAGAGATTTTTCTTTTACCTTTTTATTTGAAATGCCAACTTAGCCACCAGTCTAGTGTTTTCCTACTTCTTTCAAATTCTAAACCAGGATGATTAAATACATATAATCATGACTTTCTCTGCTAACCATAGGTTTCAGAAATATCCAATAATTGTATATCCAAAGAGGATGAAGCCAATGATGAAGGTGAAACAAGAAGCAATAAGGAATCTCCTGAGATGTTTCCATCAGGTTTGCTTGTTCTTCATGGTTGTACACTAAGCAAACAGTGATACTACCAAAAAAGAATTGGATTTAAGTAGTCTGGTGAAAATGCAGTCAGAACACATGACTTGAGCCCCTGGGTTTGTTTTTAAATGAGAGGACAACTGAACACAATAAGGCACATGTGAAGTAAAACCAGACTCAAAGGCAGAACCTGCTAGGAGGACCATCGGGGGCAAGCATAGAAAGCCAGGAATAGTCTTGGCCTTTGGCCCATCAGGCCTAACAAGCAAAGACAAAAGGATACTCCTTAAATATGTGAATTAAGAGCCAGGCAAGGGAATGACATGCTGGCTTAGCTGGGCCTGGTTCCATAGAGTGCTGCCTGTGTGGTCCTTCCTGCTGCAGGCAGAGACTGCCATCCTATCACACCAGGATCAGAGTCTTTGGTTTTGTTGTTGAAGTTCCAGCTTAATTATCTTCTCCCCGACCACATTACAGGAATGAAGATACCATATATGAAACTCAAAAAGTTTCACAAAAATGCTGATAGAAGGCATCAAAAGCTAGCATTTTTAAAAGCAGGGTAAAGTGAAATACTAATATTATATTGGGAACATGAAAGCTGTCCAACAAAAGGGCCCAAAAGACTGGACAACTCAAAACCCTCAAAGTTAGGGCACTAGACACCTTATTTATCCAAATAAAAGTGGAAGAAGTATGAATGACATTCTTAGAATCCTGAGCAATATTTATTACTGATTGAGCACTTACCAAATATGTCAAGCACCCAACTTAATGGAAACAAAATAAACCCACAACAGCATTGCTGGGTCAAGATCATTATCATTCTCTTCCCCCATCCCATATTTTATGGACTGAGGTGTACAGAAGTTTTAGACTTTATTTGCCAAACTCAAACCTGACACCAAATTGCTTCTGTTTGCATGCTGAACGTGGGTTTATTTATTGATGTGTAAACCAGACATTACCTGTTTTCATTTTAACTGCTACTCCAGAGACTGCTGACCACATGCTTCTTTCACATGTGGGTCAACAGGCTCAGAGGTTAACTTGGGAATTGTTTCTTGAAAATGAACACTGCTACCAAGCACCATGGCCCATACCTGTAATCCCAGCACTTGGAAGGCAGAGGCAGGTGGATCTCTGTGAGTTCAAGGCCAGCCTGGTCTACAAAGTGAGTCCAAGACACCCAGGGCTACAGAGAGAAACCCTAGCTCTGGAAAAACAAACAAACACTGCCTAGGTGATAGCCTGAAAAGTTAACTCTGAGGCCCACTATAGTATATATCTACTACGAGGCTAGGCTCTGGTAATGGTTTGAAAGGGGTAACAACAATCGACTCTTTCACCAGTTGTTTAGTTGTTCTTACCATCTATGTCGTTGACTGACTTTAAGAAGGGCAGCAGGGAGCTGAAGAGATGATGGGTGAAAGCACTTGTTGTGCAAGCATGAGGACCTGACTTCAAATCCCAGCACCCACAAAAAGTTAGGTGTGGCCACATGCCCTCCCATAGCCCCAGTGATGAGTTTGGAGGACTAGAAATGGAAAGATCTGTAAAGCTTTCAGGCTGCCAGTTCAGCTCCACGTTCAGTGAGAGGCCCTGTTTGAAAGCAGTAAGGTAGACAGTGACAGAGAAGAGCCTCAAATGTCTTCCTTTGGCATCTTCAACACACACACACACACACACACACACACACACACACACACACATGGTTCCTAGGTTTAGATACACTCAGCTGCCCTTATGTCCTGGTATTCCCAGAGTACCTTAGAACTTTCTAGGATGCTATTTTAATGCCAGTATGTTTTGTGATTTCCATAGTCCCTTCTGGCCCTTTTCATTCTAGTATGTGGAAAGTTGATTTAATATATCCAAGTCCCTTTTCAGAAGCTAAATGATAAAGCTCCTTTAGTGGCCTTGGAACAACAAGGATTCTAACTACAATATTTCATTCCAGGATACCCATTCAAAAAACCATCTACTTTCTGCCCAGTAAAAAGCAGGAAAATGAGGGAAGCCAGTACTGCCATTCAATCTACTCTGAGTGTCACCACCAATCAAGAGTGGGTTTGTGATGAAATTAGAGACCTTAACTACACCACTGAATTACCTATCATAAGGACCACTTCTGGTAGCAACAAACAAAATTCAAAGGATTCTATGATACCTCGCCCAGGTTTCAAGTCACCCTTGGAACATAAGGGAAGAGGCAAACCTGCTTCTGCTCCTTTAAAGAAGGCTCTGTCACACCTTGACCTAGCTGGACAAGCAACTAATCTTGAAAATCTGTTTGCCTATAGCTGTTCCAGGATGCCGTTTGGAGGAGAGGAAGAAGGTGGTGAGTCTGTAGGAATGATCTATCAGAATGTCCCATGAAGTTAGGTTTGAGAGAATATATAACTCTATAATAATGCTGACACCCTGCATCTCCTGCCATGTAAAATATAAGTTCTTTTCAAAAACTGGTTTTCTTTGAGCTCCTGCTCCTCTGGCTGCCAAACAAGTACATTAGAGGGCAGAGAGCAGATCTTTATAATTTGTCTTCCATTCTATGTTTCCCAAACCAAAAGACTGTTTTTCCTTTAAGAAGTTGTCAGCTGGGATAGGCAGTGATAGCGCGCGCCTGTAATCTCAGTACTCAGGGAGGCAGAGGCAGGCAGATCTCTGTGATTTTGAGGCCAGCCTGGTCTACAAAAACAAGCAAGCAAACAAACAAAAACAAAAACAACAACAACAACAACAAAATGGTTATCAAGGCCAAGAAACTGGTTGTTGGGCAAACTTTAGGGCCTGAGCTTCATTCTCATCACCTTTGTAAAAAGCTAGCTGTAATGTCAGCACTAGGGAGGCATAGGAAGATTCCTAAACTGGGCCAGCTAGCCAGGGCAAACTGAGTCAGTCCCAGATTCAGTGTGGCCTGAATTTTAAACAGAATTCAAAAGCCAAATGGAAGAAGACACTGGCTATCTAACTCTGGCCTCCATATTCATAGGGATACAGCATGCATGCCCCCACAAACATTCACAACTGTGGGAGTGAGTCAAACACATATAAACACACACACACACAACTTTCCTTGTTAGAAGTAGTGTGGGCTTCTTGGGCATTGATGAGGGGAACATTTAGAGAAGACCACTAAGGTGTCAGGATGATCAAAGGGCTTGGTCCAGTAGTCACCTCAAAAGGGAGGCCAGGGACGAGTTACCATGACACCATAAGCACCTACTCTACTAACCTTTTTTTTTCCTGCCTAGATATGTAAATCGTCTGGAGCCTGGGATATTGATCGTCTTCCATCTATATCAAAACTCCCAAGGGCAAGACTCCAAGTTATCTCCTTCCTATTTGAACCTGGCAAAAGGAACAGTCATTACCCCCCCCCTACAAAAAAAAAAGGAAAACAAAACCCATTTAACGGTTATTTGACATCTACCTGAGAGAATGTTAATATCACCTTGTTCTCTAGTGAGAGTTTCGAATAAAAAGGTTTCTGTTTTCCTTTAAAAAAATTCTCCATTGTCTGTTTCTTGGGGATTCTATCCATGTTTGTGTTGTTTCAAGGGATTCCTCAAGGAGGAATCCCAGGATCTATATGAAAACATAAAAATAGTTTATTCTGTTTAATGGTGATACTACTTCAACAACTTGAAACACAATTTAATCTTGAAGAAAACGTAATAGATTGTGTGAGGAATTTGGAGTGCCGACAAGAGTTGTGTCAGATAATTCCTAATATACATCAAAAGTTGCATAACAGCACAATAGTGCCTATACATATAGACACGTTTAAATTCAGCTCTCATTCCTGGTCAGTGCCGATATCTCCGAATGCCAGAATCAGAAAAAATTAAGCTTGGAACCATCAATATCGTTAATGCTTTCATTAGTGTTTTGAAGTACATAGTGAGGCTTATACAAAACACACGCATTATTCTGCTGTGCACATAAAGCAGTACTTGGCTGTTGTCTCATGTAGTACTTATAGCCGTTTCTGCCTTGATCCCCAGGTCTGTTCTTCTGTACACACTCAAGCTTGGGACATATCACCAAAATGCGCTTGCCTTTTTCTAGGCACTTGTGACAAGTGAAGATGAGGGCAGCGCTACTCTTCAGTTCCAGTGCCAGGCACACAGATATATTCACATGTACATTCACATATATATGTGCACACAAAGGTGATGTGATTTCCTAAGACTAGAACACACATTCCTTGTGCCAACATTAATGAATTTTGGTGCTGAATTGAAAACAGTTTAAAGCAAGCCAGTGTTCCCTTGGCTTTGTTTCTATCTTGGATTTGCAAAAGGGGATAATTATATTTTTCTGATTCTTGGTCCTTTACTATCTTTGCTATGTATTAGTGCAGGATGCATTAGATTTAAAGTGTATTTTCAGATACAGGTTCTTACATGTAGACAGCAAAAGGCAATCACCCAAAAAGACAAGCTTCGGATATTTTTCTACACAAATGGGCTGAGACACTTTCTGTAAAGACGTGTCATGTGAAATAGACCTCTCAGACAAAACAGGCTTTGTTTTCATTATAATAAAATGCATTGGTGGTGGCATAAAGGTGATAGCAAGTGTCAAGCAAGGTATGAATGCAGGCCAATGGCAAGTCCAACAAATAATCAGATCTTCATCTTTGTTCATCTACGTGGTGATTATGCAAAGTTCCAGGTTTGGAACAGGATAATTGTGTGGTGGGGCAGTTTGTATGCTCTTGTGTACACATTTCATAGCATTACTGTGACTACTTCTGTCCTGATATGCTTGTTTAATCTGGTGCTTCCATTATCATCGTCAGTAATGTGACATTGGGACCATGCCTGCCACAGTATATATGCGGAGGTCAGAGAACAACTTTTGGGAGTCAGTTCTCTCCTTCTGCCTATACATGGATTCCAAGGATCAGATTATCAGGTTTGCAAAGCAAGTGTTTTGCCCAGTGAACCATTTCACTGGCCCAAGGTTCTAATCTTAAAATATGGTTTGTCCAGGCATTACAACACAAAGCCTGTAATACCAGCACTCTACGAAACTCAAGCAGGAAGATGAAAAGTATCGCTGAATGAACAAATCAATTAGTTAATTCAGTCTTGTTAGTCATGATTTACCTCACTTTTTTCTTTTAATATAGTTGGCCCTTATTTATCCCTAGTCTTTGTGAACTGCTGCTTGTAAGGCTGTGGCAGTCATTCCCCTCTGAATAGTCTAGAGCCCTTGTATTTTTACATTTATTTTGTGTTGTGGTAGTGGGATTTCTCATAGCATCCATGTGGAGGTAGGTCAGAGTACAACTTGCAAAAGTGAGTTCTACCACGTTGTGTCTGGAGATCAAACTCAGGCCATCTGCCTTGGTGGCAAATGCCTTTACCCACCTGAGCTCTATCACCAATATTCTAGCATTTTTTAATGTATATCTGAATCAGCATAATTTGGACATTTCTGTCAGCACCAGGTCCTTTCAATTCATCTGTTGAAACTACTGTGTTCTGTTTACAGCTCCAAGGTGATACAGCTCCAAGGTGTTAGCCTCTTAACACTGCCCTTCCTATCATTGTCTTGTCCCCTAAGGATCAAAGATTCCTAGCCACAACCAACAGATTCTTCAGCGCAGCACACTTCCTATGCCTCTGTCGTGTAGAATGATACCTTTAGCAGTCTTAGGGCCCAGAACCCCCAAAAGTACATCATAGGTACTGCAAAAAAAATGTCATGCAGGACCCCCAAAATTGGAACTCAGCTGAAGAGATTGCCAGCTTGCTGTGTGTGACTCCATGTTACCTCCCCTCTGGGTCCTCTTATCAATCAGGCGAAGGGGCCATTACTACAATCCTTGGACATGTTCAGTTCTGTGGCCAGAGCCAGAGTGTAAAGACATAACACTAGATAGTATCAAAGGTCAGTGTTCTTTGTCACTTTCACCAAACTCTCCACATCGACCTGATTAGTCAAAAGTTGTAGTCAGGTCCTTCTCAGCATTCCTGTTTCCTCATGGATCCCAACTTCCCCAGCTGCAGTTCAGGCCATTGATGTACGATTGATGTCCGTGTACAAAGTGCCCGGTTCTTGGAGTGGTGGGGGTAGAGGGTGAGGCAGCACTTGCAGTCCTTGAAGCGGCTCTGTGAGTTGTGTATGGTGGTGGGGAGAGCCTATTTCTATCTAAAAAGGCACTGTAATTTGTAGACATTGATATTTCAATCACATCTAGAAAGTACTGCTAGTGTCCAAATCCAAGTCTGTGTGACTTGGATCAACCCTCCATATGCTTCCTGAGCAGGGAGTATGGCTTATAGAAACAGTGGACGACACAAAAGCAGTAATGTCTGGTGCTAAGGTGATAAGTCTTGCTATTGATCACATATTTCCCTGCTACCAGTCACCCCACTAAGCTTTCTGGGACTGCGTCATATGCACACAATTTTGAAACAAGACATTCTGTTTTTAAGAATGAATACTTTGGATATGTGCCTATCCAAGGTCTGGGCCAAAATTTGGGCAGAGTGCAGGAAATCTTATGAAAGGAGGAGAAAGACCTGGAGGGGACAGGAGCTCCACAAGGAGACCAACAGAACCAAAAAATCTGGATCCAGAGGTCTTTGCAGACACCGATACTCCAATGAAGATAACCTAGACCCCTTGCTCAGATGTAGCCCATGGCAGCTCAGTCTCCAAGTGGGTTCCCAACTTAAGGGGAGCAGGGGCTGTCTCTGACATAAACTCAGTGGCTGACTCTTTGATCACCTACCCATGGGGGCCGAGGTAGCTGTATCAGGCCACAGAGGAAGACAATGCAGCCAGTCCTTAGGAGACCTGATAGGCTACAGTCAGAGGGAAGGGGAGGAGGACCTCCCCTATCAGTTGACTGAGGGAGGGATATGGGAGGGGAAGAGGGAGAGAGGGTGGGATTGAGAGGGGATGATGAAACTACAGCTGGGATACAAAGTGAATAAATTGTAATAATAAAAAAGTAAAATATATAAAGGAAAAAAGAAGGAAGAAATAAGCTTGTTATCACTTGCTCAGGATTTGAACCCAGGCAAGGTGGCCTCATTTTTCACCGTTACTTATAAGTTTCTATGTTCTTGTCGTGATGATGCTTCTCTGCTCACAGTGTAGTAAGTAGATATGTAATCCCATTTTTCCCGAGCCTGTCATGCAATAAACAGGTGTCTTCTAAAGCAGTGGCCTCCCTGGTGGCTTACCTTATTGCTATGTCCATTTCTGTGACAGTGCCGTGTCAAAAATGATATACTAAAAATATGCCCAGAACGACTTCCTATGAGCTGCATGACTTCAAGAAGCCTTAATCTCTGTCAATTTATGTTTCTCTCATGTGGAAAATGGGCCCAGCCAGCATTTGTTGTGAGCACATGTTTGCGTCTGAAGATCAGTGTTAGGGGCAAGACACGGCATAGGCAGATGTTTGGCAGGCCTGTTTCTTAGATAAGGAAGAAAAAATGGGGTGAGGCAGGTCATGATCTGTTACAGATTGTGGCTCAAGTGTTAGAGGTGGTTGTGTGCATTTTAGGCAGTGCAGCTTTTCTTTAGCACAATTTAGAACACCAGCTAAGGTTTTTCAGGTCAAGTGCTATAGAAGCACAGAGTTTTAGGCTTACCCTACCTACAAGACCTGCAAGGACAAAGATGGGACAAAGAGAGCAGAGATTGAGGGAATGTGTAACCAATGCAGGATGAAACCTAAGACCCACCCCAGGGAAGAGAGCCAACCCCTATCTCTATTAGGATTCACCAACAGGAGATCAACGCAGATGCTGAGATTTGGGGTTAAACTTTGGGCAGAGCACAGGGAGTGTTATGGAGGAAAACAGGGGTGTAAATAGAGTGACAGGGAGCCGACAGGAGCCCCTCAAGACCAACAAAACAAAAAGATCCGAGCCCAGGGGTTCCTGCAGACTTATGCACCAAAGGAGGACCATGCATAGAGAGGACCTGGACCCCGTCCTCAGATGTGGCCCACTGGCAGCACAGTCTCTATATGGATCTCTGAGCGAGGGGAGCAGGGACTGTCTCTATCATGAACTCAGTTGACTGTTCTTTGATCACTTGCCCCTGGTGATGTGGCCTTGCCATATCATGGAGGAAAAGGATCCCGGCAGTCCTGATGAGCCTTAACAACCTATGGGCAAATGGCAATGGTGGAAAACTCCCCCTTTCAGTGGACTAGGGGAAAGGGAGTGAGAAAAGAGGGAAGGGGGGAGGGTAAGACTGGGGAGAGTTGAGGGAAGGGGCTTTAACAAGGATATATAATGAATAAATTATGAAGAAAAAATAAAAATTTAAATTAAAAAAGGAAAAAAAGTTTCTGACATCCACCAAAATATACATTATGTATGTATGTATGCATGTATGTATGTATGTATGTTTGTATTTATTTTCCTTTGCCAGGGTGGCGTTTGTGAAAGCCAAACACTTTGCCACACCTCCAGTCCACCTTCAGCTCAAATGTAGCTTATCAAAGTGCCCTCCAGGCCTATGGAGCCTCTTATGGGAAAAAGGACTGGACATAGGAAGTGAGCAGAGCAGGCACCCATTACCATTGCCATTGGCCTCTTAGGTCCTCTTAAAGTAAGACGTGGAACAGGGGAAGAGTGGATAGGTAAGAATACGAGCTTCAGGGGTTCTGACTACACAGGGGCACAGTATGTCAGGCCATCCTCTCCCTCCTTGGGCTCTAAGCACAAGGGTAGAGGTAGGGAAGGCAGGTGGCGAAGATACAACAGCACAGGGATCCTGAACTCTAGAGAGTCAAAGGGAAAGGAATAAAGGAAGTGAGTAAGACCCATGGATCCTTCTCAGGTGGCCTCCTCATCTTCTTGCCTGTGCTACCCCATCCAAGTAAGAATCATCAATCTTGCCTCTTGTGGGCTGTGGAAATCCAGGAAATGCTTTGAGGCTATTTTCTTTTGAAAAGTGGACCAGAGTGGTGCTACCAGCTTGTACATTGCACATTGAGTATATCCTTGATGTCAGGAGCAAGGTCCCCCAGAGTGGCTGGGGTAGCAGTATGTTAAATTCTCGCACTTCCTTTGGGCAGAATAAGACAGGAGACATGTTCTTTCTATGCTGCTTTATTTTTTTAAGGATACACTGAAACGTTAGATGGAAACAGCAAATGACAAATGTGGAAAAGAGGTGTTGGCATATACAACCACTCCTACAGTAATATATGAATATGTATTTTCATGTTTATGTCGATATTGTCTCATTATATATGCAATATCATAACAAAGAGTACAGTTAAGTAGGCAATCCTGCATTCTAGGGAAGCAGGAGGTGGAAAACAGTCCTGCCCTTGAAGGATGATGACTATCCCTAACAGTGCCTCCGAGACCCAGCTAAACTCTGGAGGGAAAGTTCTAAATTCACAAAAAAGGGACTGTGAAGTCTTCTTGAACACAGAGCAGACAACAGCTAAGTTACAAGGAATTCAACTTGTCATGGTTCCAAAATGTATTTTTGTTGATGATAGCCCTGTGCCTGTTCAGGTACCCCTCTGTAGAGTTTTCGTCACTTCTACATGATGAATTTCAAAACTGCAGGATGTCTGAGGAGGCTCCAATATTGTCATGCAAGTTTCCAAACCCATAAACTATCTTACTATTCATTAAAACAAAACAATTTTAAAAAATTTAAAAGGACAGAAGGGTTAGTTTTGTTAAGCTTCCAGAAGTAGTCACGGTGACATTGTTCCAAAACAGGCTCATTTTTCTCAGCTCTGCTTAGACTTCCCAAATCACCTGTGCATTCCATGCTTTAAAGTAGGAATGCTCAGAGAACACGCCACGTGGGGGAGTCAAAAGTTAGTATGGGGGAAAAGTCAATTGAGAATTATAGCTAAGTTCAAAATGTTAATTCTCTGGAAATTTGTGTTAGTTATGTGAAAGCACAAAAGAACAGAAGGAAAGTCGAGAGTTTTGATCAAGAAGTTAGACATGCGTTCTGGCAAGTTCTTTTACTGCCCACAGAAGGTGAGCAGTGAGTTGGAGCAGCCGCTGCAACTCTTGCACAACAGTCATGTGACTGTTGGTCCCAGCTGAGCCCCAAAAGGCATCTCAGTGGGAGCCTTATCGCCTATGCTTCTTGCTTACATCACGAAGTGGCTACATGGTTAGCACTTTTCTGTTCTATGAGAAACATGCAGAAGAGTCAATCTAAGGTTTTGTTTTCCCATTGCAGCAACAGAAATTATTTTTGCTGCAAGGCTGCTCTTTGCTAAATCCTAATATGATCATTGTGTGCCCTTGGTTGATTAATACTGTAAAATGGGAGAAAAAAAAACCAGAAAGAGCAACTTTCAAGAGGTGGAAACTCACTCTTCCCCTACGGATGGTGCAGAGGGAGTGAGCAAAGGACACAAAGCATGGTTCAAATACCATTTTACAGGACAGGAGCCCCTGTCAAGTTACAGCTTTTTGGCACAGTCGGGGCAATACACCTGCTCATTATGAAACACAAAGCGCTTGTTGGCCAGATTCACGGAGCATTTTTTGCAGTGGAAGCAGTAGTCGTGCCAGGATTGTCCTTCATAGGCCACCACACTGGAGCCTTTACCAAACCCTGAGGAAAAACACAAGAAAACAGAGAGACAGCTGAATGAAGACAGATGAGGACTCCAGGAGTCAGAGAGAAAATGTCAACTTGCCCATTCACAGAGCCAACAGGCACACAGTCAGTGTCTGCCTGGCTCTCTGCTCCCCTCTACCGGACCACGCATTGTCTCCCACCACGCATTGTCCCCCGCGCTGCCACTGTCCCCCGTGCCGCCGCAACCCTTCTATGGCTGTCAGGGACCTGAAAAGATGCCAGAGCTCAGCCAATGGCTTCCCTGATTTAAAGAACCCCTGTTCCCATGCCACCACCACTATAGCTCTGTGACGCGCACCGACCTCCCAGCATAACCAGTGTCTTTTAAAGTCAGGGCCATGGCATCAAAGTGGCCACCAGGAGGCAAACTTGGGCTGTTTGTGGGGTGTGCACTTACCGGGCCTTGAGGAGCTGCTAAGCTTCGATTTTTTCTATAAAGAACCACCACCCACGAGGGACAAGTCCTCTCTCCACCCGGATGCCTGCCCCGGAGGTTGGCGCTGGGAAACAGGGTGAGAGGCAAGCGTTTCCCGTGGCACACTGGGGGCTTCCTAGCTTTAGAGACTGGGTGGCTCACTCTTGACACAGTCCTTTTCCCTGAGGATGGCAAAAGTCTTCTCAAATGTACATTTCAAGGCTCCCCGGGGAGGTGGGAAAATTGGAGGCAAGGGAAAGGGCTCGGGGCACGTGGATCGCGGCCGCAAGATGAGGAATGAAGTGATTAGCATTGCTTCTGATCACAAAAAGATTAAAAATAAATCAAAATGATCCTGCTTACGCAGGCCCCTCTGCACTAGCCTTCCACTATGGGGTGGGACAAAGCCAGGTAATTGCTTTCCAGCCTCCCTAACCCTCCCCATTCCCTCTTTTTAGCCTCTCCCCTGCCACTAGCCCCTCCCACCTATTTCCCCTTACCCCGGCTCCATCCCCCATTTCACCCCTGTGCAGTGTTTTGCCCTCAGGCTTGTGAACTCCTGGCACATTAGTTGTCAACAGTAGTCAGGAAGTGTTCTGCCTTGCAAGGGTTAACCTGGCCTAGGAGACAATCCAAGCTTTTTTGGAGGGGGGTGCCTTGGGGGCCACAATGGTAGGGGCAGAATGGCATTGTCTAGGGGTCTTTTGTGGATGATACCGACGCCAGGAAGATGGAGAGATGGTTACCATGCGCAAAACCTAGCCTGGCAGACTTAGCAAGGACTCTTTAGCCTACCAGTGATGGGGTTCTTGCATCCAGCACACTTCTTGGCCACAAAGTTCTTGTAGCAATCCACGCAGTAATACTGGTCCTCCACAGCAGTGAAACGCTGCCCGGCCAGCTTCTTAGAGCAGGTAACACACACAAAGCACTCGGCATGCCAGGGCTGATCCTGGTAAGTGATTCCTCCAGATGTGATGGCCTAGACCAGGGAGTGTAGCACCGGGATTCAGATTCAACAACCAGGCACTGTGCTGGGTGCTTTGGTATATAGTATCTCATTTCATCACCACTACAGCCATGGGAGGCAGGTGCTATTATTATCCCCAAAGAACAGATGAGGACACCAAAGCCTCTTCTGTAGAAGGTGAGCCTCTTCAGAAGGCAATGAAGTAGAGGAGGCAGGCCTCCAGAGCCAGGGCTGCCTGGCTCAGAATGGAGGGGCGCAAAGCTGCGATGCTGCCTTCTAACCCCAGGCTCCTCATCTGTAAAATGGGCACAATAATTCCTACGTCACAGGGCTATCATGAAGATAGGATGAGACGGTGTGTGTGCAAGTGCTCTGAAAACAGTCAAATAGCAGAGAAACATTCAATGCAGAACTACCACAACATACCTTGTTGCATTTCACGCAATGCTTGGCAAACTTGGTCTCATGGCAAGTCACACAGTAGAAGTCCTCCCCTTTAGGGAAGAAGCTTCCGGTCCCAATGACTTGCTTGCAGTTGCTGCAGGTGAAGCAGTCTTTATGCCAGACGGTGCCCTTGTACTCCACGTTCTGGTCTCCTGCAGGGGAAAGCAATTGGATAGCCCCACTGACACGGGCTCTGTAGTGAGCTGCATCTGCTCAGCTTCCCATCTCACCCCCAGAGGTGGAGGGATGCAGGTCTTGCAGTCACTGGCTTCCTTCAGCCTATCCAGGTGTTACTTGCAGTCATGCCAACCCAGGGTCCTGTCACAGGTGGGGATCCTGGCAATACTATTTAGGAGAAGGTACCTGAACCTCCACTCCCACCTCCACCAATGCAATGCTATAGAGTTTCACTACGGGGGGGGGGGTGCCTAACCCAAAAATGCCTGAGGAAGAAGCATGCAGGGGTCACTTACTACACCCAAAGGAGAAAATGCTACATACTTTTCACTTCATTCTCTTGCCACAGACTGTTCTCTCCAGTGCGCTTTAGTCTCCGAGTGTATGCGTGTGTGTGAGCATATATACGTGTACGCATATATACATGTATGTATATGTGTACATATATATGCTAAAATCTCAAAAGCGGCTCACAGCAACGTTAGCCCCATCACGACAAGCAAGCATACATCATGTCTTCGGTCAGGGTAGGAGGGGGCCAGTACCTGCCACAATGGCCTTGAAGCACCCTTTGCACCTGGGGGAATCCTCCCGAGTGGCACACTTGTTGCACAGGATCTTGCCATCCTTGGACACAAAGGTCTCACTGGCCAAGGGGTGAAGGCACTTGGCACAACGGAAGCAGTTGTCATGCCAGTAGCGATTCTTATAGTGCACCTCCTAGACATCAAGCAGAGTAGGGTGGGCAATGTGAGGGGCACTGAGGGCAGTGGCATGAGCCTTACCATCATACACCAGGTTCTCCAGGGTCAGATGACTACTCACTCAGATGTCAGCCCCTCCACGTGGGGATGCCCCGTGGTGAGTGCTTTTAGGAGCGACAGAAAGAAAACTGTGGTGAAGGTGAGAGCCTCACAGTTGCCAAAGTCAGAGTACAGTTAGGAGAGACCTCATCACAAATCTAAAATCCAAAGTGCTCCAAAACCTCAAGCTTTTTGAGGGTTAATAGATCTCACAGGGAAAAAAGTACACATCTGGACTCATGTGCCAGGTCACAGTTACAATGTTGAAATAAAACTCACAGTTTATTCTGTGTCCCTGGGAAAAGCAAGACCCTCTCCAGTCCATTCTGCTACAGTGCACAGATGCTACTCCACAATTATTTTCTTTAAAAAATATATAACAACAATAAAAGAAAAGGAGGCCAGGGGCCATGAATTTGGGAGCTGGGGGATGCCCAGGAAGAGTTGGAGGGAGGAAACAGAAAGGGAAAAATTGTATAATTATGTTTAATTTAAAAAAGAAAATTATTGTTTAAAATCATATTCAGGCTATGAACACAGAGGCTACATGAAATGCAAATGAATTTTGTGTTTAGATTTGGGTATCATTATCAACATCTTCCATTAAATACATAGAGGTATTATAAAATAAGAAACCAAAATCAAACACTTTTGTTGCTGAGCATTTCAGATAAAAGCCACTCAACCTATGTTACGAAAAAGTTGGCAAAGGCTTTAGTGGGCCATCAAGTCCAAGGCCCATATTGTTATTGCTTTAAGTTAGGGACATCATAAGCACAATGGGGAGCAGAGAGCCTGCCTCAAGCACTTAAAACTGTTCTGATGAGAATTCAAAATGGTGGTGTTGCTGGCAAGGCTTCAAGAAAACACCTAAAGCCCAGCCTGCCCTATTTCCCCTCAGGGATAAGAGTTACCTTGGCATCAGCGCTTATGGGCTTGCGGCATTCCACGCAAGTATTGGCGCAGAACTTGTCAAAGCACTTTAGGCAGCAGTGGTGGCCATCTTTCTGCACATACTTTTTCCCCTGCAGGGGGTCCCTGCAATAGTGACAGTCGAACTTCTCAGACATGGTGCCCACCTTATAGCTGGAGGGACCTGTGGGAACAAACAAGCAGAAGAAATGTACAAGGGGAAACACTGCTGCCCTGTAGCTGGGAAAACCCTGTGGGTCCTCGGGGCCCAGCTTCCACTTAAGCCTGGCTAGTTATCAAGTGTCACAGCAACCGATACGATACTTCAGTATGGCTCCCAGTAAGAAAATGGCTCTAATTTGAACTCCAAGTGTCACATGTCAAGGGCCAGTAACTCCCTGGGGACATGTCAGAATTACTGTGCTGACTCACAGAGGACACTAAGGAGGACAAGTGGACCAGGGCTTATGCTGGTTAAGGTCACCACCCAGAAAGATTCTGGGAGATTCATCCATTGCTGGACAGTGACCAGGAATAAAAACAGGAAAGGAAAGGTGAGGGGGGACAGGAAAAGAAGGCAGACTGTTGGACAAGGCAGGAGTACCATGTGCATTATAACACTGGTCCATGTGCTGACTCCTAGGCTAGCACAGACAGTTCAAGAATAAGGTCCAGCAGGGGCTGGAACTGCTGCTCCCATGGCTACCCACCACTAGCAAAGCAGAAGCTTCTCTGACAGTTGTTACTTCATATTGTCATCTCATATTGGGGAGAATGGTGGTCTCACTTCAGTCCTGCCTACGCAACTCTATTAATCAGAACAGACACTTAACAGCGAAGTCATTACCCCCAGGAACACCTGCAACCCTCATGAACTTGTTCCAAATGTTTAAGGGTGCTTGAAACCCCACAGTAGCAGCTTCAGTCCTTGAAAAGATCCCAAAGTGTTTTGTCCCAGATACTTTCCCGATGGCTGAGGCCAGGGCAACAGCCATTCTCACTTGGCATAGGTACAGTTTGCAATTATTTGTCACAGTGAGGTGCCATTTTGTGACACATCAAAATCACATCTCTCTCAGGTCAAGCCAGTGAGGACTGGCCTATTTCCTGAGGCATTTGATACATTTTGGCATATTTGCTGTTCTAAGCAGCAAAAGTTTCAAGTATAATCTGAAAAAAAAGAACTGACTTTTGCAAAGGGCTAAATCATTCCACAAACCTCCTCCTTTCATTCCCCCCTTTGCTTCCCATCGGTACCCCAGCTGTGGCCCTAGGTAACCATAAATAACAAGCCCCTTTGCCAAGTCATTTTTCTAAAGAATCCTCCCATCAGAAAGAGTTTTTTATTAGTTCTCAATTTCTTTACACATAATGCTAATTTTTCATTCGCCTAAAAAAGAAATTTAGGTAAGCAAATAGACAGCAATTAATTAATTTGTGTTAGGAACACAAGAACTGAAAGTACTTTAACGCAAACTACTCACCCTGCCCCTAATTTAGAGAAAGAATTCGGGAAAGAAATAAGCAGTTAGTTGCCTGTTACTCACCGCTGCTCTGCCACCAACTGAATGGCCCCAAGCTCTTGCTTTGGGTTCCATTCCCAAGTCTTTTTTTTTTTTTTTAAATGTAACCACATGTCCAAATTGTTTGGATTCTGTTGCCATAGGCAACCAAATAGCAGAGAGTGAGCTAAGGAAACCACACCCTTTGTCTGGGAAACTGCTTGGGCTGCGGCTGGTGAACCCTCACTCAGACCCCCGTCAGTCTCTTATACCAGTTACTCAACAAGGCCGTGGAACACACACAATGCCCACTGCCTTACACTTCCACCACCCAGAACCCTCATCTCAGAGAACTGACATAGGAAGCAAACAAGCAACATTTTTGTGCAAAGACAGTTGTTTGGCACAGCTGTATTCTTGTCAAGTCAAGAGAGAAGAGAATATTTCTTGCTCGTGCTTTTCTCCAAGAACCCCTAGAGATGTTCCCTCATGTGCCTAGGTTAGATACAGAGTACATCCACACAAGGAAATCGGGTCTGCCTCCTTGAGCTACCCAGTTACTGTGAGGCATCTGTTCAACTTCCTGTGGCCTACAGGCACCAGTGTCTGTGGCCATGACAGCCTATGGAAAATCCCTTTCCATTTTTTCTGGCTGGTCTCTCCTGTTTGTTTTCTTCTGCCATGTGGAAACTGTGCAACAATTGTTTGTGTACAACAATAAAGATGGGCTCAGGAGCAGGAGTCCCCGGTTTTAATCCTTCAGTCATTTAAACCACAAACTAAATAAAATGAAAGTAAACACAAGGAACCCAAATTGGCAATGGCTCCTAAATGCCATGGCAAGGAAACAGAATTAACACAGTATTGCAATCTTGATGGAACTGACCCTTCCGAGCCTATCATCTTGGGCCATATTTGAAAAGCAATTGTTCTCCCTTACCAAGTTCGCTATTTCTTGTTTAATATCACTCTCTTAAGGTCTAGAAAAGCAGAAATGGAGTCTAAATATTTCTTTATTCAAGAACTATCCTGTTTTCCATATGAATTTCAGAATGGTTCTTTCAAGGTCTGTAAAAAATTGTGTTGGTATTTTGATGGGAACTGCACTGACTCTGTAGATTGCTTTTGGTAGGATGGCAATTTTCACTGTGTTAATCCTACCAATCTATGAGCATGGGAGATCTTTCTATCTTCTGATATTTTCTTCAATTTCTTTTTTCAGACTGCCCTTTCTATCACTTCCCCTTGGCGGGGTGGCCTTCCCAGGCCACAGAGGAGAAGGTGAAGGCAGACCTGATGAGACTTGATAGGCTAGGGTTAGATGGTAGGAAAGAACTCCCCCTTTCTGAGGAATAGGGGAAGGGATTCCAGAAAGAGGGAGGGGTAGGATAGAGGGAGAGTGGGTGGGACCTTGAGAAGATGAGGGAGGGGGCTACAATCAGGATATAAAATGAATAAATTATAAAAAATAATTAAAAAGAGCTGTATTGATTCCCACCTAAAAGGAGTCCTATCTTTTGGCATTGCTGAACTATGGTTTAAAATATAGGTTCTGGCATCGCATAAAAGTAAAAAAAAAAAAAAAAAAAAAAGCAAGAGAACACGGCAAATTTCATTTATAGGTATCTAATGGTTTTGTTTTGTCTTTTTCTTTGGGACGAACTATGTAGCCCAGTCTGGTCATAAACTTGTAGGGAACCTTCTACTTTGACGTCCTAAATGTTGAAATTTTTACAGGCATGAGCTGGTTTCTAGAGGTTTTCCAGATGATAGCTACACTATGGTTCAGAGTACCAGAGAGATACCTGCCAAACTTTCCTTACTTTAAAAGCATGTGTTTTCAGAGACAATCCCAGGAGCAAGTGCCCAGCCTTTTGATCCTGTGACACGATGCTGTGATCTAAAAATGTGTTGGGGGCACATTCATAGCTATTCTGGGATGCATGTAATCTGCAAGTTGCAGGTTAAACATGCCTGTACCAGAGTGTATTGAAAGTGTCCATCAGTGAAAACACACACACCTCCACTTCATTCCTTTAAATGACAGGGTCCTAAAGCACACCAAAGACATATTAAATGAGTCAACTCCAAGTTAATGGTACCAATAAAAAAGGCTTCAGGTCTCAGTGCTTTTGAGTTTTGGCTTTTGATAGTACATCTTTTTGTTTTTGTTGTTTTGGTTTCTGTTTGTTGTTTTTGAGACAAGGTTTTTCGGTATAACAGCCTTGGATGTCCTGGAACCCATTTTGTAGACTTGGCTACCCTTGATCTCAGAGATTCACCGCCTCTGCCTCCAGAGTGCTAGGATTAATGGCATGTGCTGCAACCACCACCACTTGGCTATTTATTTACATTTTAAAACCTGGAGAAATGAGGATCACCTCAGATTCCCCACTGCAGTATACTTAAGTCTAGATTCTTTATGCAGCTGGAGAAAACATATTTCAAAGAGACTATTTTAGGACTGATTCTGAACAGTTGACAAGTGATTTCTATGTGTAGAAATGCCTATTAATCAAGAAACAATAGATATGATTAGGAATGTTGGCTTTATTACCTAATGCCCAAACAAGATGGAAATACTCAAAGTGTGTTAGTAATGTCAAATTTATTAACTTTATTTTTTTTTTCAAAATGTCTAAGTGAAATTTTGGGCAACCTGAATTATCCAACCTGAATTAGTCTCATTTGTCTAATAGCATGATTAGTTGGTACAAAACTATTTCAAACCCTTATAACATGTTTTACTACCAAGCTGGAGTAGTATATTCCTCCTGGTGAGATAGTTACTACATCAAAACATCACATAAAATATAGGTACTCTGATCAAGACCATTCACAGGAATGAATGGTGCTAAGGACCCCCCTGACAAATGACAGTGCTGGCACAAAGGTTCCTAAGGGAGAATAAATGTCCTGTAGTGAGTACAAAGAAAACTGGAGCTGCAGTTCAGAATTCGTGAGAAAGAGAAAGCTTGCAGTATCCCCCCCCGCCCCACGATGAGAAGGAAAACTGAACCCTTTTGGTGGGGCTCTCTCCACTCTTGCTGAATCTCATACTCCAGCATTTATCTCTTAAGAAAGAAATTTAGCCTCTTAGCAACTTTTAAGGACACGAAATGTTCAACCTTTTACACTCTACAAACTTCCAGACACATTTGCCTTGACCTATTGTCGTTTTAACTTGGAAAGGTCATCCATTATTAAAAGAAAATTTTGCTTTATGCAATTACAATGCTGCTTCCCTTATTGCTTCTTTGTGGAGAACACTGTGTCCTAGGCTGTCTTCTCTGATGGATTTTGATCTCATTGTGGTCTTCATTTGTACATGGTAGGGAGATTTCTGACACAGATAATTCTGCCACTATAATAGAAGCCCAAGGATCTAGTCCAGAACCTTATATATAGAAACCATTTCGTGTGCCCTGCTGGCAGAGAGATGGAAAAAGGTCAGCACTCTTAACCTTCTAAAACTTCAGTGTGTGGACAGGCACTCAAAATGGATTCTGAGCCAAGGATCTGAGCCTCTATTTCTAGGTAATATTGATTTTCCTTCTGGAATATTTTTTCTCCTTCATGAATGAAATTCTCTTCTATTTTTATGGATAAAGGAACCAAATACAGTGCAAAATATTATCTCCCCATTTGAAAACTCACCTCCCATTATCCTAAAGTCCCTAAATCTAAACTATACCTTGCAGGAATGTGAATGGCATCTGATTTTTGCAAGCCATCGTTGATATAAATGTGTTTAAAGCAATTCTAGATGCTTAATACAGTTAGCATATGGCTGAGTGACCAAACATTCTAAGCTGGGATCCTAACTTCTTCACTCAATAAGCAATCTTCAGTCTTTCAGAAAACAAACAAACAAACAACTTCTGTAGGCAAAATGCTGAGAATTGCCTACAGAAACCTCAATAAAAATTTAAGGGGCTGGGGGAATGGGTCTATCAGTAAAATGTTTTTGTGAGCATGTGGACCTGACTTTGGATCCTCAGCATCCACCTCAAAGGCAGGCACACTGGTGTGTGTGCTTGAGGAGACAGTGAGAGGATAATCCCTGAAGCTTGTTCTGACCAGCCAGGATAGCTGAATTGCTCAGCTCTAGGTTCAGTGAGAGAGCCTGACTACAAAAATAAGATGAAGAGTAACTGAGAACACCCAACACTGACTATTGGCCTATCCAGTTAAATATGCATGTGCACACACACACAAACACACACACAGGATTAAGAATCCTTACACAGAGGTGTGCACACACAAAAGAAGACTGGCCTAGCTTCCCATTTACTCATATAGACACCCTAACTAACACTTAGAAACGAAGCAGGAACAACACATTAGTTAATTAAAGCAGGGAACTCTACTGCAACACTTTTCTTAGTGTGCACCTGTTACAGGAAAATTTTATTTCACAAAGTCTTGCTCATGATTTTATATAGTGTTTAATGTCTTTCATGCTAATGTTCATTTATCCCTCAAATCAAGTGGTTCAAATGAACTTTTCAAGGGAAAGTGGGCGTTATATCTAGGCAGCCTTCTCTGTGTGCTTTGCCTGACTGCTCTAACACAGCAAACACTGAACACCACCCAGATGGTAAACAATACCCAGCCTTTTTCTAGTCTGTTCATTGCTTGGTGCAGCACATCGGCGCCATAGCAATAAATATTGGCTTCCAGAGAAAAGGGCATATTGCACTCCTGAGGACATTAAACAAATGGAAGGAAGTGTCAGCTGATGAATAGGACACTTGTGTGACAGATAGCCTAACACACACCTGAAGGTACATCCAGACATTTGGAAATAAAACACCTAAATAGCCTCAAGGTGATGGAGTTTATGAGTCACAGCTGAAAAGCAGTCTCTCATCAAATATCGTAGAAAATTCAGGAACTGTTGCTGTTGTTGTTATTTGGTTAAAAATACAACATGAACACAATGAGTCAATGTTACTAGCAACTTCTCTAATGCCATGTTTGATTTAAAAAATTAAAAGATGTTCTGGGTCACTGTTGTACATACAGATAACACCATTTTAGTTCATGTCTGGTACAAGAAGGGTTGGAGACATGATTCTTAAGTGAAACCACATCTTCTATTTTTCCATCAGAGTTGTGACTATTACTCCTCTGCCAGTGGTCTTAAGAAGGCAGTTCCCTTTGATTCCACGCCTCTTCCTTCAACTGTCAATTTCCATTTCTGGCATTTAAAAAGAAAGAAAAAAGGGGGGGGGTCAGGTGGTGGTGGTACACATCTTTAATCCCAGCACTCAGGAGGCAGAGGCACGTGGATCTCTGAGTTCGAGGCCAGCCTAGGCTACAGAGTGTGTTCCAGGACAGCCAATGCTACACAAAGAAATCCTGTCTCTGAAAAAAAATGTGTGCCAGGTGTTTGAGGAGTACTGGGCAGTTGGCTGGTGAGGAGAAATGGTAAGTATAGGATATGATAATTATCTTAATTAATTCTCTCTACACCCTCATCCTGGGCCTTGGCTTGAAAAGCCAAAGAGTAAAAGAAATTGAACTGATTTTTTTTTTCACACAAAAATGTTCAGTGCTGAAAGTATACACTTTTGTCCTTAAAATATCCTGACTGTGTGTGTGGCCACTCAAAAAGAATCCAAATCCAAGAGACAGAACCTTCCTGTTGGTCAACTGAAGCCCATTTCAGAGTGACACTGATTTTCGTCCCGTGAGGTCTTCTCTCCTCTATGGAACTAGCTAGTCTCTGCTTCTTTGGAACTGAACCTAACCTCCTGCAAACTGTTCTTGATTTGCAAAATCACATAACAAGTGTACACAATTGTTCTAACAATTTAGGTATTATTTAATTTATTACCATCATCATCGTCATCACCACCTAAAAGTTTAGGTAATAATTTTAGCTATGCCATAAATACTACCTATTAAACAATTGCTTTTGACCCTTAAGTAGTAAAGAAATCTACCAGTTGATGTACGTAGAGTCAGTTTTTCCATGGAAAAACTGGTACTGCTGATTGGTTGGTATATAATTACCATCTCAGACATGTGCTACCATGTTTGTAAAACAGTCTCTTAGGGTTACAGAAAAATCAAACAGCTTTTAAACACTCACAAACTGCATAGTAACTAAACTGCTAATTAATATTAATTAACGTGGTAAACTCCACTACAGCATATCTGCTTTAAAATACTGAAAAGGGAATTTCTTCAAAAACTTATTTCCATTGTCAAAATATCAACAGGCAATCCCAAGATTCAAAAATAAAGCTTGCAACAAACAAACAAACACACAAAAAGACAGTAGAAACTTTGTTCCTTATCCTGAAAGTTGGGAAACAGGACCGAGTATTTAGTTTCCACTCAGCTATCTTCATAGGCTCCAAGAAAGGGAACCGTTACTTGGACAGAGGGCAACAGAGAAAACAGCTACATTCTTGGCTTCAGGGAGTGACACAGACAGCAGGCTAATTTCACAGTACTGGGTTTCCATTCTCTAGCCCCTATTTCACAGGCATCTTGTTTAGGGTCAAAAGGATTCCTAATGCCAGGCTATAAAATTTGAGAAAAACTCTCATTCATGGTCTTTATCTAGGGGATAGAAAACTTTTTCAGCTGAGAATAACAAAGACCACATTTTCCATAACAAAGAGACCAGTAACTGCTTCTTTAGAAAAATTATGAATATTGTTCAGAAAAAGGAAATATGTGTTAAGTCCTTTATAGATGCTTTAACTACAAATAATCCTCCTCCTCTCTCCATATTCAATTTCTCTTTCCCTAAACACCTTAAGTTAGATTTCAAGCACTGTACAGAGCAGCCTAACAACCCAAGATACAACATCGAAAAACTCAAACTTCTTTCCTCACATCATCTTTTAGTTTCACGAATATCCTGAAATGTAAAAATAAATAAATAAATCAAAACATGTAAGCTTACTTAAGAAAGAACACTTTCGTCTTTAAAATAGCACAAGAACAAAACAGACAGCAGCTAGGATTTACTTACCATTTACAGAGCACTAAAATCATTCAGGCCAAATTCATCTCTTAAACAAATGACAGATTCATTGGCCTGAAACAACTCTCCTCTAGATAAGAGAAAGAACAGAGTTTTTTACCTGAGTGCCTTTGAGAAGCCATGGCTCAGAGGCCAAGTTCAGGAGCAGTACCAAGACCTGTCTTCTCTCAACCCCAGATGATAATGCCGTGGCTCATTTGTGAACATACATTTAAGGGGAAGCAGCTCACACAAAAATAACCAAGAGCAGATGTCCCACCCCTCCCCTGAGATCACAACCTTAATCCCACTAGAAAATTCTTAACCATTTTAGGTATCCAAGGGAGAAGAATGGGATCCAGTAAAAATACCAAACGCTACATATAAATACCTGTGGGGCTACTCAGCATCCAAATTAGCTTCAGAGCCAGAAAGGCCACATAGAAAGTCATCCCCACACCAGAAGAAATTTTGGATTCAGCGCTGACATAGCTTAATGCTGAGCCGCCCTTACTAATTCCCTTTATATGCCACAAGAGCTTGCCTTCGGTCCTATAAATAATTCATTTTTGCCCTGACGATGATCAAAGTAACTATAGGAAATGGACTTTTGCTACCAGTGTAATTAAAGGAAGCCAGACACTATAATGAGAGAGCTTAAGAGCATTATAGACATTTAGTGTGTTTCTGGCTATGTACCAGCAAACAGCAGATCACTGAAACAGGCACCAATTCTAGGCACTCTAGCACCAGGATCTGATAGAACAGAATGGAATAGGTCTCACACATGCACACTCTGCTATAGCTATAATAAAGACAGTCTCTCATACATTTATTTTGCTGCCACAGTCAATGATAAAAACATGAATACAGATACCAACCATCATACGTTATAGTCGTTTCCACGGGCTGGATACTGGTGACTGTGAACAGGTTCTGAGAAAAGCGTCAGCATCTATCTAGGGCTTTTCCTTTGCCCTGGTTCCTACCTCACTGGCTTTCCTTGCTGTCCCCCGTACCCTCTCAGCACAAAGCCTCTCCCAGCTGTTCCTCTCACCGCCTGAACTCTTCCCTGAAATCCACTCCAAGAGTGAAGTCTCTGACCATCTGCACAGTTCTAACTGGGCCCATATTGCTTCCATCTTCTCCCTCCTACTCTTCTCCAATACAATTTTCCTTCAGTTCTAAAGCCCTTCTAACAGCAGGCATCAAAGCAACTTCTCTTGTTTGTTTGTATGTTTTTCTTATTCTTCTTTCTGCTCTATGTTGGTGGCCTTATCTAGAACACAGCCCAGCTCCAGGGAAGTACTCAAAAGCTATCTGTTTAAGGGATATATTAAGACAAGCCAAAAATGTCAATTAATCCTAAAAAAAAAAAAAAAAAAAAAAAACACTCCCGTCTAGAATCTAAAAAGTGGCTCCAAAATAGGGAACAGACTTTCATTCTGGGACAGGCCCTGGGCTAGGTACTTAACAACCACTATTTTGTTTGATATTGTATGCTCCAGACTGTTCCTGCAGGATAGAGTAGGCTAATGTGATGTGAACGGATGGGTAAATGAGTTTTCCAGTTCTTTTCGCTGTTAAGCTTTCAAGGAAAAGTTACTCAAAAAAAAATAACTGAAATTTTCACCTTCTCTTGGTTACCTGAAAACTGTCATACAAATAAAAATCAGGATACTTAGTTTAAAAAAATGAGCCTAGGAAAATAAGGTACATGGCATTGCACTTTCTTCCATACCTTCCTAGGTATTTCCTTGTTCAAGATTATTATATCATAACAGCCCGGATAGTTACAATACCACACCCCTAAAATCAATGTACATTGTTCACCCGGGAAAACAGTGGCTTGAATGTTATAGGAGCAATGAACCATTTTAAAACTCCTACTTCACAAGATGAAAGCCACATCTGATACCATTATTGGGACTAAGAACTTGTAGTTAGACAGCCATAGAACATAGGAGAGAATATACTATTATTACTCTGCTATATTGGCATAGTATTAAAATGACTCCTAATGAATTATCATTATACCCATGAATTAGTGCATCTCTCAATCCTCATCAGAAAATCTTCCTTTTTACATTACATGATGATTAACATAAAACCCCCACAACTGGTCAAAGTACAGAGACTAATGCTGAACAATGTTCAGCCCTAAATGGAACATCCATACTGCATCCCCTTTCCTGAAGTTTATAGATCCTTGTGGAAGAGGGGACAGAAAGATTGTAAGAGCTGGGGCCATGGATTACTACAAGGAAATAGTGCTTTCCAAGCACAGCAGGACATTTATACATATGAATTCACAGCAGTCAAGACAGCATGCACAAAACCTTCACAGGCTCTAGCCAGGCAAAATCTCAGCATAGAGGGGGAAGGATGGAGACCAAATCCAACCACTAAGTAGTTACTGGCAACTGAGAGTTGCTGGAAGAGGACAATAATCTTTCCTTAAGGATGTGACCCCTGGAACATTGACCATGCTTCAGTTGAAGGATAAATAGCCAAGAGTATATGAACAGCACAAACTCTACTTGATAAGTTTAAAAAACAAACAAACAAACAACACAGGGTGAAAGGAGTTTGAATCTTGGGGTGTTCAGAGAAGGAAGTGAATATGATCAAGATATATTGTATGAAATTCTCAAAGAGCTAGTTAAAAGTGAGCACAAAAGAGAAATTAAATGTAAAAAAATCCAAAGGTCCTTTTCCACGAGAAAAAAAAAACACAATTTCTCAGTAAGAACAGTTAATAAATTGTTTTATCTTGGGTCAGTTCAGACACTTTGATGGCTACTTAGCAGATACCCAATCAGTCACTAACTTCACTGGCATTTGAGCTGATTTTGTTATACATTAATAAGATGTTATTTAACAATCTCTTCGATTATCACAGTAATATTTACAAAGTTGTACTGTTTAGTGCTGGGAGAAGTTATCTGGAATTTAGTGAACAATTCTGTTTGGCACCTATCCTAAGCTAGCCAAATCAGAATGACTTTTTATTGAGTGCTAGTTATCAAACCCTTTCAGTCACCTCTGACATGTAATTCTCTCAAGACCATTTACATCAGAGTTAAGCTACTCATCCCTGTCTTCCAATAATCCGTGGATGCATTCATCTTCCCATTGGAATCTGCTCATGATTATGATAACCCATCCATTAGTTTCTCCTATATGACAAACACTTGTTGAACAGATGTCCTACTAAACTGCAAAGTGATTTGTTAGACAAGAAAAATTAAGTATGATCCTTATTGTGAAGTGTTACCTGGATAAACATACAAATTATTTCCATGCAAGGTGGAGCATGGTATTACAGGAAAGATATACAGTGTTATCATTGTTCATCACTGACAGATATCATGTCAAGATAAAAAGCAGAAAACACTTGATAGAGATCATGGCATCTGTACTATGATTTATTTCTGAACAGTGAAGACTAGTGGGCAGAGAATAGGGAGAGGGCTTTCAAGAAAAAGGTAGCATGTGGGTCAAGTTATAAGAGGAATATGAAACCTGCTTAAGAAAGAGAATGAAGTCTGCTTGGGAGAAGGCTGTTAGAAGCAGAGTGGTAAGAAAGAGAACAACTAAAGTTAGAGGCTGGCAAGCCAGAGCACACAGGGCAGTTTTTTTTTTCCCCAATTGGTGAAAAAAAAAAAGAGTATGATTTGAGTGATATAGGCAGTTGTAAGGATAGATATCAAAGGAAGAGCATAAAGACAGAAAAGTGGCCTTGACAGGTACTGCATTTGACCAGAACCTTTATATATGGCACAACTAAATGAATGTGAGATACCAGCAATGCGGACAGAAAGGAAAGGCTAGATAAAAAGGATATGATAGGACAGGAAAGAGGGGGTTACTAGTTGCAAAGGAACAATCTACCTGAAGTTGAGATTCTAGGTGAGCGGGAAAATATGAAAAATAGTGGCACTTCATCTAGCCTTTTATAGTGATGTTCTTCTGAGATGTCAACAGCTTTTCAAGTCAAGAAAGACCAAATGTAAGACCATAATGGAATCCCATTTGTGAGAATTCTCATGTGCAATATAATCCTAGGCGCTATCTCTGAACTGCCACTGGGAGGCTCACACTTCAGAGTTCAAATGGGTGAAACCCAAGAGTCAAACAGCATATTCAGTGACCCACTTGGCCCACATATATCTCAAGACTTCTCCTCCTTCAAAGCATGACTTGTGGTCAGCCTTCTGTCTTCCTCTGTTTTCCTTTTACCCTAGACATTTTCCGAATTCCTGAAAACTTATTCCAACAATGAAATGCCACTAGTCATGGCCAAAAGTGAGAGTCTGATTACAACATGGAATGGACTCTTGGTGATTTCATCTTAAACTTTTATACATTATTTTATTTTTACCTACTAATAAATTAATATACCTCAAGTTTCTCTCAGTATAATTTTGTCTGGCTGCAAGTCCATCCACCACCATTTCTCCTGTGAGATTCTAAACACAAGATTAAAGCATCTCGTCATGTACTATGATATGTTGTGATTCAATGTTGAACTGTCCAGAGTATTTTTTTTGCCCTATGTACTCTTGCCAAAAATAATTCCAGAGCAGCTTCAGCCATCTCAGGTTCCAGGCAATCTTTAAGATTGGAAGAACCCTTTGCCGACTGACATGTCCAATTGTGCAATGTCACTTCTTAAATGTCACAATTCCCAGCATACCCATGAGAGAGCAAAATGAAGGAACACTTTGGGATTACACAAGTGCCACTTCATAACACAAGAATCAAATAAAAGCCCAGAATTCTGCTTGCCCACAACGTCTCTGAGTGTCAGAAAAAAAAAAACAAGCAAACAACAACAAAAAACAAGAATGGCTATGGAAAAGGGAGCACCCATGATAACGGACATAAGATATACCAAAAGATTATAAATAGCAAAGCAACTTGAAAATGCCAAGTAAGCCGATTGAAGATAGATAGGCTTTCTTTACAACACTCACTCAGGAACTATGAATGGAAGCATATGCCATGGTCTCTGGACTTTGATTTTTCGAAATGTCATTCTGTGCTTAGCAATAGTTTTAAGGTCTCTTGTCCCTAAAGTCTGTCCTTCCCCATGTTTATAAAGACACAGAAATTATCATGACCATATCTTATAGATATTTTTCATGAGACTCTAACCAGAAGCCACCATTAAGATAACTCTGAACACATGGCTATTAAAGTATGGCTTTATAATGATAATCTTAGACTTTAAAACAAACAAAAAAACAGAGGTAGCATTTAGAAGAGAAATAAAGAGAAAAGTAGGACACGAAAATAAGAAAAGTGTAGGAGAAAATATATAATATAAATATAGACTCCCAGATCAGGGGAAAATAAATGTCTTTTGAATCTGAGACACTATTGGTTAAGGATAAATCTTTGTCATATTTTAGGCGTTAATTCTCTCCTAGTCTATTTCTACCACCCACTTGTGATGTATCTGTTTTATTTCCATGTTGCCATGTGCCATGATTCAAAACACTCAATCATCGCAAGTCCTGGCATTCACCAAGTCCACCTGTTATGGGCCTTTCAAGCCTCTGAGAGATGTTAAAGGGCTAAGCATTCCATGATCCTTTTCTATCATTTACCCAGATGATTAATCTCCTAAAAGGGAAGAAGAACAAGCCAAATAAAGTAGCCATGCCTTTATTATTCCTTTGGTAGTGGGGTTGGAATCCAGGGCCTTGAACATGCTGGGCAAGCACTCTATCATTGAGCTACAACCATATCCCTCATATCTGCATTCTTAGTGCTGACAACTATGATTGACGGCCTTGATTAGAAAACGTCCAGAGTTCTTCACAAGCCCTCCTTCTTGGTATAAAATATTCAGACAAGTGACATATAAGTTATCTTATTTTTGCTAAAGGACTATGGTGAATACTTTACAATAGTATGTAACCCTCTTTTCAAAGTATAAACAGCATAGCTCTTGAGCTGAAAGTTGTGGATGAAGAAACTCACTAGTGCTTAAGTGGAGTTTGCTCAAAAGAGAATCTGAAAATGTGGTGGAGTGTGAGAATGGCAGGAAGAAAGAGACCAGGAAGTGACCTGGGTATCACTCAGGAAGCCTCTATTTTGTTGGGTGTCTGAATTAACTATCTTCATAGTGGAGACAATCTGGATTTGTGACAAACTGAAAAAAATCAGAAGCCTAAAACTCATTTGGCTTTTATCTGTCTTTGTTTGCCCATAAGTGTCTTAATCCAGACTCCACCCAGGAGTACTTACAGGCATAACCAAGAGAGTGGGAGCCCACAGTGACTCATATTGAGGACAAACAAAAATAACTTTCTGTGGAAAGAGCTATTCTGCTCTGCCATGCCAGACACTATTTTGTAAAAACTAACTTAGTGTTCTTGGTGTGTGGTCTACCACCAGATTAGGGCCCCAATGTGTAGCTTGTCTACTCTTACAGCCAGTCTATATATGATGAGAACAGGGATTCTGGAGGCACCAGAGTACATCATGGGCCAAGTCTGGAAGTGTTTACATTTGCATGGTGTTTCATGGTCATGTTGAAAATAATTTCCAACTCAAGACACACTATTCCTCATACACAATCAAGCTGATTCCAACAAAGGATCTTTACTCACTATAGGACAAAATCTGGGAATGAGGTTTAGGGTATATGATGATCATGGTCCTTTATCTTTCATAATTATTAAGAGCCACGAATTTGGATCAATAATCCTGAGACTGAGGACATTATGTGAGATGGAAATGAAACACAGTAGATTCTCTCATGCAACATCAAGAGTCTAGTCATCAAAACCATAAACTCTGTCTAACTTCAAAGTGGTAGTTGAGATTAAGTTGTAAGACAAAAAGACAGGGTTGACGGGAGGAACAAAACAGGGGTTCTACCAGAACAGCTGACATTTAAGAACAAGAGTGGGTAGTTTCAAATTTCTTAGAGTCAAGCAATAAGTTCTCTATGCCACTTAACAAGTACATTGAAGACAATGATGGAAACACAGGGACAAGCGAACAGGCCTCACAGAAAGGAGGGCAATAGGTCTAGGATAAGATTCAGTAGTAGAGCACAAGCCTACATATAAGACAAGCCCTGGGTGCAGCTCATTAGTGCACCCAAAAAGAGGTCTAATGTAGCAGAAGACAGTACAGGATATATGCCTGGAAAGACTGTCACATTAACCATAATTTCAGTCCATCTTGTTTTCTAAACTTTTATTTTATGTACATACATGTTTTTCTCCCACATACCTGTGGAGGTCAGGTAGAGAGCATAAGACCCCCTAGAACCTGAGTTTCAGACAAGTGAGAACCACATGTGTGTGCTAGAAATGAGACCAAGGTCTTCTGCCAAAGCAGCAAGTGTTCTCAACTCATGAATCATCTCTCCAGTCCCACTTCATCTTTGTTTTCAAGGAGTGTTAATAATTAAAAAGAGTCTATTTGTGAATAATGTACCTCTGTGCACAAAGCCAGATGCCTTGAGGTGTGAAAACTGAGATGAACAGTAATTAATAATAATTATCCTGCTGCATTCCTGAACTTTCCAATAGTGATGTAAATTGAACATATTTCAAATCCCTCCATAAAAGAAATCTAGGTCTTAATTTTACATGAGATCACCTCAGTGATTAACATCATCACCTTAAAGATATATAATTATGATTTTCTCCAAATTTACCATGAATACATGTATGCTCAGGTGAGCAAAGTGTGGTGGCTGATGGAATAGACTCTGGAGCCACAATGTTTAGATAGAAATTCTACCCTTATCACTTTCTGGCTGTATGACATAAGAAAAGTTTTATCTCACTTCTCTGTGATTCAACTTGCTCACCTGTAAAATGAAACTAATAACAGGACCTATTATTCTTACAAAAATTAAAGCATATTTTTACCTCAGGACAGTGACTGACATACAGCAATCACCATGTCTTATTTATTTAACAACACTGCAAAAAAAATGTAGCTGTCCCAAACACCAGCTTCCTGCAAGTAGAATTTATTATTCACCAGTTCACAGGAGGTATGTGGAAAGGAGATAAGAGCACGGAATCTTGGCCAAGGGCCCAGTTTTAAATACCTTGGGCCTGAGAATAACTGGAGAACTTGGAGCAAAGTTCAAAGTCCTCAGGACCAGAGGAATGGAGACTGGCACCAGAAAAACCCATAGGAGAGGGCTGCATAGCCAAACATGAGTAAGAGTGGTCTCTGAATAAATGAGAGACGCCGAGGGACAACAAAGCTCTTTGGGTTCTCAAGGCAGATCGAAGGTAACTTCCTAGTCTTAGGATGAGTGCGGTGTTACCTATATCCTTCTACAAAGAAAGAACCCAAGGGAAGGGGCTACAGCTGTGATACAAAGTGGATGAATTTTAATAAATATAAAAAGATATTATAAAAAAGAAGGAACCCAATTAACAAAGTGGATGAGGAGGACTTTCTTGACTAGAGTTAACAGACTTCAACACGATTCCTGAGTGTGAATGATAAAGGGAGGCTAACTTTGTTTCACACAGATCTCAGAACTTAAGTTGATCCCTCAGGACCGACAACAAAAAGATGCTACTCATATCTACGAACCAACTCCAGGATGTAAACTACAATTGCATTCTATAAGTCAACTTTCAACAAATACCAGGGATGTGGATATAAAAGACCTATTTTTCTCTCCTCCGTGTATTTTTGGTACTTAATTATTTTTTAGTTTTTTTTTTTACTTATTACAATTTATTCACTTCGTATCCCAGCTGTAGTGCCCTCCCTCATCACCTCCCAATCCCACTCTCCCTCCCTCTTCTTCTCCCATGCCCCTTCCCCAGTTCACTGATAGGGGAGGTCCTCCTCTGACCCTAACCTATCAGGTCTCATCAGGACTGTCTGCATTGTCTTCCTCTGTGGCCGGGTAAGATTGACCGCCCCCCCTCCCCCGAGGGGGGAGGTGATCAGAGACAGTCTCTGTTCCCCTTACTAGGGAACCCACTTGGAGACTGAGCTGCCATCAGCTACATCTGTGCAGGAGTTCTACGTTATCTCCATGTATGGTCCTTGGTTGGAGTATCAGTCTCAGAAAATACCCCTGGGCCCAGATATTTTGGATCTGTTGTTGCTCTCTTTATAAAGTTCCAGTCCCCTCATGGATGAAAGACCTCTTTTCTTTTCTTTTCTTTTCTTTTATTAAGCCATGTATAGGACAGGCTCCATAGCTCATGTGAAATAAAGTTGCCTGTGTTGGATCACAACTTGGGCAGGTATGGCAAGGCCTAATGCCTCAAGTTTTAGAAATATTCACTGTTTACCATAACGACCAAATACACACTGAAGTCACCCCCACATCTTTGTGATGAGATAAATTCTGGATTAAAAAGCAAGGAGAGGAGTTTTTTAACCAACCTATGGACAGGAAAGATGCAATGATAGCAACTTTTTGCATGAGGATTGTTTAAATATTTGCTGGTGTGTAAATATGCGGAGATCAAAGGATATCTTGAGGGAGTTGGTTCTCTACATGTCAGTTCCAGGAATTAAACTTAGCATTTTACCTGCTAAGCCATTTCACCAGCCCTTAAATATACATGTCTTAAGATGAGAAAACCATCAAACAGGGTGATGCACACCTTTAATCCGAGTACTCAGGAAGTAGAGACAGGCAGATATGTGAGTTTAAAGCCAGTCTGGTCTACAGAGCAAGTTCCAGAACAGCAGTGAGAGCCTGTCTCAAAAATAACAAAAAGTATAAGAGTACATAATGAAAAATCACCCTCCCATTGCCTGTCACCAGATATCTACTTCCCCTTGTGAATTCATAAATACTGGTACCATGGTTTTCATTCTTTTTTTCCACATCATGTAGCCCAGGCTGGCTTTAAACTCATGCTCCTTCTGCCTCAGCTTCCCAAGTGCTGAAATTAAAGGCATGTACTCCCATGCCAAGCTACCCCTGTCTTCCAAAATACTAGGAATACAAGAAGTAGCCAGTTAAGTATTTGTTATTTTTTCATTTTTGCAAGAACACAAATTAAGCAAAAAGAGGCCATGAACTTGAGAGAGAGTTTGAGGGTGTCAACATAGGAAGGGTTGCAGGGAGGAGTGGGAGAAATGATATATTTTAATTAATCTTTTTAAAAATGACAAAAGGTAATTTATTATGTATTCTGGTTTTTTGCATGGATTTTCCTTTTTATTTTGTTGTAATTTCTGTTTATATTTGGATAAGTATTCGCATCACTACACAATGAGCGTCTCCCTTTTAACATGTATATAGTATGCAACCGGATAGATATAGCGCAACTGAGTAGATGAAGTCCACTGTTTACAGATATTTATTTAGAGTGTTTTCCTATGACAAACAGTGCTGTGAGAAACATGTTCTTAAAATATGCATGCACCAACAAAAATGTAGCAAGTCAAAAAGGGACAGCTACACTAAAGCAATGGGAGTTTTGATTGCAGAGAAAGGAAGAGGAAAAAAGCTCTCCACTGCATCAAGCAGCATCGAAAGCCTAGCTAGATGGCAGATTATTATCTGTGCCATATCTAGAAGATATCACCTAGAAATCTCAGGCCAACTATGCTAAAATCACCTCAGTTAGTAAGCTACCCAGAAAGAAGTGCCTTTTGATTTCAAGTTTACATTCTTTATAGCAAATGAAAGGGCCTTTCTTTTGATTTTAAATGAATGTAAAACATCCAAATTAGTAAAAAAAAAAAAAAAAAAAGCTTATAGTCATCACTTACATTATCACACATTCACACAAGAGAGATTAGTGGCAACTCAGGGTCTACTTCTTAATTAAGGGGGTGTCTTGGTGTTCATTATACTGAAAAATATTAAAGTACTTGGCTATCAAATGTTCATGCTGTCTTCTTTATGTATTTAAAAAAAGAAAAGGTGGCTTCCCAACTAAGGGTTATAATGGGAGCAACCTGAGCAGGGCACAAGCCTTCTGGATAATGAGACTTGGGACATATCACTGATGCATATCACCAAGAAAGTGCACAGCTCTGAGTCACAGATCTGACCTTAATGCTGCATGCTGGGAAAACAAAGTAACAGCCTGTTCATTATGTTAAGTCTGTCATGGGATCTTCAATTATATCTACATCAGAAATTTTCAAATCAGCCTATAATTGTTCCTATTTCAAAGCCCAAAAAGCACCTTGACACTTAGAGCCTCAAAGTTTGATCATTTGCATTTCCTTTTCTAAAGGTCACAGAAGTAACAAAAAGAAGGAACGAAAGGATCTTGACTATTTGTCACTGATTAACCCATTTCTACAGACACACAAGAAAGGAAAATGTCACCAGCCCCATTACCTGTATAATTTCACAGTGAACATTTTAAAAAAAGTAACTGTGCATTGCAAAAGAAGGATTGATGTTTATAAATCAGTGTGACCTAACTAGAATTTTTTTAACCAAACACCTTCCTCTTAAGGCTCTGGACTATATGAGAAAGAAGAGCTGGAAAGCTTGTGGAGGGAACTTAAAAGTGCACACCCTGGTTATTTTTGCTAGAGGTTAATGTGGACTGTTGCAGCAAACCAGGAGCATATAAAGATTACATTACTCTTCCTTCAAACTATTTCCCCATTTAACATCTCAGACACACACTTAAGCTTATAGAAATTACCATATCGGATTACCTTATTGGATTAGGAACTATACAAAAAAGAGACATGAATTCAGGAATGTAAAATAGGATATTTAATTTTCAAAATCTGAACAAGTTCAAAAATCAGTTAAGCAAGGAATGACAGTACATACCCATAATCCTAGCACTTCGGTGGCAGAGGCAGGAATATTACCACAATTCAAGGACAGCCTTGTCTATACACTAAGTAACAGGCAAACTTAGACAACCTCCACGACTGTCTCAAAAACCGAAAACCTCAATTAAAATTTTGTCACAATTAGATTGAGATCAGTATTGAAGTCCAATTCACTTTCAGTTTTTCTTTAACAAGATTAAGAGTAATGAGCATTTTTTTTTCCTGGCTTTAGTGTACTGTACCTAGAGGGTGGACACCAGCCTTGGAATCAATTTCTCCACAAATGTGATGGTTGAGTTACTCAGTTGTTTATCAGAAAACTAATCTGCATTCTTCATCAATAAAATGAGGATATTAATAACTGTCCCGCTTTCCTTATAGATTATTTTAGTGACTGGTATATTCCCAATATTATTTATCTAATATTGATACATAAGTAAATCAGGCCTTGTTCTAAGTAGATATTTTCATTTTTCACATGGCTCACACATATCCCATGGCAAAAAACTTTGAGGCAGATCATTATGAAAAGACCAAGAATCTCTGTGATAAGAATCCTCTTTCATGCTGGCCCAAACCTTCAAGTACGTTGGATTTAGAAAATAGTAATATAAGTTGTTCAATTTCACACACAGTTGAGCTATTTCAATCTCCTTGTACTTAGATAACATCTGAGTCTTTGCAAGGCACAAGTAGCTGGAACAAATGTATAAAAGGCAAACTCACATAATTTTGGTTCTTTGCTTTGATGTACAAATCAAAAGCGTTCTCCTCTACATACTTGCATAGGGTATTTTTAGCTGCTTTAAGTAATTGACATGATTCATCATTCTTTACAAAGAAAAAAAGCTTGAAAAGACTTCTACAAGTGAAGAAGTATAACTAAAGTTAGTTGTAAGACTTTTATTTGGTGGAAGAGGCAATGAAAAAGGAACACTTCTGTTCTCTGTTGGTTAAGGGGCTAGGGCTTTAGCAATGACCTGAAGAAGTGATTAATCCCTCTGTAACACAGCCAAGATGGGGTTTATTTTCCTACTGTTATGATGGTAACTTAGAACACACAGAACAACAATATCAAATATCAATTCCCTTCAGAGCTGTAACTTTCTAAATGTAGTAATTAGTAACTAGTCCAGATTGTCATTAGGCACACAAACAGATACTCACTACCCAGCAATCTGAACTTCTGTGCCACCTTCTATGTTAAATCCTGAAATGCTAGTACATGTAAACCAGGTCCTCTTTTAATGAAACAGCATTACAGGTGTTATAGATGGACAAACCAAGACATTAAATTAAGTAAGTACGTTGCTTTGAGGGGATGAGGTCAAACTAAGAATAGAACCTCAAATACTGTCACTTGTTACAAGCATAAATCCAGAAAACTTTCCACCTTCCCACTAGCCAAAGCCACATAGTATACTCAAGTTTCAAATATTTTAAACATATGTCTTATAGGTAATATCATTAATTTCAACTCCTTTATGGAAAATCACTTGAGGGTGGTACTGCAATATGAACTACAGAAGTATTCCTATACAAACCAACTTTTACTGGTAAGAATAAATATGATTTCAAAGCTTAATGAGCATACCTAGATTCTATGAAGCCCTTCATACATTTGACCTATAACAGAAACTAGATATAGCTTAAAATTCAACTCTTACGCTATATATATATCTATATATCTATACATATATGTATGCATGCATGTATGTGTATATATATATATAATGTTTTATTATGGGTGATTATGAAGCCATCACATGACAAGTCAGTCACATTCTGAGATCAAAGACCAAGTCAGTGGGATACCAATCAAAAATTTTGCAATCTAAAGTTTCTCTCAAGACCAAAGTGCACAATACCCCACCATGCCAATGAGGTTTTTTAGGCAGGAAAGGGTCATGTGTCTGTATGAAGTAGTTGGTCAAGTTTATATAGCTCTTTATACATAATTCTTTCAGATTCATTCTCTTCTGGCATAACAGAAGTCTATTCTCCAAGCCAAGCAACAGCAGCTGAAAACCAACATGGAAAGTGGAGGATTAGCTCATACAGGAGTGGGGAAAACTGCTTAGAAATGCTTTTATGGTCCTTCCTGCCCACTACTTCAAGAGTGCTCATGAAGACTTCCAGAAGGAAATATGCCCAGTCAGACCCAGGGCACCAAAAGAGTGTTTGGACCCAATTTGGAGGACAGAGTGAAGGGACCTACACAGTTTTGGAAGAACAGAGGGAGAGCTTTCCACATAAACAGGGACAAAAAGCCCCACGCTGGAAACTTTCATGTCTGTCCCCACATGCTCTGTTCAAACTGCAGTGAGTGTTGTTTGAATAATTCACACTTAACGCTCTGACTTTAAGACCAAGGCTTGGGACTGACTCCAGCACAGACCAATTTAGACTTCAGATAGCTGCTCTCCTGCCTTCCAAATGCAACACAGAAGATGGGAAGGACCAACTGACGACAACAACTTTTTAAAGGATGTTCCCAACTCACTATAAGAAGTTACTTGGCTTCTAATTGGTGAAAACAAAATCTGTAAGTATGTCCTGATTTAATTAGAAGTCAGCTGAGTCTGGGTCACAGAAGGAGTTTAAGTTTTAAAACAAGCCGGTGGTTTCTTTTCCAACTCTATGCCAGAAGTACAAAAGTACTTATTACTTTTAAAAGTAAAGTTGAGCAATTTATTTTACACCTTTCATGGCATGCTATGCCAATTTAGCCACATTAGTGCAGTGTTCAGAAAGCAAGACTTTGAGTGTATAAAATATATGAAGTGAACTGCTGAAGAAATCTGCTAGCTTTGCTTTGAAATGCATCCCCAAGTAAAAGATAGACTGGCCTGTGGAGACACACAATATAAACAAGCAGAACAAAATGTTGTTACGGGAAGACTACAGATCAGAAGCATACAGGTGGTCACTGAAAAAAATCAACTTTGAAAATGTTCATAATCAAACTTTGGTAGAGGTTTCTGGGAATATTGCTCTCAGGATGCAGCTTGGTAGAAAACTTACCTCCCATGCAAATGATCCTGGGTTCAATCTCTAGCATGGCAAAAACCTGTCAGTGTTGGCACACACTTGTAAACCCAGCACTAGGATGGAAAAGGCTGGAAGACCAGGAGGTCAAAATCATCCTTAACCCTTAACTGAATAGCAAAGTAAAAGTGAAACTATGCTATAAGACCTGTCTTTAAAAAAAAATGGGAAATAAAATATGGATATGGAAAAAATGTGAAAACTCGAATTCAGGTCTACACAAGCAAACAGTGGCTTCCAAAAGACTATGGACAGAGAAAGTAATACCATCTGTAATGGAGGGAAGCAGAGCAATTACCAGTGCCTCCAAACGAAAGGGCTTTGCAAAGCGCATTTGAAGGTTTTACTGGTACAGTCAGAGGATCCTTAAAACTCTCACACTGAACAGCAATGTTACACACATGTATTTTCAGACTTTTATCAAAGTTTTAAAATCTATTCACAGTCTATTTTGAAGAATGATACTGCACCCATCAGTACCTCCAACTTCTTAACAGCATATTCCCCCTTTACGGCTGGTTCAAATTTCAAGTGGGTACTCATCCATTCCCAGATTCCTGAAGGCACAAGCAAAAACTAAATATAACAGATGGGTAAGTGCTCGCTGTAACTGGAAACTCAAACGTAACGTCAACTCTCAGAGGCCAATACCTTAACACCAACGGCTTTAGTGTAATGGCCTTACTGAAGACCTTTTGTCTTTACTCTCCCAACAGAAATGTTACACTGACATTGATGGATGAGTGATAAGTGCTAGTCAAAATTTTATTTTGGGTTGACATTAATAACCTTTACTTCTATCAGTGTTTCTTCAGAATGCTAAAATGTACTATAAAATACAGATGTGTCTTTTGTAAGTTTTTAAGATGGCATAATAATGACTTACTTATATGTAAGTAAAATATTGCTTCAACCTCTGAAACACTTCTGTAAATTCCAGGGTTCTATGAACTATAATGTAAACAAACAAACAAACAAACAAAATAAGACTAAAATTACTTTTTTGGACTCTTAATAACTTAATAAATCTATGGAGTTTAGACTTCGTAAGACAAAGTGAAGCCACACTGGTAAACAACTGCCTAATTGTGACTTCTCACCTCAATATCTAATGCCACTGTGTACCTAAGACTAACATTTTGTGTTACTTTCCTCCATCCCAACTGACTGGTATCAATCACATGTAAAGAACTACAAAATATATTTCCTAGGCCAACCTTCCAAGACTCAAAAGTACAAATGTGATCATGAAACATGGTGGGAAAGAGAATAGTATATATGTCTGTACACTTGCTGGCAGAAATAAAATCCCTGGATTCTGAAAATTGAGCATATTTTATTCTCAAGTTAGTACTAGCCACCACCAAAGTAAATGTCAACATCTCAGCCAAGTCTGGTAATACATTAAAAATGTCAAAATTGAAGCCATGGAATTAAATATATGCCAGATTGTTTAGGGTTAAATCACCCAAAAATTAAAACAGATGATATGATAAGCCAAATATAGTAGAAATTATTTAATTACAGGATCCAGTTGATGTGAATGAGTGTTCACTGTTGGAATTCTCTGAAGAACCTAATAAAATAGATGGGGTGATGCTATGTTATGAGATAGAGAGGACTCTTCCATGCAAGAGAAATCTAATGTGGCTACTGAAGAAACAAGGAGTGAAACCAAAGAAACTGAGGTTCTTCTGTGTGATTCCAGTTAACATTAATAAGCAAATAATGCCTTTCATTCAATTCATTTTATCACTAATGGGTATTTGCCAAGCCTCCGGCACTGGATAATCATCAATGCAGAGAAACTAAAGAACTACCAAGAGAGTTGCTCCCTGGGAGCTTTGTTTCCTGTGGAAAAGTGAATGCAATCTAACATGGTAAATCTCAATAAAATCCTTTACTCTTTATTATTTACATAGTTCCAGTGAGAAAAATAGGAAACGCTCAGGAGGGAGCCACAAGTCAGGCTGAGAACCTGTGCAGTTTATAAAGACTAACACACTACAGAGCACAGGGCTGGGACTATTCAAGGGGGTTAAAAATACTGGAGTGCAGAGGAATTCTGATTAAGAACATGGCTTCTCTGGCAAGAGATCACATTCAAAGACCTTCTAGGTCTGTGTGATTTGCCTGGAATACAAGCATGACTTTATTCCAGGAGACAGAGGCAAACAGATCTGAGTTCAAGGCCAGCCTGGTATAAAGCAAGTTTCAGGTAAAAAGAAAGAAAGAGAGAGAGAGAGAGAGAGAGAGAGAGAGAGAGAGAGAGAGAGAGAGAGAGAGAGAGAGAGAGAGAAATGCTAAAATTTTTAAAAAGCTTAGGTCCAGGTGTGGTGGTACATGCTTTTAATCCCACACAATGAAGGTAAAGTTAGTTTTCAGAAGGAAGCACCCATGTTTGAAAGTGATGTCTAATTGAGTGGTTAAAAAAATGACAAATCAGAGGAAGACTTGACAGAATAGGATATGGAGAGGAAGCTAATTAAGGGGCAATGCAAAGAGAGATGAGGTAATTTCACCAGGACAGACTTACAGAGAGGTTAAATGAGAGAACAAGCTAGACACAGGTAAAGACAGGATGAGCCAGAGAATGAGAAAGAGCCAGAAGTTTAGAAAAGATTAATGCAGTTAGTTTGAGGCCAAGCAGAGCAATTCAGGAACCAAGAGAGAAGCCAGACTGAATAAATTATCTGGGAGACGAGTTTGAGCCAGAACAGCTAAATTGAACCAGCCAGCAAGAGCTCAGATAGAACTAGAAAGGGTGAGCTTATTCAGCAGGAAGTTTCAGTCGCTGCAAGGATTCGACGCTTAGGTTAGATTGCACAGAAGCTAGAAGCTTCCAGTACTTGGCCCAGGTTGACAGAGACAATTAGCTTCCGAGACAACAACTGAAGCAGGTGAATAAAAGTTACTATACTGGAGCATTTTATACTGTTTCCCGATTCAAACCTGTAACATGAGCTAATGCAAAAGGTGGAATGCATCATCTCCCTTAGTCTGCAACTGAATCATTAAAAGGAGCAATGGGAATTATTGGGGGGGGGGGTGTTGGAGAGATGGCTCAGCAGTCAAGAGCACTGGATGTTCTTGCCCAAGACCTGAATTAAATTCCCAGCACCCACAGGCAGCTCACAACTGCCTGGAACTCTAGTTTCAAGGAATCGGATGTCCTCTTCTGTCCTCTGTGGGCACAGGTACATGGACATACATTCAGGCAAAATAGCACAAATGAGAGTAGACATCACATCTGTACCCAAAAAGTAATTTTTAAAAGACAAAGTAGGTTATGAATCTCCTAGCCAGTATACACTAACGATTGTCTATGTAAATGCTCACCTCACAAATGCTCACATTCACAAAATCTCTCCTAATTTTAGGAAAGAAGCACATTCAATATCTTCAGTGAAGTATTTTTCAGAGTCTTGAATAATGTATAGAAATAGTCATATCACACAAACAACTCTCATGGTTTAAGAGATGCCCACAAACTCAATGAAGACTGCAAATTAACACCGAGGAACTTACACATCATAGCTTTTCTTTTCAGGTAAAAGGAACTACTTATCCAATAGTTGGATATCCTCAGTGAGTGATGGTCTATAGTGTGTGAAGATTATCTGGCTGACAGGACAAGAGAATGTGGCTACTCTTCTAAAGGCATTGTACACAGTTCATCCACTCCTCTTTAAGTTGGCTTCATTATTAGTGCTGTTTTAAACAGAGCTGAAATATTACCAATGAAATAAGTAATGAAACACATAAATTGTAACAACTGTCATCACATTACACTTGGTTTTCAACATGTGACATAAAGTTGATAGGATAATATTGGTAATGATGATGGCAGAAGTATTGTTTGTTCATTTTTAGTGTTACTGAGGGCTTCTGGCCATCATCTGTAATTTCCCTAAAAGTTTTGACCTCAGATATTCTTCTTATGATGGCCAGAGCAAAATTTATTAGATGGACCTATGAACTTGACCTAATACATTTCCTAAGTCCACAGCTAGTTTTAAGATATGTGAGTCAATGTTTCCAATCCAGAAACTACAGAGTACCCAACATGCATATCACAAGTGTGGATCTTTCACAAGTGAGCATCTGTTGCTGCTTCTCAAGTCTTTGACATATTAATAGAAGAAGTGATGATAGACAAGATCGTAAAACAACCTCCATGTCTATGGAGAAACTATGACAGCTCACATAAGGTTTTTTTGTTTGTTTGTTTTTACCAATTCATACTGGACCCGAGTTGAACTTGCTGATAGATCTGAACTCTAATATTTTCTGGTTGCAGAATGAGGTCAGAAGGACACAGGCTGCTTCTCTTGCCACAGCCTTTGTTGTAAAGTTTATTATTCATTTTCTGATTCCTCTGTTTGGGTGTTAAAGGAAATTCACATGTGAGTTTGTTCTTAGAGAAGGTGAAAGGACTTACAGATACAGACATTTTTCATAAGTAGACAAGCACACTGTGCATTAGACTTAAGAAAGTAATGCACTCTGACTGCATTTTGGATAAATTATTACATTTCCTGAAACTGGGATTTCTCTGTAAATGTTCTTCTGTAACCATACAAAAGAGACTGAAAGTGCTAAATGAGCATTTAAAGTAACTGAGGTCCAACATGGCTTGACTCTAGCTTCCCCAGACAGATACTTTGTCTTTATGCACGTGAGTCGGGTGCACATGAAATACTGGATTTGAATGTCAGTATCCAAAGCTATGGGAATTCTGGTCTATCTAAGCCTTTCTTATGGATTTCTTTGGTGCTGTTTACCACATTTAAACTATGAGATACAGTATGAACATTTGTGTGCATAAAAATTTATACTCATATAATGAATAAGAGATAATTTTTTTAAAAAATATTGTGTAATTTTTTAAAAATATTGTGTACAATCAATGTTCCCTTTGATTTAATATCCTTACAATAAGCTCTCTTATAATATATTCACAAAGATAGTTCGTTCACAATGATTAAACTTCACGACTTTACTTCATCAAAAAGAAAATTATTCTTTGGACACCAGTAATGCTCCATACATACGTGTGTTATTAAGTATGATGTGTATTCTGACTGAAGCCTTTAAAATGAAAGAGTCTGGGGACTGGAGAGCTAAAAGCACTGGCTGAACTCAAGGACCTGAGCTCAGTTCCTAGCATCCACACAGCAACTCACAGCCTGTAACTCCAGTTCCAGAGGATCTGATTCTCTTTTCTGGTACCTGAGAGCACTGAGAAAACACATGGTACACACACATACACACTTGCATGCATGCACATGCAACCAAATGCCACACGAGGAGGGGGCAGAAATTCATCCACACAAAACCATTGCTAAATACAATTTTTAAGTTGAAAAAAAGGGAAGGCTCTAGAGATACCACCTTTGAGGTGAGGGTCTTGTTAGGATGCCTTCTGTACATGAAGTGTATTTCTTTCCTCAAGTGAAAATGAGTTCGTTTTCAGTAAAAAGATGGGAAAAGTTAAGAGATGTTACAGAAGGTCAAAATTAAGTCCATTAAATCCCAGACTCAGATTTAGTTGCCATAGAGACAGGGGAGATAAATAAACCAGTAACCTTAACATGTGCTGCATCTTTGCCAGACATACCTCCGACTTACCATTATTTTTACCTAAGTATCTTTTAGTCCAAACATAACGAACTGCGAAGACACCAAAGCCAAACATAACTAGACCCAAAAGAAATATGAATTGCTTATTCAAGCAAAGGGTAAGCAAGAGAGTCAAGACCTAACCCCCCCCCCCACACACACACACAGCAATGTGCTCTCCATTCCCCTTGAAAATGGTTGCAACATGAAGCTCTAGAGGCAATGACATATGGGGAAAATATTTGATGCCAATGCCAGAGGAAAGCATGTCAAAAAAGAAAAACAGACAAAGTAACTGACCTAATTAAAAGGAAAACAAGTACATCTGACAGAGAGCACACACTAAGGGAAGGGGGACTGGGAAAAAGACCATTGACTTTAGAGTAACTTTTGTAGGCTTCTGCAAAAGAGGAAAGCTGATTGCTAGAACACTGCCCTCCAGTGAGAGTAAAACTAAGATCCTTCTCCAGGGTACACTGGACCTTTAAATATGAAGAATCAGCCTACATCAATAAGATGCTCCAAAACAAAGTATGTGTTCTTTGTCATTGGGGTCACAAAGAACACAGAAGAAGAAAGAGAAGCAGGAATTCAAGCTGATGTTACAAAATAAACAATACCTGTACCATTGGGACTGCAAGTTTAAGCTCTGGCCAGTACCAAATGGGCATTATAGTTTACGACTATTTACGTGCTGTATGATAAACAGGGATATACCCCCCCCCATAATAGTTTGTTTCAGATAGTTACCTACTTTATGACAAGTAGGAATATTCTGTGATGTGTAGTTAAAGTAGGAAAAAGCACGGGATTCTTAACCTTTGAGTACAAACTTATGGTAAAATGAACAAGTACCATGAAACCTCAAATAAAGTAGTACTTACATTTGTCCATGTGCCCTCCAGTTCTTGTCCATACATCCATATATATATTCCAATTTTGTAACCTGCACCCTAGTAAGTTTTTGCTAGCTGTATTCTTTTATATTAATAAACATCAAACAAATTTTTAACAAATTCATGGCATTCCACTAAAGATCCATCAAAATTTATTTAATCATAAGTATTTGTTGAGCCTTGTACCTACAGTCTCAGCTACTTGAGAGAATACACCAGGAGAATCACAAGTTCAAGACCTGCCTGGGCAACAGAGTGAGTTCACAGACCAGTGACAGCAATTTGTTCATACTGTCTCATAATAAAAAAGTAAAAAGAGGGCTGGGGATGTCACTCAGTTGTAGAGTGCTTTCACGAGGCCCTACATTCAATCACTAACATTGAAGAAGATAATACTTGTTGAATAAAGGAGGCATTTTTATAATGCTAGACACTATCTTTACAAGCAACACTGTGGCAAAGTCCTAAACTATACATCTTTTTTCTTCTTTCCTTGGGACAATTTCTTAGGAAATATTTTCCCAAACAGCATTATAAGATTCAAGGGGAACAATATGTTACCTCTGCCATATATTGCCACAACCTACAAGCTAATTTATGTCACTCAAAGAAGGTAGCCATCCTAGCATTGGATTTTCATTTTTTGTTGTTGTTGTTTTAAGAGTTAGTTAATTTTTCAATTGTTTGTCTTTAAATATCACCAATTCAAACTGTGTTTTCATACATCTGTTCATTTTGTGATGGAATGTGAATGTTTTACCCACCTAACTCCTCAAGACTTTGTTCAGCCAATGGGTCTGGAACATTTGCCTCATGTCAGGCCTATACATAGCTCCTTATAACCTGCATGATTTCTGTACATAATGCCAAAATTATCTTTTTATATGTGCAGCAAATTTCCTGAGCATGATTTGCTCTTTGTTATAATTACACTTTTCACAGTAGAGTTGGAGATATATGAATCTGTGGATCTATCTTCTGACTTTTATAGGTGGTTATAGTTTACATAGTTACTTCAGACGTAGGGATTTGATAACTAGCCTATTTTCTATGGTCTTGTGATTGGTATTCTAAGAGCCACATAAATATGTTCTCCAATAATTAAATTTAAATTTCTTGTCCATAATTCATATGCTCTAATATAAATAATATTTTTATTAGAAGCATATAATTTAGAATAAAAACGTAAACAAGTTTTCTTTATCCTCCATATGTGGTATGTTTTATTGAAACTAATTATGTTCTTAAGCTTTGTTGCAATCAGAAGGGCACGTAGCTGAGAAAGACTGACCCAAGGAAGCCTTTGTATGAAGATACTGCTCAGTCACTCTCAAGCCAAAGAAAAACAACAGATCTGCATGAGGCTTTTTCACTTTGGGCTGCTTTAGAGTAAAGCCCTCTTGTCACTTGGACTAGCAGAGGCCCAGACAAGCAGGAGTGTGACAAGCAGGCTCCCCAGGTCTCCTCCAGACCCCTGCATCACAATGTGCACATTCAAGTTCGAGAAGCACTGGGGGCCCACAGGAATCTTCCAGCGTAAGACTTCAAAAACAAACAAAACCAAACAAAACCACACACACATCCATGTGTCTTCATGCTCCTTTTCTTAATCAGGTATCATCCCCTATTAGGGTTTACTTGCCATGTTAAAATGAATCTTAAAATGACATCCCCTTAAAATGAACACAGCTTAGCCCAGAAAAATATGCAAATTGATCAGCAGCCAAGGATAATCTGAACTTTGCAGCCACAATGTTATCTTGAACTGACACTGAAAAGCCAAGTGTCTATGAGAGTACAGTGTGCTAGTAATGGCAACAAGCTCCCACACTTTGCGTCAAGAACACTGCAAAGAGGGCTGGTGGCTATGGCAAGCCCCACAGCCTGTGCTCTCTCCAAAACACTGGCAGCAATTTGGCTGCAGCCTATTGTAGCCAAATGGGGACACAGGCTTTATGGTGCCAAAACTTCTGATATTTCAAGAGATGGAAAATGTGGATGTTTAAGAGTGTAAAATATCTTGCTTTTTTATTTTTCAAGGCTGGCAACCTACTAGCACTTTAAAAGAACACCTCTGTGTGCCAGATTCAGCCTAACAGTTTGAGACTGTAGCTCTAAATTGCAGAGTTCTAAACTCTTTAATTCGGTGTAAACCATCTGTGCTGATTTGTATGCTGACGACGTGGGTTCCAAGAAGAGAGATCACAACAGTATCAATGGCACACATCAAATCACTATGACTACTGTCTTTGAAATTTTTGTTTGCTGAATATTAAAAAAAACTGCCAAATCAATAATGAAAATAACCATATGGCAGTTACACAAATATTTCCTAAATGTGAAATGCATCCAACCCACTAACAATATTATCACTTCTACAGTAGAGATCAGAGTACTCATATTTCACCCAGCTCAACTGTCTGTTAACAATTATGTTGTGAGGGCTGGGAAGATAGCTCACTGGCTAAGAGTACTAGCTGCATTTCTAGGGGACCCGGCTTTGGTGAGCACCACAGGCAGCTCACAGGGACTATAAATCCAGTTATAGGAAATCTAGCGCTCCCTTCTGGTCTCTGAAAGGACTGCACAAACATAGGCAGACCAAATATCCATACACATAAGTCTTTTTTTATTATTATTATTATTATTATTATTATTAACAAATTAGGTTGTGCTCAACTGTGTTTAAAATAATTTTGTAAACGTAAGGCATACAAATGGAATGTCAATTCCTACAATTATAAACTTTGTGTAATATGAATGCTGTATAAAGCTTAAAAAGGGACACATTGTTTTAAAAATCAAACCATCATCCTGCAGAAATTGCAAACTCCATTTTCCTGAACTGTTTAATTAGCTCAAAAAAACCTTTAAAAATAGAGTGTGAAATACAGAGTTTCCATTTCTGATCATTTAGGGGCAACTAACTGGTTCTAGGCACAGCTGTATCTCCAACCAGTATCACCTCCTACTTTCTTGTTCACACCTGCTTATTACCGAGGAAGCAGAAACTGCAGGTTCAAAGATCAGGACAGAAGCAGGGCCTTAACAGTTTTCTCAATATTATTAGCATGGTGATATTTCATAGAGTACTGCTCAGCCTCCTTACCTAGCAAAGAAAAAATAAACTAGGGCTGCTCTACATCTGAGGAAGAGCAGATCCAAAGTGCTTGACTTTTGTCACAGCAGACCTGCCTGGGCACACAGTGGGGCTCAGGGGTTTAAAGGAAGAAATAACACAAGATTCAACAGTATAACCTCATGCATTTCCATAATGATTCAGAAGAGTTTAGAAGGGGAAAAAAAGAACTGAGCAGGTTTACCTAGGTAGAGAAGGTGCCAACACAGCAAACTTTTCATATATGAAACTGGAAATCTCACCAGGTACAGTGCTTGCAAATAGCATGTTCCTCATAGAAATACGAAGACTAGGGGACAAGAGGAGACAGTCATTTCTGCATTTTACCTGAGGTAGATCTCTCTTAGGTGTCCCTCCTGCTACTTTCAATGATGATGTCCCTTCTCTCAAGGGAAGAAATACGGAAACCTGGATTACTGAAGAGCATAAATCAGCCACCGGCAAAAAAGGAAGCAGACAATGTCTACCTAGCCATTGTGTGTAGTAAATGAAAGGTTCAGGCAATGAGACTACATGTACCAATGTAGCATGGCTGCTTCTGAACTTGAAGGGGAATGAGAAAAAGCCCAGTTGGCTCCGGTCATTGTGACCCAGTAGAAACCACCAGGTTTTACAGTGAGCTGACTCCTTCCACCCGGGCTTACTGCACTTGGTTGGTACTGATATTTCCAGTCACAATGAAGAGTCCCCTTCCACTCATAGCAGTGTTCTAGCCATGCAGCTTTTCTGCTCCCTACTGTTTACACCGCAACATGAGATGCTCCTTCTTGTCAAAGAGAAATCTGAGAGTTCGGCAGTGCCTGCCACTTTCACTGTTATGCTCCCAAACTCAAAGCAAATGAGGTTTTTGCTTGAAGGGCATTCCCCGGAGAGCTAATATTTAGGGTAAGCAGTGATATTGGTTGGTCCAATTAAAACAAACGTTCTTAAACTTCTCCAACAAATAAAGCTCTTTGTACAGTGCCATAAATTGGAAAGATCAGCATAAGAATCTGAAGCAATTAGCAACTCTTACCTCACACAGGATGTGTTCCAAAAGGGCTGGACACAGCTAAGAACAGCTACCAGTTGCTTAAGCTGGAGAAAAAAATAGAAAAATTACTTATTTAGAAAAAAAGTCATAAAATTAAAACATTCTTTTTTTTTTTTAAAGATAGATAGAAACACATTCTCCTTTGTATTTAAAACCCCAAGAGTAACGGACAACAGCCAAATGTCTGTTAATAATATAATGTTAGCCTGGGCAGTGGATCCGGCTCCCTCATTATCAAGCTACATTAGCTCAAACTCTCAGCATTGTTAGGGGAGTGAGCTCATGGCCTATTTCAGTTTTAAATTAACATTTGGCAATCGCTCTGGTAATCAAAACAAATGACTCAGTCATTTAGAATAGATTTATTAGTTGAATCTTTTTTCCCCCTTCTCTTTTAACATCTTTAGAATATTTCTGCCACAGGAGGGCTCTGATCCAGACAGAATGTAGAACACAAGTTACCAGAGGAATATTTAGGTGTTGCCATGGAGATGAGGTACCCTGTGACCGCTGAAGTTATCTCCCACCCACAACAGGATTAGGATGCAGGCTAGTTTTCAGGCTCTTCCTTATGTGAACGGTACCGCGGTACTGGAAAAGAGATGTCCTCCAGCTGCTGCTATCCACCACACAAATACACAACAGTGTCCTCCCTGCACACAGGCAGCTGCCCCATGAGCCCATACACAGCTCCATATTGTACTTTACATCACTTGTAAAGGGAACCTTGGAAAAAGACAGTTCACCAAGAAGGACCTGTTTAGGTTTTGTTTACTTGAGAAAGGACCTCACCATGTGATCCTTGTTAACTTCAAATTGATGATCCCCCTGCTTTCCACCTCCCCCTCTGTTGGCATCACAGGTATGTGTCACCACAATCAGCTGCCAACTGTTTCGTTCCCACACCCAAAGCAGGCTGTCAGGAAGTTTCAATGGGAATAGGACAAACGCACGCCAAGGATTGCAACCAGGCATGGAATCCCTCTTGTAACACTACAGCCACTTCTGGCATGATCATCAAACAGACAGCAACTACAGATTTAAATTTTGTATGTGCCAGGCAAGAGCTGGTATAGTTGGTTCTATATGCTAATAGATTTATCTGTTCATGAGATCTGAATGATGACTGTAACATAGTTAAGGACAACTTGTCTGAAGTCCAAATGAACAAACTAAAAGAACAGGATTCTTCAACCTGGGCTCATAGAGGCTCGTAAAAACTCAACCGACAACCAAGAAGCCTATATGGAGCTGATCTCAGTCCTATGCATATTAAGTTATGGCTGTGTATCTTGGTATTCTTGTGAGACTCCTAACAGTGGGAGCAGGGGCTGTCTCTGACTTTTTTGCTTGCTTTTGGGACCCTTTTCCTATACTGGGTTGTCTTGTCCAGTTTTAATATGAGGTGCTTACTCTTATGGCAACTTGACATGCCACGTTTGATTGATATCCATAGGAGGTCAGCTATTTTCTGAAAAGAAATGGAGGAAGAATGGATAAGGAAGGCAAAGAGGAATTCGGGGAGGGGAGGGGGAAGAGAAAGCAGGGGAAACTGCAATTATAGTGTAAAAAAAGAAAGGAAATAAATGTATTTATATTTCAAAAGTGAAAAAAATAAGAGAACAAAATATTTCAGAAATTAAAAATAAATACACAATAACTAAGAGGACAGGGGTTTTGTTGGCCAAATCAAAAGCACGGTCAATCTGTGTCAGTGATAAAGAGCTAACATTCAAAGAGAGCTGTTTAGAGGTGAGCTCAGGACCATCTTTTGCTCTTCTTCCCACCTACACAAGAGGAAATATTCTCCAATTCTACAAAATCATTCTGTTATTTATTTCATATTACATTTTTTTTGTGCTAGAAAACTTTAGACATTTCATGATGGCAGACACAAAACCCTTTCTTATTTCTAGGTAGGTTGCTTGGCATACATATGTAAGATCTTATCTCCCATCCACATTCCACTCATATGAAACTTGCTGTTCACAGAAGGTGCCACACCCTTTCATGTAGCCGGGAAAAAACACAGCATGTCAGAGCAGATTTTTTTTTTTTCGGAGACAGGGTTTCTGTGCCTTGGCTGTCCTGGACATAGTTTGTAGACCAGGCTGGCCTTGAATTCACATCAGTCTGGGTGCCTCTGACTCCCCAAGTGCTGGGTTAAAGGCATGTGCCACTGTACCAGGCTGTCACAGCTATTTTACACATAGGCTTCCAGATTCAGACAGGGTGAGATGAAACACTGGCTTTACCTTACAGTAGCTGCCCAACCTTTCTGAACTTCCTAATAGCAAGTAACCCCACAAAGGCAAAGAATCAAATGCATATGGTGCACATAGCGGTTACTCACAGAATATTAGATCACTTCTTACAGCAGACAAGCAGCTACAATGCTATCAACTTTGGTAACAATATATTCACCCCCAAACATTCTTGACAGCAAATGAATGCTTCTTTAGACTCAACTAAACTTTAATTTCAAACTTGAATGCCTCACACTCTAGCTTCAATATTCTATTTCATTTTCCCCTTCCAGAAATGACTATTCCTGGAGATAGATGCAATTTATATTGGGTTATACTCAGAAGGAATCTGGTCCCGTACCCAAAGAGTCAGGTAGCTTCCCTCTTAAGATCTTGGTCCTACAAAATGCCTTCTCTCTGCCTGCTACCTATTCAACTTCTTGCTGGGTAGGAAGGGGATATCAGTCGGATAATGCTGAAAAACTTCTATTAGTCAGACCACGATACAGGCTACCCTTTTCAGAAGTCCTTGCACCCTATATCCTTTGACACCCTCCTCAGGGCAGAAGAGAGAAAGGTTCAGATTGAGGAGTCAAAGTTCATACACTGAGGTCCAACTGAGTCCAATGGAGCTGTCTTCTATTCCATAATTCAAAAATTCCCAACAGTAACAAGGAGAATATTTACAGTGAGACTTGAACTGCATTTGCGTTTTCATTTCACTTTCTTCTCTGAATTAGTGTGTCCCACTTAACATCATTTTGGATCATTAGGATGAAGACACAATAGGTATTGTCTCTGTGTACTTTTCAATATGTAGACTATAACTGTAGCTTTGATCAGACATAATGCAGACTGTGTTAACAATATTGTGCAAGACAAAAAGTAAAAACAGAAAGACAGCCAAACACCAGGGAAATGTGATAACAGCAAAGTAACCTAAAACAAAACTGAAATACTTTGGGGTATACTCTTTCAAATAAATCATGCTAATTTTATCCTATTCTGAGAAATTAGAAATGTCATTTTGATTCTGGAATAAACCAGACATGTCATTTTAGTGATGTTTAAGACATCTGAGTTTTAACAAAAGTATTCTGGTCGTAGACAGTGATGACCCTATCATTACTTTCAGCCAAGCTTTAAAGTGTCCCCAAGTTGCTAATCAATTGAGTGAATTATATTAAAAAAAATAATAAAATCCAGAGACAATGGCTGTTTAAATGATCTTAAATGACCAGTTGAATCAATCAAAATGGATGATCTCACAGATTCATTGTTTCCTTTCAGATGCTTTGGAGGTTGTTGTCATGGCAACCATCCCTTAATCATATTTTTCAGGATAATACCCTCCTCCACCTAAGAAATCAAAGAGGAGTGAACTCCAAGTATCCCCATTAATTAGAAACATTTGTGATGGTAACCAGTAGGCTCAAACCTCTCAATCACCCTACTTATTTCCCATACTTGTGTTAATTTAGGAGTCTGAAACACTGGCATATGTGCCATTCAAAACATACTTTCAGTGTTGCCATGAAATACAACCATAAATATAGCTGAAATGTATTCTGGTGCCTTTCCTCTAGAAGAACTGAAAATAATTTATTCAGAATGGTTCAGACAAGAGATGCCTTATTTTAATAATTTCTACGTAAGACTTGCAATATAACCAGTTATTCAGTAACATTAATAAGCAAAGACAAAATTAAAGGTTTATTTATTATGTATAAAATGTTCTGCCTGCATGTATGCATACACACAAGAAGAGGGCACCAGATCTCATTTTAGATGGTTACAAGCCACCATGTGGTTGCTGGGAATTGAACTCAGGACCTTTAGAAGAGCAGACAGTGCTCTTAACCACTAAGCCATATCTTCAGGCCAGCAAAGAAAAAAAAAAGTATATTTTTAGTCACATAAATGTAACACAGCACAAGTTTTGTTATCTAAGTAAGATTAGGTATACACTATATCTGGTAATATACTCTTATACTCTAGAAAAGCATTTATTACATACAATTTTCTACATTTATGCCTTTATCCATGCCTTTAATCCCAGCTTTTGGAAGGCAGAGGAAGGTGAATCTCTGAGTTTGAGGCCAACCTGGTCTACAAAGTGAACCCAAGATAGCCAAGACTACACAGAGAAACCCTGTCTAGAAAACTCATGCCCCTTCCCTGCATAACACAGAAATTTGCACACCATCATTGTGCATGGTTATGCTCATCTCCTCTGTATTGTCCCAATTTTACTATATATGCACACTTATTTTAGCTTGGGAGTGTAAGGAGGTACACTGATGTATGAGTGTGCACATGGAAGTTGATACCTGGTACCTTCCTTAGTCACTCTCTGCTTTGATCTTTGAGACAGAGTCTCAATGAACTCAGAGCTCACCAACTGGCTAGAGTGGCTAGCCAGTGAGTCAGGGATCCTCCTGTTTCCATTCTCCCTAGCACTGGTATTGCAGACTGTGGCCCTGTCTAGACTTTTTTACATGGGTTCTAGAGATCCGAACTTGGGTCAACATGCTCATGTGGCAAACATTATACACTAAACTATCTCCTCAATCCTTCCACATTTAAGTACTCATAATAGTCTTCACAATTTAAGGGAAGGTGTCACCACTATTCAGTTTTGGAAAAGCTTGATTTTCTTCTTTAAAGGCATTTGCTGAATGTGCTACATATTTAAATTTACATTCAGTACAGATTTTTCTTCATTCATTCAAAAACTAAAATGTACAGATTTCCCAAAATTAGAACAATGAGCCATTTTTACACTTTGCATTGGAATAAATGTGAACCTGTTTCAATAGGTTTTCAAAGCAGTTAATGAGATGTGTCCTTCCTTTAAACCAGCAAAACTTGGAAGAATGAAAAGTACCCCTTGCAATTCTTCATTCCAAGACTAGAGATTGAGGAGCTCTTTCCACAGCCGTGGTTTCATGCAAGTTTCAGGGTCCTCTGGCCAACAGAGAATAAGAAAATGTATTTGTCCATTTTTATCATGTTAAAATATTAATAATATTTACAAATTTCAAGAGCCATTAAAATAGAAGATAGGAAACTAGACCTATGAGGCACTAAGAAAAAAATGCACAAAACAGAACAAGTCAAATGGAGAAATCCAGCAAGAAAAATGGAGTGACAAATATCTGCTAAAGTCAAAAGTTAAAACCTTGACATTCTTGTCCTTTGCCCTAATGTTCAATGATATTTTTGTTGTGTTTTAAAAATAAGAAGATTGATGTTCTTTCAATGACCACTACAGTGGCTCCCAAATAAAACAAATGATAAAACAAAAATTCACTTAATTGACTGAGAGGCTTGAATTAGTCATTGCAAAGTTTACAACTTTCTCACAACTACAAGCATTCTTTCATTTAAACAAACAAACAAACAAACATATAACAGCACTTTTCCACTCTAATACAACTATGGGTAGCTTTTTAGACCCGTATAATTTCTATGTATATAACTCTCTGTAGACCACTCCCCAAATTAGAGCTAAACGAATGCTGTAAAGGACAGAAGACTGTATAGCACATATGTAACATTTCTGACAGCTGCACTAGAGCACTGGGTCTCCTGGATGCATGAGAGCAACTCCTACACCAGTCTCTCTCCATGACCACCACTAGATCCTACCTATTCTTCATGAACAATCGTTCAGACATTTTCTTATCATTTCCACTGTCCCAGCTCTGTCTAACTGCAGACTGATTACATCACCAGACTTTTAAACTTTTTTTAAATTATGTGTCTGTGTGTTTTGCCTACATGTGTGCCTCTGAACTACCTATGTACCTGATGCCACAGAGGCTAGATCATATCCCCTGGAACCAGAGTTACAGATGGCTGTGAGCCTCCATGTGGGTGCTGAAAATTAAACCCAGGTTCTGCAAGAGCACCTAATGATCTTAACCACTGAGCTATTCCTCTAGCTCCTCATCAGACTTTTAAATGTTAGGCACACTCTCTTCTTCATGTGGCTGTCAGAATAATCCTTCCAATTTATCACCTCAAATGTTTTCTCTAAAAAGAAAACCTTTATCATAAAATACAAGTCCTTTCTTGGGGACTCTAGCTCAGCTTCCACAACCCTGGCTTTGGTGACCCGACCTCATCACCTCTAGAGTTCTATACCAATTAGGAACCACAGACACCACTGTCCTCTAAACCAATGACTCTCAAGACTGTCTGCACTTGGGGAGCCAGTGAGACTAGTGATATATGGGTCTTGCTCTATAGTTTGAATGTGACCCCCCTCCAAAATCCAGGTGTTGAAACTTAATGGCCAGCGTGACATTTATTTCTAGCTGAACCCTTTAAGGGATCCAAGCACAGAGGTTCCTCCCTCTTGAATGAAATTAAGGATCATATAAAAAGGTTCCACTGCAGTTCTGAGCCCTCTAGCCTTTCTGCCTTTCCCCTCATGGGGTGCCTTTGCCAGTGCTCTAAATGTGTCATTGACCTTCCCTTCCTCCCTTTCCTCTATCAGCTCTCCTGATCTTCCTTGGTGCAAGAATGTGAGTATTCCCATATTCTCTGAAGTTTATTTTTTAAGGTAAGCAACAATACAATATGAAGAGGTAGTTAAGGCCTTGAGTTGACTTAATCAAGGAGCATGAAACTCTGGTGAGTGAGATTAGGTTTCTTTACAAAAGAGCTGACAAGAGTTCATATCTACACTTCCCACTTTTCTTCATGTGACAATAAAATTATCCCTTCATTCTAGAAGGTGCAGCCTTAAGGTGTCATGTCGTAAGTGGTAAGCACTACTCACCAGACAATGAATCTGTTGCCATCTTCATTAAGGAGAATACTCAGTTTCCAAAACGGTGAGAAATAAACTTCTGCTCTTTTTAAGTCTCCCAGTCTTGGATAGTCTGTTAGAGCAATATAGAACAATACAGTGCCCTATTCCCAACAAAGTTAGCTGAGATGAATCAACCTTATATGTAGGCAAAGTAGAAAGTCACTGCCTCAAGTTCATATAGCTCACAGTACTCACAGTTTGGTGGATATCAGAATTACCTGATGGGGACCCCTGTTCTAACAAAGGCAGTGAGGCCCCATCGCTAGCACGTCTAATTCAGCCAGATTTGGTAGAGCTCATGAACTTTAATTTCTAGCAAGATTCTAGGACATAGAATGCTCTGGGCCCAAGGACCCCACATGGAGAAGCACTGGTGTACAGTTATAATGAGTATAATATGATATATAAACATATACCTTACAACAGATGGTAATTATTATATATACCTGTTGAATATCTCTTCTCTGAAATCTTTTTTTTTTTAAGATACTGTATGTTTATGTAGCTTTGCCTGTCCTGGAACTCACTAGGTAGACCAGAGGTAGATCTGCCAACCTCTGCCTCTCAAGTGCTGGGGTAAAAAAGCATGTGCCACCACACCCAGTCCCTTCCCAGAAATCTTAAAACAACTGTTATTTCAGATTTAGATTTCCCCCCAGATTTGAAATATTTGTGTGGACTTTATCACTTAAGACTCCCTAATGTGAAATATGAAATGAACCAATACCAGCTCATTTAGAGATATTTAACCTTGTACATCTTGTTTAGACAAAAAAGGATGTAGCATCCTCTGAAGTATCCAGAAAATTGGTTTTTTTGTTTGTTTGTTTGTTTGTTTGTTTGTTTTTGTAAACTGAAGCCTAAGTGGAAGAACTGTTTTCAGAGAGAACCAAATGGTCTTCTGAGTAAGGTTTAAAATTCCTCACTCCCTGCTCCGCCCAGTTCAATACTCTTTCTACCACATCCTTGCTGCATTGCTAACAGCATCTTCAGTTATAATGAACCATCCTTGCCTGGAGATATTGATTTTACTGGTCTCCCTAGCATGCAGCACGCCCTTGTGTATGTGTTTGAGAGTAAGCACTGACTAAGCATTTGTTGGTTTCCCTTTATGATGTACTCAGCCCCATTCTTGTCAGAAGCTGGGATCAACAAGTTGCATACTGGCCAACAGGCAGCTCTACTGCAGTCAACTAGCCACAGAGTAAATCCTTCGTATCCACATGTGTGCTGCCACTGCTTGCTATAGGAACAATGACAGATAGATAAAGAAACTGTGTGGGGGTCTGAAACATGGCAGGGATGATAACTAAGTTTACAAGGTGACAAAATTTCTGCTTTCAAATTCCCTGTCAGAAAACCTTTACAAAGTGCCCACCGTTTAATTCTGAAGAAAGTACTACAGCAATAAAGTTCTGAGTGTTAGAAAATTATATAAAGTATAGTGAGTGCACTGGTAGTTTTGGCATACCAGCTAATCTTTTTGTCATGCGGGAGGCCTCCTTGTTAAACTTTAACAGATATTCCCAAAATAACCACACTAAGGATAAAGATGAAATAAAGCGAAGGGGAAGCTAAGGGCTTCGAAAGGATGGCAAGAAACAAGTGAGTAAACATCGAGGGTACAAGAAGATGCTGTCACAGACCTGTCCTGTGGCCCATGCCATTATCTTTCCTAGCCATTTCAAGTAAAGCAGAACCTCCACATCCACAGGTTGTACATAAACAGACTAAACCAACTTTGCATGGAAAATGATCCAAACACACTACTGTATGCATGTGTACTATGTACATTTTCTCTTATAATTACCCCAAAGAGTGTAACAATAGTTACAGAGCACTTTTATTACCTTAGGTATTGTGAAGAATATAGTTTAATATATACAGAGGAACACTCGCAGTTCATATGCATGTACACATTCCACTTTTAACTATATTAACAGACTTGGGAATTGCAGATTCTTGCATTCTAGGGGTAGGGTCTTGGAACTGAACTTTCAACACCTTGCATTGGTGTGGTACATTCGCTACAACTCTTGGGACAATAATAATACATTATTATGAGTTAAGTATCTTCTCCGTAACTTGCTTTGTGCCATGCAAAAAGCTTTGTAGGCTTTGACAAGTGTTGAGGGGGAGTTAATATCTTTTCAGTACACTCTGAAGAACTCTAAATACATATACTTAAAGAGCATTTAACTGTTTAAGCATTGTTAAAGGAAGCATCACAAGGATATTATAAAACCTTTCTTTAGTTTTACTGATTCATTGTTCGAAGACTGTTGTGATGCAGCCCAGGAAATACATTGTTTTAGTTCTCTAAATACCAGCCATTCAGGATTCTACAACCTGCAGTGTGGCTCCAAACTTGAAAGGAGTTTCAGTTTTATTGGATCACAACATGAAAAGGCGGAAACACAGCTACAAAGATGCTAGGATTCCTGTTGGCTGTCCACTCTCTCTGGAGACATTTATGAAGATGGCTTTTTTAAGAGACAGAAGCAGCAGTGCAGAAGTAGCATGAGGAGACAGGAAAGACACATCAAGAGAAAACCAGGAAGGAAGACAGAGAGGGCAGCCACAGGGCACAGCAGGAGTGGCAGGGAGTGGGCATAGACCAGGGTCACAGCAATCAACACAGTGACAGCAAAACACTTCCTGACTTTTTAGTTTTTCTGACAGTAAGAAAGGGATGAATTACAACTGCCTACAGTAGCTCCTACCTTCCCCCAATTATTCACTTAATTCAATAATACATATGAAATAAGACAACTAAACAAACCAAAAGCCAAAAATATATAAATAAGGTATGAAGTCTATACACAGAAAGCCCCAAATCAACTGTAAATCTATTGGAAGGCTCACAGGTTATTCCTATAAAATGACTTTGTATCTGTCTATATAAATACCTGAAGATATAGATGTTAATACCATGTGCCACTTCACATTTCAGGCAATGTCGTGCTGTATGTATTCCAATCCTGATTATAACTGTGTGCCACCACATTCATCTAGCTCTTTTAATGAAAAAAAAAAAAAGTTGGTGATCCAAACTCAGATCTTCATGCTTGTACAGCAAATATACCCCCAACTAAGCTATCTCCTCAGCCCCTTTTCTATTTAGATAGACAAGTACTTACCATTTTGTTTCAATTTCCTTCACTATTCAGTATAAGATGCTCTATGGTTATTAGCTATGACACTTATTATTAACAATAGGCTGTACTCTACACGCCACCTAGGTTTGTAAAAGTACATTCTGATGTTTGTATAATAACAAAAATCCCGACACATTTCTCAGAAAAGATACCAATCATTTAGCAACAAAATTGTATATAAATAAACACCTTTTTTTCATTTTTTGTTTGGGTCAAAATTTCAATTGTTTCTTTTCCTGAGTTTTTGTTTGTTTATGTTTGTTTGGCAGTGCTAGAGTTAAACTGGGAGCTTTGTGAATTTTTTTAAGCTTTTAAAAGAGTCTTTTCATTTTTAATATGTGCATTACAGAAAACAAAACACAAGAATCCAAGAACTAAGTCACCCAGTCACAAGCAGCTCAGCTCGGTGTGTCCTTCTAGATCCAGCAAGTGTACAAACACTTAAGTAATTGAGATTACACAGGAAGTACCATGATTTCGCCCACATCGTGAATATTCACCAACTAAAAATCCCATGCTACATGAGTATTTTGATAACTAAGAATACACCATAACATCTCAATCTGTCAGACAAAATCCTGGCTTCCTTGGCTTTGAATTTAAGGCACGTGCAATCCCACTAAGCTACAGCCTCAACCCACTTCTCCTGTTCTTGAGCATTTGACTCTTTAGGAGAAATATGTAAGAATATACACTGCCCTTCTATTTAACAGAATTGCTTCTCTTTTGGCTATAATTTGCCTTCAGTCCAAATATGTAAAGAAACTATTTGCTAAGTAGTTTATTGAGGTAATCAAGAAAATGTTTCAAAAAAGCCATACCTAGAATTCCTCTGTAATATTACTTTGCTTCAAATACAGAGAACAAGATTACATCTTGGATATGAATCTGGGTTTTATATAGAGGAGGGCCCACAAACTTCTAATGCTACTTTGGCAAAGGGTTCTCACACGAAAGCATGTAAGTAGGTGTGAGAAGCCTAACTATAAGAGTAGTTTCATGAGTATATACTTTTGTACAAGTCATCAAATTAGAGGTTTTAAATGGCTACCATATGCTACCTATAAATGATAATCCTTAAAGTAGGCATTTAAAAAGTCCAGCTGCTTTATCTACACATGCAGGTATAAACTTCCATCAACTCATTTTCATTTGGAGGCTTGATTTCTTGTCTTCTTTTCTAGACTTTTTTTTTGAGACTGTGTAGCGGAAGCTGGCCACCTGCCTCCACCTCCCCAGTGCTGGGATGACAGGTGTGAAGCAACATACCTATCATATTCTTCCCTTACTGTGAGGTATTTGCTACACTGGAAAATTCCTTCTCAGTTCTCAAAGGGTGTGAATTTCTTGTGGCAAAGAAGGGACGTGGTCTAGGATCTGAAACTACTCTGAACTCCACAGTCCTTTACAGGATACATTGTGTTTTATACAGAAAGAGGGGAGGGAGTCGAGGAGAGGAGAGAAGGAGAAAGGGGGACAGGAAGAGAGAGAGAGAGGTAGAAAGAGAGTTGAGGAACAGGAATTCTGATCATTCAAAATCATGAACTTTATCATTTACATCTCTCCCCCTATTTTCCTCCCTCTCCCCCCTCTCTCCAGTATATCAGTTTCTGACAAGCCTGTAGAGAAATTCCCTCCAGTGCCCCAAGCCATATGAAAGTGAAGATGACTGACTATACTTACAGGCAGATGCTAGAGATCAGCTCCACAAACAAGAATGAGGCAGAGGACTAGTCGACCTTCCTAACAAATCATACATCTCAAACTGAAAAGGAGCCAACCGCCTTAACCTAAAGTGAATGACAAGATTTCCTAACTTTCAAACACAATTAGCTTTATTCTTCCTCATCAAAGCAATGCTCTCAACAAAACTTCTGTATTCCCAGCTACCATCTCTTTGAGAAAGAAAATATAAATTTAAAGCTGGGCATGGTGGATCATGTCTTTAATCCCAGCACTGAGGAAGGCAGAGGCAGGAGGATCTCTGTGAGTTTGAGGCCAGCCTCGTCTACAAAATAGGTCTAGGACAACCAAGACTACACACACAAAAAAAAATCCTGTTATGAAACACACACACATAAAATCATTTGGCTCCAGGTATAGTACCTTATGCCTAAGTTGCCAACAACAGAGAAGTTGAGGCAGAAGGACCTCTGTGAATCTACGGCCAGCCTAGTCTTTACAGAGACACCCTGTCTCAAGACAAAAAGTACAAAATAAAAAATACAACTTTGTGGATACTACAAATTCATTTTATTAGAGTGTCTCGGGAACTTAGAATACATATGCTTTATTTTGTGTGGGCAAATAAAACATAACTTTGACAAACCTGTTACAAGGTGCTTGCTGGTCACCTGCTGGTGGGCACAGTGAGATGGGCTAACAAAAGTTACCATGAGGATAAAAAGATATGCAGTGAACATACAGACAAAAGAGCACCCACAAAGCTACAGAAAAAAAAAATAATGTCTTCATACAGGGGAAAAGGAAGGAACCTTAAAGAATTATTATATTTTTTAAGATTCACTTACACTTACTCTCTCTCTCTTAGTGTGGGGGGGGGGGGGGGACGGACGGGTGTATACGAATTTGACTGTAGTTGACCACAGAGCCCAGAATAGGGTTTGAAGCCCTTGGAGCTGGATTTCGAGGTGGCTGTGAACCAGCCGCCTGACATGTTTGGGAGTTGAACCCAGATCTGCTGGAAGAACTGCGAGTGCTTTTAACTGTTGAGCCATCTCTCCAGGCCTAAGAACTTATTTTTATTAAGATTTACTAATTTTTGTTTTATGTACATGGTTGTTTCACCTGAATATATGTGTATTACATAAGTGCCTTGCGCCTGAAGAGGCCAGAAGAGGGCATCCAATCCCCTGGGACTGTAGTAACCAAACCCAGGTTCTCTGCAAGAGCAACAAAGGCTCTTAACCACTGAGCCTTCTTTCCAGCCCCACCTCCAGGAACTTTTTTTGTCAGATTAAAATAAAATGTGTATATATACCTGCATGGATTCATTAATGACTGTACTGACAAAATCTACAACTTACTCTCCTATCTGAATCTAAGACATATAAAATTTCAAACCTTCCACAATTAGAACAGATGTCTCATTTTTAAAAAGTTTTTTTTTCATGGAGAAGCCTTAATTGTGGTCTTCCAGGCTACGATGTCCAATGAGTCATAAAGTTGCCTTTTATTTTTATACTTACTGGCATAATTGACAAGCCCGGGTCTAGCCAAGTAGGCTATGCTGGCCAGCCAGTGGGCCCCCTCAGGATACCGTTGGGTCCTCCTCCCCAGGCCATTCTTAGAAATTTCATCAGGACCCCATCTATCTGAAATTAGTGGGGTGAGTCTAGGGAATGTAGGTCAGTGGCAGTGCACTGGGATGCATGTACAAAACCAGTTTCTATACCCCACACATCAAAGACCAAAATAAAGCACAGGCAGTGAGGTGAGGAGTAAAATCACAAGCACGTATGCCTGCACACAGTGGTGATTAGTACTTGACTGATTGCTGTGGTCACAATCAGGATATTATCATAATCACAATCTATGGCTGATAGTCCTATGTGGAAATCAAAACATACATTTTATCTAAATAACAGCTCTTTTCTTCCAGCTGCCTGGCCCTGAAAAATCATGGTTAAAATTATTTTCCAACCTAAAGTAAATGAAGTGAAACACAAGAATCCTTTTCTGCCCATACGCGCGCATGCACGCACATACAGACACACACAAATGCTTTCCAGAAAAAATATGATTGTCTATAATCCACCATATAAACAAAATGAAAGAAAAAAAAAACATGATCATCTCTATGCCAAAAAAGCATTTGACAAAATTCAACATGTGTTCATGTTTAAAGTTTTGGAGAGAGCTGGGTTACAAGGCACATACCTAAACATAGTAAAAGCAATATATAGCAAGCCCATAGCTAACATCAAACTAAATGGAAAGAAACTTAAATCAGTCCCACTGAAATCAGGGACAAGGCAAGGCTGCCCACTCTCTCCTTATCTCTTCAACATAGTTCTTTAAGTCCTTGCTAGAGCAATAAGACAACTAAAGGAGATCGAGGGGATACAAATCCGAAAGGAAGAAGTCAAAGTATCACTACTTGCAGATGAGTGACCCCAAAAATTCTACCAGAGAAAGCCTTCAGCTGATAAACAACTTCAGCAAAGTGGATGGATACAAAATTAACTAAAAAAAAAAAGTCACAAGCCCTCCTGTATAAAAAAAGACAAAATTAGGGAAACAACACCCTTCACAATAGCCAGAAATAACAAAGTACCTTGGTGTGACTCTAACCAAGGAAATGAAAGACCTGTATGAAAAAAAAAAACTTAAAATCTCTGAAGAAAGAAAATGAAGATATCAAAAAAATTGAAAGATTTCTCCTGCTCATGGATTGATAGGATTAACATAGCGAAAATGGCCATCCTGACAAAAGCAATCTACAGATTTAATGCAATTTCCATCAAAATACAAACACAATTCTTTACAGAAAGAACAATTCTCAATTTCATATGGAATAAAACAAAAAACCCAGAATAGCTACAACAATCCTGTACAACAAAAGATCTTCTAGGGGTATCCCCATACCTGCTCTCAAGCTGTACTACAGAGGAATAGTAATAAAAACTGCATGATACTGTCATAGAAGGAGGTTGATGGATCAATGGAATCAAATAGAAGACCCAGAAATAGACCCACACACCTATGGAAACTTAATTTTTGACAAAAAAGCCAAAACCATACAATGGAAAAAAAGATAGCATCTTCAACAAATGGTGCTGGTCTAACTTGATATCTACAAGTAGAAAAATGCAAATAGATTCATTTTTATCACCCTGCACAAAACTGAAGTCCAAGTGGATTAAAGACCTCAAAACAAAACCAGACATACTAAATCTGTTAGAAGAAAAAGTGTGGAAGACCCTTGATCTCATTGGCACAGGAGATAACTTTCTGAACAGAACACAAATAGCACAGGCTCTAAGATCAACAATCAATAAATGAGACCTCATGAAACTGAAAAGATTCTGTAAAGCAAAGGACACTATCATCAGAACAAAACATCAGCCTACAGATTTGGAAAAGATCTTCACCAACCCTATATCTGACAAAGAGCTTATATCCAGACTACAACTTAAGAAGTTAAACACCAACAAACCAAGTAATACAATTAAAAACTGGGGTACAGAGCTAAACAGAGAATTCTCAACAGAAGAATATCAAATGGCAGAGAAACAAAGAAATGATCAACATCCTTAGTCATTAGGGAAATGCAAATCAAAATGACCCTGAGATTTCACCTTACACCATCAGAATGGCTAAGTCCAAAAACTCAAGGGATGATGGATGCTGGAAAGGTTGTGGAGAAAGGGGAACCCTCCTCCATTTCTGGTGGGAATGTAAACTTGTACAACCACTTTGGAAATCAATCTGGCACTTTCTCAGAAAATTAGGGGTAGTACTAACTCAAGATCCAGTTATACCACTCCTAGGCATATACTCAAAAGATGCTCTACCATTCGATGAGGATATTTGCTCAGCTATGTTCATAGCAACTTTATTTGTAGTGGCTAGAATCTGGAAGCAACCTAGATGTCCCTCAGCAGAGGAATGGATACAGAAATCATGGTACATTTACACAATGGAATACTACTTAGCAATTAAAAACAAGGAAATCATGAAATTTGAAGGCAAATTGTGGGAACTAGAAAAGATCATCCTGAGTGAGTTAAGTCAGAAGCAGAAAGATACATGTGGTATATACTCACTTATAACTGGATATTAGCCATATGATATAGGATTAACATATTAAAATCCGTAGTTTAAAGAAACTAAACAACAAGGAAGACCCTCGGGAAGAAGCTGAAAGTCAGAAGTACAAACAGGACAGACACTGCAAGTAGGAGTAGACAAGGAACAGGACAAGAGCCTTCCACAGGGGACCTCAGAAAGACTCTACCTACCAGGGTTTTGATGGAGATACTGAGACTCAGAACCAAATTTTGAGCAGGGTGACAGAAACCTTGTGGAAGAAGGGGAGACAGAAAGACCTGGAAGGGACAGGAACTCCACAAAGACACCAACAAAGCCAAAAAACCTGAGCCCATGGGAGCCTGTAGAGACTGATACTCCAACCAAGGACCTTACACGGTGAAGACCTAGACCCCCTATTCACAGGAATCCCATAGGCTGCTCAGTTCCCAAGTGGTTTCCTAGTAAGGAGTACAGGGGCTCTCTCTTGACATGAATTCAGTGGCCAACTTTTTGATCACCTTTCCCTGGGGGGTGCAGCCTTCCCAGGCCGGAGGAAGATGATACAGCCAGCCTTGATGAGACCTGATAAGCTAGGGTCAGATAGAAGGGGAGAGGTCCTCCCCTATCAGGGGACTAGGGAAAGGGCATAGGGGCTGCAACTAAGAGTAGAAGAGGGAGGTGACTACAGCGGGGATACAAAGTGAAAAATTGTAATTAATTAATTGATTAAAAAATTCGATCGTCATGCAGCTGTATTTTTTATTTCTTCTCGTCTTATGCTCTAAAACAAAATACATCAAAAGTTAAGATATTTAGCTGTCAAAACAAAACACAAATATGAATTTGATGTTTATTATAAAAACAATTCCATGCAAATGCAACTCTTCAAATTGCATAAAAAAAGAAAACCAGATGCTGTCATTAGTGAGTTCTATAAGGCAGTTCTAAGGAAGGGAAAAAGAAAGTTGCTGAATTGCTGCCAGGTTTGTGGCTATCGTCCTAAAAATTTCAAGTAAGTAAAGACAGTAATGTTCTCCAAAATAAACATTACAGCCTTTCGGAGTAGACATCTAGACCAAATTCCATGTTGAATTCAATTCTCATCAGTTGTACAAAGAACAAATATTCACTTCCTTACTCTCAACTTCAGTACAGCAAAATCCATTGGCAACACATGCTGCCTCTAAAATTCCTTTTTATCCAGGACCAAATTACTCTCCTCTCTCTCAACCAGGTACCTCAACTCACCACCAATCTTTATGACAGAGACAGTGGCTCAAATCTCAACTCTGTCACTTATCATTTGTGCAGTCTTGGGACTCTTTTGTTGTGTTTGGTTTATTTGTTTTCAAGACACTGTTTCTCTGGGTAGCCCTGACCAGCCTAGCCTGGGACTCAGAAATCTGCCTACCTCTGCCTCATAAGTGCTGGGATTAAAGGAGAACAACACCACGCCTGGCCCCACCCTCATCTTCTTATCTATGATGTGGATATCTTCATGAGTCTGTAAAACTAAGTAAGAGGATCAAATCAGATCATGGTGTCATCCCAATTAGTGTACTTCCTGAAATGCAGTGGAAATAATGTTGGTTCCCTATTCCCCATTTTCTTCTTTTCTTGCTACAAACACCAAGCCTGGCCAGATTTATCATTCCTGATTTTAATTCATTTCAAGGAAGCTCAATGGTACATACAGCAATTTTCATTTTTTTCAATACCAGATTCTCTTTTTATTATAAAGAACTTGCAAATGAGAAAGTCTACATATACTGATGGACTTGTACAGCATTTAAATTTTTGTGAGTTAAGATTTTTTTGAATGGTGCCCACCACAAGGGAGACCATGAATTTCAGAAGAATATCATCTCTACTGCTAAGGCTAACCAGCAGTGAGACCCAAGGCAATTTCTTTTACCTCTCTGAACATAGTTCCTCATTTACCAAATAAGAGAAATATGTAATGTATGCAAGTACCTGGAACAGAGTGCCATAAACACAAGCTGTTATTTTAATTATTCAGTTTGGTGGGCAGGAACTAGCCACTTTGAAGTCTAATCAAATGATCTCAGCCAAGTGCTCTACGGGGTCACATGAACACACTGCTATTGTCCTTTCCTCTCCTGGAATTATGTGTTCCTGTGTTTGCAGAGGAAATTACCTCAGCTTCAGCATTAGTGAAACTTCAGGCTGGACACGTCTATGCTGAGGTCGCTGCCCTATGAGTTCTAGGATATTTAAGCAACATCCCTGGCCTCTGGGACTAGATTCCAGGAAGTGCATCTGGCAAAAAAAAAAAAAAAATCTCCTGGGCATTGTCCGATCACCACTGTGTGGCAAATTCCCTGTGCATGAAAACCACTAGTCTGGCAACATTCCAAAATCATAAGGATCCTCCAAGATCTCAGAGGGTACCCTGCAGAAGATCAAAGGTTTAGCAAGCTAGTATTAAATACTATTCCTCTTCTGGGCTCTCACCCATAACCAATCATAATTCAAAATTGACCACAGAAAAATAACTTGGGGGTCTCAATTTGCCATCAGAAAACATTTTAAATCACAGAAAGGGAGGCTGGTCATCCACTTTTCACTATTCAAAACAATAATGAAAAGATAAATTTAGCCACACCTTTAATCCCAGCAGTCAGACACAGAGGCAGGCAGATCTCTGTGTGTTCAACAGCACCCTGGTCTACACAGTGAGCTCCAGGACAGCCACGGATACATAGTGAGACCCTGTCTCGAGAAAAGAAAATAAGAACAGTGAATTTAAACATCAATAAATCTGATGTGCCATGTAATTTGTAGAAAATATACATTGTATACATGTATCAACTTCTCATGATGTACTCCATAAATACATACAATCATATTGTCTAATTTAAAAAGAGAAGGATAGGCACAGTGGTACATGCCTGTCTTCCCAGCAATCAGGAGACAGAGGCAAGAGGATTGAGAGTTACCTTACCACAAATAATACTAATAATAACAAAAAATTTTAATGAGAAAATACCATAGATTATAAGACACAACCTCTCAGTATCCGTGGAAGATTAGTTCCAGAATCTACCTATAGAGAGCAAAATTCACAGATGATCAAGTCTTCCATATAAAACGACCTAGTATATACATATAACCTACACACATTTTTCCATACTTTAAACCATCTTAAATTACTTATGATACTCAATACCATATGAATGCTATACAATTTTCATTCAACAAAGGAAAGTCTATAAATGCTTAATAAAGATGTCAATTTTGTAAATATTTTCAACAATACAATGATTGAATCCAAGGCTGTTTTTATTTTCTGAAATAACAAAGTATATCTCAAAACAAAGTCACTGCAAAGAAATGATTTTACTATTTGCAAGAATGAATAATGTTTAAGGTAGTCACAGTTACTATGTGGATAGTCAAAAGACTCCAGGCAGCTCTTAATTATTCACAAGATTAACTGTCTATACTTTACTTTTCTATAACTGCAGCAAAAAGGCAGCAGCCACTTCTTATATACTTGGTATCTGGGCACCAGGTACAAGAGCCTCCATCATCTGTAAATGTTTGTTGGAGAAAAAGGAATAGTCATATATTTTACTTAATTAGGCACTGTCTGGCAGAGAGAGGGGGACAGAGAAGTCGAGGAGGGAGGGAGGGGAGATCCTGTTGCTCTATTCAACAGGAGCTGGAAGAAGAAAAAAAAACTCTTAAAAATAAGTACAATATACTCCTTTTTTATCCCAAATCCAAACAACTAGGTAGTTCAGTTAAAAATAACAACAAAAAAATGTGTAGACAAAAGTTAAGGAAAACAGCCAATGAGAACAACTAAAGTTCAAGCAAGCAGGAACATTTGCTCAACTTCCACAGTGTTATAAGAGCCAATGCTGCTGGCAGCAGAAGGGGTGAAGAGGGAGGAGTGAGAAGGAAGAGGAGAACTAGGAGGAAGAGATTAGGAAAACAGGGAGATTAGCTGCCATGCCTTTAACAAATTATTTGTTTTAATGTCTAAACTTGGGCTAGGGATGTAGCCCCATGATAAAGACGCCTGCTCTGCAAGTGTGAGGCCCTGGGTTCCATCCCTAGTATTACAATAAATGAATGAGTGAATGAGTATCCAAGCTGAAGTCGTTATGGTGAGTTTCTCACACAAAGGCTTGATTTACAAGTTACTTTTTAAATAGACAGCTAGTGAAATCTTTGCGATTATTTAGAACAATTATTTCATCGTACTGTTAATTTCTGAAAGTTCTTCATCTCTTTTTCCTCCCATCTTATAACAGGCTCTCAAAACAGCCAAAGAAAAGCCCCCCTTTGCTCCTTTTGTTTACAGAAAAACTTAAGGCACATTTTCCTACCAACACACTGCTCTGCTCCTCATAAGAAATCTTCACCACTTTCAGTATTCATATTCTTCACAGAGAAAACAACAGGCTTAACATTATATTGTGAAAACATGCTCTTTCTCACTATCGCAATGGTGCAGAACAAACATCACATAAACGGTAGAATGGTACACTAGCAACCTAAGTCAACACATTTTGGAAATCAAGTAGACCAATTCTCTGCTTCCACTTCAACAGTTCTAGTTTTAACATTTGCAATAAACAAAGTCAGTATCTTATCTAAAGGATCCATTCGTTTGATATATATTAAATTATCTCCAAAGAACTCATACAAGAGGTATGTTACCAATTTGCATATTATACTATTTTGTTTCATCCCCAAATCCAGACTTGCTTAAAAATGTTTTCCTTCTCCAAAAATAGATAAAATAGATATTGGAATGGAAGCCTAGAATTTCAAAAGCCATGTACGATTAAAGAATCTATATGGTACTATTAGAATGTATACTTACAAGGTGCTTTGTACAAACCATGGCCTATTTAACAAATCTCCTGTTGCATAAAGATTCTATTTGCCCTTAAAAATGTTAAATACATGTTTGTAAGGACTGAAGGTAGACTAGATCGGAACCGTATGTAACCAAAATAAGAAAGCATTGTAATCTTAGCACATGGAAGGCCCATAGTTTTTTTTTTTTAATGCATATTCTTCTTAAGCAAATATGGTCATGAATTTCCAAAGACAAAATTACCAACCCCAAGGCCTTGAATTTTTTTTCAAGTCTATGGAATGGGGAGCAGCCTGTTCCTGGGGCTGAGTGAGGATGGGAACTCTCTACCCAATTCCACATAATGAACAATTTAAACTTGTGCTATTCTGTAAATGTTCTCATTTCCAAGGAACATTACATTTATATTAAAACAGCCTTAACCAAGATAACAAAAAATATTCCAACTATTCTATAAACTCTCAATACATTTGATAACATGGAGAATTACAAGCAATTACAAAATGATATCTCCAATTAGGAAAATTGGATCTATTCCAAATTCAAATCCAAAGAGGCTCAGATCGTCCCAAAGGCATAATTTAAATAAAGAGTACAGAGGATTTCCAGCAAAGACATTTGTCCCACTCTTGCTTCTTTTCTACCACTGAACTCTTGACCTTCAGGACATTTAAAAACCAAATCTGAAATCACATTCATACTCTTTCTTGTCTCTTGTTCCCAATGTGCCAGCCTAGTTGTGTATGTTCATTGTAATCAGAATGAACCCAAGAAACTCAAAAGGCCCAAACGCAGAAAATACAGAGCACACTGTTTCCCTTAGCCTTTCTGATTCAAACCTCTACCTAGTTATGGAAGACTAAGCAATGAGAATTTCAGATTCAGAAACCTCCTTCTCCAAAGACAGGACAGCATTTAGTGGGAATTTCAAGCCTTTTGAATGGAAACGTCACACCCAGCAGTTTCCCTATCCCACCAAGGCTCAACCTACCTAGAACCTTCTTCTTGCTTCCATGCAGTAGTTGAAATCCAGTCCCCTCTCCCCACCCCCATTCCCCATATCACTGCCATTCCCCTTGAAGAGCAGAACCACGAACAGCCTTCTCCCTCCCTCACCATTCTCCTTGTACTCCCCTAACCCCCCCCCCACCATCCTCAAAGGAAAAACCACACAGCTCCCTCAAAATCTACATGAATGAATCAAAACAGGTTCCACCTTGCTCCCCAGCCTAACAGGCGCCATCCTTAATGGAAAACCAACGAAGTCCCCCATCGTCATCATCATCATCCCCTGCTCCTCTCAACCGCTGCTAGCTATTCTTTAAAGGAGGGAGGGCACCAAAGGTGTCCCCACCTCGCCCAACCCCCACTACCGGCCATCCTGGGTGAGAAAACTAAAAGCTCCTTCCCTTTACTCCCACCCTCCATCCTTGCAGAGGTAACAGCCAGAGATGCGAGCCCTGCTCTGTATCCCACCTCACAAGGTAGCCAAAGCCCTGGGGAGGAATCCTAGGCACGCACCCTAAGGGACCTTGGAGCCCCAGGTTCCGCAGCCCCCAACATGGGCGAGGCAGCCGAGGCCAGAGGCCACAGGTACCCAAGCCCTGTAGGTCGGCGCAGCCCGGAGAGGCGGCCGCTGAGTACAGAGCTGCGGCTCCCTAGGGACGCGGGAGACGCACACAAACGCACGCAGAGGGAAAGCTGGCTTACTGTCTGGGGATGCTCACCCGCACAGCTGTTGAGGCGGCACCGGCGGCCGCTGCTGCCAGCTCTGAGGCCAAAGCGTGGCGGCGACAGCGGTGGCTGCAGACTGAGCCCCTTCAGCCTGGCGGTGGATATAAGGCTTGGGAGGGGCGCACAGGGGAGAGAGGGGGAAGGAGCACGCGCGGGGGCGGGAGCGGGAGCGGGGGCGGGGGAGGCAAACTCGGGGAGGGGCGGGGCAGGGCAGAGCGTTTGTCCTCCTGGGTTCTGCCCCTGGCGCGAGCGCAGCGGTGCAGGGGAGCTCAGTCCAGCAAGCACGGTAAAGGGGCGCGGCTGCGTGGGCACCGCCTCAGGAGAAGCCACGCTGCCTGCAAAGCACACACGGGTGTGTGCGGGAGGTGGCTGCGAGCCCGCGCTGGCGAGGCTTCCCGGAGCACCCCCTGATAGCGTCTGAAGGGCACAAGGAGGGCGGGCCAGGGGCTCCTGCCTCCCCCTCCCTTGCGGTCGCGGGCTTTCTCTGGCTGCTGGGGAGTCACGAGTCACTGCAGGCAGCCGCGGCCAGAGCCTGGGAGGTGGGAGCAACAAAGAGAGGCAGCTAAGGTGGCCTGTGTCCTCTCCAAGGGCCTTGCTGATCTGCACACCCCATTACAGCCAGCGATTAGGGACCTCTTGGTCCCCATCACTCTGAGAGACACCACCGACGACCTCTCCCCATAATAACATCCTGAACAGAAGAAGAGCCTCTATCCAGAGGGCTTTCCATCACTCCTAAAGCACTCACAGCAGAGTTCCACATAGTGACTCTTTTCACTCCTTCAGTTCAGTGAGCCCTCACCATGGGCCAAGTACTGTGCCAAATGTTGTATACACAGTGCAGTTGAGCACGCATTCTGCCTTACTAGTGGAGCAAAACAGAGTATATACAAGAAAATAATCACAGTTGGATAAACTGCAGGATAAACAGGGGTTGTAAATAATGTGAATAAGAAGGTGGCATTTAATGTAAGCCTTGGAAGTTATGAAAGCATTACTTTATAAAGAGCCAAAGAAAAACTTTCCAAACCGGAGCAGAAGCAAGGAGGAGAATCCGACCACGTGGAGGGAAATAGAAGGACTTGACAAAAAAGGGTTGAAGGAATTGCTGGTGAACTAGAGAAATCTGCTTTGAAATTTTTTTCCTTTTAACGAGGATCAGAAAGGAAAAGGACCGGGATGGATGAGTAGGGTCAATAAAACTTCTATTTTCTGTTGTGAATTTGAAAGGTATGAATATTCAGTGGGGAATATCTGGTAAGGCAATAAAAAAGTTCATTAAAGGAGTCCAAAGTCTTGATTTAAAAAAATAAAAATAAAGGTCGGATAGGAGAGAATCGGTCCTATAAGCAGAAGCAGATGCTGTTGAGAGGTGGAGGGCCTGTGTATTGAAACCAAGCAATGAAAACGCTGCTATTTTTCCCCATGCTTCACAACACCAGGTGATGGCTCATACCTGTCTGCAAAATTCCTTTCTCCTTGCTACCCAGAGCCTAGGTCCCTTTTCCATTCTAAGCCCTCAGAATCACAAAGGTTTGCTATTTCTGGATTAGCAACAGAAGTCTCACTATCCATTTCTTAGGAAAAGAAGCTGATCTGCCCCAGGTCATCTTGGCAAGTCCTTGAACAATTAACTCCGCTTCAAGCAGTCACCCTGCATAGCAGCCCTGGGCTCAGCCAAAAAGAAATAGCCAAGAGCACTCACACTGGAAAGCTCTGGATGGCTCTGGACAGAGGACTTGTTACTGGAGAAATTAGCTCAAAGCCTGGGCTCTGGCAGTCCTAACAAGATCAGCTCTACCACCTGTCTCTGCTATGCCAATTAAAGAAGCAAATAATAGTGAAAAACAGAAAGGAAGGAGATCTACTCTGTGTAGTCACATTGAGACGAGGAACAAATAAAGAGCTCTCATGACACCCAAGTCCATCTAACATGAGGATTAGAATTGAATAGAGAGCAAGACATATGTGGAGATAAGTAGTGCTAGGTAAATGGTGTAACCTGACCTATCAGTGACACACCACTAAGCTCCAAGCTGTCCCACAAGGATGTCTGACTTTAAGTCATCAAAACTATGTGAAATCTCTTCTGAAAAGCAGGTTCCCCTTTCAACCTTTTCCTTAACACAGCATGAGATTCTTGGGAAGGCTGTGATTATTTCATTAATCAACTAGCCAAAGAGAGGGGCACAAATGTCTTTAGAACATCTGACAGGAAGTTACAGACCCTTTCTTAAGCAACTTTCTGTTGCTCAATTGGTATCAATCAGTCCTTTTCTTTCCTCCTTCCACCCTCATCATCTCTCTGTTTCACACCTTCCTTAGGGCTTCTTTCTTCCCTGCATTCCTCCCTTTGTAGAAATCCATCAAGTTCCCAGTAAGTAGGTCTAAGGCACCAGATGTGCAATTCGGTCCCTCTAACATCACCCTGGCTGAATCTGCACCCAAAGCCAGCCCTGCCTTCCTCTTAACACTTCATCTTCTTGCATTGGAATTCAACTTCTAGAGGTCAAAGAAACAGATTATTTCACTCAAAACATATAAAGAACTGTGGTAGTTTTCCTGAATAAGCAAGATAGAAGGAAAGGAATGGTTCAAGTGGTGAATTTGTGTTACAACAGTTTTTGTAATGTTCTAGTGTGAAGAACCAAAAAAAAAAAAAATAGGGTAAATTCAGATAGCATAATTTGAGATCTGAATATGCTTGGCTTTTTATTTTTTGAGTAATGCAATACACATGAGGAAAAAATTATTGTCACAAGCAACTGGTTAGTATAACAAAAGTTGTATTTTTATTATGCTGACAGCCATTATACAATATTCACGCTCTAATTTCTTAGCTATGGTCCTAAGCCTAGATCCCCAAGCATGCTCAAGCTAAGATATGTGTGACACCTAAAGAAGCTAAGCAAGAAGGAGGAGCCTTGGTAAGATCATCAATCCTCACTCAGAAAGGCAAACAGGATGGACATCGGGAGAGGGAGAAAACAGGGAACAGGACTGGAGCCTCTAAAGACTCTACCCAGCAGAGAGTATCAAAACATATGCTGGGACTCATAGCCAAACTTTAGGCAGAATGCAGGGAATCTATTGAAAGAAGGGGGAGACAGAAGGACCTGGAGGGGACAGGAGCTCCACAAGGAGACCAACAGAACCAAAAAAATTGGGCACAAGGGTATTTTCTGAGACTGATCCTCCAACCCAGGACCATGCATGGAAATAACCTAGAACCCATGCACAGATGTAGCCCATGGCAACTCAGTCTCCAAGAGGGTATCCTAGTAAGAGGAACATGTCTCTGACATGAATTCAGTGGCTGGCTCTTTGAACTCAGTGGCTCCCCCTGAGGGGGGAGCAGCCTTGCCAGGCCACAGAGGAAAACAATGCAGTCAGTCCTGATGAGACCTGATAAGCTAGGATCAGATTGAAGGAGAGGAGGACCTCCTCTATCAGTGGGCTGGGGGAGGGGCAAGGGAAGAGATGAGGGAGGATGGGACTAGGAGGAGATGAGGGAGGGGGGCCACAGCTGGGAAACAAAGTGAATAAACTGTAATTAATAAAAAAAATAAATTTTAATAAAATGATATGTATGACATATCTTAGCCAAAGGTCACGTCTAGTCTCTAACAAAAGTCTCTTGTTTCAGGGGTAGGATCCTGGGGGAGACTCTTCAGCCACAGGACAGATCCAAGTGGGGGCTCTCCAGATGTGCAGAGCAGAGCATTGCTCTTGGACTCTGCTTATATACTGTCCAGTGGGTGTCATGGGGTTGTAGGACTGTGTCTAGTAATCTTGGCGAGTGATGTCACTGGGTTTCGGCTATTCATTCATTCATTTATTTATTCATTTTTACTATGCTCATTACACATATTTAATTTTAGTACAATTCAGAGCCCTCTGGGAAGGAAATATGGAACATTTAACACCCAAAGCAATCAAGTCCTTTGCCATCTTTTCAAAAAGTACTGTCAGAGAGAATATAAGCTGTAAGAAATATAGTTCAGTGGTAGAATACCTGCTTAGCATGAGGCCTACATTGTAAGGAAGAGGGAGAGAGAGGAGAGAGAGTTCTTAGGACTGACAATTTTAAGTTATGCAAAGTATCAGTGCAGTTTATATTCACCATCTGATTTACTCTCATGTTAGATACTGTGATTCCCACCTTACAGAGGAGTAGAGTGAGGCTAAGTAAGTGTGGAGTCAGGATTTAAAAATAAAACATGGAAGCTCTAGTGCACACAATCCAAACCAATAAACTGCAGTTCCAAAGCAACAAAAGAAGAATGCCCACCAGATTTACCACAGAAATCCTCATTGTTTACTTATTCAGGTAAGTTTTCTTATTTAGATCGTTTCTGAAAGTGTCATTCCTGAGCATCAAGATTGCCTTTCACAAGAGAACTTAAGACCTAAAACACTTGGTCCATTCAGGTTCATCAAGCCTCATGGCAATGATGGAGACCAACATGATGTCAGTTCATGCATCTAGCATTACAGCCAACCATACTTTTCAGAGTCTATGCTGCATCAACCTGGAGACCAGAAGACGATGAAATATAGTCTCTGCATTTTCTTCACCCTACCTTTGTCAATGAAGTTCATCTTGTCTAGAGCAGTTTCCATGAATACCTCACCATTTCTACATTTCAGGAGTAGCTCGGCCTCTAGAGATCCACAGTTGAACTCCTCTGGGCCAATCCCCATCCCAACCTACTTCTTTTCCTCTATTTCCTGTTTCTGTTGTTGATATGTCATCCCCAGTATTCAAGGTAAACATTCTCATTACTTTTGATTCCCCCATCCAATAGATTACAAAGCCTGGTCAATTCTCCTTCTGAAAAGATCAGCTTCCATTCCTCTCCCAAGTTGCCCCTGAGAGTCTCAGAAAGAATCCATTGTTCCAAAAGCACTGGGATCATGCCATTAGCATGACAGGTAATGGTGGCATACCAAGTAATTTCATGAAATGATTGGCAATGTAACATGTCTTTCCCACTTACCCACTTACATCTCTATCCAGGTTCTTGGAATCTGGAAGTTCTTTTAAGATATTTCTTAGAGGCAAAAAAAAGAAAGAAAGAAAAATAGTATAATAAAAAGCCATGCTTTAAACATTTTCGTTAACAAATGATTCATTTTATTTTATTTAGACTCTATTTACCCATTCCTTCCAAACCACATACACTGGAATATTTACAATGAAATGCAAAATATTATTCCATAAAACATACTACAGTATACATTGGCAAAAGATAAGTACTCTTCCTTTTTAACAAAAGCATAATTATCACACCTACAAGGAATTAACTAAAAATCCCTTGCAGTTAGATTTCAGAACTCCCTAGATGTTTCACTAGTGTTTTTATACAGTTGATTTCTTCCCAAAGGATGTTTTTAATGGCCCACTTAATTACACTTATTACTGAGTTTTTAGCTAATGTTTCCTTGATGAATGAATGGATAGGTCTGTGGACAAATAAATTCTCATTACCATCTCTCTTTTTCTTCAACAGTTTGAATTTTATCCACAACAAACCCACTAAAACTCTTCTGTGACAACCCAGTCCAAGTAGTCTCTCCTTTTCCCACAAAAGCTGTCACCAAGACTTCTTGCCCTTACTTTGTTAATCTTATGTTAAGACTGTAAAGACAGTTTATCTCCCCTATAAAGTTTCCAGCTCCTTAAAAGTGACCTATTTTACTCATCAGTGTATACCTCTTGGCACCAAGAACAAGACCTTGCTAATACTGAACAACCAATTATTTATAAACTGAGTAAAATAATCAAAATCAATATCCATAGATTTGTGTCTCCTTCAAATGTAGCAGAAAAACTTTTGCAGACATGGTCTCAATTGTAAGTGTGGCTTCCTGTTGGTTATGTGGTCCAGGAAAAGTTATAAAATCATGTGTCTTCAAGCATGCTGGTATGCTTCATGCAATAAATTTGGCAACCTGAATACCCATTCCTATGTATTATAAATTGATAGAAACCTTTCACTCCATTTTCAAATAGAATACAAATATTTACAAGAGATAAAATATAAATTTTGGAGGTTGTTGGGGGTTGGTCTGGTGTTCTGTGTATTCAGATGCTAAATTCTGGGGCCCAAGATCTAGTTGTAGTCCAAACAAGTACATTCTCATGCACACCGAACTATAATGTGTATACTTTGCTCCCCAGTTATCTCTGGATGGTTAATTAAAAAGCTAGACAGCCTATAGCTGGGTAGAAGAAAGGTAGGTGGAGTTTCAGTTCCTGGGTTTGGGGTCTCAGATAGGGACCACAAGGAGAGAGAAGGAGAAGGAAGTTGTCGTGGGGTAGTACGGATCATGAACACATGGCCATGAGGGCAGCTGGGAAATAGCAAAATAGCATAGACGGTTAATAATCTACCCAGCTCTAGTGCTTTAAAGCTTGTTATAAATCAAATAAGTCTCCATGTCTTTTATTTGAGAACTAAACAGTCTGAAGTGAGGTTAAAAAAAAAAACTAATAGATACTTGAAAACAAAAGGGGAAGAAGCATCCTCCCCCCAAAATAAGTACACTTCAGAGGGGGAAGCTTTAATTCTTTAGGGTTCCTTTGTTTCAATAGTCAAACCAAAGATAGAATACCTTTAGTTTTTAAAAATCTTTATAAATTAAAAAAAAATAGTTCAAGTGTCTTGTTACAACATTTTCGGAGATATGCTTCTTAGAGACTGAAGAAGTATTTTTTAACTACTTCATATATTTGCGAGTAAATCTTATTTATTGTTAGGTAAGACAAGACTATTTTGTCAAAAGACATTTAAAAATAGATGCTATATGTTAAGTAAGTGTTTAAAAAAGGCACTCAGGAAGATGCTGAAACTATCTGGAGAAAGCATGCTGATAAGTAGTACTACATTCACACAGCCTCAAAATATCACACCACTGATTATTTATCAGTTGTATGGATAGGACAGTTTATAATGGACAAATCAGGTGATACCACCTGAATCTAGTAAGCAAATCTCACTTAAAAACGTTGGAATGAGCCAACATCATCTGCCTTCCTATGCGCTGCATGTGTTGCACAAAGAACGAACTGGCAGTTCTGTTGCATTACTGCCAAGAATAAGAGTCAAATAAGTTCAAATTATGTGTACTGTAGGAAAAAGAACTTGGCCTAAGTTTTTTCAAGGGCTTGGGAATTATTCTAGATAACTGGACAGGCTGACCATGGTACAAACCTATAAGCCCAGCGCTTGGGAGGTGGAGGCCAGAGTGAAAAATAGAGAAAGCTCAACTTTCAAAACTGAGAGATGAGAAAACATACATTATAACTGGCTACAAAAGTAGAAAAGAATTACTACAAAATTAAGACACAAAGTGAATAAATTGTAAATAATAATAATAAAGAAAAAAACAAAAACAAACAAACAAGCAAACAAAAGACCCAAAGAGAGGTAAGAAACCTGAGCAGAGCTACAACAAATAAAGTACCCACAGATAAAGAGACTGAATTAGTAATTTAGTAATTTTCCACAAACACTTAACACTGAGTTTTCATAAATTCTTTCTAACAGGGAAGAAGAAATCCTTCTTAATTTTTTCTGACATGCTGAATATATGGTCAGACAGTCTAGCAATACCACCCCAAATGTACCCTATCTTGTTCAAAGCTAAAGGCACAAAAAAAAAACCCTATACACCTTTTAAACATAAAACTGTAAAAATCTCAGCAAAGCACATTGAACCAAATCCAGTAACATACAATTAAACACAAAAATATATTATATACCATGTCCAAGTAACATTTATCCCCAAAACAAGAGAATTTGACAAGTTGTAAGGTATGAGATCAATATATAAAAATCATTTGTAATTCTGCAGTATACCAGAATGTTAATAATGAAATTAAGAAAATAATTTCATTCATAATAAAATAAATTCATAAGAATAAATTTCACAATAGCATAAACGTTGTACTCACAAAGTGTTTACAGAAGGTTTAGCTAAATCATGAAAAACCATGTTCATAGATTAGAAGATATAGGATTATGAAGATGGCACTACTATCCAAATTTATCTATAAGTAAACACAATTTCTATCAAAACCTCAGCTGTTTTTTCCCCAGAAACTGATACATTGATTCTTCAATTGACCCAGAACGCTCAAAGCAACCGTGAATAAGAAAGAAACAAGTTGGAGACCTTATGCTTCTTAATTGCAAAGATAAATATGATACAGTAATCAAAACTGAGTGCTTTTGGCATATGAATAAGTATAAATCCATGTATGAAATTGAAATGGGGTCTACAGAGCAACCCTTACACTGGTAAACTGCTTTTTAATAAGAGTGCCAAGATGTGGTGGGTATGGGAGCTAGAGAGAGGGCTTGGCATTTGGGAGCACTGGCTACTCTGCACCAAAACCAGGTTGAGTTCCTAGCACCCACAACACAGCTCATAACCATCTCTAATTCCAGCTCCAGAGGATCTAAAGCCCTCCTCTGGCTTCAGCAGGCACAAGGCACACATGTAATAAAATACTTGTAGACAACCTTGTTGGGATCTGTAAGCAGGCATCTCTATAGCCAGCCCCAAGGGACCTGACAAGCCAATATCAGGCATCTGTGAAGCCACCTATGAACCACCTGAAACCACCTGCGCATGCTCTGGGTCGCCTTATAAGATAACTCAAAGCTCCTCCTCTCTCTCTTTCTCTCTTGCCTTGTCTCTGTGACCCCTTCCCCTAATAAACCTCCCTTGTGGAACTGGTCATGTGGTGTGATTTGTGAACCCATGGTGTAACTCTCTTCCCGCACGATTTCTATCATTGGTGCGTTCGGCCAGGAATAGGCACACCGCATGGGGAGTGCGGGCACCCAACCAAGGCTGCTAGAGACCTATTTTGTTCCAAATTCGCCCATGACCCCCACTTTCCAACAACCAGATACCGTGACACCCAACACTGGCTAAATTGTTGAGTTCCCCCTGTTGGTCAGCATAAACATTTCTCTGGGCAAAGGAAGAGTGACCATTGAGTCTGGCACCTTCCCATTGCCCTTTGAGGCGTGGGAAACTACAACCACGGTCTTTACTGGCTATGGTTGACCCCCTTTGCTCAACCTCCATCTCCATTTGGGCCCCACTTACCCTTGAGAGAGCCTCCCACTTGTGTGTGGTCTGTTTTCTCCCTCTCTCTTGCTCGCTCAGGGAAGTCCTAGCACTAGGCAGGCCACGCTCGCTCTTGGGGGGCTGTGCCCTCAGAGATCTGTGCCCTGGTCTCTGGCCAAAAGCTGACGAGCTATTGGATCAGGTAGGACCTCTCATTTGAGTCACACCTTGCCTTTGGGACACCTCTAGAAGGTCACTGACTTCTCTGCCTCCCAATGGGAAACGCCCAGATGTCCGTTCCTCCAGCGTCCCCACTGGGATGTCTTCTGGAGAATTTTAAAACATTACACATGGAGCCTGAATTAAAGGCCTCTACACTCACACATCTCTGTAATAAGACTTGGCCTACAGGTAAGGGTTCAAATTGGCGGATTAGAGGCATATTAAATCCCAATATTTTACGGGATCTTCTTAGTTACTGCCAGGAATCTGGTAACTAGAAGGAGGTACCCTATGTTCAAGCTTTCTCTCTTCTCTGCTCTAAACCTCTCTGCTCCTCCTGTCCTCCTACCCAACTTCTTCTAGCTCAGGAGTTCTCTACCTTTGAATCTGCAGATGAACCTCCACCCCACCATTCTCAACCTCCAGCTTCTCCAAAATCCCCACAACCTCCGGTGTCTTCTTCCTCCTCTCCTACTCCAGTTCCTTCCTCTTTAACGTCTCCAGAATCCTCACAATCTCTGGAGTCTTCCCCCTCCTCTTCTACCCCCTCCTCTTCTCCTTAGGCTTCTCCAAAATCCTAACCCCCCTCCCCAGAAATAGGCTGTCCTACTCGCCTCACTCTGGCACCCACTTTCATTCCACCAACAAATATTAGCCCTCCTGGATACCCGTTCTCACTCTATAGCAAAGCCTGCTTCCTCTACTCAGCAAATGCCAGCCTCAGTTCTTCCCTTGTGGGAAGTAGCTGGTGTAGACGGCTTAATTAGGGTGCATGTTCCCTTCTCATTAACTGAACTTTCTCAAGTAGAAAAGAGATTAGGATCCTATACCTCTAATCCTTCTACTTTCATTAAAGAATTCAATATCTCATTCAATCTTATAGTCTCATCTTCCATGATATATATGATTCTTACCAATCACCTATTACCTGAGGAACACAGGTGAGTTTGGGAACAGGCTAGAACGCATGCAGATAAGGTTCACCAAACAAATGCTTCACACCTGGTTAGGTAGTACCCAGCCAGGATCCACAATGGAATTATAATACTCCGCAAGGCATTTTAGCCAGAGATCAGTTCACCACCTGCCTCCTGGCTGGTCTCTGCAAGGCGACCCTTAAGCCAATTAATTATGAAAAGCTCCAGGAGGTCATTCAGGACAGAAAAGAAAACCTGTCTCAATTCCTAGAGCGCCTTACAAAGGCCAATTTACAACATACTAATCTAGACCCCAAAAGTACAGAGGGCAGACAATTCCTAATGACCTATTGTTTCTCCCAAACTTACCCCAACATCAGGGCTAAGCTTAAATCCTTGGAGAAGGGACCTCTGACTCCACAGGCAGAAGTCTTAGCCCTGGCCTTTAAGGTGTACCACAGGAGAGATGAAAAGCAAGCAAAACTACCAAATGCTGGCCGAGGCCATCTGACCGGCCTCAGCCACTACCCAGGCTCCCTTACCTTCTACGATACTGGGACCACCAGTCTCCAGCCTCAAATGTGGTCAGAAGGATCACTGGATCTGGGCTTGTCCTAACTCCCGGAAGCCATTTGGGCCATGTCCAAAATGCCACTAAGAGGGACATTAGGGTGTTGACTGCCACCGTTTCTCCCATGATATGGGTTCATCACTCCCAGATTGCCCTCCGGCCGATATCTTAGGCCTGGCTATGGACAACTGAAGGTGTCTCGGGTTCCCTTGACCCAACTATTGCCATCACTAGCAGGGAGCCACGGGTAATCATCATGGTATCAGGGCGGCCCACCTCCTTCCTTGTGGACACCGGAGCCACTTACTCAGTGTTAACTGAGTACTGAGGACCAACCTCTCCTTCTAGTTCCTCTATTGTTGGGGTAGGGGGACAACCTTACAGGCCTTGTCAGACTCCACCACTTAATTGTATTTTCAGGGGTGTCTCCTTGACTCATAATGCCAGCCTGTCCAGTTCCCATAATGGGAAGGGACTTTTTAGCCAAAGTGGGAGCCTCTATCTCCTTTACTCCACCCAATTCACCTGACTCCAAGCTCGCCAGCATCCTCTCTCCTCCTAGCTACCCTACCTACCAGTTGTGATATGTCGCTTCCTTTACCAGCCTTTCAAGTAGACCCCCAAGTCTGGGATTTCCAAAACCCCTCTGTTGCTAGGCACCATTCCCCTGTGGTCATTCAGCTACAGGATCCCACCTGGTATATTATCCAATCCCTGGGGATGGGAGAAGTAGAGAAGGTAATTAAACACTCCTCTAAGGTCATTACCTCTCTAACATCCCCTCTCCCAAATAATACAAACCTGTCATTTCATCTCCTACTTCAGACCCTGACCTTGTCCTACAAGCTCCTAAATGTGACCCAGCTTGGCCATTTTAAAGCTTGCTTGCTGTGTGTACCACCTAAGATCAACTGAGAAGTACCTCTGACAGCTTCTGCAGTGACTCTGTCAAGAAACCTCACTTCACCATTCACTAACTGCCCTGACTCTGATGTTGCCACAACCCCCTACCTTTTTCATATCACCCTTTTTGGTGTGGCAAGCTGTTTCAAGGCATCCAGGATACACTCTGTAGGAATGCTAAGTTCCTTAGAATGTAATGAAACTATAATCCTTGATACCTCATCTCAACCCCAATGCCCTACTGCTAAAAATATCTCGATTCTTTGTGGCACTCAGGTCTACCATCATCTGCCTGCTTGTTGGTTATCAGTTTGCACACTGGTATTCCTCCTCCCCGAGCTGAGGGTGATAAATGAAAAGGAGCCCCTACCAATCCCGGTAGTGGACTCAATAGCTTCACAGCAGGATAAGAGGGCAATTCAAATCTTGCCCCTCCTGGCTGTTGCAGGCAGCTGTCAGGACCAGGATAGCAGGACTAGCCACTTCCCTTCCTTTGTATTATCAGTTTTCTCCCCAGTTCATCCAGGACCTTCAGCAAGTGGCTCAGACAATACCAACCCTCAAGGACAGATTGACTCGCTGGCAGCAGTAGTACCTCAAAACCGACGCAGACTGGATCTCCTCACAGCTAAAGAATGTGGTCTTTGCATCTTCCTCCAGGAGGAATGCTGTTTTTATGTCAACCAGTCGGGTATAGTAAAAGACAAAGTCAAACAACTCCAGATAGATTTACAAAACTGAAGGGAACAGCTTGAGGCCTCTAGCTCTTGGGCCTTTGAGAGCTCCATATGGAACTGGATTCTGCCCTTTGTCACACCTCTCCTGCTCATTTTTCTGCTTTTGCTTTTTGCACCCTGCTTAATTAACTTCCTCTATACATTCCTCCAACAACAAATGCAAAAAATTCTCTAACCAAACCATTAATCAGTTACTCCTACAGGGTTATCAACCTCTGCCCACAAAATCAGATGACAATGACCCTGATGGTGGTGACCAGTGGTACCCGGAGAATGACACGCCCTAATCAGCAGGAAGTAGTTTAAAGATAAAAAGTTGCCCCTATGCCCTTCCCCACCATCACCCCTTCCCAGTTCCTCACTTTTTAATAAAACAAAAAGGGAGGAATGTTGAGATCTGTAAGCAGGCATCTCTACAGCCAGCCCCAAGGGACCTGACAAACCAGATATCAAGCATCTGTGAGGCCACCTATGGACCACCTGGAACCACCTGCTCATACTCTGGGGCACCTTATAAGAGAACTTGAAGCTCCTCCTCTCTCTCTTTCTCTCCTTCCTCATCCAGAGACAGTCTCTGCGACCCCTTTCCTTAATAACCTCCCACGTGGAACTGGTCATGTGGCGTGATTTGTGAACCCACGATGTAACTCTCATCCTGCATGATTTCTATCATACCTCTCATAAATAAAAAAAAAATTAAAATGTATAAATATGCTTGGGATAGTTGTACATTATTTTTGTTGTAAATTTATTTTAAACTTTATTATAACAATGTTACAAATAAAACAGTCACACACCAAAATTAAGCAGTCCCTACTCAAAGAACTCCTACATTGTTAGAGTAACCATCAGAAAGAAAGCTGTGGAACTTCCCATTGGATTTTATACTTTTACAATTGAATGTATTTTTTGTACATATCCACACCAGAAACATCTATGACAGAGTTACAACTAGTAAAACAGTTACCTTTATATCTTCTCCTTCCTCATCCTCTAATATAAATCTTTGAGAAAAGGAGAAAGACAGACAGAGAAAGAGAAAGCCAGTGCAATTAAAATATTTGTTGTAGGATAATTGAATATATATAGATATACATACACATATATCTATATCTATATCAATATCTATATCTATCTATCTATATCTATATCTATATCTATATATATATATAGATAGATATGAAACTGGAAGTTTTCTTAGCAAGCACATAAATTCACTCAAAAAGGATCAAGGGGCTGGAGAAATGGCTCAGTGGTTAAGATAACTGGCTGTTCTTCCCAAGAATCTGGTTCAATTCCCAGCAACCACATGGAAGCTCACAACTGTCTGTCACTTCATTCCCTGGGGATTCAACCCCTATTATAGCCTCTATGGACACCAGGCTCACATATGGGACACAGACATATATGCAGGCAAATCACCCATATGCATAAAACAATATATATTACAACAATATAACAGCAACAGCAAAAAAAAAAAACACAAAAGGGATCAAAGAGCTGGAAAACCAAAATACATAGAAAACCATAAAAGCTAGGTATGCACAGTAGCACATGCTTGTTTCAGTATACAGGAGTCTGAGATGTGAGAATCTTGACTGAGGGATAGCCTCAGCTGCACTGAGGCTCTGTCTCAATATATTCAAAATAAACAAGAGAGATGAAATATGTTGCTGAACGTGATTTATATGAAATATCAAGAATAGGCAAACCCATGGAGACAGAAAAGAGTGATTGCCAAAATCTAAGGAGGAGATGAAAAACAGAGAATGAATAGAGGAATGAGTAAACACAGCATTCCTCTTTTTAGGCAATGAAAATGCCCTGCAATTAGACAGTGGCATTGTTTGTACCACTTTGTGACTATGCTAAACGTCTGTGAACTGTACATTTTGCAATAGGTGAAGTATATCTTATTTCACAGATAAACAAAGTGGCAAATAAAAACACAGATGGAGATGGAAAAATGCATTTCCTGTCTGACTCAGCTATTACTATGCTTCCTATACCATAATTACTTCAATTTCTTCCACATTTATTAGTCGAGATTCTTCAATAAAGAACTAACATTTTGGAGTATTTATTTATTTATTATACTTATGTTATTTTTGCTTTTCGAGACCAGAATCCTCTGTGCAGTCCTGACTCTCTTGGAACTCACTCTGAAGTCCAGGCTGGCCCTGAACTCACAGATAGCCACATGCCTTTTCCTCCAGAGTTCTGGGATTAAAGGCATACGCTACCACCACCCAGCTTTTTTTGGAGCCTCTTTAAAAATTCCCACTTGCACACACGGATTCTTTGTTTTACTTAACATGTTATAATCTGTTTCTCTCCTTACTAAATTTGATGCCAAATTCTTCCAAATTTAAGCTGGTTGTGGTGGCATATGCCTGTAATCCCAACATTCTGGAGGCAGAGGTAGAGAGATCTTTTCAGTCTATATAGATCACGGAGTAGTCACAAGGCCCTGTGTAAAAAGTTACTATATAAGTTTTTATTTTGGTACATATTTGGTATTTGAGTATGCGATACACTTGAGTTTATTTATGTAGGATTAAATTTTTATATTCAATTTTATTTTATATGTAAATATTAATGTAATCATAAAGCAAAATATGCAAAACAAACTCAGAATTATCCTTGAATCCTATTAGCATCTACTCTGTTTAGGCAAGCAATTTCCTTAACTTCTGGTTAATTTTATCTGTAAAACATATTTTGCAGATATCAGCAGATGCATATGTATTTTCCCCTTTTCATTACCTAATTGGCAACATTTTTGCCCTGGTTGGGTTTTTATGTCAACATGACACAAGCTAGAGTCATCTGAGAGGAGGGAATCTCAACTGAGCAAATGCAGTCATAAGATTAGGCTGTCGAACATTTTCTTAATTAGTGATTGATAAGGGAGGGCCCAGATCATTTCTGTCCTAACTTCCTTTGATGATGAATAGTGATGTGAAAGTGTAAGCCAAATAAACCCCTTTCTCCTCAACATTTATTAGTCATGGTGTTTTATTACAGCAATAGTTAGCCTAACTAATACAATATTATTGATAGCATTTTCCTTCTTGCCAAGATTTAAGCCAAGATTCTATTCAAACCATACTTTAAAACTAAGAGAAAGTACTTGAAAGTCCTTTTTGGATTATTCTGTTTGGTTCGTTTCCTCAAACACTTCTTGTAGGTCACTTTTCATGGTACCCAACATACTTAGAAACCTTGTCATTTTGTTGAGAATCAAGTTTCTATGGAGATTTTCCTGAACATGACCATGATCATGAATGTAGGTTCTCAATGGTCTCAGTTCTGGCCCTTCAATTTACCAATACCTTCAGCCATAGCTTTCCCCACAAGATTTAGCAGTTCCAACGTCCATACCATAAGGCACAAAAATAGTCTGGGGTCTTATGACAACTAGAGTTTAAGCCTGAAACTCTGGCCCAATTCTGCTGTGCAGTTGAATAGTGGGAAGCATAGTGCTAGGCCCTACCACCAGCTGCTCCTCTGTTTTGATCTGTGAACGTTTTCTTCTATCACTTGACAATTACAGAAAGACTCCATGAATCACTGCAGCAATACCAGGAGAGTCATGTATATACTTACTTCACTACGGTTTCACCACAAAGCCATTTGTTCATTTCTTAGGCATTGTTTTTGCTTTTTGTTGTGCTGGACGTGAAATCCAGAGCTTATTGCTAAGCTATGTTCCCCATACTCAATGAATATTTATTGAGGGCAATTTTTGCACCAATCCAGGTTCTTGAGATACTGAAATTTCAAAATACATTGCCACATTGGATATACACACAAGCTTCTTTTTATGCTCTATTTAAGAAGATTAAATTTGCCTTCAGAATATAGAGAAACCTTTTGAATTTATCAGGATGGCTAGATTCAAAGAGATTTGCATCTAGCCCATCTCTTCCTCTCTGCTACCTAGATTCATCTGGTTGTACCCTCTCAAAAGACTCAGAAGGAAATAAAAGCTCATCCTGGAAAGAAACCGTTTCTTTTCATTCCTCTCATCTTTCCCTTCACTTGCACTGATGATATCATTAAACGCTGAAATCACTTCTAGAAAAAAAAATCCCTGCCTCCTACTCAGTATTCAGATTATTCCCTAGGACCTGAAGTCTTGAGTTTTTTTTTTAATGGTAAGTTATTTTAAAGAATTTACTCATGATGATGTATTCTAGCTTCTGGGCTTATGCTGCCACACTCACAGCATTTCTTCTCTGATGAACGTATGCTTTGGCTGTGTGTGACATTTTTTTTTCTGATTATTGTGTTTCACATCTTTTATTCTTCTCTGGAAATGCTAAAATGAGATGCATTTTCAGTCTCTTGTTCAATGGGACAAAAGGTGTCCTCTGCTCTTTGCAATTTAACAGGCTGATACGCTGACTAATTCTGCAGCAGCTTTCTCCATTAGTTCAGTTGCTAAATATAGCTGTTGACCTGGTGTCTGATAAAGGCTAGTTAACTAAACAGTATTTTTCATCTATTAATATTGCCATTGTCGACTGCTGAAACACAAACAGTATCACTACAGTAAAAGCAACTCAAAACAAGGACATACCCATATTACATCAGTGTCATTTTCAGCCATGTTTTTCAGTTACTTCAGAAATGAAAGCTGATGAGAAATGTCAGCAATGTTTCTTTTTTGGTTGGTTGATTGGTTGGTTTTTTAAATAAAGTCACAGATAGCACATGCTGATGTTACCTTTGTGGAATTATGGGAGCTAAGGGAGGCCAGAGAGACCCACTAAGATGGAGCAAACTAGGGATTTAGGGTTTTTTTTTTCCTTTGTAGGGTTAAATCCTGTGTTATGTCCAGATTGCCGCATACAGGTCTCTGCCCTATATGCTTATGGTACAAATTTGCCTAGCTCTTCTCAGCCAGGGGTGAAATTACACTCAGAGGTGGCTGAATGCTAACATCCTTTGAATTCTCAAGCTTTAGAAATTTTTTTTGCTTTAGAAAATTTATGGCTTGACCCATATGAACATAAATGGATGAAAATTAATTCTTGGCTTGCTTCCTAGGATGAAAAGATTTAGGAGTATGAGTCAATTATGGTCAAGATTTGGCCTATGTTTGGGAACTGCTCAGGAGGTGCTTCTCTGTTAATCTCTGATGTGAAATGAAGGAGTCTGGTTTTTTTTTCCTGTTGTCTTTCCCATAAAATTTAGCTTATAGGGCATGTTGTTAATTGCTATGAATGCAACAAAATATGAACTACCTTATTTCTGAGGCTTTAAAAAAAACAAAACAGGAATGAAGATACAAACAATGGCACTTTTTGTTGATGCACCTGACATTGTATAAAATGCTGGAGGTAAATGGTCTCATTTACTCCTCACAGTAACCTCATGAAGCAAATAGTCTGTTATCTGTTTTATGTGAAGAAACCAAGGGTTCAGTGGAGTAAATATTTGGAAGAGACCACAGAGCAATCAAAAGGGGTTGCTGATATTTAGGCCCAGTCTTATTCTGCTATACTTGAATGGAAAGACCTTATATATGTGTTACTGCCTGTGGCATTGAAGTTTTCATGGAGGTGTTGAACTGGTTTACAACATCCATTTGAGAGAGGTACTTTTTAGTCATAGACAGACATCATTCCCTTTCTCTGCCACTTTGCAAAGTTAATGATTGCGATGTGACCCATATAGACTACTTTTACCTCTGTTGGGAAGTTTCTGCATCAACTGATGTACTATTTCAAAGGTTTGAGCAGGCTCTGAAAACTAACACTTACTCATGTGTCCAGGCATACACTCACCCTCCAATCACCTGTCACCCACAGTCCTTTGTGAGTCATGCAAAATTCTTGCCCACAGTAAAAAAAAAAAAAATTGGTGTCCCATTTGATCTCATTCCTTCTTCTATCTTGTCCACTCCTGAGAAGGGACACTATTTTCTCACCTTTATTTTCTGTGAAGTGTCCTGTGACCTCCCACTGAAGAAGTTCTTCTATTATGCAGAACCATCTCTTACAAATGGTGCTTTCCTAAACTCTGCCATTGCAGGTTCTTGCAGTGACAACATGTTTCCAAAGGATTGTCCAGGGCCTCTGAACTTGAAGAGTACAGACTGACTCACTATTGCATGCCTGGGTACATAGTGGAAGACTATAAGACATGGCCTATATAATAGAACCCAAGGACTCCAATGTTTTCTAAAACAGAATAAAACCATAGGCTATGACCTATGGGCTTTGTAAGCATCATTGCTTGCCCCTATCTCCTATTTCAACTACCAATTTCACCTTCACCCTTTCACCTTTTTTTTAATTCTTTTTTTTTAACTTTTATATTAATTACAGTTTATTTACTTTGTATCCCAACTGTAGCCCCTTCCCTCATTCCATCCCAGCCCCACCCTCACTCCCTCACCTCCTCCCTGCCCCTCTCTAAGTCCACTGATAGGGGTGGTCCTCCTCCCCTTTCATCTGAACCTAGTCTATCATGTCTCCTCAGGAGTAGCTGCATTGTCTTCCTCTGTGACCTGGCAAGGTTGCTCCCCCCTCAAGGGGAGGTGATCAAAGAGCCAGCTACTGAGTTCATGTCAGAGACAGTCCCTGTTACTAGGGAACCCACTTGGATACTGAGATGCCATGGGCTACATCTGAGTAGAGGTTCTAGGTAATATCCATGCATGGTCCTTGGTTGGAGTATCAGTCTCAGAAAAGACTACTGTGCCTAGGTATTTTTGTTCTGTTGCTCTCCTTGTAGAGCTTTTGTCCTCTCCAGGTCTTACTATCTCTCCCTTTTTTCATAAGATTCCCTGAACTCTGCCCAAAATTTGGTTATAAGTCTCAGCATCTGTTTTGATACACTGCTGGGCTGAGACAGAAAGAAAAATTTTGTGGGGCCAGATTTAGGCTGGAAATGCAGGTTAAAATAATGACTCATTGTGTATATATGTGACCAATATTGATTACCTGTGGCTTCTTTAGAACCTCTGTCAATGAATTACATAAATAAAAAAATCCTAAATATATAAGGATGCCTATTCAAGCAAGAAAATCTTTTGAAAATGTAAAATAATTAACCAGCCCTTCCTTTCCATTATCTGTTATTTAAATAACATTGTTGACATCAGAGTTCAAACAAGTACTGAGAAACTGATAAGTAATTAGCTATTGACTAACTCTAGGCAGGAATGATGTCTACAACCATCAGAAGGGGATTGAGAAATCAGCTAAAGGATCAGAGTTTCTAAGGCCTTCTGGCTTAGAGCTCCTAGATGTAATAAGACAGGGGAAGACTTCAGCAAACTGCAGCCTAGGATCTCAGGATGCCACATGTTGAAATGAGTGAGGGCTAGAGACAGTAAAAAAAAAAAATTACAAATCCCAATTTTTATGTGAAACTACTTGAATTTTTTTAAAATGTCGGCAACTAATTTAGCGATTTTTAAAAAACACCAGAATGGCCAAATGAAACATGTCTGCAGACTGAACTTGGCTCACAGACCCCTGCTCTGGCTTCTAAGGCTCCTTACAACTTCTCAGATGCCTCCAGTCTGTCAAGTTTCTTTTTTAAAGTTGGCACAAAATGTGTGTGAACATTTTAAAACTTCTGATTAACATGGAAACTTTTTTAAAACAAAAGAAAATATTGTTTCAAGTAAAACAATATCACATTTACTACGCACTTGAATTTTGACGAGAATACTAGATGTTTTAATAAAATTGTTTATCCTTTATTTAAGCTTAAACTAAAGGGAGCTGGAAATTTAGAGAGGAGAATGCTAGCTGGGACAATTTAAGCCCAAAATGAAGAAAAATGGAGGAGCAAGCTCTCTGGTTGAATTCATGTCTACTTCTGAAACCCAAATTCACCCAGAACAGTAACTCTTAAGTCCTGATCTTGGCTCCTTAAGAACATTTTCAGCTCATTGGATTCAAGTTTTCAATCCATTAAAAAGAGGGAGAGGTTAATACCAGCACCCAGGAATTTTCCATGTCCTTTGGAAAAGGATTGGAATTTCAGCAAAACCCACTCAACCAAGGAGCAAATAGATAGTTTGAGGACAAGATAGCTGGCAGGTAGACTCCAGGGACAACCAAAGTTTCATATTCACTTTTCTCTAATAGGATGGGATTGCTTTGGAATTTTTATGATAACATTAAATCCATTAGTGAAGTCTATTGTTTTCACATTGCCAAAATATACTAATGGGATAATTTGATTTTTTTAAAGCTTTATTACTGTGTGGGACAGTGGAAAACATTGGAATCTCTGAAAACAATAACCTGAAAGGAGTAACGATTTTTTGATTTGTAAACTCAGAAGTTGATCATATTTTTTAAAATGCTCTTATTCAAAAAGTTACAATAACAATACAACAATCACATAATAATAATGAAATTATTATCCCTTTGGTGTATCTGAGGAATAGATTTAACAGGAAATATGTAAAGTTAACATTCTAAAAGTACACTATATAATCAGATGGTGGGATATCTTTAATCCCAGCATTCAAGAGGCAGAGGCAAGAGGATCTCTGTGAGTTCAAGACCAGCCTACAGAGCAAGTTCCAGGACTCTAGAGCTACACAGAGAAATCCTGTCTTAGAAAAAAAAAAGATAAACAAACAAACAAAAGAAGAGTACACTTTATTATAAAGAGTTCAAAGAACTAAACTGATGCAAAGGCTTCTGAGTTCAAAGAGCAAAATATTCACTAGTGTTAAGATGGGAACAACTTCTGAACTGAACTACAATTTAATGCAAGCACTATCAACAAAATTTTAAAGTATTTATTCATTCACTTTACAGCCCAGTCTTAGCCCCCTTCCTCCTCTCCTCCCATCCTACTTCCCTCCCTCTTCCCCTGCCCTTCTCTCCTACGATCCTATTTCCCTTCCTCGTCCCCCATCCCTCCTACCGCTCCTCACCACATCCATCCCAGATCATCAAGGCATATCATGACTGAGCACATCCTCTTCCCCTGAGGCCCCACCAGGGAGAAGTGATTAAAAACCAGGCAACAGAGTCCATGTCAGAGTCAGCTCTGGGTCCCCTTATTAGGGAACCCACATGAACCCTGAGCTGCCCATGTGCTACATCTGTGTAGGAGCCTACATCCAGACCAGTCTATGCATGGTTGTTAGGTGGTGCTTCAGTCTCCACTAGTCCCTCTGGGCCCTGGTTAGTTGGCTCTGTTGACCTAATTATGGAGCTCCTGACACTTCCAGGTCCTTCTATCCTACCCGCCCCCCACCCCCAAGTTTTCCACAAGACTCTCAACCAGTGTTTGACTGTGAGTCTCCACATTTGGTTTAATACACTGTTGGGTGGAGCCTTTCAGAGGACAGCTATGCTAGGTTCTTGTCTGTGAGCATAGCAGAGTATTCTTTAGTGTCAGGAATTGTATCTCTCCCATGGAGTGGGTCTCAGGTTGGGCCTGACATTGCTTGGACATTCCCTGACATTGCTTGGACATTCCCTTAATCTCTGCTCTAGCTTTATTTCTGCACATCTTATAGGCTGCAAAATTTCAATAACTTTCTTCTACAGGCATGCAAAGCTTGCACAATTGTAAACAGAAATGAAACTGCTGGGTGAGGTACCAAGAGTAGCTGTATTCATAAAGAGCATAGAATGATGGCTGTCAGGGTATGGAGAAGAGAGGAAAGAAAAAAATGGGGAGGGTCTACTAATGACTTCAAGGCTTCTTTTAGGAGAACTGTATTACAATTGAGCATGGTGATAAAGGCATAACTCAAATATACTAAAAACAGTAAATGATAAATTTCAAATGGGATACGTGTGTGTATATAAATATCTACACACAGTGGTGTAAACACAGAGTCAAACCCTGAGTTTTGCAAGTTTACTATCTCAAGTTTTAAGTATGGTCAGTATGTGTCCATCAATGGCTATTGTACATGGAGAAAAGTGAGAACGAGTCAATGAACCATCAGAAGTGGAAGGAGAAAACCAAGTTCTTTTCTGATGTCTATTTGTAAACCATGCGCATGCACACACACACATATACAACACACAATAAATAGAATGTGTCCATGTGAGGGAGGGCTGACAGAATGGATCAGCAAGCAAAGCACTTACCACAAGAGCTTCATGACAGAAGTTCAAGCCCCAAACAACACTTAAAAAGAGAAAGAATCAACTCCATCAAATTGTGCTCTTTGACATGGCATGCGTGAATTCACACACACACATACACACACAAACCATATACTCACATGATGGACAAAAATAAATAAGTCCTTGAAAACATGAGGGAAAATAATATTCAATCCAGAACTCTCTTTTAGCTGCAAGACTAATCAAATATGAGGCTAGATAACATTTTAGAAGTTTAATGGACTTTCAAAATCTTCATTACTAAACCAACCTACTTATATGGAACAATGGAATATATCAACAAGAGAAAAATCATTTTCCCGATAAGATGAATCTGGCTAACCAATCAGTAATGACATCCTCTTCTTGGTAAACTCGGATGCTAATGGCCTTGTTACAGTAGAAATAACTCGTGCAATTCCTGATAGTCTGATTGTTCCTTATAGAGTTGGTTGGAAGGCAGTGCGAAGAGGAAAGTTCATAGCACTAAGTGCCTTCAAGAAGAAATTTGAAACATCTCATACAAGGAACTTAATGGCCCAACTGAAAGCCCTAGAAAAAAAAAGAAGCAGATACACCCAAGAGGAGCAGAC
>CM053742.1:38345558-38408180 GCA_028658305.1 Pachyuromys duprasi
TTGGGGTTCTGAGCCCAGTGGGCAGTTAGAAAGGGAATAGAAACCAAACAATCAGATGTGACAGAGACTGACAATCAGAAGTGTAAAGCAGAGTGGGAACGGAGGTAAACGGGGAGAGATGTGCAGAGGCTGTGTCTGCCATCGCCCCTCTTGTGAGAGGACTGGAGGGACAGCCTCAAACATTAAGTGCAGGTCCTGAGGAAAGGAGATGGTGTTTTCGCCTGAGGGAGGAAGCGGATGTCAAGGAAGGAGAGCCACCTCTCTTTGTAGAATGGAGCCCCCACATCAGGTACAGCAGCTTCACAGACCGTAGACGCTTTCATCACTGTAGGCAATGTATAGAAAGAAGTCTTCTTCATGGTGTTCCTGGTACAGCTGCCCCATCGTGGCACTGGTGGGCGGAATGACGTTGTTAACAAAGAAAAACAAGGCATCCTCAGCGCGGAGATGAATTCGCTTCCGGATCAAGAAGTAGAATTGACCAACTGTAAGATCAGAAGGCACCAGGTATTTCTTTTTGTCCAGATCTCCTATCCGAGCTTTGGGAGCTTTTTCCACAATCACCGGGACTCGGTCTGGATATTTCTTTCGGATTTTCTCGCCCTCAGAGCGGCGCTTCTCGAACGGATGCTCCTCTTTGTACACGAACTTCATTCTCCCGAGAACCGGGCTGGACCGAGCTGGGCTGAGGGAACCCAGGGGTGGGGGGCCGGGACAGGGGGCAGCGGTGGAGGCGGCTTCGACGAACCTAATGTTGATTCTTAATTGGTTAAAATGCTGGGAATTAGTGATTGTGTAGTTGGGAGGGGAATATGCTAGGGAGAAGGCAAGGGTGTTTAGAGGAGTGAATGTGGGGTGAAGATGATTAAAACATTATATACATGTATGGAATTCTCAAAGAAGAAAAATAAACATATAGATATAGCTATATAGATATATCTCCAGCAATTTGCATGAATATTCCTCGAAGGATAAATGAGTTGCAAGCCAAGTTGTAAGCTGTGGGGACACTAGTTTACACAAGCAAAGTGAAGGCAAAGACCAAGATTGGCATGAGCCTGCCTCACGCATGACAACTGAGGAAATGACAAGTCGTGGGACTGTAAGGAGTTTTGATTTTAAGAATAAAAAGAAGCCACTGAAACCCTTCCAACACACAGGATGATTTCATTTACATGATAAAAGGACACTCTGCTTGCTCCATGGAGACTAAATTGGGGGGTTGGAGGTGGGAACGATAAGAAGAAGCAAAGCAAAGCGGCCAGTCAGAAAGGCTTGGCTTATTCCTTTTAACTGCTTTCCCTCTTGCCTTGTAACAATTCTCAGTCCCACTCTGACCCTGAAGACTGACTTCTGCAGGCAGCATCTCCAAAGCTCTTTTACTGGCTGGATTCTGGTCAAACCCACACAACAGAGGAACCAGCAGGGGAGGAGCCTCATTCCCACCACTTCTGAGTCCACTGGCTTCCCTCATTCAACCAGGCCCTGGCTATGCTTGTGGAGTTGGAATTCCAGCTTCTGGTGTTTCGTGGTCATTGTTTAGTGTTGTTTAGCTAGCCTTGTCCACACTTTGGTTAATAGTTGAACCATCAAGCAAACTTTGGTTACTCTCTTGCTACTGTGCTGCTTCCTGCTAATACCCTGACTCACATAGGTAGTTATTGCAGGCTAAAAACTGATGGAAGCTTGAACTATACTGGGGGTGTTGGAGGTAGCGGGAAGACAGGACATTTGAGACATGTTATACTTTGGAAGTATAAGAAATCACAGGAAACCCTTCTAGTTTGGAGGTAGAAGAAATGGAGGCCATTCCCTAGGATTTGCTTGAAAGTCATTGGTGGCAACATTCATCTAGGAAGGAGAACAAGAGAGATGGAAATGTATAAGGGTGAGAGGGGGAAAACTCAGAACTTATTGTTAAGGCAACTTTGTGGTGTTGATTAGATAGTTAAGTGGAGATGTCATATCGACATGTGACATGACAATCTGGAGACAAGTAAAGAAGTGTGGTTGGGAATGGAAACTAGGAAGCCCCCAGTGGACCCTGTAACTTAAAGCCATTGGACAGGGTGAGATGACATAAGCAGAAAGTGTAACTGTCCTGGAATGAAGCTACTCTTCAGAGAAACACCGGTGCACCTCAACAATTAATGAAAAAAGAAAAGATGGCATGCATTTTAAAAAGCGAGGAGGTGTATATGGGAGGGTTTGAAGAGAATAAAAGGAAGGGGAAATGCTGTTGAGAATCCCTACTGAGTGAGAGACAGGGCCTATCTCCCACTGAGGAAACTGCAATGATCTGATATTCACTGTCCTTCACCTGCAGAGGCCAGACTAGGGCATGTGCCCTAAGTTCTGTGAACCTAGGACTCTTTCAGGACTTGGAATCAGGATTCAGTGTTGCAAAGAAGCAAGGGACAGTTTTGAATTCACCCTAAAAGTCAAGACAACTGCAAATGCATTACAACCAGTATCCAAGCTAACATCCCACAATGGCAACAGAAAGACCCAAGCAAGCTGTTCCTAGGGAGTGACCTTGCTAGGGACTCTGGTCCCTGAATTTCCCTCTCATCATAGTGCATTTCCCAAACCTGCTTTGCTGGCCCTCCTCGAAACACTACTTGCAATATACCTTCCTTCCTGTAAGTTTTTTTTTAAATAGATTCATCATAATTAGTTTCTGTTGATTGAAAAGAACAAGCCTGTTAATCCAATGCCTTCGCCTTGGTAGTCGTGCAACAAACACCTGCCATATCAGTGGTCTGTCCCGTTCGTTTCCAACTTGAAATTGCTTAGTACAAAATCCCACACATTTCTACCATGGCTGCTGTGATCTCACCACAAGAGCTCTCTTTCCTTAATTGGCAGATTTTCTTAGAATGTTGGAAGGGTGAGAAACACTAGGTCAGCAGCTGAAGTAACTATCTTTTCAAACATAACAGGAATGAACACATTGAGTCAAGGATGAAGTCAGTCACCTCCTAAAAAGGCATATGGGAACAATTACTCACTGGGAGCAGTTCTTCTTACAGCACCTCTGGTATGTAATGATGCTCTCTATAGCAACTCATCCAGCATTTCTCATATTTTGAAGACATGTTGTGGAAACCCACAACCTGGTTTTAAGTTTTCTCCACAATAAAGCGACACATTCTCTGTATTGTAAGAAGAATGAAAGAGCTCACATTTCACTCTTCAAAACTTTTTGAGGTAATTCCATTCCCCTACTCACCACCCCTGCTTTCAAATGGAAGAGAACTGTTGTCTTTGAAGAGACTTAGAGAAATTATTGAACAGCTGGAGTCTCAAGTGACTTGAGAGAGACAGAGAGAAAGAGAGAGAGAGAAAGAGAGAATGATGCTCAACTGTTTTATTTTACATTTTATTGGCTTTTTAGCTGCTTTAGGGGTCATCTGCTGGGGATCCTGAAAAGGAATAGACTTTTTGTCTATACACAGCCCCAGATCCGAAGACAAGGCTGTCTCCTAATCTGTGCTATAAAGCCAGCCCAAGAGGGTGTTGGGTCATTTGGAACCCTAGACTACGGAGAGACAGAGACAGAAACACAGACAAAGACAGAGAGAGGTCAGCAAATGGAGAAATAAAGTAATTCCAAAGGGGTCAGTGTGGTGGTTTAAATAAGAATGGCCCTCATATGCTCACATATTTGAGTGCTTGGTTCCCACTTGGCACACTGTTGGGAAGGATTAGGCATTGTGGCCTTGTTGGAGAGAGTGTATCATCGGAGGTGGGCTTTGAGTAGTTATCTAGCATGCAGGAAGCCCTGGGTCCAATCCTGAGCATTGCATTAGCTGGGTAGGATGGAACAATCCTATAATCCCAGTGCTTGGAATGTGGAGATAAGATGGGAGGATGAGAAGTCATGCTTGGTGATAGTAAGTTCTAGCCATTCTGGAATATGAGAAACCTTATTTCAAAGGGCAGGAGTCACTCAATAGTTCTCAAGCTAAATCATATCAGTTACTCTTAATGTTCCACATCTAAGTCTCCCATCCCAACTTAGTCTTAGCCAGGTGTTTTCCACCTCTCATATGGATATTCTCAGCCAGGATCTTGTTAAAAATGCAGGTTCTGGCTGAAGAAGTGCATGTCAGTGCCTGACACCCAGCGTGCTACACAAGCTTCTGAGTACTCAGTGCGCTTCTGGAATTGGCCTCAACTTTGGATAAGGAGGATCTAGACTACCATAACATCTCTTGCTTCAGTATTTCTAGAGAGTTTCTGGCCAATCTTTCTGCCTCTAGGCTTTGTCACATTTTCAGTTGATTCTTCCCAGGGAGGATAAAATGTTTGGGTTACAAGCTAATCTTGAATCTATAACATTCTCCTGAATATCCTCTCTACTCCATGTTCTTCATGATTTCTGATATCCTTACCCTGTGGTTTCAAAGGCCCCTATGGCCAGAAGCCTGTTGGCAACTCTGCTCTCCTTGCTCCCTGCTCACTATCCTCAAAACTCATTATCTTTGCCCATTTCAGTCCTGCTTTCCCCACTGGGCCTGTTTATCCCTTCTGTGTACTTGGTGAACAAATCAGGCCCTTAGTGTTCTCTAGTCAGTCTTCTCTTCCATCCCAAAGCTTGTACCACCTGCACAGAGGGAACAGTTCTTCCTCATGCGTTCCCACTGCCCCCCAATGTTATCAAATTGATTTGTTTCCATGATCATTCCACAGTGCTCCATAAGCTCTTTGGTAGCCTGCTTGCCTCTAACCCTTCTTCTCCCAAGTTACCCTTGTCCCCTTACTCTTTCCATTCTCTCTCCCTCCTTCTATATTTTCCATATAATTCCTCCCTTCCCATTGCTTTATTCCTTACCCCATCCTTCCTTCCTCTCTCCTCTCTCCCTTCTCCTCTTACCTTCCTTTTTCCATTTTCCTTTCATTCTGTCATATCTAACTGTTGAAAATATGTTTATTTTCTTGTCTACAGTACTTTGCAACACTATTTCATGTCACTAAAAGGCCTTAGCACTTTGTTTCCTTTCCTCCCTCCTTCTCTCCTTTCTTCCTTCTCTCATCTTTCATCTTTCTTTTCTTTTTTTGTTTACTTGCTTTCTTTAACATCCTTCCTTCCTTTTCTCAAGTTAAAGATTTATTTTACTTTTTTCTATTTATTTATTTCAGTATTACAATTTATTCCCTTTGTATCGCAGCTGTACCCTCTCCCTCGTCCACTCCCAATCTCACCTTCCCTCCCTCTTCTCCCCCCATTGCCCTCCCCCAGTCCACTGATAGGGGAGGTCCTCCTCCCCTTTCATCTGACCCTAGCCTATCAGGTCTCATCGGGGCTGTCTGCATTGTCTTCCTCTGTGGCCAGGTATAGCTGTACTCCCCCCAGGGGGAAGTGATCAAAGAGCCAGCCACTGTGTTCATATCAGAGACAACCCCTGCTCCCCTTACAGGGTACCCAGTTGGAGACTGAGCTGACATGGGCTACATCTCAGCAAGGGGTCTAGTTTATCTCCATGCATGGTCCTTGGTTGGAGTATCAGTCTCAGAAAAGAGACCTAAGGCCCAGGTTATTTGGTTCTGTTGCTCTCCTTGTGGGGATCCTCCGGGTCTTTCTATTTCCCCCTTCTTTCATAAGATTCCCCATACTCTACCCAATGTTTGGATATGAGTCTCAGCACCTACTTCTATACCCTGCTGGCTACACTCTTTTCGAAGCCTTCTGTGGTAGGCTCCTGTCGTGTCCCCTGTTTCTCCTGCTTCCCATGTTTATTCCGTTTGTTTTCTTAGTGAGGATTGAGCAACTTCCCTAGGGTCTTACTTCTTGTTTATCTTCTATAGGAGTACAGATTTTAGTATGTTTATCCTATATTATATAATTAATATCCACTTATAAGTGAGTATATACCATGTGTTTCTGGATCAACTCACTCAGGATGATCTTTTCTAGTTCCCACAATTTGCCTGCAAATTTCATGGTTTCCTTGTTTTTAATTGCTGAATAGTATTCCATTGTGTATATGTACCACAATTTTTGTATCCAGTCCTCCCTTCAGGGACATTTGGGTTGTTGTCAGATTCTGGCTATTATGAATAAAGCTGCTACAAACATGGTTGAGCAAATGTCTTTATTGTGTACTTGAGCCTCTTTTGGATATATGCCTAGGAGTGGTATAGCTGGATCTTGAGTAGCACTATTCCTATTTTCTGAGAAGGCACCAGATTGATTTCCAGAGTGGTTGTACAAGTTTACATTCCCACCAGCAATGGAGGAGGGTTCCCCTTTCTCCACAACCTCTCCAGCATGTGTTGTTACTTGAGTTTTTGATCTTAGCCATTCTGATGGGTATAAGGTAAAATGTCAGGTCATTTTGATTTGCATTTTCCAGATGGCTAAGGATGTTGAACATTTCTTTAAGTGTTTCTTTGTCATTCATTACTCCTCTATCGAGATTTCTCTGTTTAGCTCTGTACCCCATTTTTACATTGGATTACTTGATTTGTTGGTATTTAACTTTTTGAGTTCTTTATATATTCCAAATATTAGTCCCCTATCGGATATAGGATTGGTGAAGATCCTTTCCTAGTCTCTGGGCTGTCATTTTGTTCTGATGACAATGACCTTTGCTTTACAAAGAGCTTTTCAGTTTCATGAGGTCCCATTTATTGGTTGTTACTCTTATACCCTGTGCAGTTGGTGTTCTGTTCAGGAAGCTGTCTCCTATACCAATGAGTTCCAGGCTTTTCCCCACTTTTTCTTCTAACAGGTGTCTGGTTTTATGTTGAGGACTTGGATCTACTCAGAGTTTAGTATTGTGCAGGGTGATAAATATGGATCTATTTGCATTTTTCTACATGTAGACATCCAGTTAGACCAGCACTATTTGTTGAAGATGCTATCTTTTTCCTATTGTATGGTTTTGGCTTTTTTGTCAAAAATCAAGTATCCATAGGTGTGTGGGTTTATTTCTGGGTCTTCTATTCAATTCCATTGATAAACAATTCTGTTTCTAGCCAGTATCATGCAGTTTTTATTACTGTTGCTCTATAGTACAGCTTGAGATCAGGTATGGAGATACCTCCAGATGATCAGTTTTTGTACAGGATTGTTTTAGCAGTTCTGGTTTTTTTTAAATTTTCCATAGGAAATTGAGAATGGTTCTTTCAAGTTCTGTAAAGAATTTTGTTGGTAATTTGATGGAAATTGCATTGAATCTGTAGATTGCTTTTGGCAGGATGGTCCTTTCACTATGTTAATCCTACCATTCCATGAGCATGGGAGATCTTTCCATCTTCTGATATCTTCTTCTGTTTCTTTCTTCAGAGATTTTCACTTCCTTGGTTAGAATCACACCAAGGTACTTTATGCTATTGCGAAGGCTATTGTTTCCCTAATTTAGTTCTCAGCCCTCTTGTCTTTTGTATACAGTAGGGCTACTGATTTTTCTTTTGAGTTAATGTTATATCCAGCCACTTTGCTGAAGGTATTTATCAGCTGAAGGAGTTCTCTGATAGAATTTTTGGGTCACTCATGCATACTATCATATCATCTGTAAATAGTGATACTTTGACTTTTCTTTTCTCTTTGTATCCCCTTGATCTCCTTTAGTTGTCTTATTGTTATAGGTAGGACTTCAAGTACTATGTAAAAGAGATAAGGAGAGCTTGGGCATCCTTACCTTGTCCCTGATCTCAGTGGGATTGATTTCAGTTTCTCTCCATTTAGTTTGATATTGGCTATTGGCTTACTGTATATTGCCTTTACTATATTTACATATGTGCCTTGTTTCCTGATTTCTCCAAAACTTTAAACATATAGACTTTTGTAGAAAGATTTAGTGATTGTTTGGATTTCCTCAGTGTCTGCTGTTATGCCCCCTTTTCATTTCTGACTTTGCTGATTTGGACAGTGTCTCTCTGCCTTTTAGTTAGTTTGGATAAAGGTTTGTCTATCTTGTTGATTTTCTCAAAGAACCAGCTCTCACTTTCACTGATTCTTTGAATTGTTTTCTTTGTTTCTATTTTATTGAGTTCACATCTGAGTTTGATTATTTCCAAATGTCTACTCCTCTTGGGTATTTCTGTTTCTTTTTTATCTGGGGCTTTCAGTTGTGCCATTAGGTTGCTTGTCTGAGATGTGTCAAACTTCTTTTTGAAGGCACTTAATGCTTTGAACTTTCCTCTTAGCACTGCTTTCATTGTGTCCCATAAGTTTGGGTAAGTTGTGCCTTCATTTTCATTGAATTTTAGGAAGTCTCTAATTTCTTTTTTTTCTTTATTCCCTGATCCAGCTGTCGTTGACTAGGTAGTTGTTTAGTTTCCAAGCATGTGTAGGCTTTTTAATATTTCTGTTATTCTTGAGGTCTATATTTAGTCCATGTTGGTCTGATAGGATACAAAGAATTATTTCAGTCTTCTATCTTTTGAAGCTTGCTTTCTGTCCTTCTATATGGTCAATTTTGGAGAAGGTTCTGTGAGGTGCTGAGAAGAAAGCATACTCTTTTGAGTTTCTTTGTAATTTTCTGTAGACAACTATTAGGTCCATTTGATTTAGAGCTTCTGTAAGTGTTATTACTCCCTATTTAGGTTCTGCCTAGATGATCCATCCATTGGTAAGAGTGGAGTGTTGAAGTCTCCCACTATTAAGGTGTTGGGATAGATGTTTGTTTTCAGCTTTAGTAATGTTTACTTTATGAATGCTCTTGTATTTGGGGCATAGATGTTCAGGATTGTGATGTCCTCCTGGTTAATTTTTCCTTTGATGAGAATGAAGTGTCCCTCCTTATCTTTTTGTTTAATTTTGGCTGAAAGTCTATTTTATTAGATATTAGGGTACTCCAGCTTGTTTTCTGTGTCTATTAGCTTGAGAAGCCTTTTTTCCAGCCCTTGACTCTAAGGTAGTGTTTATCTTTGTTGCTGAGATGTGTTTCTTGGATGCAGCAGAATGTTGGATCCTGTTTCCCCAACCATTCTGTGAGTCTGTGTCTTTTTATTGGAGAGTTGTGTCTGTTGATGTTGATAGATAATAGTGACCAATGAATGTTAGTTCCTTTTATTTTGAAGTTGGTGGTGATAGTGTGTGTCTGCACTTGTTTTCTTTTAATTTTTTGTTGTGAAGTTATGCATATCCTGTGTTTTCTTGAGTGTAGTTGATTTCATTAGATTGGAGTTTTCCTTCTAGTGTCTTCTGTAGGGCAGCGTTGCTATGTAGAAATTGTTAAAGTTTAGTTTTGTCATAGAATATTTTGTTTTCTCCATCTATGTTGATTGAAATCTTTGCTGGGTATAGTAGTCTGGGTTGGCATCTGTGTTTTCTTAGAGTCTGCATGACATCTGCCCAGCCCTTCTGACTTTCATATTTTCTGTTGAGAAGTCTGGTGTGATTTTGATAGGTCTACCTTTGTAAGTTATTTGGCCTTTTTCCCTTGCTGCTTTTAATATTTTTTCTTTGTTCTGTTGATTTAGTGTTATGTTATGTGAGAAGTTTCTTTTCTGGTCTTGTGTATTTGGTGTTATGTAAGCCTCTTGTATGTTTATGGACTTCTTTCTCTTTAAGTTGGGAAAATTTTTCTTCTATGATTTTCTTGATAATATTTTCTAGACCTTGGAGCCTGGAATGTTCTTTTTCATCTATTCCTATCATTCTTAGGTTTTGTCTTTTCAAAGTGTCCTTTTTTTCTTGGAGGTTTTTTTTTTTTTTTTTTTTTTTTGTAAGGACCTTTTCTGGTTTTACGTCTCTTTTGAGAGATGTATTGATTTCTTCAATTGTATCTTCAGCACCCATGATTCTCTCCTCCATGTCTTAAATTCTGTTGGTGATGCTTACTTCTCTGATGTCTGATCTCTTTCCTAGGTTTTCCATCTTCAAGAGTTTCTCTCTACAAGAGCTCCACAAAGACCAAACTGAGCAGGGCACAGGGGTCTTGTATGAGACGGTTTCTACAATCAAGGACCATGTGTGGATGTGGACTGGAACCCCCGCTCAGATGGAGCCCATGATAGCTCGGTGTAGGACTGAAGACCCTATTCAGGGAAACAGGGACTGTTTCAGTCATGATCTTGATGGCTGACTCTTTGGCCCTCTCCCATACAAGCCGGGGAGTGACAGACTGGCTAGATCCCAGGGGAGGACATTGCAGCCAGCCCTGAGGAGTCAGGATAAGCTGGGGTTGGATGGAAGGGAAGGAGGTCCTCCCCTGTTGGTGGACTTGGAGGGGGTGGGGAGGAGGGAGATGAGGGAGGGAGTGGGAGGGTAGGAGGGACTGAGGGAGGGGACTACGCCTGGGATTCAAAGTACCTAACCTGTGATTGAGATAAAAATAAATAAATTTAAAAAAAAAAGAAGAGTTTCTCTCTGTTTGTTTTATTGTTTTCTTTTTTAATTTTTATTTTTATATTAATTACTGTTTATTTACTTTGTATCCCAGCTGTAGCCCTCTCCCTCATTCCCTCCCAATCCCACCCTCACTCCCTCATCTCCTCCCTGCCCCTCTCTAAGTCCACTGGTAGAGAAGGTCCTCCTCCCCTTCCATCTGACCCTATTTTATCAGTTCTCATCAGGGCTGGCAGCAATGTCCTCCTCTGTGGCCTAGCAAGGCTGTTCCTCCTTGGCGGGGGGAGGCAAAGAGCCAGCCACTGAGTTCATGTCTGAGACATTCCCTGTTCCCCTTACTAGAGAACCCCCTTGGATGCTATGGGCTATGTCTGAGAAGGGGTTCTAGGTTATGTCCATGCATTGTCCCTGGTTGGAGAATCAGTCTCACAAAAGACCCCTGTGCCCTGATCTATTTGGTCCTTGTGGCACTCCTGTGCTCTTTTAATTCTGTTTTCATATCCTGCACCATTTCCTTCATTTGTTTGTATTTGGATTCCTGTATGTTCATGGTGGCCTCTATTTTTTGTCCATTTCCTCTCTATATTTGCCTACATATGCTCCTCTACATGTGTCTCTACTTGTTTGGCTGTATTTCTTTGAGAGCTTTGTTCGCTTCCCCTTTGTGTGCCTCTAATAACTGGATAAGCTTAGATTTGAGTTCTTCCTGTGTGTGTGTTTTTGATGAATTAAAATATCCACTGATTTTGGGGGTTGCTGGTGAAGCCATGATGTCCTGATTTTGTTGCATGTGTTCTTGTGTTGGCCTCTAGCCATCTGCTTATCTGCAACTTTCACTGTTTGTTCCTGGAGCCTGTACTACACACTGGATCTGTCTGTTTCTGGAGTCTGGAGTATTCTTCAGGAAGATGAGAGAGGTCCACAGGTTAGAGAGTGGGTGTTGCTGTGTCAGCTGTACTTAAGGGAGGAAGATTGCAAGTACCTGTGTGCAAGCAGGAGTGTTTCTGGAAGTGTGCCTTGGAGGACCGGGTGCTAGTGTGTGTAGCTGCCAGGAAGTGTGGAGCTTAAGCACAGGTGGGGATGCAGGCAGGCACAGTGAGCATGTGTGGGTGCCCTGAATGCCTCAGTGGCCCACAGACCTGTTGTACAGTCCTCCAGGTTTTCAGGTATGTCTGGGTTGCACCATCTTGTCTCCAGGAATTGTTTAGCTAGACTCCACCGGGAGACCTACAGAACAAGGGCTTCAATGTTGAGGATGATGTCCCAAGGATCCCTATTTTGTCCACAGTGGAGATGGGAGGGATCTGATATCTAGCTGCTAGCGTAGATGGTCCCTGGATCTGGGGCTCTGCATGCACTCGCTTGAAGGTGCACTCACTCACTTGCAGGCCTAATTGAAAGCACAGGGGTTCCTCCTGTTCTCTACTCTCAGATTTGGGCCCTGCAGGGGCAAATGAAAGTGTAGGGGATCTATCAGTGGTTTCTGCTATTTGGCCTCCATGCAAGGAAGCTTGTAGTAGGGGCTGCCTCTGCCATCTCATGGATCATGGAGGTTCATGCTTGGGGCAGTGGCCACCTGCCACAGTAACCTAGCAGGGAGCAGGGAGGCTAGTACTTGGGGGCAGAGGCAGCCTCTGCTGGCCGCAGCAGCAGAGCAGGGAGACCCATGTCTGGATCCAAACTATCCCAACTTACAAGTTGTCCCCTCTCACCCAGGAAGCCTTAATATTGACATTCTGGCTTCAGCCACCCCTCCACTCACCAGTGTTGGAGTTTCAGATCTTCTGCCCCTCAGATATATTGCTTGCTGGTTGCTGCCATCTTGGAGCCCCCAATTTGTTCTGATTTATTTTACTTTTAATTATTTATATCTATGTGTGGTTATTTACATGTGAGTGTTGGTGCCAGATTCCTCCTTGAAGTGGTTGTGGATCACCTGTTGTGGGTACTGAGAAGAAAACTGTGGTCTAGACCTTTGTGTTTTTCTTTCTTTCTCATTATGGAATTACAGTCGGGTCATCAAGCCCGGCTTCCTTTTATAACCTTCTGAGCCTGGAAGCTCCTACTCATTTTTAAGAATTCAATTTCGCTATTACTTGCTCCAAGAAGTTTTCATTAATAATTCTTGCCTCCATCTCACCACCACCCCCACCCCAACACAGATTAATTCCCTAGCACAACCTGTACAAACTAATCATAGTAGTATGATACTACATTGTGACTTCTCAGCTAGACTGTTCACACATCCCTTCATTCATTCACTCAAGAAATATTTAGTGAGTACTTTCTGTTCTCAGTAACAGAGATACAGTAGTTCACAAAAGAGAGAAAACTCCCATCTTGATCTCTTGAGACATTCATTCTAATAAAGGAGACATGTAATACAGAAGCACATGTCAGGCCTGCACATGAAAACAAAACAGAGCAAAGCAGTGCAGGGGTTGGAGAGGTTTTGCTATTCGGTGTGGTGAGGAAACCCCTTTTGGATAACATGGAACTTTCAGCAAAGATCTGAGTGAATTGAGGAACGAGTCACATAGGTACCTACAATTCGACACAAAGGGAACAAGTACACAGGCCATGAAAAATGTTGCATGGTGTGTGCCTGTGAGAAACTGCCTAGAAGCTAGAAAGGCTGCAATGGGGAGTGTGAAGAGCAAAGCAGTGGGAGGTATTGCTGGGCTTTGGAGGACAATCACTTTCAAACATGAAGACCCAGGATGAGGGAAAGGAGGAGCTTTTGTGTGTATGTGTTCAACACACATTGTACAATCAAGTTGAGTACATATCAAAAGCTGCCATTTACTGTACCCTGTCAGGGTCCCATTATCTGTAATGTTCACAATAGCCACAACAGGGAAATGTTGTGAACCTGTATAAAGGAAGTTGAGACTGAATGGCTTTCCTAAGGTCAGTTATGTAGTGAGGCCTGCAGAGAATGGGAACTTGATTCTGATTGAAAAAAGCAGAGCCACAGAGCAGAAAGAGCAGTTTAAAGACAGTCTTGAGAAATGCCAAAGCTTTTAGGGGCATGGAGTAAGGTACTCGCCTATTTCTGTGGTAAAATAAAAAGAGCACCGCACATAGTTTAAATGTTAGAAGTGCAAAAACACAAAGAACCTACTACCCAGGCATGCTTAGCTGGACATGGACTGCAAGTAACACATGATAGGAACGAGAAGTAGGAATCACTGCTATGACAAACTGGGTGAGTTAAAACAAGACATTTATCCTGCTGTTTCTGGGGGTTTAACAGAGTGAAGCTTTAGGGGAGAGGCCTTCCTTAGTTCTTCCAGCATCTGCCCCCTCTAGAAGTTCCTCAGCTTGTTGCTGCATAACTCCAGTCTCTGCCTCTGCCTCTATCTTCATGTGGTTTATCTCCTCTTTCTGTATCTCTGCCTTCTCCTGTGTCCCATACAAGGATATTTATCATTACGTGTGGAGACCACCCAAGATGATATATAAAAATTCCATCTTGAGACTCTTAATTTCATTCCTTTTCAGCTGTTTTGAGTGAACGTATTACTTACCTTCCCTATTCTCACCATGCCCCCCCATTGGCCTCCTTTGTGCCCTAGGCAGGTTCTTTTGGTCTATTTTTATGCCACATATATATACATACACAATTTTGCGTACCCATATAAAATCTAGAATCTACAAATGAGAGAAAGCATGCACCACTTGCCTTTCTAAGATAGATTCGATTTATTTAATATAATGATGTCCAATTGTACCAGTCTTCCTGCAAATGATGTGACTTTTTTTATCATGGCTGAAAAAACCCCATTTCCAATATGTGCTACATTTTACTTATCCATTCTTCTCTTGCCAGACACCGAGGCTAGTTCCATTAGACCTTTCAGTTTATTCTATGTGCAAAACTAGTGCTGTGGTTTGGATTAAATATATGTCTTAACTTGGTTGGGACACAGGGTATCCATATTAAACATTGCTTCTAGATATGACCATGCTGATGTTTACAGATGAGATTAGCCTTTCAGTTAGTGGAGTGAGTAAAAGCAGATTGCCCTATCTGTGAGGACAACCCATGGGAAGAACAACGTGGAACTGAATCTTCTATGCACAAGTAGAGTTTCTCATCTTCAGCCCTACACCTGAATTCTTTCCCAGGTTGAAATAAGCCAGGCCCCAGATTATCTAGACCAGTGGCTCTTGAACTTCTTAATGCTGTGACCATGTAATAAAGTTCCTCATGTTGTGGTGACCCTCAACCATAAAATTATTTCATTGTTACTTCATAACTGTAATGCTGCTACTGTTCTGAATTGTAATGTAAATTGCTGATATGCAGGATATCTGGCATGTGACCTCTGTGAAAGGATTGTTCAACCTCAAAGGGATGGCATTCCACAGGTTCAGAACGGCTGCTCTAGGACAACTTCCCTTTCTTAAAATAAACTGACTGTGGACTTTTACCACAGCTTCAAAATACTTTCATAGAAATGAAAGATCAATGTTTAATCGAATAACTCGGAACCGTATCTTATATTTTTGGTTGTGAGCCTAGCTTTTAATGTTCAAGCCATCTCCCCAAACCATGGGGACTGTATCTTAACCAAGGACACATAAAAGTGACTACCACATAATTTAAGTAGCCACAAAACTTTTTGTTTTTTGAGATAGAATCTTTTGTAGCTCGGGATGACTTAGAGCTCATTATGTAAAAGAGCATAACCTTAAATTTCTGATTTTCTGACCTCTACTTCCTGAGTAGCTAGGATTCCAGGCACATGTGCTTGCTTTATGTGGTGCTGAAAATTGACCTCAGGGCTTTGTAGGTGCTACGTACACTCTCTATCAAGTCAGTCACATCCCCACCTTCATGGCAAAAACTTTTGAAAATGTTTGTCAATATAAGTTAAGGCAAGACACAATATATTTTCTTCCTATGAACAAAAAAGTATCCTTTTAGCTTTACACTTAATAGAAATCTCTAAAAGTCATCTAAAAGAATATTTATTATAATGTTAGCTATGTTAATCTCAAATTAGAAACAACCAAAATTTTGATCATCAGAAGAATAGATAGATAGATATTACGTTTATTCAATAGAGGATTACTTAGCAATGAAAAGAACTGTTGTTGTATGCAACAATATGGATGAATCACACAGGCATAATAAATTTTAAATGCTGTTCACAAATAAATATTCTCTATGTGATTAAATTTAAATAAAGTGCCCCAAACCAACAAAAACAAATGTATAATGTTAGAAATTATCACAGTGGTTACCTTGGGGTGGGTGTTATCGTCTCTAGAGAAGCATAAGAAAGCCTTCTGGATATGGTGTTGTGGCTGTTCTTAATCTGAGTGATGTATACAGACATCTGTGTGTATGTGTGTGTGTGAAACTGAACACTTGGACTTTTGAACTTTATGTTGTTGTAACTTTAAAATCTTTAAATTACAATTTTATAGAGCTTCAGAAAGGCACAAAGAATGAGTTGAAACCAACAATATGGTTTTAATGTCTAATAGCTTTAGAGTAGAGCCTGAGAAAGACCTGATTTGGCAACATAGAGGCTGACTTGGAGGCGATAGTCAACCACAAGTTCTGTGTGAGTCAGCCACAGCCATGGCCATGGCAGCTACTCATGTAATGCAAGCTGCTTTTGCAAAAGCAGAGTCTCTGTTATATTTTATTTTGTTGGCTCCAGCCCACCATTCTAAAATCTCTTCCATGATTGTGTCACAGAGGACAGAACAGGACTCAAGAAAGTACTAGGCAGACAAAATAAAAGTCTTGGAACGGTTTTTATCATGAAGACAATAATTTTTAATGCTGAACAAGAGTTCAACAAGTTGTTTGCTTTCAAACTAGATTTAGATTTAGATTTAGAGACTAGATGTAATACTTTCCAAAAGTTGTTGACAAATTTAAGAGGCTCTTGGGGCCAAGAGTTAAGATGGTAATGAGAAAATTAACCCAGCCATATATGGAGAAGCTTAAGACCAAAGAGAGGGGGTGGGAGGACATGGAATGTGTTTTATTTGGAATATTAGAAAGGCTAGTTTATGGAAGGGGACATATTTATTCACTGCTGAGATCAAAGCTACACCCACAGGTCATTGTGATGTTAAGGCCAGCTGGGGTGTGTATTGAGAAACAGTAGGCTGGGTGGTGCAGGTTTGCAATCTCACTACTAGGGAGACTAAGGCAAAAGATCACAAGTTTAGAGACCTGGATGGGCTATAGAATGGGTTTTAAAACACCTGTACAACTTAGTGAGACCCTGTCTAAATATGAAAAAGAGGGGGCTGGAGACTCAGTTGAGCAGCAGAGTAGGTGTCTCACATATGTAGGCCCTAGATTCAGTCCTTAGCATCAAAAAAAAAGGGAAGAAGGAAGAAAAGAAGAGAAGTGGGAACATGGAGACAGGGAGTACAAACGGTCAAAGTCCTGAAAAAAAAATTAAAAAGTTGAGTGTTGAGCTTCCGTGGGAAGAGTTTAAGCAGCTGCTTGACAGCTATAGAACAGGAAGTACTCTAAGGACCTTTGCTGGATAGTGACTCTTCAGAAGAGAAGTGATCAAGAAAAGCACAAAAAGGGGATTCCAAGATGGCGGCAACCAGTGCGCACCATCTCTGAAGGGCAGAGGATCTCAAACTCCAAAACTGGTGATGCTTTGGCAGCTGAAGCCAAAGCATCGACTTTGAGGCTTCCCAGGCTAGAGGGGATAACCCATGAGCTGGGACAGGTTGGAACCAGGCCTTCTGTAAACATCTCTGGGGTCGGAGAGTGGTGAACTATCCACACCCTGTACTATTGGCTGCATTTTCTTGCTCCAGAGGCTTTGCAGTGGCTGCAGGAGTGCATAACCCCAGGTATGTGGCACCTTCTTACTCTAACAGCCAATCAGGACACCCATATCTGAGAGTAGAAAACAGAGGGCTTATCCCATAGGCCTGCAAATGAATACATGTGGGCTTTCTGTGCTTACCACATGAGCCTGCGAGTGAGGACATCTGTGAGAGAGTGCATACATCCCCAAATAATGGGTCCCTCTATGCTCCAGACATTGGATCCCTCCCACCCACACCTCTACGGTAGGCAACATAGTTATCCCTGCCACAGCATTCTCAACATTGAAGCCCCTGTTCTATGAGTCTACCAGTGGAGTCCAGGCAAACAATTCTTAGAGCCAAGATGGTACAGCCCAGACAGATCTGAGTGCTCAGAACACAATACCAAGATAGGCCTGTGGGCCACTGAACCATATAGGGCACCTGTGTATGCACACTGTGCTCATGAACAGTGCCTGCACATGCACCTGCATCACAGTCTGTGCTTAAGCTCTTCCCTTACACTCCACCCTTCCAGGCAGGCACACTCCCATGCACACTCTGACACTTGCAAACAAAAGCCTGTGTCTTTCCTCCCTCATCTGCATCTGAAACAACAACACCCACACTCAAACCTGTGGACCTCTCTCATCTTCATGAAACATACTCCAGATTCCAGAGGTAGACATATCCAGTCTGAAGTACAGGCTCCAGGAACAAACGGCATAGGCTACTGACCATCAGATAGCTAGAGGCCGGCATAAGAACACATCCAACAAAAATCAGGACATCAGGGCTTCACTAGCAAATCCAGAAATCAACGGCTATTTTAATTCACTGGAAACATAGGAAAAATATTTAAAAGCCATGTTTTTCCAGTTATTTGATTCAAATAAAGAGAAAATGAACAAAAAATATAAATGCCATCATGGAAAGATAGGAATTCACACTCAAACAGATGAAGGAAATGGTACAAGACATGAAAACAGAATTAGAATAAATAAAGAAAACAAAAACACAGAAAACCCTGGAGATGGAGAACTTAGAGAAGAGATCAGGAACCACAAAGGTAAGCATCACCTATAGAATACAAGAAATGGAAGAGAGAATCTTAGGCGCTGAAGACACAACGGCAGAAATTGATACATCTCTCAAAGAAAAAATAAAATAGGAAAAGTTCCAGACACAAAACATCCAAGAAATCAAGGATGCCATGAAAAGACAAATTTAAGAATAATAAGAAAAAAGGAAAAAGAAGATTCCAGGCTCCAAGATCCAGAAAATATTTTCAAGAAAATCATAGAAGAAAATTTTCCCAACTTAAAGAAAGAGATGCCCTTAAACATACAAGAGGCCTACAAAACAGCAAATAAACTAGACCAGAAAAGAAACTCCACACATCACATAATATTCAAAACACTAAAGCTATAGAACAAAGAAAAACATTAAAAGCAGCAAGGGGAAAAGGCCAAATAACTTACAAAGGTAGACCTATCAGAATCACACCAGACTTCTCAACAGAAAATATGAAAGTCAGAAGGGCTGGGCAGATGTCATGCAGACTCTAAGAAAACACAGATGCCAGCCCAGACTACTATACCCAGCAAAGATTTCAATCAACATAGATGGAGAAAACAAAATATTCTATGACAAAACTAAACTTTAACAATTTCTACACAGCAACGCTGCCCTACAGAAGACACTAGAAGGAAAACTCCAATCTAATGAAATCAACTACACTCAAGAAAACACAGGATATGCATAACTTCACAACAAAAAATTAAAAGAAAACAAGTACAGACACACACTATCACCACCAACTTCAAAATAAAAGGAACTAACATTCATTGGTCACTATTATCTATCAACATCAACAGACACAACTCTCCAATAAAAAGACACAGACTCACAGAATGGTTGGGGAAACAGGATCCAACATTCTGCTGCATCCAAGAAACACATCTCAGCAACAAAGATGAACACTACCTCAGAAGAAAGGACTGGAAAAAGGCTTCTCAAGCAAAAGGACCCAGAAAACAAGCTGGAGTAGCTATCCTAATATCTAGTAAAATAAACTTTCAACCAAAATTAATCAAAAAGGATGAGGAGGGACACTTCATTCTCATCAAAGGAAAAATTAACCAGGAGGACATCACAAACCTGAACATCTATGCCCCAAATACAAGAGCATTCATAAAGTAAACATTACTAAAGCTGAAAACACACATCAATCCCCACACATTAATAGTGGGAGACTTCAACACTCTACTCTCACCAAGGGACAGATCATCTAGACAGAAGCTGAATAGGAAAGTAATGACACTTAGAGGTTCTAAATCAAATGGACCTAGTAGGTGTCTATAGAAAATTTCACCCAAACTCAAAAGAGTATGCTTTCTTCTCAGCACCTCACAGAAACTTCTCCAAAATTGATCATAGCGAAGGACAGAAAGCAAGCTTCAAAAGATAGAAGACTGAAATAATTATTTGTATTCTGTCAGACTACCATGGACTAAATCCAGACCTCAACAACAGCAGAAATAAAAAAAACAGCCTACACACACATGGATACTAAACAACTCTCTAGTCAATGACAGCTTGGTCACGGAAGAAATAAAAAAAGAAATTAGAGACTTCCTAAAATTCAATGAAAATGAAGGCACAACTTACCCAAACTTATGGGACAAAATGAAAACAGTGCTAAGAAGAAAGTTCAAAGCATTAAGTGCCTTCAAAAAGAAGTTTGACACATCTCAGACAAGCAACCTAATGGCACACCTGAAGACTGTAGGGGGGAAAATAAGCAGAAACACCCAAGAGAAGTAGACATTTGGAAATAATCAAACTCAGATGTGTACTCAATAAATTAGACACAAAGAAAACAATTCAAAGAATCAATGAAAGCAAGAGCTGGTTCTTTGAGAAAATCAACAAGATAGACAAACCCTTATCCAAACTAACTAAAAGGCAGAGAGAAACTATCCAAATCGCAAAATCAGAAACGAAAAGGGGGCATAACAACAGACACTGAGGAAATCCAAACAATCATTAGGTCTTACTACAAAAGCCTATAGTCCACAAAAATTGAAAATCTAAACGAAATAGACAATTTACTTGATAGACTCCATTTACCAAAGCTAAAACACCAACAGGTAAATAGATTAAACAGTCCTATATCCCCCAAGAAATAGAAGCAGTCATCAAAAGTCACCCTTCCAAAATAAGTTCAGGGTCTCATGGTTTCAGCACAGAATTCTACCAGACCTTCAAAGAGGAGCTAACACCAATTCTATTCAAACTGTTCCACAAAACAGAAACAGAAGGAACATTACCAACTTCATTCTATGAGGCACAGTCACCTTGATACCTAAACCTCACAAAGACCCAACAACAAAAGAGAAATTTAGACCTGTCTCTTTTATGAACATTGATGCAAAAATACTCAATAAAATAGTTGCAAAGTGAACCCAAGAACACACTAAAAATATCATCAACAATGACCAAGTAAGCTTCAGCCCAGGCATGCAGGGTGGTTCAATTTATAGAAATCCATCATTGTAATCCACCACATAAACAAACACAGAAAGATAACACATGATCATCTTCCTTAGATGGCAAAAAAAATCATTTGACAAAATCTAACACACGTTTATTTTAAAAGTTTTGGAGAGATCAGGGATACAAGGGATATACCTAAATATAGTAAAGGCAATATACAGTAAGCCCATAGCCAACATCAAACTAAATAGAGAGAAACTTAAATCAATCCCACTGTAATCAGGGAGAAGACAAGGCTGCTCACTCTCTCCTTATCTCTTTAACATAGTACTTGAAACCCTAACTAGAACAGTAAGACAACTAAAAGGGATCAAGGGGATACAAATCAGAAAGGAAGAAGTCAAAGTGTCACTATTTGCGGATGATATGATAGTATACATGAGTGACCCCAAAAATTCTACCAGAGAACTTCTTCAGCTGATAAACACTTTCAGCAAAGTGGCTGGATACAAAATTAATTCAAAAAAATCAGTAACCCTACTTTTGGCAATAGACAAAAGTGCTGAGAAAGAAATTTAAAAAACAACTCCCTTTACAATAGCCACAAGTAACATAAAGTACCTTTGTGTGATTCTAATTAAGGAAGTGAAAGACATGTATGAAAGAAAACCTTCATATCTTTGAAGAAAGAAATGAAGATATCAGAAGTTAGAAAGATCTCCCGTGCTCATGGATGGGTAGGATTATCATAGTGAAAATGGCCATCCTGCCAAAGGCAAGCTACAGATTCAATGCAATTTCCATCAAAAACCAAGACAATTCTTTACAGAACTTGAATGACAATTCTCAACTTCATGTGGAAAAACAAAAAACCCAGAATTGCTAAAACAATCCTGCACAATAACAGATCATCTGGAGGTATCTCTATTCCTGATCTCAAGCTGTACTACAGAGCAATAGTAATAAAGGCTGCATGGTACTGGCATAGAAACAGGCTGAGAGATTAATGGAATCGAATAGAAGACCCAGAAATAAACCCACACACCTGTGGAGACTTGATTTTTGACAAAAAGCCAAAACTGTACAAGGGGGAAAAGATAGCATCTTCAACAAATGGTGCTGGTCTAACTGGATGTCTACATGTAGAAAAATGCAAATAGATCCATATTCATCACTCTGCACAAAACTAAAGTCCACGTGGATCAAAGACTTCGACATAAAACCAGATACACTAAACCTGTTACAAAAATTACGGAAGAGCCTTGATCTCCTTGGCACAGGAAACAACTTCGTGAACAGAACACCCACAGCACAGGCTCTAAGATCAACAATCAATAAATGGGACCTCATGAAACTGAAAGGCTTCTGTAAAGGAAACAACACTGTCATCAGAACAAAATGACAGCCTGCAGGCTGGGAAAGGATCTTCACCAACCCTCTATCTGGCAGAGGGCTAATATCCAGTATATATAAAGAATTCAGAAGTCAAACAACTACAAACCAAGTAATCCAATTAAAAACTGGGGCACAGAGCTAAACAGGGAATTCTCAATAGAGGAATATCAAATGGAAGAGAAACACTTAAAGAAATGTTTAATGTCCTTAGTCATCAGTGAAATGCACATAAAAACGACCCTGAGATTTCACCTTTCACCCATCAGAATGGCTAAGATCAAAACCTCAAGTAACAACACATGCTGAAGAGGATGTAGAGAAGGGGAAACCTTCTTCCATTGCTGGTGGGGAATGTAAACTTGTACAACCACTTTTGAAATCAATCTGTTGCTTTCTCAGAAAACTAGAAATAAGGCTACCTCAAGATCCAGCTATACCACTCCTAGGCATATATCCAATTTCTGCTCAAGAACACAAGGGCATTTGCTCAATTATGTTCGTAGCAGCTCTATTTGTAATAGCCAGAAATTGGATACAACACAGATGTCCCTCAATGGAGAAATGGATACAGAAATTGTGGTGCATTTACACAATGGAATATTACTGAGGAATTAAAAACAAGGAAATCACGAAATTTGCAGGCAGGAACTAGAAAATATCATCCTGATGAGGTATCCCAGAAACAGAAAGACACACATGGTATATACTCACTTATAAGTGGTTATTAGACATATAATGTAAGATAAACATACTAAAATCTATAGACTTAAAGAAGCTAAACAACAAGGAGGACCCAAGGCAAGATGTTCAATCCTCATTCAGAAGGTTAAACACTATGGGCATTAGAAACAAGAGAAGACAGGGAACAGGACAGGATCCTGCCACAGACAACCTCTGAAAGATTCCACTGATCCAGATATCAAAGCAGAGACTGAGACTCATAGCCAAATTTTGGGCAGAATGTATGGAATCTTATGGGAGAAGGGGAAGATAGAAAGACCTGGCGATGACAGGAGCTCCAAAAGGAGACCAACAGAGCCAAAACTGGGCCCTGTGAGCCCTTCAGAGACTGATACCCCAACCAAGGACCATGCAAGTGGAAGACCTAAAACCCCTGCTCATATGTAGCCCATAGACTCAGTCTCCAAGTGGGTACCCTAGTAAGGGGAACAGGGACTGTCTCTGAAGTGAACTCAGTGGCTTGCTCTTTGATCACCTCCCCCTGAGGAGGGGGCCTTGCCAGGCCACAGAGGAAGACAATGCAGCCAATCCTGATGAGACCTGATAGGCTAGTATTAGATTCAGGAAGGATTTTCTCCCCTATTTGTGAACTAGGGGAGGGGCATAAGGAGAGAAAAGGGAGGGAGAGTGGGATCAGGAAGAGAAGAGGGAGGGGCTACAGCTAGGACACAAAGTGAACACATTTTAATAAATAATAATAATTAATAAAAAAGAGAGAGGGAGAGGAAAAAAACTGCACCAAGGAGGAAGCAAGTGGGATCTAAAAGACAAGATGAAAAAACGTTAAGGCCAATTGTGGGTGCACATGCCTTTAACCCCAGTACTCAGGAGATAGATTCAGGGTAACACAGTGAGAACCTGTCTCAAAAACAAAATGCTAAAACTTCTGGGTTGTTTTTGTTACTCATAAGCCCTTCAATGTGGTCAGTGACATACTTGTAAACATTTTATACTAGAAATGGGCATGCATGTCCATGTATTACATGTGTACTCAGTGCCTAAAGAGGCAAGAAAAGGATCTCTGGGAACTGAAGTTGTGAGCTACATGTGGATGTTGGGAGTTAAAAATTCAAGTCCTCTAGAAGAGCCCTTTCTACTCCTATCTACTGATATACCTCTGTAGTCCTAGAAAAATATTTTTCTTTTCTTTTCCTTTCCTTTTCTTTTCTTTCCTTTCCTTTCCTTTTCTTTCTTTCTTTCTTTCTTTCTTTCCTTTCTTTGTTTCTTTCTTGATTGCTTATGAGGGGGTGTTATTTTTTTTTGAATATTTTTTTTTCTCTATGTAGCCCTGGCTGGCCTAGAACTCACTATATAGACCAGGCTGGCCTCAAACTCATACAGATCGTTCTGACTCTGCTTCCTGAGTGTTGAGATTAAAGACATGTGCCACCATGCCTGGCCAGAATAGTGTTTCTTAAAAGCATCCATTTAGGTATGATCTCCTAGACACTGGAACACTGAAGTCCAGCTATGTGGTGAAAAACACTTATGACAAAGCATGGTACTCAGGGTAAAGTCTGTAATTATAACAATATCTAATTTCATAGAAATGACATCACATAAAAACGATGGCACAAGCATGTTTTGGTCAATCTGACCCTGTCGCAAAATGAAATGCTTGTTTTGATCTGTGGCTCCAAGTCTATCACAGCTGTGCACATATATTAGGTAGATAAGTTCATTCAAATACATTCTCTTACCAAAGAAGAATGAAATGCTGCACCAACAAAACTAGAAGGAGACATAGTTCATTTGCTGAAACAACAGCAAGAAGCCACTGAAATAATGCTTCCAGTGGCTGCCAGGAAGCAGGGAGATCATTTCAGTGACGAGATGACTTGACAAATTGTCTTTGCTGCACACAATTTCTACTCCAGAAAAGAATTAGTCTTCTACTCCCATCACATGGTTCTTTCCCACTGATTCCTGTGTCAGTTCCCTTATCACTGGAGCCTGAGTGAGCCTGTTTGTCCACTGTGGGTGTTGTACCAATTCTATCAAACTAGCAAAGGAAATAAGCATTGCTTCTGGGTAGCTTGGAAATTAAGGATGTCATTGTTTGCTCCCCATACACGCTTGCATGAAGGATCCGCAGATAGCCGTAAACTAATCATTTTGTGATGAAGGGCACTGTGAAGGGAGATAAGAGCAGCTACACTGTGACCCCAGTGGAGGTTTGATTTGGAGTCTTCGCACTTACAGATGTGTGACCATAGACCTGGTGAGACAAAGCAGTTGAGGAAAGGCCTGATGACCTGATGTTGATCCTCAGAACCCACACAGCGGGAGGAGAGAATTGCTTCCCGATAGCTGTCTCCAGGCCTGAATGCATGCTCTCCACCACCACAGTTATGACTGAATTAATAAATCAATGTAATAGATATGTTTGCTTGGGAGCAGTTCTCTCATCTGTGAGTACGGATCATAGCATACCTTCCTACAGTAGTCATAAAACTAAGTTATGTCATGGTGAATGTTCAGTCACCCGGCTTGTGCTTGTCAGTTGGTACCTGGTATTACTGCTCAATCACTTAACTAAGGTTTCTTGAGTGCCCCACCTTTTTAGGCTTGTCAAGATAACGTCTCTCTGTGTAACAGCCCTGGCTGTCCTGGAACTCACTCTGTAGACCAGGCTGTCCTTGAACTCACAGAGATCCACCAGCCTCTGTCTCACAAGGGTTGGATTAAAGGTATGTGCTTGGCCTGAGTGTCCCTTTTTACCAAATACTGTTGTAGCTGGAACAGAGTCAACAAGATCCCTTTACGCTATAGCCCAAATCTACCATGGAGAAACAGAACGGATAAGCAAAACATGTAATTTGTTACATGACAGGAATCGCTATGGAGATGTAATCACACAGGGAATGGGGAATGTTAGGATGGGAGGGTGGTAGTTGCTGGGATGTCTCTATGAGGTCTTGAAAAAGTGAAAGCAAGTGAGAGTTGGGAGGATATCTGGATGAAATATGTTTCAGGCACTGAGAACACCAGCTCAAGAAACTTGAAAAAAGCCAGGGGTGCTAGGAACAGCAAGAAGGCAGATGTGGAATGCTGCAAAATGGTAAGGAGAAGACCAGGACATGAGCTGTGAGAAGCACCAGGAGCCATCACATAAGGCATGGGCAAGTGCTGCATGTGTGATAGGTATTAGGACAACATTATCACCATCTGCCTCAAACATCTAGAACATCACCCACTGCCAGATAGAAAATGAACTACAGAAGGGATAAAGATGAGTATGGGGAAAGGATTGGAGCAACTGGATGAGGAGTGGTGGTTTAGTACCACTAGAGTGGGATCAGCAGAGGTTCTGGGGCACGGTATGGTATTTAGGGCTGTAGGAACATCAGTAGGAGTTCATGCTTTGTTAAGTGCTTGGATAAAAGAGAGGGGACAAGTTAAATATGACTATGGATTTCCTGCTGCAACAACTGTCATCGTCTGAGATGAAGATTACAGAATAAACAGTCTAGGAGATCAGTAGCTAATTTTGAAACATTACATTTAAGACATCTATTAGACATCTCTGTGGACAGGTATAACAGGCATGAGTTCAGAGGAGAGTTCCATGCTGGTGTGATCACTGTATGAATTATATATAAAGTCATGGAATTTTTTAAAAAGGTCATGAAAGACTAAGGATAAAGTTGGAAGAGAGCTAAGCCCTGGTTCATTTGGTGTCAATAAGTCTAAGAGACTTGTTTGATTCAAAAGTCAAGGAGAGCTGGGTATGGTCATTCATGCTTATCCGTAATCAAAAAAACAGAGGAGGCTAGAGCAGGAACATCACAATGAGCTCAAGGAAAACATAGGCTAGTGATTTTCAGGCTACCCTGGAAACATGGCAAGACCTTGCCTCAAACAAAGAAACAAAATAAAAATAGGGTTGGAGATATAGTTTAGTTCATAGAATGCTTGCCTAGCATGCACAAAGCCCTGGGTCTAATCCTCACTACTGTATAACCCAGGACTCCCAGAAATTAGAAGGTAAAGGTAGGAAGATCAGAAGATCAGGGTCATGTTTGACTACATAATGAGTGCAAGGCCAGAATGGTATGCATAAGACCTTGTCTCAAAAAGGAAAACAAAACTAAAAAACATGGGGTTGAGGAACAGAAAGAACATGCATCCACAGGGGTTTGAGGCCAGTTAGTGGTTGTTGGGATGGGGAATGGGATGGAGTGAAAAAGGGGGTTTGCATTTGAGGATGCTGACAACATTCTGAAACTAGTGACTATAGTTGCACAACTCTTTGACTATATGAAGAACAGCTTAATTGTGTACTATAAAGGATGACATTTACAGAATGTGAATTTTATCTCCATTTTTGAAAAGTCAATGAGAGGAGGAAGAATTAAGAGAAGTGACTGAGAAGGCAACAAGAAAGCCTGGAATGGATTGTCCTTGAAAGAGAGTGGCAAAATGCAGGCTAGCTAGATAGCTCTTGCTACCAAGCCGATCTGCATTCGAGCCTCAGGTCTCACATAGTAGGAAGAAAGACTCTTATAAGTTACCCTGTGACTTCGACACAAGTGCTGCCACACACATATGCACACACATCCATGCATACACGTGCACATGCACGCGCGCGCGCACACACACACACACGCACACACACACACACACACATACACGATACAAAATGGAAAAGCAAATGTTTCAGTGAGAGTGTGCCAAACATTTCACTTACATTGAGGACAGAGGCTGTACTATTACATTTGGCATCATAAAAGTCAGTGATGGCTTTGATAAGACATGTTAAAATATAACAGTGAGGGCAAAAACCTGACTGGAGTGAAATGAAAAACAAAAACTTATTGGTTACTGTTAGAGGATGTTAGGGAAACAACTTCTTGCTTTGGGAACTAACCCTGAAGAGTCGGGTTTCTCTGTTGTTTTTCTCTAAAAGCAGCCTTGCTAAAAAGCCACATCATAGGTTAGGTCATCACACTAGTATTACAGCTAATAAATGAAGAAGGATCATTTTGCATAATACCACCACTTTGCCACCCCCAGCAGCTGCTAATGTCACACCAGGAATTTATCACAGTGTCATGCTTCCTAATGTGACCATGCACCATTCCAGTGATGTGCTCTTTATTAACAAACATGTATGTAATCTATTTGGATCACATTTACCCACTATCCTCTTTTGTGCCCCTCAGCCTCTCCTAATGGTCCCTTTCATTTCATAAAATGGTTAAGCAAAAGAAAAACCAAACCAAATTTCATTAGGCATCTAGAGCCATGTATTAATGTACAGGAACTACGGGAGACAAAAGATGTTTAAATGACACCATAGTTGTGAAGTGACTAGACACAGCTTTTTAGAAAATTTATAGGATGGAAAAAAATGTTTACGGTAGGCAAAACAATATGATCTCTGTGAGTTCCAGGGCAACATAGTGAGATCCTGTCTCAAACAAACAAATAAACAAAAACACCAGGTTTTCCAACTGACAATATTTAACAAAAAAATACGGAATAACTCATAAAAGAAACGTATCCATTAATTGCAACATGTGGACCTTATTGTATTCTAACTTAAACAAAATTGTCTCCAGGTTACGGCTTTATTAAATAATCATGAAATAGAATTGTTACTGGATTTTAAGGATATATTTTATAAATACTGAATTATGACACAATAAACTTATACAATGTGTAGGATTTGCTTGAAAAATAATTTGAGAGGAAAATGTGTGAGAGGACAGATGAAAAATGTTATAACTGTTTCATTTTTACAGCTGGAGTTGATTAACGTATTATTTCTGTTCCCTAATATATGTTCTACTTTTGTATATGCTTGACATTTTCCATAATAAAAGTATAAAATAGACAATGCAAAGAAGCTAAAATATTAATAGTTATTAATTTTGAGTGATCAGAAGATGAGTTTCTATTATACTATTATAGCAATGTTCTTTATTTCTACAAATTTCACAGCATCCCAACGACCCTGAGGCTTAAAGATAACAGAAGGATCTTAGTCTGTTGCCTTATATTTCTCCTGTGTAAATGAAATTCTTATTATAGATATCAAGGAGTCCTGGTATTTGCATAGGGTCGAGTCTCTAAAGAGTTCTTGAGGGCCAGTGAGATAGCTCAGCAGGTAAAGGCACTTGCCAAGCCTGAAAACCTGAGTTCTATCTCTGGATCTACATGGTGGAAGGAGAAAATCTATTCCCACAAGTTATCCAATGATCACCACATTTGCCTCATAGGATGTGCCTCCCCCATAATATTAAAATACAATATAAAGTGAATAAAAATAATTACTGAGGTTGGGTGTTTTGTTCTCATATTTTTGCTATTTTACCTCCACAATAGAACTCAAGAGAAGATTCTACAGCTTAAGAGAACACTCTGTTTGCTGTAAAGTTGTAGTTTTAATTTCTATTGCCCTCTAGCACTGTTCAGTCCTTAATAGCCAGCCTCATTCCCCAAATATGTATTGCTACATTAATAAGAGCAAATACACGTATGAATGGGGTGAGAGAATGAGGAGGCAATAACTGTAGCAAACTTGCATTTCTACATCTCCACCATTTATTTTTTAATAGAGTGGATTAAGAGGGAAAACATGGGGCATAGAACTATGGAATGGAAATTTAATATAAATGAATGTAAGCTGTTTTTTCAACCAAATATTTTCTAGCCATAGCCAACTAGCACAGAGGTCATCCTGAACAAAACATATTAAAGTTTCAATATGAAAGTGTTGTCTTAACAAAACCAAAAAGTTCAACCCGGCACTTGAAGTTTAGGCTGCAGCCCTTGTTTAGGGTGGATCACCAGGTATTTGGCACAACCTATGCGTTTAACTCCATCTGAACAGGAGAATGGCCACACAACCTAGACAGAAGTAGATAAGATTTTTTGTTTTATATGTCATGTAAGTACTGACATTCTTCCAGTGATGCAGTGCCAGGCAGGATGGCCCTTCTAGCCTGGCTCATTGATACAGGCTACAGTGTCCTTTTCCATGGTGTGTCTCAAATGCCTGGGTAGAACACTGCACAAGTTCCTGTTGCATGTCCTCCAACACATCTCAGTGATTACTGATCAACTGTGGCAAATGATCGCCTACATTAGTTACTTTTCTGTTGTGATAAAACACCAAGACCAAAAAGCTACTTCGGGAGGAAAGAGTATGTTGTCTGCCTTATGATTCATGGAGGGAGGACAGAACGGCAGCAGCAGCAGGATGCCGGCTGATCACATTTTCATCTGTACCCAAGAAGTATAGAGAGGGAACAGGAAGCAGAATGAGGCTGCAATGACATTCTTACTCCAGGAACTCACCACCTCCTAAAGGTTCAATAACAACCTCTCCCAAACAGTGTGGCCCTCAGGAGACCAAGTGTTCAACTTCAAGAACCTATGGAGGACAGTTCTCATTCACCACAGATACCATAGAGCAGGTGTTGGCCCACGCAATAGTCTTCTGAGGGATTATGCTCAGAAGAATATATTCTCAATACTGAAAGCATGGCACATCTCTAGAATACTCTAAGAGACTTTAGCATAAACAGAGAGAAAAAGACGGCAGCTGTTATCCAGCAAGTGGCTCAAGAGATGCGCTTGCTCTTTGACGAGAGTGATCAAAAATTTCAGAAAAAAATAATATTTAATGGGGAAGGAACACTTTTATAGTCATTTCCTTGACATTTCCTTGAGTAGATAAAAGGAGATGGGAATTTAGTGAAGAAATTGAAACATTGCTATTAGGAAAGTCGTTTCTGCCATTGTGATTTATTTAGTAGTGGGAGACTTCAGAATTTCTTTCTATCTTCAGATCTCATCTGTTCCCTGAATGATACAGAAAATAAGAGCACAAATCAAAAGTGAAGATGGGAAGAGGAAGTATTGGAAGTCTGAAGAGAGAGGGAGTGCATAGAACCCAGTCTTCAGGGAGAGATGGAGAGTGAATTATGCAAATAGGTGGTTGCTAAGCAACTTGAAGGACTCACTTTGTGCTCGCCCATCATGGTTTTAAAATGAGATCATCATTAGGCATTATGGTTTTCCATTTTGCCTTAGTACTATCTCAGCTGCAGGTGCTTAGTTGGAAGCTAGTTGAATTTCAGAGGGTTGAGGTTTCTGCGAAGCGAATAGACAGATGCAAGGAGGACAAGGAGTTAATGTGTACACACTGTAGGGATACGGGATGTAGGCAGTACAGTGAGGTAAGAGGACAGGAAGGAGGTTTGCCAGATGGGAAGCCTCATGTAATCAAAAGATAATTAGAATAATACAGAAAAAAGAGGCCATGAATTTGTAAGAGTGAAGGGGCATATGACAGGTTGGAGGGAGAGGGGTAAATGATGCAATTATATTTTTATTTTAAAATTGCAAATACATTTTAAAATATAGCTTGAAGCACTATAAGAGTGAGCTGGACTGTAGGACATTCAGTTTCCTACCTACCTAGCCATGCAAGGAGACATTTTGGACATATTAATAAAAATGAAGAAACACAGGTCTAGGGTGTACTCATGGAAGTAAGTGGTTACAGTAGAGCTAAGGGCAGACAAGACTCTGAGAGGAGAGCTCAAGGAACTAAGAGGACATAATGGGAAGATCTTGGGGATTTGTTTGTTTGTTTGTTCGGTTGGTTGGTTGGTGGGTGGGTGGGTTATTTGTTTTGTTTTTTTTTTTGAGAGGGGGTTTCTCTGTAGAGCCTTAGCTGTCCAGGACTTGCCTCTCAGAGCAGACTGGCCTCACAGCGATCTGCCTGCCTCTGCCTCCCCCAGTGCTGGGATTACTGGCATATGCCACTCCACCTGGCTGGGAGGATCTTGTTTTATTAAGAGTGTGCTATATCCACAGCATATAAGTCTGTATAATTTGAATGCGGTCCTCTTTGAAACTCATAATGAATCTGCATCACAAAATATTAAGAAGTGAGAGCAGCTGGGCATGATAATCCTAGAACCCAGAAAACTGAAGCATAAGGATCAGAAGTTCCAGAGCAAAACTGCCTCAAAAAAAAAAAAAAGGAAAAAAAATAAAGCATGATCAGGTGGATCATTTAAGAGAGTATTAGAGCTCTGCTCTCATGAATGGATTAATACAGTCATAAATGAATGGATTCATGGGATAGTACGTTAGCTGCATAGTACATCTGTTATTCAAGTCAGCTTGGTAAGTCTCTCTCTCTCACACACTCCCTGTCTCTTTGCCATGTAATGCCTGTGCCACCTAGGGACACTGCCAGCAAGAACATCATCACCTTAAGTGCACCCCCCTCCCCAACCTTGGACCAGATCTAGTAGCTTAAATAAGCCTCTTTAAAACTCACTTACTCAGAGGCATTGTGTTATTAGTAACAGAAAATGACTTGGTGTGTGACCATATATGGGAACTTTGGAAAGCTGAGGAACTAATGTGTTGAGGAATAGGAATTCCTGTCAAGTAGAGATGAGAAGCCCTGTGAAGAAAGTGTTTAAGTGCTAAAGCAGATCTGATTATGAGTCGTCTGTTTCTACAAAGTATAGTCATTTTTCCCCTTCAGGAGTATATTAAGTGTCATGTGCTGAACAAATATAGAAGTCACCTGGGTGATGTGGCCTGCTCATCCACTGAGAATTTAGTTTCCAGGGAAAGAGTGTGAAGCAGTAGAGGTGTGATGCAAGCTTAAAGAAGCACTCCAACCTCAGCGTGGCCTTTCACTGACGTTCTATCATCACCTCTCCATACATCATTCCATTCTCCATTGGCCCCATCAGGCTTTCACGTCCTCCTCTCCTGAACTAGCTCTTTCCAAGGGCACTATTGACCTCCCTGAACCCAATTTCATAGTCATTCTGTTGTCTCCATCTCAATGTTTAGGAGTAGCATGAGATAGGATGCCAGCTTCCTCCTTCTTAAAGCACTTGCTTTTCCCAACTGCTTCTGAGAAACAGCTGCCTCCTTTCCTCACTGATTGCTTCCCTTACAGTGATGGACCTATATATGGTGTGATTAGGGGGCATCAAAGCTCAGCTCTTGAGCTCTGTCTGCCTTTTCTGCCTGTTTCTTTGAGATTGCCTCTCCAATCCTATGGTCTCAACCAGAAACAACTCTCAACTCTATGCTGACTGGCTGCCCTTCCTAGGTAAGAACTGTCTCCTGGGCTTTAGATTCTTATACTTCTATTTCCTCCTGGGCATTTCTTCAGATTCTTGAAGGTGGTGTGTGCATGCATGCAGGGACACACTTGTACAAAGTCTGAAGTCAGTTTCCAGGAGTTGGTTCTCTCCTTCCACAATAGGTTCTGTGAATCAAACTCATAATCAGGCCTATCCAGCCAGACTAGGATCCCCTTTACCCCCACATTTTGACATAGCACCCAGATTAAAAGTTGTCATCTAAATGCTGGATGAATGAATACTGGATGAATTGAATAAATTAACTGATAAATGATAAAAACTAATTAATTAAATGTCACCCTTGGAGGAGAGTGACAGTCTTCATATAAAAGTAATACACCAAGAAAGGAGTCTATAAAATTTAGCACGGGTATAATAGGGGCCATCAGTAGCCTGCTGAGTGCTGTGGCCTGCATTCCTTCAGCATGAATCACTTCTGGAGAAGGTTCTTTTTAAACATTGGCAAGAACTAGTTCAGATCCTTGCTATGGGAAGATTAACAAATAGATCCCAAAACATAATGGGCTGAAGGGAGGGAATAGCAGAAGCTGGCACCTTCTCAGATCGGTCTCATCAGAGTGGTATAGACTGATTACTCAGTGACAGGTAAAGACACAGGACACAGAGTTTACAATAATATGCAGAAACTACATGCTATTTGGCTAATGATAAAGCTTGGGGCAGGACTGAGTTGTACTGATGTCTGCAGCCATTTTGAATAATCTCTCTTTTTTCTAAAGGGAAATGCTATATTGGCTAATAGCCTCACATTCCATCACTGCCTTGCTCTAGCTCTCTACATCCCCACATCCCTGCTCCACACTCCACTCCCACCCCCTCAGCACCAACAGCAACAGAGAATCATCATTTTACCCCAAGAAGCTCTGAAAGAGGAACTTTTCCAACATTTTAAGCAGAGCTTCTCACTCATGTGAATACTAAGAAGTGAACCTAAGCAGAGCCCTTGCCAAGATGGCCTCTTTCTCTGTCTGAAGCCCTTGACTTCTGAAAATTGCAAAGTAAAGAAAGGGTTCTCTAGCAAGGAGCCCCCTCCCTACTCCTCCCTTTGGAAGTAAAACATGCCAGCTTGGAAGTCTCCCAAGGACCAGTGATGCCAGACTTCTTATGAACAAAGCCCAAATTCCTTCACATGCTGCCTGATTGATGGAAGAATTCCTGTGGGATCTGACCCTTGGAGGATTCACATCCCAATGGCGCCTGATTATTAAGTACTACCAGAATAAACACAAAGCTCAAATTATAAAAGCAAACACCCAAATCCCACTTGCATGCCTTTACACATACTGTTGTGGCATGGCACAAAACCAAAAGAAAGCATAATTTCTTCCCTTGAAAGGGTCCATGTGGATTGGACCACCATATGTGCAAAGGACATCACTTAATGAAGAACATGTAATGCACAACATATTATCAGTAGTTTCTCTGAACTATCTCTGCCAAGGGGTCTGATGCTCTCAGCTCTCTTTTGGATAGCAAGTTATGATGACGCAGATCCAAATCATAAGAACCAAGTTTCCACCCTTACTTGGAGTTAAAGATAACAGTCCAAATTTAACCTCTAGTGCCTAGCACGAGGAAAATCTCAAGACAAAAGAGTACCTTCTCTCATCCTATTTGATTCAGAGCTGGGACACTGAAAATCTGAAAATGTTCATGAGGAATTTACAGCTGTGGCTTCAGCCCTAAATATTCATTGCTTCTCAGTCATCCATTTGATTGTTCTCAATCATGCAAAAAAAAGTTCAATTTAATGGGAAGGATATAAACAAATGTGGATCTGAATGGTGTTGGGTATTGGAGACAGCCATAAAGGAGACATCAATAAAGCAAAGGAAACTCATAAGATTTAGACAAATGGGGGGAAAGGTTGTATCTTTTTTTTTTTTTTGAAGTGGAGTTTCATGTAGTTCAAGCTGGTATCAAACTTGCTATGTAACCACGGGTGAGTTTGAACTCCTGATTCTCCTCTTTGCACCTCCCAGTGCTGCCACAAGTGCTGCTCTCAGTGAAAATGAAAGAGAAAAAAGGGGGAAGACAAAAAAAGGACAAAAAAAAAACTGGCTTAACTGGTTATCATTCTGCCTCAGGACTGACCACACAATATCCTCTTTGAAAAACGTGATTAAGGAAAATGAAAAAGCAAAACTGAAGAGCAATGAATAGACGTATAATGGTTTTCCAAAACCACTAACCTCTATACTCTGTCCCCACAGCAGCCCCAAGCACATGGTGGTCCATGAGATGCAAGAGATCACCAAAAACTGCCATGCCCACTGCCTTTCCAGTCTTTCTGGTCTTTCCCAACAATGTCAGGCCCACCCACGACATGCCACATGCTTGCTTCTAAGGAACTCTTTTCTATATCAGCCTGGCTGTGAGACACGGAGTGGAGCAAAGGGTTTCCTCCACTTTAGCTCAGTCCAGTTTTAGTTGAATGGGAATAATACACCAAGCTAGAGCACAATCCATTGGAGCAGCTGGAAGGAGACAAGGAATTACAGGATATATGGTAAAGTCATTTGAAGTAGGGGATCAGTCCCTAAACAGAGAGACAAGAGCTACACATTATTTCATTTGAGGAGGAATGAAATGACCCATATGCTGAAACTGCTCATCTAAACCTCAACAGACGTTTCCAAAGCACAGTCCCATGATTTGCCTTGCAAAGGACAAGACTACCTAGCTTCTGAGGACACTGTACAGTGGGTATCTATCACAGGACTGCTTTTAGAACCTATAGCTAATTCCTTGGATTAGCCTTCCTGCTTGACTTGTGTGGGTTTTGTTTAAATGGGCAAATATTGCCCAATAAGGCAAATGTTCCAACTAGAGTGTTCTACCTTGGCTCCAGGAAGAAGGTGAAGTGGATTGTCTCAGGTGTGCCATTGTTGGCTCCGAGGAATAACAATGTCTAGCACCTTGGCAAGAGCAATGGAATAAGGAAACAACCTCCCAGAGTCCTTTTTTTTTTTTTTTGGAAGCAGAGCACCCATTTACTACATATGCAAGATTTATGTAATTAAAAAAAATAGAGGGGTTGGAGGGATAGCTCAGAGGTTAAGAGCACTAGCTAGTCTTCCAGAGGCCCTGAGTTCAATTCCCAGCAACCACATGGTGGCTCACAACAATCTATAATGAGTTCTTCTGTGCAGGTGTACATGTAGGCAGAACACTGCATACATAATAAAACAAACAAACAAATAAACAAAATAGAAAAGCTCCTATGTGTTTTTCAAACCCACCCCTTTCCTGTACACTGGGTTTAGGGTGACAGGAAGGGAATGAGTGGTGGTTGGCCAAGTCATGTGATGTCACTCTGTTCACAAGCTGCTTCCTAAGGTGGTTGACCTTGATAGCACACACCTGCAATCCTAGCACTATGGAGGTGGAGACAGAAGGCTCTGAAATGCAAGGTTATTGTTGGCTATATAGTGACTTCCAGAGTAGCCGTGGTTACATGAGTGTTGTCTCAACTAAATAACAACAGCAACAAGCAAGCAAGCAAAATTCCATAGCAAACTTTTCCTGAAAGGGTCATATAGGACAGATTTTGAGCCTTCTGGGCCATATGGGCTCTGGCATATCAACTCAGTTCCATGTACAGATGGTACAAAAATGACCATAGCCAGTACTGAAGCACATCGGAATGGATGTATGCCAAGTAAATGTTCTATTCAAAAGCAGCTGGAGCCAGAGTTGCAGGATTAGGTCCTCAGTCCCTAGTCTGCCAACCCCTGCTTTTGTGCACACATTCTCAGGGTTCTTGTTCAACATCTCCAAACAACTTACTGGAAGGTAGGGGGCAAGCAGAGGTCCCCTGGCTCCCATAATCACTTTTCTCCAGCAGTTCTCAGCTGAATCCCATGATGTCATTTGGAAATGCACTGGGTCGCTGACAGGGTCATATTACTCAGAGGAAAACAGGATGTTTGACACCTAAAACATTCAGAACAAGCCAGAGCTCATCTCTGGGAAAAGAAAAGCCCTCTTATATAATGGGAAACAATCATGGAAAGGGAGAAGTAAGTAATGGAAGGCTGAAAGGGAGCAGCGACTCATGGAGAAGGGAGGTTGCTGGGTTGAGCTCACATGGTTGCCTGCTGCTCCACCGAGAACATTCCTGCTTGCAGCTGTCACTTCGGTGGATAGATGACTTCATTTCAATTCCCCACAAATAGAGGGACAATAATCTCTCGCTTGGGAGAAATACCATATGGTTTGAAAAGTTGTAAGAGAAACGCCAAGTACTTAGGAGGAAAAAACCATTTCCCAAAGCATGAGAAGGATCAGGTGGTTTCTTTGAAACACCATAGCTTCCTAGAAAACTGCACGTAAAGCAGTGGGATTGGGTGACAAGAGAGATATTATGAAGGCAGAGCACCAGGGGGATATCCTTTCTTGTGTTTACATACCTTTAGTGCAGCTCAGATCCAAAACACTTATTCCCCAGACTTTCCCAAGACCTGCTGCCCCTGCCTTAGTTTCTACAGTCACCATTTTATTTGTAAACTCCGGTCTTGTTCCCAGGCAGGCTGTTTCCTGGCTCCCTCAAATGTGTTCGGTACCCCTCTTTTGGGACACCTCGGGGATTTCGCTGTATTTCTTCAGCTGAATCTACCATGCCATTTATCTGACACTGCATCTTATGGCTTCTGCTGGTTTGTTAACAGCCTTGCCCTCTGATCAGTCTGTGGCTCCCCAGAGTGTACACAGCGCTGGGCTCATAGGAGGAGTTCCACAAGCATTTGTGGAACTGTATGTTCAAGAATGAGGGTGGAAGGCTTCCTCACCACATCTTTCTCCTTTGGATCACAGCAATGTTGTCCAGGACTAGACTAAGTTAGAGGTTCAGTCTGAGGTCACCAGAACAGAAATATCTGCAGCCTTTGTTGTTGTTGTTCAGCAAGGGCTCTAAGCAGAATACATCCGTTCAAATTGTTTACAAACACTTATGTACTACAACTACCAGAACAGGTACTGAAAGTCGGCCAGCTAGCTCCTTATTATTCTTCTGTCCCTAACTTAAATGTTCCTTCCTCTAAGGGGCCTTTCCCCACTTCCCAGTCTCAGGTAGGGCTCCTCATTCCTCTATTTTGGGTACAATTCTGTTCATTGGCTTTCTATCATTTAATCACATTCTATAAGTTTTTTATGATTTATTTATTATCACTAGATCCCACACATAGGCTGGGTTCATGAGTATAGAGGAGGCTTTGAAAAGGGACAGGTACTGTCTCTGTTGCATCCACTGTTGTAGCCCTGGCATAGCACCAGACTTGGCATTTCGCAAGCATCCAATGAATATCTGTTGAATGAGTAAGTGAGAGCATGCCATAAGGTATGAGTAAGCTAACACCCATGGAATGCCTCACCCAGACCCATTGCCTCCAGGCACTCAGTAAAAGCTCTTTATCAACATCTTCAAACACTGTAATCCCAGGAAGCAAGGAGACTGATGAAGTGACATCTCGCCCACTCCAGCACTCACAGAGACACATCCTTCCTCCTGCCTCCAACTGGAAAAAGTGACAGGTGCCCAAAGGAAAGCAACTGGCATCATTGATGCAGCAGTAAAATGTGTGCAGGAGTTGACAGCATCTGCGTTCCTTTGAGTATGGCTTGATTAGAGAGGAAGACAAGAGAAGCAAACACAACCAGAAAGGTGGATCTGAACACACCACATGTGTTAATTAGCTGGAGTTCCTCATTTCATAACATATATGCACTTTAAAATGTCATGCTGTAAAGAATAAATAAATGTACACAATTTTATCTTTTAACTTAAACATAAACACATTTTTTTCCAAAAGCGAATCTGAGCCTGCTGCAGAGCAAGACAAGCCCAGTTTAGATTATGGCCATATAAGGCTTCCACATAGCTCCCAGGAGAGCCTGAGATAATTTGGCACCTCTTACCAAAGACCAACTGGATTGCTCTCAGAGTTTTGTTCACAAACAACCCCAAGTCTGCAGTCTACATTTTCATTGAAGCATTTGATGGAAAACCTAATACTGCTTTAAGCATCCTAGGCTTCACACACTCTTGAAAAAAGCACTTCAGCTCAAAAGGCAGCAGCCACCACCCAGAATGCTCACCAAAGGCACCTAGAGACCATCCCATGTTTCTGGGAAAGAGCTGCGGAGGGGGGGGGGGGCTCTGAATTCACAGATCCACTGAGATCTGCTTTCCTTCTTGCCAGAGATCAGCACAAACTCTCTACTAAATTTGGGAGTCATGTAGTCTCAGTCACAAAGAGTCAACACTGCCTTTTAGCGGAAAAGATTAGATAAAACATGAATGAATGGATGTGGTTTTGTCCCAGTCAAACCTTACTGAGGAACACTGATATATGAATTTAATATTTTACACAGTAGACATAAGCATTCTTTTGATTTTAAACGATTTAAAAATTTGAAAAATATCTGTAGGTCTTAAGTAGTACAAAAAGCACATAATGAAAGCCAGGTGGTGGTGGCACTTGTCTTTAATCCCAGCACTCAGGAGGCGGTGGCGGGTAGATCTCTGAGTTTAAAGCCAGCCTGGTCTATGATATGAGTTCCAGGACAAAGAAAGCTACACAGAGAAACTCTGTCTGGGAAAAAAAAAACAAGCAAACAAACAAAAAACAGATAGTGGGTCACATTTAAGCTGTGGGTTCTACCTGGCTAACTCTGGAGTACACAGTAATGTACAGTGATTGCAAAGAACACAGCCCAAGCATTGGACTTCCATGAATTGTTCAAGTATATTTCTGTCACTTTCAGGTTACATGACTGTATTGGTTTGTTTTTCCACTACTATAGCAAAAGATCTGAGGCTGTGTGACTTTATAAAAAGAAGAGTTTTAGTTACTTCCAGTTTCAGAATCTGGGAGTCCAAGACAGTCTTCCTGGTTTGGTTTCTAGTAAAGATCTACTAGAAAAAAAACCAGCAAAGGGTAGGGCCAGTCTTGTTCTTTTTAATAATGATGTTTTCAAGACCACTAACTCAGGATTCCTATCCTGTTTTGCTTCTCAGCTACTGTACTAAAACACTGACCAAAACCAACTTAGGGAGGAAAGGGCTTGTCTTACCCTTCCACATCAGAGCCCAGAATTCTGGGATATCTAGGCAGGGACTAAAACCAAAACCACGATGGAGCTGGAGCACAGCTTACTGGCTTGCTCTCCATGGTTTGCTCAGCTTGCTTTTTGAATACAATTCAGGACCACCTGGCCATGGACCACACCACTTAAAGCAGGCTTGGACTGTCCATACCAAGTTCATCTGATGGAGGTAATTTCTCAAATGAGGTTTCTTCCTCCCAGGTGACTCTAGTTTGTTTTAAATTGACAAAACTAAGGAGCAAAGAGCTTAATAATTTCTTGATGGAGAAACAGAGAAAAAAACTACTGCCCAAGTCAAGGAATAGTTGCAAATAGAATGGTTCCCAGTTTAATTTGATTTGATTACAATTTTGTTACTTTACAATGGTGCCAAGGCATGACTCTTACAACCATTCTATATTCTGCTTTCCGTACCACATTCAAAGAACTGCATGAACATTCAAAGAACAGCATCAGAGGCTCTAAATTAAAAGCTTTTACCTAACTGTAAGCTATTGTAAGTGGTCTAAACATATTCAAAACAATCTAAGCCAGCCTATGATGTTTGGTAGCTTAGGCCTTTTTACTCACAACATTTTCAATTTCACAAAGTCATTATCACAATATAATCCCACCAGACGTCAAAAGCAGCTTGTTCTGCCTCCACCTCTAGGGTTTACATGTTGGAAAGTATTGAGCATGAAGGAGGCCCCTGTGAATGTCTGAGGAGGCAGTAGCTCAGCCCTAACTGTTGGTCTTGTCTTGCCTTCAACTAGTTCCCCAGGGGGACCTACCTTGTTAAGAGATGAGGCACTTGATTGAACAAGAGTCTCGGGCATTTTGGAGCCAAACTTTTATCTGCACATATATTCTCCTTTCTCCAGTTGAGGGATAAAAGAGGGGTTAGCCTGTGATTCAGGTCCCTGTGCTCCATTGAGGGAAGTCATTCAGTTTTAGATCTACAGCATATGGTGTTCATCTACCTTCAAAAAGAGGCCGTGGGGATTCCTGGTATACTGGTAAGTTTTAGTTTCAAACCCTCCAAGGGCTTGGAGTGGGGTGGGAATCGCTGCAGAAAATAAATTGGAAAGCAAATTCATCTTGAGTTAGCCTCAGCGGTTCTTGAACCACAGAGAACACCCCAGGAGGATCAGAGGTTCCAGCAAAGCTGTCCCTGAATAAGGTCTTTGCAAACCCAAGCAAGGCCGATAGGGTGTTTGTTTCCCGCAGGGAGAAAGGCAGGGGGATCCAAAGGAGTACTGTGCTTAGCAGCACAGGCCTTGTGCAACACTGAGCAAGAGGCTGTAGGCTATGTGAGCACTGAAGAGCCCCTTAAAGGATTCCAGCTTTCCTCCCAAGGAAGGCTTGACTTGGCCCACAGTACAAATGCTGTAGAGCACATCAGAGATGCTTCACAGAAGCATTCAGAAACTGGAAGATGTTAAGGACATTTGCGGAGACTAAGACGGAACCCAGCACAAGCTTGGCGGTGTTTTTCCACCGCCCAAGGAATCACCTTCACAAGCCTCTGAGGGGAAACCAAGGTCCTCACAGCCTTCTCAGCAGGTCCCCAGAATCCAGGAGGTCTTCTGAAACCTGCGTTTTAGAGTTAGCTTGGAGCCCTGAGGCCCACGGTCTGCTGTGGGCCAACTGTGGCACCAGTTGTTTCTTAGGGTGGGTGCCTACGAGAACTACTAGCTAAAACAAATCCCAATTGCCTGTGCGTTCTCTGTAGCACAGTCCCTCAGCAAGTCACTGTGTCACCACAGGCATTCACTGCACCTCTCCCAGCCTCCTTTTCTCCCTGGCCTGTAAGAGAGGAAGAGCAGCGCTTATCTCAGAAAGCTGTTGTGAGATTCCATTAAGGCAGTTTGTGTGAAGCCCTGTGCCTGGCCCAGGTCAGCCAGAGTCAACAATCACTAACTGCTATTGTTACCTGTGAGACCTAGCCAAAGATTAGAAGCAAAAGCAAAGCTGATAGGGACTTCAACTACTTCCTTTGTCCTTCCCCCACTCTCAATTACCTCTGGTTCTTTGCAAAAAAAAAAAAATCACCTTTTTCCAGTGTACAATCAAGTGGCTTTTTTTGTACAAAATAATACATTTCAGTATGGCATTCGATGCATGGGCGTCATTATACTCCTCTCCTGATCACACCCCACCTTCCTCCCTTCTCTCTCATTCCCCTTCTTGCTAGTCTACTTCTGTGGCCCAAACAGTCTCTTTTGGCTCTTACCATAGTATTTAACCACAGACCCTTTCAAATCTTCTCCAGAGGCAGAGCAGGCGGGTGAAGCAGGTTGTGTACCTATCACAAAAGTGATGAAACAGACCGCCTCTTCTACACTTTCCATCTCCTTGACAACGCAGCTTTGGCCCAGCTCCACACTTGAGGCATGCTGTATAACAAGAAGTACAGCTTGTATGTACACTGTTGGTAAGGAAGTCAACTGGTATTATACATGATTGAGAAAAGTGGGGAGGCAGTTCTCAAAATTTTTCAAATTATCCTACCACATAACCCAAAAAAGCCCATTGCTGGGTATACTGATGCAGAAAAACAGTCCTTACCTTCAAGGGAATAAGAGATAGTTCATTCGGGAGCTAAATTTGAGTGACCAAGACCCAGGAACACAGAATCAGGTTACTACAAATCCCATGTTCCAATGTGGAAGCAGTTTCATGAAGGTTTATAGTTTTACAGAACAAAGAAAATCATAAGCCAAGGCAAGTTTAAAATACATTGGTGGTTATATTAAGATGGGAGAAGGTCTTTCTACAGGCCTCAGATGCTATCTAATGACATTTTAAGAGCTTGTGTTACCAGAAACTAGTGGTCTGCTAAGTTAATTGATTCTCTAAGGATTTTATCTTTTAGTCACATGATGTGACTGAAAGTTCCGACTTAGAGATGGACTATCTAGGGAACTAAACATATCCTGAGATAAGGTAATTAGCCTCTCAACCTGCAACATTCCAACCTCCCCATATATACAACTGCAGTTTTAACCAGTCAATCACTCTTTACAAACACAGATAGCTTCTTTCCAGGAATTCTCATTGGCAGTTATATACTCAAAGAAAATGAAACCAGCAAGCCAAAGGGATGACTGCACTGTACTCCCATGTTTATCAGAGCAAAAAATAACAAACAAAAACAAAACAAAAAATAAAACAAAATCTTTCTATTTCTTTGTTAAATATTTAAAATCTACCACAATGAAGATATATTACTACCTGAAAAATAATGTTATTAATTTTAAAAATAAGAGAAGGCTGGCAAGATGGCCCAGCTGGTAAAGGCACTTTCTACCAACTCTGAAAATGTGAGTTTGGTCCCTACACCCATAGCCGAAGGAAAGAAACAAATCTACAAAGTTGTCCTATGACCTCCACACTTACACTGTGGCACATGCACTGTGCCCAGCATGCAAAAAAAAAAAAAAAACCCACACAATATAATAAAAGTTAAAAGCTTTCAAAAGGACAGTCTGCATAAGGCTATATGCTGTGTGATTATGTTTCTATGACATTCTGGAAAAGGCAAAACCTACAGACACAGAAAACAAGTCAGGCTGTCTGAAGCATGAGGCCAGGGAGTGGGGTTAGCTTACAAAGGGGAAGGGTGGAATGTTCTAGAGAGTTGTAAATGCTCCATATTTTCACTGTGATGACAGTTACACATCTGCATTCACTTTTCAAAACTCACAGAGCTGTGCATTGAAAAAGATTAACTTTGTTGTTTGTCAATCCTACTTCAGGATTTTATTTTTAGTGTTTCTCTGCCTTGTTTCTCCAGTTCTGTTTTTAACGGATTAAGACAGGCCTAGGAAGATGAAACATTCGGAGGTGATGGTCTAGGAAGGAAAGTTAAAGAAAAGGTGTCAAGCTCTTGAAGTTGAACCACACACAACAAGGACTTGAGTTCTGTTTTTGGTTCTTTGTTCTTTTTTTTTTTTTAAGTCATTGGAGACCAACATTTATGTGAAAAACATAGCTCCCCTTGTTATTTAATGAGGTGACTTTAGTATGAATTCAAGAACATGATTTACAACTCAACTGGTCTCTTTAGGAAACATTTACATCTATAACAACACCTCATAAGACTTTTTATTGGAGTCATTGCTTATATGGTTAATGTACACTGTCAAAATACTCCCCCTTAGACCAGTCCCAACTTTAATTGATAATGTATAGTTATTCTTACCAGTATTGTATCTAAAGTCATCCTGATGAGGAATAGGAAAAAGAGAACACTAACTGCCATTATGTTCTTTGCAAATGCTGGAGTTTTTACTTACAAGGAAAATCATCCAAAGCTTTATTCACCTCAGTATTTTCAGTACCTAGAGTGGACAGGCACCCTAAGTCTGTTAAAGAAAGGACGAATAGAAGGAAGAGAGATGGAGAATTCTAATTAAGCCATTGAGCTCCTATGAAAGAAAGAAGTTTGACTCCAGCTACTGACATCCCTACCAATGGGCCAGAGCTGGATAGAGCACAGTGTAATGAGAGCAAATGGATGATTCCATCAGTACACAGAAAAGCCAGCTTTGTCATGGACTGTAACCATTGGCTTACTGTCAACTTGAGGCAGCCATCTTGAAAGTTAGTTGTGGACCATCTAAAGGAGTTGAGAACATAGATTAGCTAACTAATCCAGAGGGTGGTAGAGTTCAGGATCAAGAACAAGACACTTTAATCTTGATGTCTTCACCTGACAGTCCTTTGCAGGTGAGGATTGGTACTACTCCAAGAACATCTTGAGTGGAGATATAGGAAGCATTTTAATTCTCTAGGGGATACATATCTAACTACCCTCTATAGGGAAAGGCTAAATTGACCCAACAAAGTTGTCTTCCTAGGTAAAGGGCTTATTTTATTAGGTTCTGATATCTATCTATCTATCTATCTATCTATCTATCTATCTATCTATCTGTCTGTCTATCAAGAGAGAGGTGAGGATGTCAGCATATCAGTCCTCAATTTCTAGGTGAAGGAATAAAATCCTGCCTAGAAAGAAATGTGGTTGTGGCTTAACATTGAAGCAAATTTAAGAAATATCATTAAAACAAAATATGTGTACGTATATACATTTGTGTGCATGCATGTGTGTGAACACACACACACCTACTTCTCTGAAGATCGTCCTTCTTCCTTCTAGGCAGTTTTAAAGTGAATTTGTCCAACTGCTCTGGAGGCAACCAAGTTTGGAAATATTGGCTTGAGTGAGCTGGTGACTCACACTTCAGATGAATTAATAAAATTTGAGAAAAAAAAACAACCCAGATGTTTTCTTCATCTTAATACTGTGGGCTCTATGCTTTTTAAAAAATAAGCTATACTGTCATTTGCTGATTTTCTTCTAGTGAGATGCAAAATCAAATTTTAAAACATTTGAATCCAGGCATATTCGATCAAATTTCTCTCACCAGTTGTTATTTGGTTCAAACTTTCCCTAAAGTGTCAGCATAGATTCTGATGAGTGAAGCTTATAAATGGCATGGGACATCAGAGCATGGTATGGCCCAAGGCTTTGGTCACTCCACTGATGTGCTAGAAAATGTTCCAACAGTCTTTGGGGAAGGTGAAAAGAAAAGGAGTCTCAGCTTGCATGTAAATCACAGAACCAGAGAGGGTCTAGCGAACCAGCTGTGGCTTCCTTTCCACATCTAATAGTCATTATCTGGCCCTTGACCTTCTTGGAAAATACTAAGAACTGCATTCAGCAGAGCCTGCCACATAGATTTCATTCTTCTGGCTAAGATCAGTGATGGAGACACTAAGATCCAGAGTGACACCCTTTTTTAAAGTTTCCCAATAACAACATCCATCATTCCCAAGACCATCTGAAGCTCTGTTTCTTCTAAGGAGTGGAAATAATTTATTTTCCTCCATCCATTATGTTAAAGCAATTATTTTTCCTAGACACCACCCACAGTTAAAAGCTCTACATGTTCCTAGGTTACAATGGAGAATAGCTTACAAACCCTGGTGGTGTTCAAGCTTGTATTCTTTCTCCCAACCTCATTTGGAGCCCTAGTCCCTTTGTCTTATATCATTTATGTTCCTATTTTTTATTTGAATTTAACATAATTGCACCTATTTCTGGGTAGTGTGATATTTCAATGCATGAAAACAGTATATGGTGATAAAATCAGTGCAAATCATACTTCCATTTCCTTATCATTTTCTGTGTTGGAGCCTTTGAGCTCCTCCCTTGTATATTTGTAAAAAAACACAAAATGCACTATTATAAATTATAGTCACCCTATTGTGCTGCAGAACACTAAAATGTATTCTTTCCATTTGTGTTTACTATTAGCTGACCTCCTTCTATGTCCTCTTCTTCCATCCTTCTTTTTTGTTCTCTAATCATTACTATTCTATTCTCTTCTACTTTGAAATTGATGTTTTAAGCCTCCACAATGAGACACAGCATGCAGTATGTGTGTGTGTGTGTGTGTGTGTGTCTGACTAGGAAACACATTTACATTTGTTTTTACTGGCACATCTCACAACCTCTTGGTCTAAATATATCTATATAGTTTTAAAATTCTAGCTACTTCCATGTCTTCTATTTATTTGCCCAATCTGCATCACTCAGATCATGGGAATATGCCCCTTGCTTATTCTCCACATTTACAGATTGATTTACTTTATTTTATGTTTGTCTATCATGTATGTGCAATGTTCTCAGAGGCCAGAAGACAGTATCAGATCCCTAGGGACTGGAGTTATGGACAGTTGTACATGCCATGTGTGTGCTGGAAATAGCATCAAGGTCCTCTGAAAGTGGCTATGTGCTCTTAACCACTGACCCATCTCTCCATAACTACTGACATATCTCTCTAGCTTCAACTATTTATTTAGCCAACAACTGTTGTTGAGTCTACATACTAAATGTTCCCTGATCTACTTCTCCTCTTGGTCCTCACTCACATTTCTCTAGTCCATATTACTATACACTCTCTCACTGGCCAAGTTTTCTAATCATCCTTTCTCTGCCCATGCTTGCCCTTATCCAAGTAACCACAGCCACAAGGAGGGCAAGTTTTATAAAACCAGGTATAATTTTGTCCCCTCTACACTGCCACTTTCAAGTAATATAGTAGACATGGTGGCTTAGGGAAAACCTTTATACATCCTGTGACATGGACATGACAGTGACATCTAGATTAAAGTCACAGAAATGTCAGTTATTCTCCGGCACATACCACCCAGACTTTCCCAGGCTAGGCTATATCATATGGACTCTTGTTTGTCATGGTCTTCCTGTGCTATATCACAATTGTCTGTATGGCTTCTAGTCTCCCATACCCAACAATCTATGACCGGTTCATTCTGTACTCAAGTTCCATGCACAGTGCCTAGCACAAGTTAGACATTTGGAATGAAATAGAAACAATGTTCTTTCCCTCACAGTCAGTCAGTTATCTTGCTTTGGCTGAATGAGACAGCAACAGAAACAATGTTCTTTCCCTCACAGTCAGTCAGTTAACTTGCTTTTGCTGCCATAACAAAGTCCCACAAGCTCAGTGGCTTCAAACAACACCCACTTGTCATTTCACAGCTTGATATGTCAAAGGTCTGACAAGGGTCTCACTGAGCTAACTCCACTGTGTCAGCAGGCTGCTCCGGGTGCTGGCTTCCAGAGGCCCCCTTCCTCCAGGTGCCAAGGGAGCAAGGTGGTATGTGTCTGGGTTTGTGTTTTTGATCACCTCTCCTTCTCTGACCACAGCCAGAAACAATTCATGAATTTTAAGGACCTATGTAATTCAGTTAGGCCCATTTGTACAGCCCAGAGTAACCTTACCATATTCTACTGGCAATCTTAATTCCTTGCTTCCCTTTGTGGGACATTTCTAGTGGGTCATATTCTGAAGCAATGTGAAGGACCAGAATTCTACCTATCAACCTCATTCTAATGCATACCCCACCACCGTGATGCACTTATTTAGTCCACTGCCTTCTCCTTTTAGGTCCAAACCATGGTTTAAATATCCCTGTGTTGTTTTTCTCCTGCCCTGCGCCCAGCTCAAGTCTCAACCCAGATGAGAGGCTAATAATGGTCTGTTGACTGCGAGTTAGAATTTAAAATACTGGTTGGCAAAAGTTGTTAAATATCAAACTCCTGGCTCCTGTTTAAGAAATGGAACTTGAGTTTTTTGAAGTGTTAATTTTTTTTTTTGTAGCATACCCAGGGGGGCTAATTGGCACTATCTTGCCTTCTCACACAAAACTAGCACTGAGAAGGGAGGGGGGGACTTTCACTATCTGACAGGTTTTTCCACACTTTTCAGGCGGAAAAACAGCTCATATAATTTTTTTTTTCTTTTTTTTTGCCTGAGCCACATGGGAACACAGCTGTTTAGGAGATTCAAATGAACAACAAAATCAGACAGCAAAGCCTCGTGATTCCCAAAGCAAACAAGAACTGACTACTTCTCATGCAATTTCTGTAGGCTTAGCATTTAAGCACACAGTGAACCACTTCAGTTCTATCAGAACAGGTGAGATTAAGCCTCATGTCCAAGAAGTACTTGTTGTGCTTTTGATATATTTTTTTCCATCAGTACAAAAGAAATGACTTGCACAGCTAAGTGCTGTCTCTGGAGTGGGACTCAGTACCGCACTAATGGGAACTTAGTATTCAAGCTGAACACTGAAGACAGGGCTTTCTACACTACAACCATAATATGGGTTCCTAGTAAAAAAAAAAAAAAAAAAAAAAAGACATACTATTTTGGTCACCAAAAAGTGGACTGATGGACTTGAGGCTTCAGCTGTGACAGCGGCAATGACTAAAGTCAGCTCTCAGTCTTTGCCATGGCAGGCACTTGGGACCCTTCCAATGTGCTGAACTGGAGATTCTGAAGGAAAGCAGCCCAGAGGATCTGCAGTCTATGAAGTGTATTCCATATCATATTCAAAAAGCACCTCATCAGCAAAACCATACAGAATAGCCAACCTCAGTCAGACTGCTTTAATGAACATCACTTCATCTGCTCCCCTAATAGGGCTGGCAGCTATTTGCATTGGAAATCATAGTCTACCACCTACCGCAGTGTCTGGCAGATAACTCAAGTAATGATCACTGAGTCTCTGACCTGTCAAAATTTTATAAAGAAGCAGCTTTCTAAAAGTGCTCAGTGGCAAGCAGGGCGAGGACTCCAACATCCTAATAGTTATTGCTTCTCCCATTATACTATGCTAACCTTCCAAGTGACTCAAGGACAGGAAGACTTTTTTTTTTTTTCTGTCAACAAACATGCATTAAGCATCTCCTCTGAAGTAGACTTCTGCAGCACTCCTGTTCTCAACCTACATAGTAGGGTGTTCTGTTTGTTTCTTCTGAGACAGGGGGCTCTAACTTACCATGGGCTGATCCCAAATGCGCTCCCTAGATAAGGCCAGGCTTCAATTTGTGATCCTACTGATTGCTGACTTTTTCAAGTTCTCTTGCCTGTCTCTTCCACTCTCCACCCCTCCCCCTCATGCCCTTTACACTCTGTCCCACTTTTGTTCGCTAATTATCCACCCTTTCATTATTTCATGTTTGTACAATTTATGGTTTGTTTTCCCTGAAGGGAATGTAGACTTAAGAGCAGGGTGCCTTTGGGTCAGTCTTCCTGCTGATTCATAGGAGGAATTGATGTAGCCACAGAAACTAAGCAAGCCAGGGTGGTCTCAGGGGTAGGGAAAATAGTAAGAGGATGAGGTTGTTTAGCCTGATGACACAAAGACTCAGGAAAAAAAAAAACAACAACAGCATCAGCTCCTCATTTCAAAGGCCCTTAGGGTGACATACAGAAAGGGGACATCTTACTCTGGGTAGAAGGAAGAAGGTTTCGGGGGGTGCACTTTGGGTCAAGGCACTCATTATGCTTGTGAACACCGAAACTTGGATTCTGTCCTGATGACTGATATCTAAGTGCTATGAAAATAGCTGTTTCTTCCTGAATTATATAGCAGTGTTGTTTTGTCACTCAGCATACACGTGACTAAAGGAATGTCACTTCACTCAGCTGACCCTCGAATTACTCTTGAGATCTAAACTTAAATATCATTTATCAGAAAAATCATCCCCAGTCCTTGTATCACCAGATTGCAGGGCCTCTGCTTTCACCCTGGGGAGAGCTCTTACATCTTGGTTATAGGTTTTATACTTTTTCATTTGAAGTTATTACCTAAAATCAATTATGTCCCCACTAAAAATCAAGTAGTCTTTCTTATATCAGTGATTCCAAGTACCTCAAGAGATGCCTGACAATGTCTTCTGTAAAGTACTTGGCACAAAATTATTAGTACTGTTCAGTTGGCTCAATATGTGAGCTCAGATCCTTTGAACAGACAGGGAGAACAAAAAAATCTCAATTAAGTGAGGTAACTGGTCAACATCATGCTTAGTACCAGGGCCTGAGTTTGAACCTAATTCTGTATAACCCTAAAGTCTGGGTTTTCAAAACACTACGCCTATTTTTATGAATAGAAAGCCATTTTTGATCACACACTCTGGCATGAAAGATAGCCAGAATCGGGAAACAATCCAGATGTCCCTCAATTGAGGAATGGATATAAAAATTCTCATATATTTATACAATGGAATACTACTCAGCAATTAAAAAGCAAGGAAATCATGAAATTTGCAGGCAAATGGTAGGAACCATTTGGTAGGAAAGATCATCCTGAGTGAGGTATCCCAAAAGCAGAAAAACACACATGGTATATACTCATTTATAAGTGGCTATTAGACATATAATATAGGATAAACATACTAAAATCTGTATACCTAAAGAAGCTAAGCAAGAAGGAGGACCCTAGGTAAGATGCTCAATCCTCATTCAGAAAGGCAAATGGGATAGACATCAGGAGAGGGTGAAAACAAGGAACAAGACAGGGGTCTATCACAGAGGGCCTCTAAAAGTGTATCAAAGCAGATGCTGAGACTTATGGCCAATCTTTGAGCAGAGCACAGGGAATCTTCTGAAAGCAGGGGGAGATAGAAAAACCTGGAGAGGACTGGAGCTCCACAAGGAGAGCAACAGAACCAAAAAATCTGGGCCCAGGGGTCGTTTCTGAGACTGATAGCCTAACCAAGGACCATGCATGGTGATAAACTAGCACCCCTGCATAGATATATCCCATGGCAGCTCATTCTCTAAGTGGGTGCCCTGGTAATGGGAACAGGGATGGTTCTGACCAGTATTTCTTAAATGGTACAGTTGTGACCCTAAGCAAACACATTCACCCTTATACCTAAGCACCTCATGTCTGCCACCTCATAAGTTAACTTCTGTCGACTTTCTTTTTAAACCACCAGTCCACTCCCTTTTCCAGTACACACATAGGTAGAAAAATAAATGAAGTCAGCATCCCTTATGTCTCTCAAGAATATGCTGTGACTCAAATAACAGTGAGTGATTATTTGCAAGGCTATAATTTTTTTAATGACAGATTTTCCTAAAAGAAACCACTATAACATCTTTCCAAGCACCCCAAAGGAAAACAGAAAGCACATAAAGATTAGAAGTCTAGTACTTTAACAGCACACTGCTAAACACAGACTAGGATAAATGCCAAAAGATCTTGAAAAAGAACTCTGAGAGATGCAATGTTCAAGTCAATCAAACATGTAGGTTCCATGAACAACAGAAAAACAGGTCCAAGAGCAGATCACTCATGCATGATGGTAACTCAGACTGTACTTCATCAAAGTTCATTCAGGTGCTTAATTACAATGGCTGCCTCAACAGAGATGGTTTTCTCTTTGCATGGGGATGTATACACAGACGAGTGAGGAAGAAAAGCTTTGAATACATAATGAATATTTAAGCACAACAAGGTTGGTTTCCATTGATAAAGTACTGGAGGCAGATTTAGTGGACTCAAGCGTTACCAGTTACCTTAAGGAGAAATCTTATGCATGCTGAAAAGAGACAAATTACATAATTTGCCATGCTAAGTATTTATAGCCATTTTCATAATGTGAGCTCAGTAACCTGACAGAATAAAAAATACAACAGTTAAATTACAACTCAAATAACTTTGTGGGTCAATGATGTTGACATTCAAAATCCCTCAAACATACATTAACAAGAAATTATTTACTGCATGAAAAGCCACATATCATATAAAACGTACACTTCACAGGAGGAGTTCCTGCATAGCAGGAAGTCACTACCACTACATAACAAATGGCTATGCCAACAGTCAAGGCTGCCATGAAGAGTACAATGTGAGATTCCCTTAAAATCTCAAGGAGTGTTTACAATGGCACAGAACCCTTTTGAGAGTAAGCGCATGTTTTGTTTGGAAGAGTATATTTCAGTGGAAAATTTGAACATCACATATATAATCAATTTTCTAATTGGGTTAGATTTAAGGCAATTCTACTCAACCTGAGGGGGGAAAAATCCACAAAATTTGCATTTTTCTCCTAAATCATGAACAGGTTAGAATCAGCATCAAGTGTTCAATGTACCTTTAGGTTTATAACATTACAAAATAGAAACCACTTTCATACTATGAATATGAAATGAAAATTTGTCCTGTGCTCTCCCTCAAAAACCATCAAAAATAACACATGGCAGCTTGAGTGTCTATTATTAAAAAGTAACACTGCAATGAAGACAACTACACCCACTTTACACAAGAGGAATCCTTTCAAAATTGCTGCAGAGCACTGTATTTCTCTTACGGCTGCCTTTGGTGTAGTACACAATAATCGTGGGTTCATAAATTAACTTTTAACAGCAACTATTGACTAACAATTAAACATTAAACATCTTGAGTTTAAAAGTTTTACATTTTGCTCCTGTTTGGCTGCTAAAGAGCAGCGATTTAAATTGATATATAAAAAAACTTCTGATGATAAGGCTTGCTATACACACAAAGAACATAATCAAAAATGAAGCAGCAATTACATTTCCTATTTCAACTTATCTGGTATAGAATATTTACATATTTGGGAAGAGAGACCTCCAACACCACCATCCTATGCCCCGTATGCACTTGCTCCAGCGCCCCCAAATCTAACAAGTGCCCTGAAGTATATACACCTGTACTTTGGCTAAGCCAGCTGGATGCAATTCTGATGGTCTTGGTGTGAAAGAAAAGAAGTAAGGTCTTGAAGGTCATTTGTAGCCTTCTTTCTCAGAGCATCAATGTACTGTAGTCAAGAAATCTGTTCTTTCACATCAATGGGGTAAGAAAGGCCCCCACACTTCAGTCCCCATCCTGAATGGGGTGAGATCAAAATGCCATCAGCTCCTTGCACCACAAAGGGCCACCAGAGAAAAGGGAAAGAAAGAAGTCAGGACAAAGGCAGCAGCAACCAACAAAAGTTTTTCAACAAAGCAACCTCTCCTCCCTGGGTTCCCGAGGGAATAACAGCTCTCCTTCCCTCCCCCTTCCCTGCCACACACAAATTAATTCACACCACAAGAAGTTGGTACTCCAGTTAAAGGTAAGATAAATATAAGAGTCAATCCATCACTTTTTATACTTTAACTGAAACATAAAACTAACAGAACACACAACATCACTGTGAAAGTAACTTTCTAAAACAGATCCAGCCAATGTAGTGCAGCCAGCAAAACTTAACAGTTTGTTCACAATCTGCCTTGTACAGGATATTTATATTCTTCCTAGGCCATATAAATAGCATTTATATAGCTTACACATTTGGAGACATGCACTAGGACTTGTAGGTAGTACACATTTCTTCACAATCACATGTGCAAAGTTTACAAAACCACTAAGTGAGTATTAGAAAGATTAGGCTGGACTGTGTCTTGTATCGTCTAGTGAATTTAATGCAGGTTCTGAGTCATCCATCGGAAGAACCAGGCGAGTTCCACGAATGACTAGTTCATGGTCCCCAAATGTAAGCTCCCGATCCAAAGCATCTTCAGAACTGTTGCCCATAAATCTCCTTGGGGCACTGGCTGTTGTGGAGTCGGTGTTCACAGTAGAATCCCCATACGTCAAACTGATATCACCATCATTGAGAATAAGATCGGAGTCATCATCTTTCAATTGCTCCTGGTTCTAAATACAAACAATATAAGTTTTAAGAGTAGTTAAGCAATGCAAGAATCCAAGCCAGGTAAGATGGTAAGGTAAGCCTAGATCTTCAGAGAACCATTTCCAAGAGGAGATAATCTGATAACTCCAGGTTAAAATGCCTCACTGGTAGCTCATCATATTTGGGATAAAATCTAAAGTCCGTCCCTTGGCTTCAAACATAACGTGATTTGTTCCTTTCAGCATTGTCTCCCATACCCAGCTGCCTCTCCTGCTCCAGCAGCCCATCACTGTGCAGGACGGACTGAAAACACTGCCAGCTATATCCCACTCTGTAGTCTTTCTCGCCCCTCCCAGCCCTCAAGCATGCTGTCCCTTCTACTCCTCTCAAGTCATCATTCCCTGCTCATGACTTTCTCCTAGCCGTCTTTTTATAGTTTATCTCGACAGTAGGTGTCCACTGTGTGTGTTCCCCCAGCATCTGCTCCTTGGCCCTTGGCCTGCAAGTAGCACTCAATCCTGCACATTACCACTTTGCCTTCATAGGTCTTAAAAGTCATTTCTCTGGGGCCAGGGAGCAGGGGAACAGACAAGTAGGGTTATGATACAAAACTAAGTACTTCCTATTCTAACCACATAACACTTTATGGGACATGGGGCACATGGAAACTCTCACCACAGAGTTGTTTTCCAGGTCTACAAGCTTTTATTCTAATGGAAAAAGGTTCCTAAAAAGTATACTTAATACAGTTCTATAAAATGTAGGGAGAGGAGTCAATAATATATAATCTTATTTGGCAAAGAAAAAAACATGTATGTGGATATAGAAATATTTGGAATGCCAAACTCTATAATGGAGTTTGATGGTAAATTTTGTCTGTGTGTGTGTGTATGTGTGTCTCTGTGTTTCTCCTGTCAGAAATTTACCATTGCTAGAAATTTCCTTAAATATGGCAAGATTAAAATAAAAATTCAATTGAAAAGGTAAGTCCATAGCCACGAATCAGCTGAAGTCACTCCCTCTCTAATATATAACTAGTAACAACAAAACCTGACTAGTATCTGCATTTGGTTGAAACAAAGCTCTGTGGCTTCTTTGCAGGTCAGTGGGGACTCTTTGCACTTTCTAATTAATGTTTTCTTTACATTTGAGAAAAAAATGTAAAAGCCATATACCTTTTATTCTAGTAATATCCCTTTAAAATCAATTCTACATACTTATAATTTATATCCTTTTTAATTTTTATTAATTACAGTTTATTCACTTTGTATCCCACCTTTAGCTCCTTCCCTTTTCCCCTCCCAATCCCACCCTCTTTCTCTCTTCTCCACCAATGCCCCTCCCCCAGTCCATGAGAAGAGAGGTCCTCTTCCCCTTCCTTCTGACCCTAGTCTATCAGGTCTCATCAGGAGTGTATTGTCTTCCTCTGTGACCTGGTAAGGCTGCACCCCCTGAGGGGGAGGTAATTCTGCATACTTATAATTTATATCCTTCAACAAATTTGTATGTAAAAGTATATTAGTAAAACAGACAGTCACTGTAAGTGACTGTTTGTCATAACATAAACAGCACAGGCACACACGCATAGAGAAAAGATGTAAAGTGGTGATGAAGGCAGAGACTAGGCTGAAACATCTAGATATCACATAATGCCAAAGGCTGACAGCAGAGCATCAAAAGCTATGAGAGAGATCTGGAGGGAACCAATCCTGTCTCTATCTTAACCTCAGAACTGTAAAGCCATTTAGTTGTTAAGCCATTTAGTCTGCCATAGCTGCCCCAGGAAACTCATACAATGATGCATTATATTGCTACATACCACATGATACATGGTTGTTTTATTTTCATTTGTGGGTTTTTAATGGTTGTTGCTGGCAGGTTTTTTGTTTGCTTTGTTGTTTGACATAGGGTCTCAATTTAGTCCAGGCTTATCTCTAACTTGCTATGTAACTGAGGATGAGCTTGGACTCTTGGTCCTACTGCCTCTGCCTCACAGATATGTGTCACCACATCTGGGACACAACACACACACACATACACACGTGTGAGCGTGCACACATGCACAAACATACACAGAGCTATGAATCCTCTGCCTGAGCCAACAGCACCCCTATGCAGTCATGTGGCACAATGGAAAAGAACAATGCTTGCGAGCAGAGTCTAGGACACGTGGGAGGGAGATAAGGCAGCATGGAGTAGTCTCCCCACACTACAAACAAAATCTATCAAATGCACAGTGACCCAAAACAGAGCTACCAGCTGCTACCCTTGTCCAGGTGCTACCCCTATACTGCCTGTGGAACCTACCCTAACAAACTGCAAAGGAGGACATAATCCACCAAAGGTCCATGTCTATACTGCTTCACTACAACTTCCCACTAACCTGGCATTCTATATGTTCTACTAAGGAAGCTACCAATTTTTTAAGCATGTGGGAGAAAAGATACCATATGTCAACATTTTATTATTTATTTGCTCCTTTATACAGTTTTCTGCCTGCATGTATGTCTGCAGGACAAAAAAAGGGGGCCAGATCTCATTATAGACGGTTGTGAGCCACCATGTGGGTTCTGGGAATTGAACTCAGGACCTCTGGAAGAGAAGCCAGTGCTCTTAACACCTGAGCCATCTCTCCAACTGTGTTTACATTTTAGAATCCAGACTAGTTATACATATTTCACTTTCTTCTTGTTTGCAATGTTTACCAAACCATCAATCATGTTAGTAAATAGGCAAAATACATGGAATCTAAATTCTCTCTAGCTGTGTCTATATCTCCACCCACCTGGTCCAGGTATGGATGCACTTCCCTAAAATCCCAAGTTACAGGTGTTAAATCACAGAACATCTGTTGTAATTAACAGACATCAAAACGGTCCAGCAAAACATAGTGTAATGTAGCTTACCCATTTCTACTATGATTTCTTTCCATTGGAGGAAAAGTTCCACAATATCGCATTTTTTCAGTTTAAATAAATGTAACTGAATCTAAGAAAAATTGTTTGAGAACCCTCTCAACTGAACTGTGATATGCCTAATGAAGACATGGAAATGTACATACACACTGCTGAAGTCAGGAATTAAAGCTGGCATGGAAACGGGACAGCCTACTAAAATCACCTGTTGGAAGATAAGGAACTGGTTTGCTTTCAAAAGGTGTTATTTTCTTCTTAAAAAAATGCTAAATTCTCTCTCATGGATTTTATACCTCAAAGACCAAAAACTTCAAACCAAAAATAAAAGAAAACCCATGGAACAACTAAACCTCAGTTGCTAAAGAATTCAGTTAGTACATAAAAGCCACTTGCTTTGGAGCAAGTTTGTACATGCCTGTAACCTCAGTTTGAGGCCAGCCTGGGCTATCCAGCAAGAACCTGCCTCAAGACAACAGGAGCAAGTGAATAAGTATGTAAACAAACAAACAAACAAACGCCACTTACCTCATATGCTTGGGGGCTGGTGAGGCACCTGGCAACGGGCCCGCAGCAGGCTGGGAGCGTGGTAGTGAGAGGAGGTCCACTGTGGGTCAGCAGAGGCTTCAGGTAGCTGTGCACACATGGTTAAGGAAGGGCTGCACCCATTTCTTCACAGATTTAAGGGAACAGTGAAGCTTTTGGTGTTGTTACGCCGGTACCCAGGGCCTTGCATGTGCTATCCAGGTGCTCTCCTTACTCCTAAACTACAAGCCAGCCCCACACAATACACTTCACGTTATCACTGCCACTGCACGCTGACCACATGTGCAAGCTCATCTCATTGCCATATTACAGCAGCAAGGCAGCAAAGGGAGACTTTTTATTATCTTGATTTCACAGAGAGGGACACCGATACAGAGAGTGGTCAATGATCCACCTAAAGCCACACGATTAAGGAAATGGGGACACATCTGCCAGCTGATACTGATCTGAATTTAACTCATGAGACTATTGTCTGACATCCTATTGTTTTTCTGGTTTTACGAATTGAAGGAATATAAGCTCATCCTGAGTTTGGTACTAAAGAAGATAAAGAAAAACATAAATAATAATAATATTGGTGTTCAAAGGGAAGAATAAATACTGCAGTAGTGTATACTAATAGGAACAGCTTTGATCATTTATTATGGTTTCTATGGATGCTCTGACTTGAATTTCTCTATCATGTTGCTTCACTTCCTACAAAACATGAAGTGAAGGAGGAAAGAAAAATGAAATCCCAAGACTACAAACAAACAAACAAATACTATGTATCATGAGTTCCTATATCATCAATCCTCTTTTCAGCAGATTTGGTAACTCGGTAACTAGAAGAAAAAAAAAGAGGAAAACACAGAGAAAAGAATGGAGAAATGATAGCTATATATCACATTCCTTACACTATGAAATGAAAAGCCTGGGGCATGTACCTCGGTGATGGAGCACTTGCCTATCATGCTCAGGGCCATGAGTTCAATCTCCAGACCTCATGAAAAGTTACTAGCTATACCTAGTGGTGCACACCTATTCTTCCAACGCTTGGAAGGCTTAAAGCAGGAGGAGTATAAGTTCAAGGTCAGACTGCGCTACATAGCAAGCTCACCTTAAAAACAAATTTAATGACAAAATATTGAGACTGGCAAGACGGTTCAAAGGTGAAGGCACTTGCCAACAAATTCTGAGAAACTGAGTATCACCCCCCGGAGCCACCTGGTGGGAGAGAACCAACTTCTACAGTTTGTCTTCCTATCTCCATAGCACCTTCCTTCTCCTGACATACATACACAAAATACATAGATAAATCTTTAAAAGACAACATTAATACATGCCTATATTAATAAATTCTGTAGAAAGACTGAAGACAGAAATAATAAATTCTCACAAGACTGAATATAAAAATAACTAAGGCCCCGTCTAGTAGTACTGAACAGAAAGTTCTTATATCAAATTACCAAACAAACTAGCAAAAGAAAACTCTAAAGAGTTTTGTGCTTAGCCAGGCAGTGGTGGCCGATATTTTAATCCTAGCACTTGAGAGGCAGAGGCAGAGGCAGGCAGATCTCTAAGTTTGATGCTAGCCTAGTCTACAGAACAAGTTTCAGAATAGCCAGGACTACACAGAGAAACCCTGCCTCAAAAACCAACACACACACACACACACACACACACACACACGCACACACGCACAAGCCCTGTGCTTATTAGAAAACTTAAGAAAAGGCTGAGCATGGGGAAACATGCCTGTATGCCCAGCACTAATGAGGTACACCTACGAGGATCATAGTTTGAGGCTAGCCTGGGCTAACTAGGCAGGCTTTGTCAACAACAATAAAACAAGGACTGAGGCTTATCTAATATGCACAATGCCCAAGATCTAAGCTCCAGTTCACTGAATTATGGTTATACACAACCTTCTTATGGTTAAATTACATAGATGCTCAGTAAAAGGAATTAAGGCACAAAAAGAATAAGCATGATATATTTAAATGAAATCAAAATCAGGTATAGCTAATTCATGTTGATGGCACTCAGAATTAGAGTTCCTCTTCTGTTGGCTATGTTAGGGAAGGTGTTAATGATTGAAGAGAACACAGGGCACCTTCTGTGTGCTATAAATACTTACACATATATTTATATGGACAGTAGGTACACAGGGATAGATGCTGGTCAAAATCATTAAACTGTATTTTTAAGATTCACATACTTCACTGTATTTAAATTACAACTCTTATTGTAACAGTCTGGCTAAATAAACTAACTGAAATCTAGATTGATGAATAATTAATTCTACCAGGGCTGTGGGTCTTAAAATTACTAGAGTTTAGTTTTGGTGTTTGCTCCTACAAGATTATATAGGAAAGGAAGTTCTTTTTCTAAACAATTATTTTGTGACTTATGTAGAAAATATACATTTTATTATAGAAAAATGTTAAATAGGAGGAATGAAAAAGGTCCAAGAGATATGGTAATGGCTCACATCCAAGATGCTGGTAATGGAGCCAAAAATTATGACATAATCTTTAAACAATTTAAAAAACTCAGGCCCTCACTCCCTGATGGGAACCTTAATGCCACAGATATTCTTGAATTTTTGTATGTACACAATAATTTAATTTTAAAGTACTTGCCAAAGAATGGAGGCAAAAATCTAGTAAACAGAATATAGTAAATGGCTTCTAATCATGAGGGTAAGTGTATTCTTCCTAAACATTCAAGGCTTCTGATTGCAAAAGCATTATGAACAGAGTGTTTGGAAAGATACAATGTACCCTCGCCCCAGCTTCCTGAACAGTGCAGTGACAAGCACACTGCATTTCACTGCAATCTAGTGTTCCCTCCTAAGGCTTCCACCCAAGCAAGTACACCGACAAGCAAACAATTCCTTGCACAGGATTCTCCAAATTAGCCCAAGGACATCAAATACTAAAGTTTCCTGAATAAATAAATCTATATCTTTAAAAAAGGACTACCCATGCCATTTAGGCTCTGGATTCCCTCAATAACCAGTGACTACTGGTTCCCAAGCTTTGCAGAGGAATTCATTGGTGGGAAAGTCCTTCTCCATTACACTGATGGAGAGAGTTACATTCTTCTCTGGGGCTACAGCTACAGTTCACCGTTAAAGTACATGCTTGGCATGCACAAGTTGCTAGGCTCCTCCATAGCACCCAACTCCAACACACACACATATGTTGGTTCTCACATGTGTACACATGTGGGCACCAACTTGTTTCATTAAACTGTACCTACCCATGCCTGTACTATCATGCTTTATCATTAAGGATACTTATGATCGAAGTTGTACCACATCCGAAACAGCCAGGCACTTTCTGCTTTGGTAGTTCTCCTTTCATTTTCAGGAACACCCTGCAGACAGATGATGCATAAATCAATACCCAAGATGCAGACAGGTTTATTTAGAGCCATTTTTTTTTTTAGCACCAGAAATCGAACCTTCATGAAAGGTAGTGCCCAGCACAGATAACATTAGAAATTCAGTGGTTTGTATACTGCTGCTTTGGTGTGGGAAACAGAAATGCTTTTCTAAGCATCTCTATGACCCAGGCAACATGATAATTTATAACTCTGTTACCACTTAAAAGTCAGCATCAATTAAAGAAAAGGAGGTTGTGAATTTGAGAGGGAGAACGAGGAGGGAAGGTACATGGGAGAGGCTGGAGGGAGTAAAGTGAAGTGGGAAACAATATATAATTATAATTTTTAAAAAAAATCATAAAAAATCAGGGTGAGACCTAAGGAGATGTCTCTGTGAGAATATCACTTGGCATGCAAGCATGAAGACCCAAGTCCAAATCTTCAGAACCCACATGAAACCAGGCATGGCAACGACTCTCTGTAACTCTAATGCTAATAGAGTGAGATGGGAAGAATCTCTGAAAGCTCATGGGCTAGCTAACCTGCTGTACATAGCAATCAACATCAAAGAGATCCTATTTTACTGTACTGTGGCACATGAATGCCTGTGTGTACACATACACACACCAACACACATACACACACATACTAAAGAAAAGCCAGTATGGACTTATTCACCCTCTCTGTCTGAAAGACTTGCGCTGTCCATGCAGTGGCACCTACAGAAGGAAGCACCTCACCTTACCTTTAGAGAGCTGTGTCATGGACTTCAAAAACAAATGGCATTTACACAGTTGCTACGATGGTTCAGAACACAGTGGCAAATGAAAACAAGGAAATTTTATGGTAGATCTTACTGGCCAGGAGGGAAAGCAAACACAGCAAGCAGGCAGCTTCTAGATAGCTTACAAAAATACCAGCTGTCTTTATTTGTAATATGTTATGCTCAGTAGTCAGGCAGTTAGACTATCTAGCCCAAGTCCTGGCTCACTGACATTAACTAGTTTGGGCAAAACTCCTTCCTTCTCTGGGACTGAATTTCTTCATGTATAAAGTACAAGCATTACCAGTTCCCCAAGGCCCTTTCCAGAACTAATGTTCCATGGTTTTGTGATTTTCTAAGGGCACAGAATTTAGAATCTGGGTTTTGTCTCCTTCCTGCCCTCTCTAATCCCCAAATATCTCACATTCTCCTCAACATGTGTCAACACATACATTAAAAACTATGAAAATATCTGAGAACAATGCATGTACTCACAAGCACAAAAGAACTTCTGAACTTGCCTGTACATCAAGTTTCTCATGCCTTCACTTCTTATTTTCTTGTTTAATTTTTGGTGCTAAGGATAGAACCAGGACCTCGGGTAAACTAATTACACATTCTACCAATGAGCTATATACATGTAGCCCTTGGAAATGCCTTGTTTTTACATTTTTGCTTTCATTTCTTTTAAATTTTATTACTACTTCTGCTGCTGCTACTGCTACCATGGCATGTGTTAGGAGTTATCTTCTTTCAGCATGGGTTGCAGGGATTGAACCTAGGTCATCAGACTTGCTCAACAAGCACTTTTACTCACTGAACCACCTTGTTGGCCCTGCCTTCACTTCTTGTAAAACAAATCATCTATAGATCTTAACCATTTAACTACTGTGCACACAACCCCAAGCTCCATATGGACTAGAATCTTCATAATGGACATAAGCATTACTGAGTAAACAATGCAAGTGAGATGTCCATAGGGGTTTTAATTTTTTTTCCTTTTTTTATAATTTATTTAT
>CM053742.1:38408280-38423864 GCA_028658305.1 Pachyuromys duprasi
CCAGCTCATCCTGTCTCCTCAGGGCTGGCTGCAATGTCCTCCCCTGGGATCTAGCCAGTCTGTCACTCCCCAGCTTGTATGGGGGAGGGTCAAAGAGTCAGCCATCAAGATCATGACTGAAACAGTCCCTGTTTCCCTGCATAGGGTCTTCAGTCCTACACCGAGCTATCATGGGCCCCATCTGAGCGGAGGTTCCAGGCCACATCCACACATGGTATTTGATTGTAGAAACCGTCTCATACAACACCCCTGTGCCCTGCTCAGTTTGGTCTTTGTGGAGCTCTTGTTCTCCCCAAGTCTCACCAACCTCCCCCAGATCTATCATTACTTCTCGCCCTCTGCCAAAGTCTTGATCGCGAGTCTTAATATCTGCTCTGATACATCGCTACATTGACCTCCCCCCCAGAAGTCCTCCTTGGCATGCTCCTGTCCTGTTGCTTGTTTTCTCCTCCACTCAATGTCCATCCCATTTGTTCATTCAAACAAGCATTTTAATTTTTTAATTGTATTTATTTTTATCACTGTGTGTGTGTGGGGGGGTGATGTATGTGGAGGTCTGAGAATAGCTTTGTGGAGTCAGTTCTTTCATTCCACCTTTACATGGGTTCTAGGGATTAGACTTGAGTTGTCGGGCTTTTCCAGCAAGTGCCTTTACCCCCTGGAGCATCTTGCTAATGTTTCTACAAAGGGTTCTGAAAGTAATGAGAAAATATTGCTTTCTGCTTGCCACAATTGGTAACCACCTATCTGGTTCTTTCTATACTTTTCCCTTTCATGACAGGGCTAACAGGGTTGCATCAAGGTAATGTTTTATCACAGAGGCACTGAGACACTATGAGCCTTTGTACCTATCCCAGAAGCTTGGCAGGATGGGAATGAATATCATCTGGTTTATCCAGGGAACTGGACTTTAAGATTCTGACCAGGAAATAGGCAACTACTTACTATATCACATACACACACAGTCATCACTCAAAATTAGCATTTAGGAAATTAATCAAGTAAATGTTTTCATTTAAAGCACACATACACCATGCAGAAAAATATACCATAACTTATTTCAGAAAAATAATAGGAATTATGTTTCGAGAGATATTTTTCATCTTCCAAAATCTCATTTGTAATTTCTTATCTAACGTGTAACAGAGAATCACTTATTAAATAGTGATCAGAAAAAGTCAAAAAGAGGGTGGAAAATACTGAAAAAAAGGGGGATTTGGGTCGTTAGTCTCACAAGGGCAGACAGCTATGCCGTTCTTGGTCCACAAAACTGGAACTCATAGGAGGAGCTGAGAAACTGAAGAAGTGAGGAGCTATGTTTAAAAGCCTGAGGCTTAGGGTAAGAGAGTATAACACCCAAAACATTCAGGGGAGACCAGCTGGAGTCTCAGAAGCTCCTAGGCATTTCTCAAGGGCAGCTGCTGGTCGTCCAATTTGAAAGCTACACAGGAAGAGCAGCTGGAGTGGGGCTGACATCAGAAATGAGCCTTCATGTGCAACTAGAGTGGAAAAAGGCTCCCTGTACAGAGCGGTCACTTGAACACCAAGGAACACTTAAGAGCCTGTTATCCTTAGTGGCAGAATCCCAGATTGGCCAGAGATAGGAAAGCTGTCACCCTTGATAGCCACTTACTGCCTAAACTATGGCTCTGTTTCTATGGAGCAGTGAGAAAAGCCAGAAATGATGTCAGTTAAGAGCTGAGGCAAACAAAACAGTATCAAAAAAGGCATGAAGTCAAAGAGAGACAGTTTTCTTTCCAAATGACTGAACATTGGGCAAGAATGCCATGGACAACACAAGCACATATTTACCAAGTGTTCTTGGTCTGAATCAACACCAACCCTAAAGGAAAAACACAAAGAGCAAATGAGATTTTTTAACTCAATAGAAGGTCTATTCACATATATACATTGTCAGGCAAATACTTTTCTCAACACAGAAGCTCCAGAAAGATTAATGTTCTCTCTCTTCTCTACAAGTTGGAGTGGACATTTCTGGCACCTGCCATGTTCTTTAGTAACAACTTTGGGTCTAAGGCAAGCAGGGCAGAGGTTCTATTGCTAAAAACCTACTTACCAGTTTCAGTAAAAGAGCACTTCTCCTCTGAATGTCAGCCCACTCTAAGCAGTGAAGGAGAGAAACACTGCCCCAATTGCTCAATAAGCATGATTAGAGAGTTTCATAAACAAAGCTGGCATACTGCTCTCATGGCAACATTGTTAGGATGATAGAAGGGGGTCCAGTTACAGGGGACTTCAGGGTAATTGGTAGACATTAGCCTTGGTTCTTCATAATTCTGTGTACCTACATCAAATTCCTTCTTTGGACATCCCAGGATTGTCGGTTCTCTAAGTCTCCTCCCTAGTCTCCAAACTTGCCAACTCTGTTCTTTCTCCCATCCTGCCTGTCAGGTCTCCTCTTCTGGACATCCCTGCTGTTCCAGCCCTCATTCTGACTCATGGGTTATGTCGAGTAAGCCTTTCCAGCTGCCAGGCTCTCCTTTCCAGGGTTAACTCTGTGAAGCATGGAACTGTCTAGTTCACTGCTTCACAGAAGCTCCTGAGAATAGTTCACAAACCTGAGGGTCAAGTCTAAAGTCCTTTGTAGAACATTCAAAATTCTCTATATACTAGTGCCCACCCCTTACTCCAACATGCTTTCCCACTCCCATTGTCAGCCTTTTCTTCCATGTGCCCTAACCCACTTCTCTCTCCAGATACTTGTCAGCTCCAAGAGTTGATACTTTTTTTTTTTTTGCTCATGCCACTTATTCCCTCAGGTTGCAATTTGTGTCCCCTCACTTTTATAATAACTTATCAAATGCCAAAGTAGCTGCTCTATGAGATGTCCTCCTGCAGCACTTTCTAAGTTCTTTATTATAAAACACACCACAGTACAGTATAGTTATTTACCTGTCCGTCTCCCCAAAAAGACTGTGAGCTCCTTGTGGGTAAAGGCCATGTCTCAATTCAACTCTGTATCCCCAGAGTCTAGCATAGTACCTGACACACAATAGGTGCTCAAATGTTTATTGATTCGGTTACCAACTACAGACAGCACAGACAACACAGAAGTACAAGGAGCTGTAGCAACAACATCTGCAAAGACAACACTCAAAGGAGAAAAAGGATACAAGGCTACATCTGGAAGGCAAAGAAGTCATAGTCAAGTATTTGAAAACAGGTGGCCAAAACCAGATTTGAACTCAAAGGCTCATTTTCACTTTGTTAAAACTGGCCAGACACACATTAAATTCCAACCACATTTGTGCATCTCAAGTGACATCTAGTGGTCAAGATGATAGAACACTTAGAACATTCAAAGGGCACATTATCCAAAACCAATGTAATAAACATTTACAGAGCACTTATTATCTGCCAGGCACTGCGCTAGGCACAGGGCATAGATATGAATTAAACATGGTCCTTGTCCTCAAGGAGCTCACAGACTAGTGGAGAAACAGACCCAACTACAGCAGACTCCCAAAGAGTTTGCTGTTAAGGCAGGATGGGGCTGGGACTACTACTGAATAATTTCTACCCAGGCGAGTTCAATCAGGTTATATGTCCCAAAGGACCATAGAAAATGAAGCTAATTATCACACTAAAGTGTTCCTGCAAGGATGAAATAAGAAAAATGTACTGAAACCATTGAAAGTGCTTGATGCATCACTAGCGCTAAGTGGTAGGTAACTCTTCTAGCAATACTGCATTACAAGGATAAATGGGATAGTTGCTGTGATGGACAGACCCAATGCTATACAGCAACTCCAAGAAAAAAAGAATGGGGGAGGAGAAGGGTCATTGTGTCAATTCTTGAGAATGAAAGAGAATGCCAGGCCAAGCAAAGGCTCAGAAACAAAGAAATGCAAAGCATGTGTGGTAGCTAAATTATAGAGAGCCAAATGTGACTGTTAAAAATTATGTGAAAGGATTCAAGCTGATTTATTCACTGGGGATCCACTGCTTCCAAGCCAGAGGGACATGATCTTTTTACACTGGAAATTAGATCATGTCATTCCCTTTCTTTAATATTCTCAAGATTTCTATGGTATTTTCACATTCTACAGCAGGGGGGACAAACTACAGTCCTCGTGCACATCCAGTGGTAAATAAGGCCTTGTTGGAATGCAGCTATTCCATAGCTCCTGTGGCTGCTGCTTTCACACCAGATATGGGGAGCCGAGACAAAGATCATACAACTGAAGAAGTCAAACACCTTTGTTCCTGGTCCTTCACAGGTAGTTTTCAGAATCCTGACCCCTTAAGGTCTTGTCCACCTTTTTTTTTCTACTTACCATTTGATCACTCTCACCATGTAAGCTTTTCTCTGTGTCAAACAGGCCACATCTGCTCCTGCCTTGGGGCCTTTGCTGCTGATTTTTTCCCTCTGTCTGGACTGCTCTTCCTGGTCATCGTTGAACTGGCAGCGTCTTGCCACTCAGGCAGACTGAGCTCAAATATAACCTCTCCAAGAGACCGTCCCTGGCTTCTTCATATTAATATACCCCATTCCCAGTCACTATCACAGCACCTTAATTTCTTTCACATTGAGTAACGTCTAACACTGTCACGCTCATTTATTTATTTATTCTTTTATTATCACTTTTCCCACTATATGGGAAAAAAGACCTTTTCTTTCTTTCTTTTCTTTTCTTTTTTTTTTTTTTTACTCACTGTCCTTTTGAATATGGTTACTTAATTTTAGCACTACTGACATTTTTGGCCAGATAATTCTTGAATTGCAGGTCAAGACAGGAATTTATTCTATGCCCTGTAGGATGCTCAACAAAATGCTGGCCTCTGCCAACTACGAAGCAATGGCAGCCCTTTCTCCTAGTTGTGGCCATCAAAAATTACTCCAAACATTGTCAAATATCCCCTGAGGAGACGAAATAATCTGCTAAGACCCAGTGAGTTGGAGGCTGAAACAAGAAGTGTCTATCACACAGCTAGTGCTCAGTGGATACTGACTGAGTGGGTATTTCAAAGGTACACTTGAAATGTTGTGCAAAGAGATTTGCAGAAACTAGCTCACCAAATCCTCCCAACTCCAAGAGATAGGTGTCATGCTGCAGATGTGGAAACTGAGGCTCTAAGAAGTCAAAGGCCTTGACCAAAATTAAGAAGGAAGGATCAAGAGTGAAAAGGTTAAATTTGTGTGCACACCAGTCTTCAGTGGTCCCAACTCATCAGCAACATCGTGATTATACACAAAAATGAGAGGGAAGGAAGGAGACACTTAAAATATAGCCTTTGCCTTTACTCCCAAGTATAGGTAGGAAGGAAGACACATCTAGGCTATAAATGTCAATATAAAGATAAACTAATAATCATTACAGCATTAGTAAATGCCACAAACATGCTGATATTTTCTATTTATGTTAATTATTAATAATTTACTAACAGTTAAAATAAAGATGTAAGATTACTGATATAACTATTAAGTAAATATGATAACATTTTAAGCCAACACATTTTAAAAATTAAAGCGATCATGTGAATTAAAATGTAAACATTGAGACTATGTTTCACAGCTGCTTGACACGCTAGTCTTCACTGCATTAAAAATATCCAGTAAGGACCATAAAAATATATAGCCTTGCCTGAGAGTGAAGGGACATGTGAGGGGCTGGAGGAAGGTACCTAGGACTGGAGGGAAGAAAGTGATATGCTTCTACTCCAACTAGAACCATATTTTGAAAATTAACACATAGCATTGTTCACAAACAGCCCAAACCACTGCAATAAAACAAGAAACCAAGAAGCAGTCTAAGACAAAATGGCAATGGACATAATTAGGCCTCCAACTGTGCTACAAGGCAGGCAAGATGGGGCCAGCCAAAGAGCTTTCAAACCTAGTGATGCAGATAAAACTCAGCGTGAATAGGTGGGATTTTATTTCCTCCTTTGAGGAGGATGGTAAAGCAGGGAAATATTGTTTGTCCGTGAGGGGAACAAAACTGATTCTCTATTGACAAGTATCAGTTCTTCTAATCTATCACATGCTTTGTTTTACTCTCCTTGGAAGAGTCTTTCGTTATAAGCTTTAAAGAAAAGGAGTTTAGTCCTCTTAAATTTTACCACATTCATTTCTTGAAGTACCAGTGTCTAAAGCAGAGACTACCATTTAATTATCCATGTGATAATGAACATTTAACAACCTTTTTCAAGCTATTTTTTTGTAAAACAGATACTATGATTAGATAAACATGTTAAACACACTTAATAGAATGGCTGGCACATAGTAGGTGCTTAATAAATGTCAATTACTCCTATAAGTAATAAGGATTATAAGAACATTACTGTACTTATAAAAGCATATGCTGCTTTACATTATCTACTACACACAGAAATAGCATAACATTGAGAAGAAAGGGATTTGAATAGTAAGGAGAGATTAATACATTAATAACATTCACTGTATAATTCAGTGCTAGCTTATCTTTGCAATAATAAAAGGCGTAATAAAAAGTTAAGGAAACAGGTGACAGGTTCTCTAATAGGTGAAACACTGTTTTTCTGAATGAGGCATACATGTCCGGAAATTTGATAACTCTTAACACCTATGAAGTTTCAGTCAAACACAGAACTACAAACTACAAAGGCTTCAGACACAAGCTGCTGTATCCATGGAAACAAAGGCAGAACACAAAGACAAATGAGATTTTAAACTGAACACATTAAGCAGGACACACTAACAATCATTGACTACTGGATTTTGGCCTTCTTTGGCTTGTTAGGTTAGAGAAGGTGCTGATCACAAAGATGAAAAGGAAAGCTACTGTCTAGTATCGATTAGCGTTGGAATAAATGGGACTCACACACTGCCGATGAATCAAATCTGGTAACCTAACCAAAAGCCTTAAATACATGTATAGCTTATGGATCAATCAATTCAACTTCTGGAAATGAATCCTAAAGAAATAATTAAACAGGAGCATGGTGGCACATCGTTGTCAGAGCATTCATGTGGTAATAGTAACAGTAACAGCAAAGCCCTCAGATGGAAATAGCCAAAGCCTAAAAACAATATAAACCTACCACAATAGGAATAAGCCAGGGTATATACAGCTGTTCAAATAAAATGAAGATATTTACGAGTGCAAATGTCCATACTATAATACATTTTCTTTTATTATCATATTTCAAAACTGGGATAAAAGAGCACATTAGTGTTGCCCATTTACTAAAATGCATAGCAAAGGTCTGGAATGCTAACCTTTCAGAATGGTAGCAATGCCCTTCATTTCTTTTTCTTGCAGTTTCATTTTTTCCTATATTATGGACTTTTTAGGGAAAAAAACTTAGATTTCCCAAAGTTTGGAATCTTCTCGTGACTAAAAATAAAAGTAAAGTGAATTAAAATGGAATATGAAGATGAGACCCTCAGTTCCTACTTACCTTATATGCAAGCACGACAGCATGGCAGTGGTGCCACCACCAAATACCCACACAGTAAAAAACACAATAAGAAGTGTGGTGCTGAACATCATTTGTCGTGCATAAGTGGCAGTATCTCGAATGGCCAAGGCAAATGCCATTGCACCACGAAGGCCTACAGGGAATACAAAAGTGCTTCTTCAATAACTCACTGCCAATGCAGACTATATAAACTCGAGAGATAGAAAACAGAACTTCAATAATTAAGAGAACATATATACAAATATGAAATAAATATTGACACATGGAAAGGATAATTGACAGATTTAGCATACAATACTGGCTTTCATTGATTTCCTGTTTGTTTGATTTTCAGACAGGGTTTTGCTAATATAGCCCAGGCTCTTCTCAAATTCACAGTCTTCCTGCATCAGTGACCCAAATGCTGGGATTGTGTGTGTCTGCTACCACACATTTATCTCTTAATAATTCTTCAAAATTTGGTGACTTATATATAATTAATTCAGCTTCTAATGTTTTGGCAATGCATAGAGGGGTGTGACCACTGCCACAACCAAGACAGAGCATTTTACTCTTCCTGTGCAATTTACTTTCTGCCGCCTCTTAGCTCAACCTCTTCACTGCCCTGACCTGCTCTCCATCACTCTTATTGTGTGTGTATGTGTGTGTGTGTGTGTGTTTTAAATCATTATATCAATAGAATCATACATGTAGAATTTGAGACTGGCTTTTTTCATCCAGCATAACACTTTTGAGACTCATTTATGCCACTATGTAAATAAATGTTCTTTTTATTATTTAGTAATTTTCCACAGCATAGATTCATCAAGTCCTTCCCTGCCCCATTTTCCCATTGAAAGACAGACAAATGCCAGGTCTGCTGGTTCAGATCATGTAATCCCAGTTACATGGGAGGCTCAAGCAGGACAATCACAGATAAATTCAGGCTTCCTTGGGCTACAGAAAAGGTTCAAAGTCAGTCTACACAACTTAGATCCCATGTCAAAAAGCAAAATGTTTTGTTAAAAGGAAGAGGCTGAGATGTAGCTATAGATGATATTGATAAAGATATTTTAATGGTAGAGTATTTGCTTAGCATACATGAGGCACTAGGTTCAATCCCCAGTACTGAAAAAGGAAAACAAGTAAGCTATTTTCATGGTTTTGGCAATTATGGATAGAACCACTATCAACATTCACTTGCAGGCTTCTCTGTAAAAATGCATTCACCTTTAACTTCTTTACTTTGTGTGACATATTTTGGAACCAAAGTTTTGGAAGCAAAGTGTTGAAAGTTCCCACAGAAGGGAATTAAAGATGATAAGGAGCATTTTCTATTTGAGGATGCAGTCTCAGTGTTTCTGACACAGCACTTCCTTCTCAGGCATGAATGGTGGATTGGGAGGGGGGTTAGAGAAGAGAGAAAATTGAAACTTACCGGCAAACATCATCATGTGTTGAAAATTTGATCCAATCTTACTTCTTCTACCCAAATTAAGTAAGAGAGACAAGGGGTAAATATTGGCAGCTCTTCCCAAGAAAATAGCAATCTGAAGTTATTAAGGGGTTAAGGATCATTTCTTTTACTACCGGTCATTTAATCTATACATTCAAGGAGGTGAGCAAGGACACTGCCTATTGTGTTTACAGAGCAGCTGGAATAGTCAGGGTGACTGGGGAACTGTCCCTTTGATTTTATTTCATTTAAATCTATTTAAATTGAAATACTCATGCTTGGTTAGTTGCTACCGAACTTGATAGTGTATGTCCAACATGTAGGAAATTCATTAAGTGAAGGAAAGAATGCATAAATGAGAACTTTCTTCATTACAGCATCACAAAGTCATTCACTTCCACTGCAGTGCTGATAGGAAAAAGAATCTAGCTAAATGTCCTCTTCCTTCCTAAGAACATACACAAAAAAGGGCAGCTCAGCCACTGCATGCTGATGAACTTCCTGCAAAGCCCTGCTGGCTCTCACTAAATGTACACTTTCAACCTTCAAAAAAGGTCAGATTTCATGTCAGTTCAGATGGGACTTCACTAAGAAACAGCTTTGGTGTCTTTTTCTCCATTCATTGTCTACAGAAACCTGTGCTTTGTAATTGCAAATTTTACTGCAGGGTTCACAGTGTCATCCCCACCACATTCCTGAAAGGAATAGAAAGGGAAATGTAATATTAAAAACAAAGTAGTCCCTGAAGAGACATGATAAGCGAGGGTCATATGGAAGGGGGGGAGGTCCTCCCTATCAGAGGACTTAGAGGGGGCAGGGAGAAGATGAGGGAGGGATAGGGAAAGTGGGAGGGAATGTGGGGGGGAGCTACGGCTGGGATACAAAGTACATAGCCTGTGATTAATATAAAAATAAATAAATTACTAAACAAACAAACAAAAAACAAAGTAACATGGTTGAAATAGTACTGATGTAAGTACTGTTAAAAGACAGTACAATTGTAAGGCCAAAGGCAAAAGGAACTGCAAGTGAAAATTATATATTCATTAGCTTGGCATTAGACGTATAATCAGGAGGGCAAGAATTCAAAGTTGGCACTGGCTGAAGGGCGAGTTTAAAGCTAACCTGGGTTACATGGGACCCCATTTGAACAATAACAAATGAAAAACCACAAGAAAGAGAGAAAAGGATATGCTGTTTGATGGAGTTGTTTTCCAGGGAAATAATAGTTAATGATATTAGCACTCTCATATAGTCATATACCACATAAAAGAGTTCATGCAAAGAAAGAGTGCTTATACCATGGTGGTCCCATCTAAGTATAATGGAGCTAAGGGGTCTTATCTTATTGCCTAATGATATCATAACATTATTCATGTGTCTATGCTGATGCTAGCACAAACAGACCTACTATACTGCCATTCATATACAAGAACAGCATATACAATTATATGTAGTAAATAAAATCTGGTAATAAGGGGCTGTTACTGGTTGACATGTTTATTATCTTATATTTTCTGATGTTATTTTAGTGTATTCTTTCTACTTAATCACAAAAAAAAATTGGGCACAGAAGATGGCTCAGTAGGTAAATGTGCTTGCTACTATGTCTGACAATCTTAGGTCATTTCCTGGGACCCCCATAGTGGAAGGAGAGAATTGAGTCTTGAAAGTTATCCTCTGATGTCCACTTGTGTCCCATAGCATGCATTTAAAAAAGTTTGCTATGAAACAAAATGCTGTTATACCAGCAACAGCCCTATATATCTCATCTTTATTGAGTGTTCTAACTGAACCAACAAGCTCCTTTCAATAACTAATTTACATCACGTAGATTTATGTAAACATATTCTATGATGCTCACACAATGGCAAAACCACCTGGTGACTCATTTCTCCAAACGTAACCGCACCCTCAAGCGGCACATGACCACTACATATCCGCAACCGAACAACTAAATAATTGGATGGAAGGTGCCAGCAGTCAAGTTCTTTATGGTTGGGACAGAAGTGTACAGACCAACAAGGGATAATTGGCTGTTACTGGTAATAGGTTATAGTTGGAAACATCAGTACAAACTCATGATGGGAGAGGCAGACAGTTATAACCCAAAATACTTACGGCTGTATGTGTGTGCATGTGACTTGCTATATATATAGATAGGACCTTCTATTGACAGATTCTAGAAAAAAGAATATTTGGTGTCCTAAGCACACCCAAAGCTCAAATCCTGGTTTCCTAAACCATTTTTTCAAATAAAAGGAACCAGAGCTCTTTGGAGAAATGGACAGTTCTTGGGCTAAAGTAGAAAATGCACAAAATTAGCAAAAGCATTTCACAGCTCCAGAAAGTAAGGAAGTGTTAAAAACATCCCCAAACCACAATGACAAGGCATGTCAAATGGAAGTGGGGATCTACCGAACAAGCTCCTAATGGCTAAAGCTAGGACAGTCTGAACAAAACTTTTTAAAATGTTGTAAATAATTTAATGTATAATATAATTAAGTATTATTCACATAAATAATATATAAATGCTATAAACAACTGAACCAAACATCAAATGAGGGAGATAAGTCTCCTATGTAAAGAGCTACAAGCCACTTTGTAAATATTTAGTCCTATCTCCATGCTCCCTAAATGTGGACTATATGGGTGGCTCTTTTTGCAAGTAGAGCAGGACAGAAAGAAAAGCAAGAGGGTGTTGACTTTCATGTAAACTTGACCATGAATGTTGGCAAGGCCAGAGGTTTCTTCAAGAAGGGAGATGTGGTCGTTGTGCTGACGGGGTGGTACCCTGGCTCTGGCTTTACCAATACTATGCGTGTAGAGCCTGTGCCATTATGGCCCTTTGGAGCCCCTCTTCTAGCCCATGTTCCATTACGTCCCCCAACCCCTCCATTAGGCCAGCAACACTTGTAGTGCTCACTCTGGCAGTAGTATGGCACTGGTGGGCTGGGACACCAGACAAAATTAATGCCTCTGAAATATGAAATAGAGGCTATCTATCTATCTTAAGGCCCTACCTGAGCTAGGGGTAATGCAGAAATGCAGGATTGGAAACCCTCTGACTTTATCACAAAAGGGCAGCAACATCTCTGTATACTTTGCTCCTACAGAAAGTTGCCCAGATCATTTCCAGTCCTGGCCTGGAGTCAGGAGACAAACAGCAGCAGGCACTTGAGGGACTAAGTCCCAGGGCTCAAGTGTAGATGACCTTTGGTCCTGGCCTTGACTTGCTTTCTCAACAGCTTTGGCCTCTCCCATTCATCCTTGTGCACTCCGCTCCCCACCTTCTATTCTGTACCATCTCCAGGCCTGTTGCTATAGTGCCCACTTGAAAGTCAATAAACAGCAGCTGAAGCAGAAAAAAAAGACAGAGAGGTAAAAAAAAGAAGGAAGGAATGTTGGTATAATGTTCTTTTGAAATGTATACACCTTACCCTTGTTCATTCAAATGCTGATTTCTCCCCCATCCACTCTCTGGTTTCAATCCTGACATTGCATTGTGATAATTATTCTAAGCATCCTGTCTCAACTTGGTGTAAATTTCCAAATAAAGCAACTAGCCACAATGTTGAGCAGGGAAAGGAAGTAGGCAGGAGAGCGGAAGAGCCAGAGGACAGGAAAAGGTGGGAGAAGAAAAAGCGAGAGCTAGGAGAGAGAGCTGGAAGACAGATCTTGGAACTACATGGAGATGGACTGGACATAATATATCACAAAAAGCAAGTATAATGTGGGAAATCTAAAGAAACTATGAGGCTTGGAGGTATAGGAGGGAGTAACTATTGCCCAGCATTGTGTTCTAGATTAACTAAATAAAGCTAGTCTCTGTGTGGTGATTTGGTTATACAGCTGTTTAGGACTAACAGCAGTTTTACCAGAAGATATATCAGTAGTAAATTTTAAGATGTTCATACAACAAAGGAAGAAAAACAAAACCAGGAGTCACTTCACAATGGGGAAACCTGCCAGCCATGTTACTAAGACTAAGATCAACTTTAACATGTTAAAGTATATGTACCCTTGACATGATATAATGACAATGGCATTTTATTTCCCTAGTCTTCCTCCAAAAGAATACATGTAATCCACTGTAATCTTGGGGGAATACAACAGACAAATTCTAATTGGAGAACACTCTACAAAACACCTGGTCAATACTCTCAAAATTTTCAGAGCTCATTAAAAGTAGGGAACAACTGAAAAAATGTCACTTGAATGGAAGCCAAAGACACCTGCAAAGCAAATGTAATGCACTGTCCTTGGTAGGACCTTGATATAGCACAAGCACACTAGAAGAAAGCCATGGGACTTGGGATGAGCATCAAGTTTACTTACTGCATCACTACAGGCTCGATCCTTGAGACAAATGTACTATGCTGATGTGAGGGGTTAACAGGGGGAAATGGGCCATGGGATACAGGGCAGTTTTCTGTACTACCTTCATTATTCTTTTTATAAATATATACTAAAATGACATTTTTGAAAGAAATTACATTAAAAAAGAAAGAAAAAGTACACCCAAGGCTACACAGAGAAAGCTTGTCTTAAAAAAGAAAAGAAAGAAAGACAGACAGAAAGAAGGAAGAAAAGAAAGAAAAATGATAAAGAAAAGGTAACAGCAGTAATAAGGCATGGGAGGCTATGTTTTCACAAATCCATACCTAGTCTTTTCTTCTAAGTACAAGACCCTCCTCCGTTTTAGCTCCAAGTTTTGAGCACATAGCTACTCACATAGAGAGTATGATTCTTAGCTTCCCTTGCAGGGAGGTGTTGGTGGTGTTATGTACTAGTGGTTCATACACTTCTGGACAGTGCCCTTAAAGGTAATCAGGAGGCACAAGGGTTAGATGCCATGGACCACAAGAATGCAGGCAACTCCCTAAGGAGAGGAGCAAAGCTAACAACTCTCCAGTCTTACAAGCTTTGGTTCGTTTATCACATTTTAACCTGGGTTCATTTTAGTTGTCATGTAACCCAGGCTACCAGAGACTGGACAATTTTGACCTGTTAAGAATCATTATCATAGATTCTTTACTGAAAATTTTAAAATCCTAACAGACGCAGAAATTTCATGATTAAGCTTATTTCTACATTAACTACTGTATATTAAACAACTGTGATTACTTAAAAAAAATTCAAATAGTGACGAGCTCTGAAGCTACATAACTCACACTTGCAGGACTGTCGTTTTGCTGTAAGAAGGCAGAACGGCATATCAGCAAAATCTCACTTTCTAACATAGATCTTGTATGCTTTTAAGTAATCCCACTTTCTAATGTAGATCTCATACGCTTTTATTAATCTCACTTTCTAACACGGATCTTTTATGCATTTAAGTTTTTAAAAAAATTTACTGCTCTCTTTGTCAGAATCTGGATTCTCCAGTGTGATAACACTTCTTTTGAAAAGCACTTATTTAAGCATTCATTTCCTTGACTGCAATCTTTCCTATCATATTTCAAGTTCAACTATCAGACTGTGATCAGTCCAGCTCCCTAGGCTTTCCAGCCCAAAGAGTATTCTAAGCTTGCCTCTGATGGTCAGCCTCCTTCTTTCTCCATTTCACTTCCTCTCCATGTGGTAGAGAAACTCTTCCTGCAGCCTACATCTGCTTTGCTTTTTTTTTTTCCATTGTACTCTCTCAACAAAACGACAAACCTCAATGGACGCAATGCTTTTTTCTTTTCTGTACTTACTGCTATGTCTTTCTGGACAAAGTTATATGAGATGGAAGATTAGTATCTTGCAAATACCATACTCCTCAAATTCAAGTGATTCCCCATTTTATGCTGTGCAATCATGTTGCAATTCTTTGGTCAACTCTCTTGTAACTTTCTATGACTATTTCATAAACGTTCTCTTTACCTCCCCACAAACTCCCAACTGTGCAAGCCAGCCTCCAAAACTGTCCCCAATGCCTGGTGTATAGTACTCACAGGCTATATAATCCCCATTCATACTATATGGTTTTTATGTCCAGCAGAACACTGCTGAGATTTCACCTCCAACATTAGTCTATAAAAGGCACCTTGGCTTCCGTTCTTGTATTCTTTCAGCTCACTCACTCTCTGAAAGCCATACTGAAATTTCTGTGGACAGTTCCTACAGAACTGCACATGGCTGTGCAGACAGCCATGTGAATGAGGTTGTCATGGTTGCTCCAGACCCAGGTAAGTCCTCAGTACCACACTAGGAAACCATGTCACTGCAGCCTCCTGAAAGTCACCAGCTAAGATATTCTAGGGTTCTTAACCATATACCATGTGAGGTAAAGACTGGTACATTTCCAGATAATGTCTTACACAACAAATAACTTGGACACCTTCCTAGTCTACCCTCAGCAGGCAATATCATTCCCCACTTTATGAAAACAGAAGCCATCAGCTAGAAACCCTATGCTCTCCATATTTCTTTTACCAATTGGGGAAGCTGGCCCAAGCAGAGGCCAATTCCTCTCTCTCCTGTCCCCATCTTGTTATTTGCTGTCTTTCATGTTCAAGTTTGTTTTACTTTTTATTTAGTTTACTACATTTATTTATTCATGCCACAATGCAAGTGTGGAGGTCAGAAGCCAACTTGCAGGAGACAGTTCTCAACTTCCACCACATGGGTCCCAAGGAATAAACTAAGATTGTCAGCCATGGTGACAAGCATCTTTATTCTCAGAGCTACCTTGCTGCGCCCCCAAGTTGCCTTTAAACATAAAAGTGCTCATTTATAT
>CM053742.1:38423964-38532615 GCA_028658305.1 Pachyuromys duprasi
TCTCTCTCTCTCTCTCTCTCTCTCTCTCTCTCTCTCTCTCTCTCTCTCTCTCTCTCTCTCTCTCTCTCTCTCTCTCTCTCTCCCCCTGCCCACCCCACAGTAACAGGGCAGCTTTTGTTCCTTCGGTTGTGCTGTGCTGGAGATGAAAGTCAGAGCTTTCCCCTAGGGAAGCAGTTTGCCCCAAGCTACTCCATTGCTCCATTTTCAAATTTGATTTTGACACAGGGTGAGTGAAGATAGCTTCACACTTCAGGTCTTCTCATCTTCACAGGGATGACAGTTACATGGCACCAGGCCTACCTAAGAACAAATACTTTTACCTTTGAGGCAGAGTAGGAAGAGACTTTTCTGTCATTCCAGTCTGCCAACTTCTTTGGACAATAAATTTCAAATAGAAATAGGGCAGAAAAAGATATTAAAATGGAACTGAGTGAAACAGTTGATATCTTTGTTTTCCCAGTAAAAAATACACACTTTTAAATATTTTATCAACCACATGCACAGGACCACATGAAGATCTCAATTAAAACAGTTTTCAAAACAGATACACGATAAAGGATACAAATGCTCCTACAACAAATGTTGGGTTAAAGACATGATTCTGGAAGGTGAACAGCGTCAGCCCCATGTAGGAAAAGATGAAATTCTCCGCTAAGAAATTGAGAAGCTCAAACAACTGAAATGAAATTTCAAAGGTTCCAGTAAGCAAGTGTAACACTGTGAAAACATGAGTAACACACATGTTAATTAAATAAGTGCAGTTCATAGATACACCGGAAAGCACATGATTCATAGGGGAGCACATGTAGAGATGGCATTTGCAAACCTACAGAAAGAACCAGAAATATTGTGCCCTCACCTTCCCCCATCCTTCTCACAGTGCCCATCATCAACTACTCTCCGCCAAACCCAATGTTTCTTTTTGAGTGCCCTAGCTTAGCTTTTATCACTTTCTGTACATGATTCTGAAACCTAAATGGTAAGCACTTCATGCCCAATTCTCATCCCCACCCAGTGAATCTCTCTTAAAATGAGCTTCAAGAGACTTTCTTCTCTAAGCCACAAAACACAGTTCAACTCCTTTGCCCTGACAATGGATGCTGGATGACCACTGTCATATCACTGCTGTGTTGTCACCTTTACTATTTCACTAAGTTTTAACCTCTCATTTTAGGGACTAAGACTTATAGAAATAGGCCTTCTCTATGATTGTATGTACTGAGCACCCTCCCCTGATGCCTGTCATGGACCAGCCATTCACATCACTGTTTCTACAGCAAGTGTATAAGAATTTTCCAAGAAAATGAAGGCCCTCCATAAACTCTACCTTTTCTGTATCTTTCCCAGTAGGAAACAGATAACAATAGGAAAGAGATAAGGAACCTGAGCTCAGGAGTCTGAATGCCTAGGCTTAAAGCACACCTTCCCTACTTGCTAGATCTGTGCCTTTCAGCAAATGAGTTCCTGTTTTTAGTTTTTGTTGTTGTTTGGTGGAAAATCTTGGAATAGTCTTACTATGCAACTTATGGTGGCCTTTAACTCCACATTATCCTGCTTCCAATTCCTAAGTACATTCATTTGTGTGTCTGTGTATGTGTGCCGTGTACATGAATGTAGCATGAATGGGAAGCTCAGAGAGCAACCTCAGGTGTTAGTCCTTGCCTTCTAGCTTGTCTGAGACAGGGTCTCTTTGTTGATTACTTGCTGTGGATAGCAGGCTAGCTGACTGTCAGGCTTCTGTAGATTTTCTTGTCTCTACAGCCCATCTTCTGTTAGGCGTACTGGGATTACAGACATTCATGTCATTTATCCAATTTACACATGCATTTTGAAGATTGAACTCTGTTCCCCACACTTGCACATCAAGCACTTTTACCCACTGAGTCATCTCCCCTATTCCCTAATATTTTTTTTATTATAGGTATATGCCACAAACCTGGCTTACTTATTTCTTTCAAAAGCAGAATTAAAAATGTTTTTTAACACAGAATTGGAGAGTCCGAGGCTGTAGCTCAGCAGTACAGCATTTACCCACCAAATAAGAGACCCTGGACTCTATCCCCAAAACTGAACAAAAAGTAGAATTGGCTTATTACTGAAAATAAGAACAAATATTAAGATAAGCATATACTTTCTATGAATGATACATATTCTTATTCCTATGTGCTTGCATAATGGCAACAAAGTTTCTTTCCTTCTTACTGTGGGCCTGATTACAGTACTAAGTAAAGACTCCATGCACACTATCACATTTTAATCTCATGATTCAGGACAAAGTAGTAATATATCTTTATTTTAAGAGGACAAAACTGAAACACGGAGAAAACCTGATAATAGAATCAGTGTTCAGAGCCATAGTGGATCTAGATCTATGTCTCAGCTATAATTCTGAGCACAGGGGCTAGCAAAACCAGAGAGTAAACATGTGAGGCTTTGCAAGCACAAAGTCTCTGTCACAACTCACCTTGGCCACTTTAGCACAAAAGCAGTCACAATCTCTCTCTCTGTATGCCTCTCTCTTTCTGTGTGTATATTTCTGCATACAAGTTTCATATCACCAACAAGGCTAGAAGGTCTTAGTTTGCTGTTTTTATGCCCTTTCTTGCTATCTAAAAATGACCAACTTTCTGGCTGTTTTTCTTCTGTACATTTAGTGTATTAAAATATTTGGCAAAAGAGATTTGTAACCTTCATGTAAATGGAGGGGGACCTAATTTCCTTTTAAGTGTGTTAGGAAAAGCATGTACACTACTTTGTAGCTCAGGACAGAGGAGGGTGAGGGAGGGATGAATGGAGGGAGGGATGGAAGGACAGAGAGAGAAAAAAAGAGAGAAAGAGAAGAGAAATAGAGATAGAGAAAGAGAGAGAGCTGTTTTGCTTTAGCATTGGTCCTTTCTAGACTCAACTCACCTTTTCTAGCCTTCTGCAAAATGGGAAGTCCCTAGTTCTCACTACAGTCATCAAGTATGCTCATATTCCTATTGCAGACAGTACATTTTGCTTGCTGATTTTCCTTCTGTATCTCCTAAGACTAGAAAATTATATGCCTAGTGCTGAATTCCTTCAGAATTCTTCTCAGGTAGCCTGCTCATGAGGAGACCAGTCAATGACAGTCCTCTGAAGCTCCTGAAAGTAGTTGTATTACAGGACCTGAAGGAAGACTGCAGGAAACTTAGTATCTGTGTAGCTCAGCAAATCCAGATACAAAATTAACCTTTTTGTCAGGTGGTAGTGGTACATGCCTTTAACCCCAGCACTTGGGAGGCAGAGGCAAGTGGATCTCTTTGCATTTCAAGCCAGCCTGGTCTCCAAAGCAAGTTCTAGGACAGCCAGGGTTACACAAAGAAACTCTGCCTAAACAACAACAACAACAACAACAAAATTAACCTTTTCTACACTACACAGCCAAAAACTGAATCAAGTCAGGGTGGGCCTTCAAATCGTTCCTCTTAGCAGCCCCTGGGTTAGGGAGACACTAAGAGAAGAGGGAGTCAACTGACTGGGTATTGGAAGTCCAATAGTAACTGTGTCTGGTTACTCTCCTAACTGACTGTTACCTTAGGAGTTGCTACCTGCAACCTGCCAATCCCATCCATTTCTAGAGCCAAAGGAAGAGAAGGCATCACCTTGAAATGATCATAGATATTTACATTGAAAAAAATTGTTTTGTTAAGAGGAGGAAAATTTTATCCACCAATTATAAAGTTTCCCTTACCTGCTTAGTTCTATGCTGAGACTCTGTGGATAAATTATTATAGGTATAATGTGCTTGTGTGATGCCACAAAACAATACTGCAACCACACCTGCAAAGACAGAAAAGTCCAGTTCACAGAAAAGGAGGGCTTCCAAATTTTATACTAAGCCTCTTATTTCACAGTAGATTCCATGCATAGTGCTGCCATTTTCATTTAATTTAGAATCAATTCCTTCCCCTGAAAATCTCTTTTACATTTGAACCTACAATCTGACACCCAACCCTGACGAGTGAGTTCTTACACTAAAGTAGCTGGTCCACTTAGAAAAGTGGCCCTCTAAGTCATTCTTTATAGAGGCTTACAATGCAAAGAAAGTTACCTACCTGTGAAACCCCACGCTTCGGCCAAAAGGAAGGTACTCCAGGACATCAAGAAGAACAGACCTGTCTCCAGCAACTGGAATTCCCGCAGCTTGGTGAACTTTGTCACGTAAGACTGTTAAGCTTGGTAACAAGGTCTCATAATCATATATAAATATGACTAGAAAAATAACATTCCTCGGGGAGGATCCAAGAATGGCAGTGCCAAGAACACACTCTGATCAGCAGGGCCACAGTGACTGCACAGCGACCAACAGACCAAACGGTAGGCCCCAAAACACCTGCAACTCTATTCCCAGGTGAGAAGAAACACCATGGTGTGGGAACCAATCAGGTCTGATCTCAGGTCACCCAGCTAAACCCCAGAAGAGTTCCCACATCCCAACAGGCACTAGGTTGCCAGCAGAGAGCCACGGGACTGTGTACTCTGATCACCTTCTCAGACTGAACTGTGGGTCCCACAACACTAGAAACTGGGTTTCCCAGGTGAGAGGAAACTCCACACTGAAGGAAGCAATCAGTGCTTATGTCAGGTCACCCAGCCAACTCCCTTCCCAAACCAGGAAAGTTTCCAGGTTCCTGTAGCACTCAGTTACCAGGGCAGAGCCACTTGCCTGCTCCTGCCTGCTCTATTCACCATCCCAGCCTGAACTGTGGACCCCAAAACACCACAGACTGGCTCTCCCAGTCATGAGAAAACCCCAAAGTAAAGGAAACATCAGATCTGACCTCAGGGCACCCAGCTAATTCCTGGAAAATTCCTGGGTTCACACAGGCTCAGGGGCTCAGCCTCCAGCCACATGCCTGTATCCTGCTCTCACCTGCCACTGATTACCTCTTGGGTTCTGGGGCACAGAACTCCAACCTAAGACCCAGTAACACCTGGAAGCCACAAGATCAGCCTCCAGACACTGCTTCAAAGCTCAACCTGTCTCCAAACCTCAGCACTCCCTGGTTCTTCAAGAGGTCTGAGCCCAGCAAACACAGTGTATGAGTAGCAGCAGCTGCTCACTAAATACAGAGCAAGAAAACCAATGGCAGGACAGCTGTCTCCAAGACTTCTCCTGGTTGAAAGGAGAGGCCCTGGGTTCCCAACACGCCCAGTGAGCACACAGGACCATACACTTGAGGAGAGCTGTGGCAATTCCCTGAGAAGCACCAACCATTTGGTAACCATGCCCCAAAAGCTGAGGAGGGTGCCTTCAGGAACAACCACCTTCTTGCCAAGGGGATTCCCCCAACCACAGGACTCCAGCAGGCACCAGAAACCAACAGCCAACACCTGAGACAGCCAAATGGGTAGAGGCCAGTGTAAAAGCACAATCAACAAAATCCAAATCAATATGGCATCACCAGAACCCAGTTATCCAGGGGAAAGTAGCCATAAATACACTAACATAAGTGATATTCAAGAAGACTACCTTACATTTATGCTGACGAAGATGATAATGGAGGAAACGAATAAAATCTGTAAAGAAATACAGGAAGGTAAAGTCAAATAGATTATGGCCATCCGTAAAGAAATACAGGAAGATACAGCCAAACAATTTGTGGCCTTTAGTGAGGACATAATTAAATCACTGAAAGAAATGAAAGAAACAAAGGAAAGTTCAAACAAACAGGTAAAGGAATTGAAGAAAAACCAGGAAAATACAAACAGGTGAAGGAAATCAACAAAATGGTTTAAGGTCTGAAGATGGAAATGAAAACATTAGAGAAAACACAAACAGGAATAATGGAGAGGGAGAACTTAGGGAAGAAAACAGAAACTACAAATGTAAGCATATACAACCAACTATAAGAGATGGAAGAAAGAATCTCAGTTGTTGAAGATACATCTGTCAAAGAAAATGTTAAATCTAAAAAATTCCGGACACAAACCATCCAAGAAATCAAGGACAACATGAAAAGACAAAACCTAAGAATAATAGGAATAGAGAAAAAAAGTTTTCTAACTTGAAGGCCCAGAAAATATTTTCAACAAAATCATAGAAGAAAATTTCCCCAACTTAAAGGAGAGGCCTATAAGCATACAAGAGGACTACAGAACACCTGATAGATTAGACCAGAAAAGAAAATCCTCCTGCCACATAATAATCAAAACAGTAAGTATACAGAACAAAGGAAAAAATACTAAAAGCTTCAAGGGGAAAAGGCCAAGTAACATATAATGGCAAAGTCATCAGAATCACACCTGACTTCTCAACAGGGACTATGAGAGCCAGAAGGGCCTGGATGGATATCATGCAGACCCTATGAGAACACAGATGTCAGCCTAGACTACTACACCCAGCAAAACTCTCAATCATCATAGATGGAGAAAACGAGATATTCAACAACAAAATCAAATTTAAAAAGTACTCACAAATCCAGCCTTATAAAAAATACTAGAAGGAAAAATACAACCCAAGAAAGCTGACTACATCTAGGAAAACAGGAAATAAATAACCTCACTACAGCAAAACTAAAAGTAGCCAAGCACACAAATACACTACTACAACCAACATTAAAAAGGGATCTAACAGTCACTGATTATTAATATCTTTCAACATAACTGGACTCTACAATAAAAAGACACAGACTAACAGAATGGATGTGTAAACAAGACCCAACAATCTGTTGCATACAAGAAACACACCTCAGTCACAAAGATAGACATTATCTAAGGGTAAAGGACTGGAAGGTGGTTTTCCAAGCAAACGGACATAAGAAGCAAGCAGGAGTAGCCATTCTAATATCTAATATAATAGACTTTCAACTAAAATTAGTTGAACGAGATGGGGAATATCACTTCATACTCCTCAACGGAACATTCCGCCAAGAAGACATCTCAGTTCTGAACATCTGTGTTCCAAATACAAAGAAAAAGGCACCCACATTTGTAAAACAACAACAACAACAAAACATTAACCACACATAGATACCCACACATTAATAGCTGGAGACTTCAACATCCAACACTCAACAAAGGACAGGTCAAGTCAATGAAACAGAAACTAAACAATGAAACAATTAAACTAACAGATGTCATAAATCAAATGGACCTGATAGACATCTACAGAACTTTTCATCCAAACACAAAAGAATTTACCTTCTTCTCAGCACCACACAGAACCTTCTCCAAAATAGAACATATAGTTGGTCACAAAGCAAGCTTCATCAGATACAAAAAGACTGAAACAATCCCTTGTATCCTATCAGACCACCATGGAGTAAAGCTGGACCTCAACAACAACAGAAATAGAAAAAAGGCTACACATGAATGGAAACTGAACAACCCTCCACTCAATTACAGGTGGGTCAGGGAAGAAATAAAGAAGTTAAAGCCTTCCTAGAATTAAAGGAAAATGAAGGCCCAACATACTTAAACCTATGGGACACAATGAAAGTAGTGCCTTAGCACTAAGTTCATAGCACTAAGTGCCTTCATAAAGAAATTCAAAACATCTCATACAAACAACTTAATGGCTCACCGACAGCCCTAGAAAAAGCAGACACACCCAAAACGAGTAGACGGATGGAAATAATCAAATTTAGGGCTGAAATCAATAAGCTAGAAACAAGAGAAAAATTCAAAGAATCTATGAAACCAAGAACTGGTTCTTTGAAAAAAATTAGGAAGATAGAAAACCCTTAGCCAAACTAACTAAAAGCTAGAGAGAGACATGATACAAATCAACAAAATCAGAAATGAAAAGGGGTATATAACAACAGACACTAAGGAAATCCAAACAATTATTAGGTCTTACTTCAAAAGCCTATACGCCACAAAGTTTGAAAATCTAGATGAAATGGACAATTTTCTTGATTGATTCCAAAAGCTGAATTAAACACCCAGAAATAAACACCCACACAAACGGACACCTAATTTTTGACAAAAAGCCAAAACCACACAATAGAAAAAAGATAGCATCTTCAACAAATGGTGCTGGTCATGGACAGATATGTAGAAAAATGCAAATAGACCTATATGTACCCTGAACAAAATTAAAGTGCAAGTTGATCAAAGACTGCAACCTAAAACCAGATACACTAAACCTGTTGGAACAAAAAGCAGGGAAGAGACTTGAACTCATTGGCACAGAAGACAACTTCCTGAACAGAATACCAACAGCTCAGGCTCTAAGATCAACAATTAATAAATGGGACCTCCTGAAACTTAAAAGCTTCTGTAAAGCAATGGACAATGTCAACAAAACAAAACGATAGCCTACAGACTGGGAAAGGATCTTCAACAACCCTACATCTGATAGAGGGCTGATATCCAGAATATACAAAAAACTCAAGAAATTAAAACAACAAACCAAATAATCCAATTTAAAAAACGGGGTAGAGAGCTAGGCAGAGAATTCTCAACAGAGGAATATTGAATGGCAGAGAAACATTTAAAGAAATATTCAATATTCAATAGTCATTAGGGAAACACAAATCAAAACAACTCTGAGATTCTATCTTACACTGAGCAGAATGGCTAAGATCAAAACCTCAAGTGACAACACATGCTGGAGAGGATGTAGAGAAAGGGAAACCCTCCTCCATTGCTGCTAAGAGTGCAAACCTGTACAATCACTTTGGAAATCAATCTGGCACTTTATCAGAAAATTGGAAATAGCACTACCTAAAGATCCAGCTATACCACTCCTGCATAGACCCAAAACATGTTCTACCATATAATAAGGACATTTGGTCAACTATCTTCATAGCAGCTTTATTCATAATAGCCAGAAACTGGAAACCACCTAGATGTCCTTCAACTGAAGAATGGACACAAAAAATGTGGTACATTTACACAGTGGAATACTACTTAGCTATTCAAAACAAGGAAATCATGACATTTGCAGGCAAATGGTGAGTACTATAAAAGATCATCCTGAGTGAGATAACCCAGAGTCAGAAAGACATGCATAGAATATACTCACTTATAATCAGATATTAGCCATATAAAAGCTACAGACCCAAAGACGCTAAACAACAAGGAGTAGCCTAGGGAGGATGCTTAAATCTCCTTCAGAATGGCAAACAGAATAGACACCAGAAGTGGTGGAAGAGAGGGAACGGGATGGGAGCCTACTATAGAGGGTCCTCGGAAAGGCTGCACCCAACATGGGATCGAAGTAGATACAGAGACTCATCCAAACTTTGGGCAGAGCTCAGGGAGTCTTATGGAAGAAGGGGGTTGCAGATAGGACATGGAGGGGACAGGAGCTCTACAAGGATACCAACAAAGCTAAAAACTCTGATTCCAGGGGTCCCTTCAGAGACTAATACATCAACCAAGGACTATGCATGGGGAGGACCTAGATGCCCTGCTCAGATGTAGCTGACTGGCATCTCAGTCTCCATGTGGGTTCCAGAGTAAGGTAAGTAGGGGTTGCCTCTGTCATGAACTGGATTATCTGCTCTTTCATCACTTCCACCTGATGATGCAGCCTTACTAGACCACAGAGGAAGAGGATCCAAGCAGTCCTGATAAGACTTGATAAGCTATGGGCAGATGACAAAGGAGGAGAACTCCCCCTTTCAGTGGACCAGGGAAAGGGGATGAGGGGAAGAGGGAGGGAGGGTGAGACTGGGATGAGTTGAAGGAGGGGCTTCAATTGGGATATATAATGAATAAATTGTAAAAAATAAAAATAAGTTAAAAATATTAGTCAATCCAAGGTAATGATAAGAGTTAGAGAAGGGCTCCTGAGCCTCTCTAAAAGAAAAGGCACAAAGTAAAGAGGCACCAATGGTAAGAAATTCTTAGAACGAGATCTTAGGGAGCTGCCCTCCTATCAATGGGAAAATCTCAAATTATGTGTTCCTGTTGGTTTATAAGTATAGCATACTCTGCCAGAAAACAAATAATAAAAGACAGAGATGAGGGCAGCAGACTAAAATATAACCCTGACTAAACTCTATTAACTTATGGCCCAAAGCAAGACAGTTTCCATAATTACAACAATTTGCATTCATAAAACTATGTAACTTCCATGGGGTGCCACATTTATTTGATCTTCTAACTCATATAAAGCACTCATTCCATGATAAAGAAACTGAGGCACTTACTCCTTTATACTAATCTAAAAAAAGTATTTGTGGGTGACAGTAGGAAAGCCTGTGCCAAGTTGTAATAAATTTAGGTATAGAATCTATAGTCAATTCATGAACTAACACCATAACAAAATAATAAACAAGACACCTAGCCATGGGGATCTTATGGCAAAAAAAGAGATACAGCTTTTAATGGCTCCTGTCAAAACACTTTTACTGCCCTATACACCTCAGTCCACCTATTAAAAAGCCATGAATGTAGTCTCCCCCAGCATAAAACTGAAAGATAGCGAACCAAGAGGATTCAGAAAGAACCACATACATGCCCTTACATAAATGTGTCTTAAAAGATCAACAGCTGGATGAAGTTGGAGAGATGGCCCAGTGGTTAAGTGCACTTGATGCTATTCCAAAGGATCTCAGTTGGGTTGTGAGAGTGGCATATAACCACCTGTAATTTCATCCTCTGCTGGCTTCAGTGGACAACTGCACACATGTGCCATATACACACACATACACATAAATAAAAGTAAAAAAAAAAATCTTAAAAGATGTTTTATAGATAGAAACTTTGAGGCTCGTCTGGTCCTACTCAATTTTCCCAAGCTTCCATTCTCCTACACTGAGATTAAGAGTTCAAAACAACTATCATATTTGTGTCTGCAAGGCAGGGACCATGTTTGTTTCATCTTTGATCTCCAGAACACAGCATCTACCATATAGTTAGGCAATCAGCAAATGTCTCCCAAATGAATGTAAGAATCACTAGCCCTGTATTTCTTGTGGCTACCAAAAGACAGCATTAGGTCTATAACCCAGGTCCTTTGGGTTCCCAGCCTAGGGCTCGGCTGAACAAAATTTGTAATTTTAGAGAGACAGGATGAACACATACATGTTCTCACCCAGGAACCATAGTTTGTTTGTTCTATTAAACGAGGAGAGAAGAATAACAGAGATGATTAACAGTACAAAATACATAGACACTTTGGAGAACCTATTTACTTCACACCAATTCTATACCCTTAAATTCATCCTGAAAGAGATAGTACATCTAATCAGACTGTTATACTATAGTGACAGTTTGGGGGCATTTCAGCATTGTGATACATGACAACAATTCTATCTCTAAGTATAGACTAAGGCAGGAAGATCATGAATTTAAGGACGGCCTGGGCTACTGTAATAAAATCTAGTCTCAAAAAAGGAGTGCAGACTAGAGAGATATCTCAGTGGTTAACAACACTGGATGCCCTTGCAGAGGACCTGTGTTCAAGTCCCAGCATCCCTACTCGTAGGGGCTGACAACTGTCTGTTAACTCCAATTGCAAGGGATCCAGCATCCTCTTCTGGCCTCTAAAGGTACCTGCATATATAAAGTGCACAGACATACATATTAACCAAATAGTCATATATATATTTAAAAACAAAAAGGAGTGAGAGCTGAGGGTACAGCTCAGTTAGTAGAATACTGAACTAGTATGCACAAAGCCCTAGGTTTAAGCCTGAACACTAAATAAACTGAGTATACTGGTGTATGCCTATATTCCTGGCTCTTGGGAGGAAGAGACAGGAGCATCAGAATTTCCCAAGTAGCCTCAGCTCCAGAGAAAATTCAAGGCCCGCATGATATACATGTTTTAAGGCACTGAGCCTATGGGGAAAAAATACAATTCATTAAGTGATATATTAAAAAAGATTTTTGTTTCATGTTTTCAGAACAACTTCTCAGTTAAATGATTAATAACTATAAAAACTATTACAGTCATGGAACTAGGAAAAAATGCCTCATTAAACTACCTCAGTAGGTTAATAGGAAAAAATAAATATAATAAAAGGATATTAAAGCTGTCACCACTCCTGTAGCAGCTCCCATTGCAAAAGATCCACTGAAGATCCCAAGGAAGATTCCAATAGATTTGAACATGGCTGTGACATCAAAGGTGTGGCTGTTGTCTCCAGCTGGTTGGTATGCCACTATTGAGCTACAAAAAAAAAAAAAAAAAGATTACTCTCAGCCCTCTTGCATTTGGTTCCTCTTATGGGAAAATGGAGGATCTTTGCAACTTTTAAAATGGCCAAATGGCCAACATAAATTTACCCACTAAAACAGACTTCTTCAGGCGAATGGGCTCAAAAGCCTCTGGAGGAATTAAAATACACTCTGGAATACTTTGAGCATCCCCAGCTGGATCCTCAGCCCTCCACTTAAGAGTCAGTCTGTGCCATGCCAAGTCAGGCAATTAAAAGGGACACTCTCTTGTCTTAAACTGGAAGTCCAAACCTGGTCTGAAAAGGCTTCTTTTATAATAGTCACCTCTCAGGAACAGAAATGGCCAAGAAAACCACTTGCCAGCAGGTCTCTGCCAATAGTGTTTGCTGTTACTGAATCAATTCTCATCTCACTCAGTTAATTAACATACCAGCTTCATGAAAAATACAGACATTACAAAGTCAGGTCAAACAGAAAGAAGAAAATCACATTCCTAAGCATATAATGAATTCACCCTGAGCTTACTACAATTTTTTTTTCTGGCTCAAGGCTAAAAGGTGTTACGTATACAATGTGTAACAAGTTGTTTTCGTATCCCCCAGGGTAATCTGTTAAAAATTTAGGACCACAGTATGATTTCCTAATTAGTATCTATTTTATGAAAAGCACAACACCAATTTCTAGTGACAGCATTAAGAGTATCTGATACTCAATTTGAATTAAAATTTTTATATATTTTGTGTTTAAATGCTCAAAATAACCAGATCACTTTGACACTAAAAGAGTACATGAAAACCATGAAAAGGTCTTTAATAGCATAATAAGTTTACATACACAAAAAAACACACTATTGTAGGTGTGAGATGAGTATGCTATGTAGCATTAAGCTATATTCTGTAGGAAGTAAAACATGCTTTTCTACAGCAACCTTTATCCTCTTTGATAATATTTTTACAAAATATCGAATGAAAGAAAATATGTACACTTTGCCTCCTGAGGTTGCTCTCTTTGGATTAGCCTAAATTCTAGCTTCACACTAATCATTATTATGTTCTTTAATCATTAAAATGAAGAAAACATTATATTTTAGGCAAATGCAGACCTCTGAGTTAAAATTTTCAGGCATTTTTCCACATCAAAAAATAGTCTATTTTGTGGCATAAATATTTACATAAATACTTTTCAAAAGATCCTAATAACAATGCAACATATGGCTGAAGAGAAAAATCACCCTATTATCTACTACCCTAACAGATGTGTTTTATTCTTCTTCTGTTATTACTTTCTCCTTTTCTGACATGCATGTTACCCAAACTGAATCAAGATCAGGTAAATATAAATTAAATAGTCCTATATCCCCTAAGGAAATAGAATCTGTCATCAAAAGTCTCTCATCCAAAAAAGCCCAGGGCGACATGGTTTCAGCTCACAATTCTACCAGACCTTCAAAGAAGGGCTAACACCAATTCTCTTCAAACTATTCCACAACATAGAAACAGAAGGAACATTACCAACCTCATTCTATGAGGCCACAGTCACCTTGATATCTAAACTACACAAAGACCCTACAAAGAAAGAGATCTTCAGACCAACCTCTCTCATGAACATTGATGAAAAAATACTAAATAAAATACTTGCAAACTGAATCCAAGAACACATTAAAGATATCATCCACCACGACCAAGTAGGCTTCATCCCAGGCATGCAGGGGTGGTTCAACATACGAAAACCCATCAATGTAACCCACCATATAAACAAACTGAAAGAAAAAAACCACATGATCATCTCCTTAGATGCTGAAAAAGCATTTGACAAAATTCAACACCCATTTATGTTTAAAGTTTAGGAGAGATCAAGGATACCTAAACACAGTAAATATACCATACAGCAAGTTTATAGCCAACATCAAACTAAATGGAGAGAAACTTAAATCAATCCCACTGAAATCAGGGACAAGGCAAGGCTGCCCATTGTCTCCATATCTCTTCAACATAGTATTTGAAGTCCTAGCTAGAGCAATAAGACAAATAAAGGAGATGAAAGGGATACAAATTGGAAAGGAAGAATTAAAAATATCACTACTTGCAGACGATATGATAATATACATGAGTGAACCGAAAAATTCAACCAGAGAACTCCTACAACTGATAAACACCTTCAGCAAAGTAGCTGGATACAAAATCAACTCAAAAAAAAATCAGAATTCCTCCTGTACACCAAAGACAAAAGGGCTGAGAAGGAAATTAGGGAAACAACACCCTTCACAATAGCCACTAATAACATAAAGTACCTTGGGGTGACTCTAACCAAGCAAGTGAAAGACCTGTATGAAAAAAAGCTTCGGGTCTCTGAAGAAAGAAATTGGAGAAGATATGAGAAGATGGAAAGATCTCCCAAGGTCATGGATCAATAGGATTAACATAGTAAAATTGGCTCTCCTTTCAAAAGCAATCTACAGATTCAATGCAATTCCCATCAAAATACCAAAACAATTTTTTACAGACCTTGAAATAACAATTCTCAGTTTCACATAGAAAGATTAAAAAAACAGAATAGCTAAAACAATCCTGTACAATAAAAGATCTTCTGGAGGTATGTCCATTCCAGATCTCAAGTTCTACTGTTGAGCAACAGTAATAAAAACTGCATGGTATTGGCAGAAAAGCATATTGGTGGATCAATGGAATTGAATCGAAGAACCAGAAATAAACCCACAAACGTGTGGAAACTTAATTTTTGACAAAGAAGTCAAAATCATACAATTGAAAAAAGCATATTCAAGAAATGGTGCTGGTCTAACCGGTTGGCTACATGTAGAATAATGCAATTAGACCCATATTTATCACCTTGCACAAAAGTAAAGTCAAAATAGATCAAAGACCTCAACATAAAACCAGACACACTAAACCTTTTAGAAGAAAAAGTTGAGAAGACCCTTGACCTCACTGGCACAGGAGACAACTTCCTGATCAGAACACCAACAGCACAGGCTCTAAGATCAACAATCAATAAATGGGACCTCATGAAACTGAAAAGCTTCTGTAAAGCAAAGGACACTGTTATCAGAACCAAACGACAGTCTACAGACTGGGAAAGGATCTTCACCAACCATAAATCTGACAGAGGGTTAATATTCAGAATATATAAAGAACTGGAGAAGTTAAACACCAACAAACTAAATAATCCAATTAAAAATGGGGTACAGAGCTAAACAGAGACTTGTCAAGAGAGGAATATGGAATGGCAGAGAAACGCTTAAAGAAATGCTCAGTGTCCTTAGTCATCAGGGAGATGCAAATCAAAACGACCCTGAGATTCCACCTCACACCCATCAGAATGGCTAAGATAAAAAAACTCAAGGGATGAGAAAGGGGAGAAAGGGGAACCCTCCTCCACTGCTAGTGGGAATGTAAACTTATACATCCACTTTGGAAATCAACCTGGCACTTTCTCAGACAATTAGGAATGGTGCTACCTCAAGATCCAGCTATACCACTCCTAGGCATATATCCAAATTATGCTCAGGTATACAACAAGGTCATTTGTTCAATTATGTTCATAGCAGCATTATTCATAATAGCCAGAACCTGGAAACAACCTAGATGTCCCTCAACTGAAGAATGGATGCAGAAATTGTGGTACATTATACAGTGGAATACTACTCAGCATTTAAAAACAAGAAAATCATGAACTTTGCAGGCAAATGGTGGGAACTACAACACAGCCCAATTAAACGGCTGCAATAGAAGTATGGCCCTTTGTGAGAACTTCCATGGAAAAGCTTTTTCTTTTAAACACGTTTCTTCTAAAGCTCAAACACCTCCGATGTATTTATTTTTTCTTAACACTAGTCATATGCTAAAGTGATAGGAAATGGTCTTTTTCATTGACAGAAAATGTAAGATATGGTGAACAATAGTTTAAGATAGGCCCAGAACAGAACAATGATTTTTATATTCTTTTGACTCTTAACCTATTAGAGCAACAAGAAAGAAATGCTTATCAGTTATATGATTAAACAGTAAAATAATTGTCTAGGATAAGGAAATAATCTTAAAAATAACTGCTTTCACACCTTACTCTCTTCATTTAGGACATCAATGACCTTTATGTTTCTGAGATACATAAATTATAATTGCATTATCTATCTATTCCTCCCATCATATAGTATATCTTCATTGAAGTTACATTTAGCATCCGCATCATTATTAGCTGTAGGCCTTAGGGTTAGTTTCCTAATTTAGGTTTATATTAGTTATAAAATAAATTATGACAATAGACACAGCAGAAAAGGAAGCAATACTTACACACTGAGCATTCACCAAAAGGATTTGACCTTTAAAATATCACCATCCACCTCATCAAAGGGATTAGTGTTATATCTCCAAAATGGTAATTTCTCACTGTGCAATAAGGCAACAGCGGTCATCTGGCTATGCAAAACCAAGCCTGTGACTTATGATTCTTTCATAGCTAACAAAGTAGAAGTTAAGGAGAGAAATTAAAGTAATGAGAAAATGTGAAGGGTTGTTTCTTCCTGCTCATACCAAGTTCTAGCATAAGGTTAAGGCGGGTGCCCACATGAATGCATATGTTTTCAGCTAAGAGTAAGTTTCTTGGGGGTGCAGAACTTCTTCCACCTGCAAATGCATTGTAATAACACAGCAACTTCTGTAGTTAGATAAAAGCATCATTCATTCAATAATTTTCTTAAATAAAAGTATATTTAACACATCTAAGATAAAAATGTTTCTCAGGGGATTATTGTAAATAAGAGAAACATGAATTAAGCTACAGTATATTTTCTCAGTTATCAAACTGGCAAAAATGTAAAAGCTGGGCAAACAGTCTACTGGAAAGAGACAATCTCAGTTTGTGGTGGTTGAAGTACAAAGTGATATAATCCTTTGACTGGCAATTTGCCAATATTAAAAAGAAATACTGAAACTGCATTTATACTTTAAACCAACCACAAATCTCAGTCACTTCTGAGAATTTGTTATATCATATACTTATGCATATTCAAAATGAAACAAGTTATAGATCAAAGCCTGCAACTTCTTTTGGGATAGCAAAGGACTAAAAGTTCTACAAATAGCCACCAGTAAGCGATTACAAGAGAAAAGAAGCAGAGTTCACAGAGAATACAGCAAAGCTGCAAAGAATAAGAAACTGTTTTGATATGAAAATATAGCCAACTATACCTATGTGTACAATAAACTAATTTCAAAATAAGGATTGAGTGGCTGGGAATGTAGCTCAGTGTTAGAGCACTTGCCTAGTATGCACAAGGCTGTGGGTTCAATCCCAAAACTTTCAAAAATTAAAACAAAACAGAAATGAGAAGCAAATAAAAATATATTCATATCTGTGATTGAACTTGAAGAAATACTAAGATGTAAAAGAAAGTTTTTATTAAATAGCTCTAAAGAGCCAGGAAGACAAGAACTAGAGTAAGAAAAGAATTTCTATACAAACCTTTTCATGTAGTTTTGAATTCAAAACTTACACCTATGTATTTGTGTTATAATGTTAAAGCAAATAATAAAATTACACACATTAAAAAAAAACTATGCACCACAAACAAACAAATGAACAAAAACAGTAGAAGGAACTGTCTTGGAATTTTTCCAGGAATTATTTTTATACAATGGGGATATATATCAATTTTTCTTTCATTTCTTTCTGTGCATTTTTCCAAGTTAGCCATAATATTTTATGTGCCTGCCAGAACAAGGAAAAAAAGACTCATTGTTCCAAAGATTTATATCCATAATGTATTTTATTCAACAACTAACTTTCAGCATTGAGTAACCTCTCACGTAACATTCAGAAGATAAAAACAAAATCAACACTCACGAGGACAGCACTATGGCAACGGCATCATTGAGGACACTTTCACCGAAGAGAAGAGCGTAGAGTTCAACATCAACTTGAAGCTCGTGAAAGATGGCAAGAACTGTCACTAGTAGATAGAGTCAGAGGAATTCTTAGACATCACGGACACAGCGTACGTCCCTCAACAGTTGGTACATGTTATTTAGACATTCACTTCTTCCTTTCTAACATTCTCATACTGAATTAAAGATTTAGTAATTTTTTTGACAGTATTTCTTCCTAACTGGCTACATGCAAGCCCGCCTTTCTCAAAAACAACTGAAAATAACCTTGAAGGCCTGAGTTGGCCTAAATATCCATGCAAATTTGAAGAGTCTGGTTTTGTACATTTATTTTCTATGAAAAGTATGTTCAGAATTTCTTTTTTTAATCACAAGTATAAAGACTTTTATTGATATAATTGGTTAAATCACAATTCAGTGCATAAAAACTTATTGTAAAAAAAACCTGACAAACACCAGAAGAAATGAATTTGCCTGTGGTTTAAACTAACAAAACAAAACTATAATGTGTTCATAAGAAAACACTCCATTTTCTTATGTTGTAGAGCTTGCAGAGATGTTATAGATAATGCAGACAAAAAAGCAATCAAATATTACTAGATAAACACAGAACTATAACACATCATGTCATAAAAAAGTAAAGATAACAGTTTTCCATTGTAGAAAAGCTCAAGTAAGAAGTAGGGTAATTTAAAATCAAACCATAAAGTAAATCAAGTTATGAACATAATTGTGTGTGCACACATTACTGCGTGCCCTAAATAAAATTAAATATTACTTCTTTTTTATGTACTCTTTATGTTTTATACCAAGTAGCAATTAATCTTTAATAAAGAAGAAAATATGAAAAGTATCTCTTTCTGTAAATATTCCTTCTCTCTTGGAGCTTACAACTCACATCTCTTTGACTTTCAAATTGGAAGCATAGCAAGTTTAGTAAAGACCTTAGGAAATAAAACCACAAGTTTTTGGTTGGCATAAGATTTATGACCAGAATAACAACTGCCATATTTAACTGATGAAGAATCTAATCATCAGAATATTGCAGGGTAAATAAAGATAGAAAATGCAACACACACTTTCTTTAGAGAAGTGGTTATATTAGAATTCTTAGAAAATCAGGTAAGACTGATAAGTTACAGTATACTTCCCATTGCTAGGTCACATATTGCTTAACCATTAAATAAACACAAGCAGATATGAAGGATGAATACAGCCAGAAAGAAGAGAGCGTTTTCAAATAGGAATCATTAAAAGAGAAAACTTATATTAAAAAAAATATTTCTACTGAAAAACACTGGAGTAGATTTCTATAAAAATACAGACATGTCCTATGTCTACTTATACATGCATGAAATTCGGAAGAGCAAAGAAAAACTGGGGGCCAGAAATGGCTCAGTGGCTTAAGGGCACTGGCTTTTCTTCCAGGGAACTAGGTTTCAGTTCCCCATACTGACATGAAGGCTCAAACCAGACTCTAACTGTAGTTCCAGGGGCCCAATGCATGTGGTGTATAGACATACATGCAGGCAAACCCCCCATATAAATAAAACAAAGATAAGATTTTTAAAATAATTTAAAGAAAAAGTATTTGGGAGATACTTTATTTTATGTATATGTGTAAGTTTATGGGTGCTTGGTTTGCATGCATGTCTGTGCACCAGGTGAGTGCCTGGTACAGGTGGAAGCCAGAAGAGGGCATCAGATCCTCTGGAACTAGACAGTTGTGAGTTAACATGTGGGTGCAGGGAATTGAGCCTGAGTCCTTTGGAAGAGCAGCTACTGCTCTTAACTGCTGAGCTATTTTCCAGTCCCAAGAAAAAGATTTTTTAAAGGTTTTAAAAGTAGGACATCTCATATTTAGTAACATAATTAGTACTTATATTCTAATTTCATAACATGACTGAATTTTCTTTTTTAATTTATTTTTTAATTAATAAAATTTATTCACTTTGTATCCCAGCTGTAGCCCCCTCCCTCATCCCCTCCCAATCCTATCCTCCCTCCCTTCTTCTCCCCTCTTCTCCTCCCATGCCCCTCCACTAGTTCATTGATAGGGGAGATCCTCCACCCCTTCCATCTGACCCTAGCCTAATCAGGTCTCATCAGGACTAGTCACATTGTCATCCTCTGCGGCCTGGTAAGGCTGCTCCCCACCTCAGGGGGAGGTGATCAAAGAGCCAGCCACTGAGTTCATGTCAGAGACATCCCCTGTTCCCCTTACTTGGGAAACCACTTGGATACTGAGCTGCCATGGGCTACATCTGAGCAAGGGGTCTAGGTTATCTCCATGAATGGTCCTTGGTTGGAGTACTGGTCTTTGCAAAGACCCCTGGGCCCAGATTTTTTTGGTTCTGTTGGTGTCCTTGTGCAGGTCCTGTCCCCTCCAGGTGTTTCTATCTCCCGCTTCTGGACCCTAGGGAAGTTGCTCAATCCTCATTCAGAAATCAAATGGGATAGACACTAGAAGCAGGAGAAAACAGGTAACAGGACAGAAGCCTACCACAGAAGGCTTCTGAAAGACTCTACTGATCAAGGTATTGAAGCAGAGGCTGAGGCTCATAGCCAAACTTTGGGCAGAGTGTAGGGAATCTTATGAAAGAAAAAGATTTTTTGAAAAAGCTTACTAAGATAAAGAAAAAAGGAGAGCAGAAAAATACTGTCATATTTTGAATAGAGAACCTATGGCTTAAACATCTAGAAAGTTAATGCAAAGTAATAGAACTAGAGAAAAGAAACTTTATATAGTCAAACTTTATATAGTCAAAAGGTTATTGCTTGTGATACAGTCAGGCAACACTCTAACCAAAACAAATAAAAAAGTTCAAGAAATGTTGCCAGTTCAATCCTTAGATTTTTTTTTCATAGGCTAAAGAAAGGTCAGGGAGCTTGCTTCTAATGGTAGACAAGGACACCCAGCCCAGGCCAGCCACCAACTCTCTAAATTCCTGCCTCTACTTTCAAGTATTGAGATTACAGGCATATACACAGTGCCTAGCTAGCTCTGAGTAATCTTTTAGAATTAACTCTTATAGCATATGGAACATATTTTTTTTCCTATCATTCCTTGTGTTATCATAGTTAAAGAAAGAATTCAAAGATAGCCTTAGGATACCGACTTCAATTGTGCTCTATGACAATTAAAGAAGATGATTAACTTACAAGGGCAAAGGATAAAACAGAATGAACCTCTACCAAATCCTAACTAAGAGTAAAAGAAAACTTTGATCCCCAGGTTCTAAATCTTCAATCTAGGGGATAGAAACATAGGTCATTAGCAAAGCAGTTACCTACAATGATCAATGCTCCTAACATCAAATAAATAAAACCAAAAACCCTTTAGTCAGTTCTGATGTTGCCTTTTTCCCATTGACTTTTATTACTGTATGTTAATTGCATAAACTAATGGGTTTCACTATGTTTTCATGCATGTATATAATGTATATTGATCATATTAATCCCATTACCATTCTTTGTCCCCATAATCATCTGGTGCCCTCTCTTCCCATGTTTTATTTTGTTTTAATTTTGGTTTTGCATTTAAAGAAAATACGTGCAATTTGTCTTTCTTAGTCTGGCTGATGTCTCTTAACACAGTTTCCAGTTACACCTATTCTTCTGGAAATGACATAGCTGTATTATTTATGAATGATCAAACTGCACAGTATATATGCATGCATCTATGCTAATATATCACACTTTATCATTTATTTGTGGATGGATACCCGGGGTGACTCTACAGTGTGCTATTATGAATAGTACCACAATAAACATGGGTGTTGAGGTATATTTGCTATGCTGATTCATATTTCTTATACCTAAAGAGTGATTTATCTGAATCATATAGTAGTTCTAATTTTAGGGATTTATTAGGAACCCCTATACTGGTTTCCGTAGTAGCTGAACTAATTTACATTCCTGCCAAGAGTGTACAAGATTCCCTTTTCTTGAGGCAATGTGTTACTCTAGAGCCCACACTATCCTCATACTCAGAGCAATCCACCTGCTTCAGTGGCTCAAATCCTAGAATTACAGACATAATCCAAAGTATCTAGCAAGATTTCATCCCACAGCTTCACCAATATATGTTTGTATTTGTTTCCTTGGTGATAGACATCTTGACTGGGGTGAGATGGAATCCCAGTGTGGTTTTGATTTTCATTTCTCCAATCACTAAAAGGTTGAAAATGTTAAAAAAAATATATTTATTGGCCATTTTTACACTTTTTGAGGAATATCTGAACAATTCATCGAACAACATGAAGACTGGATTATGTATTCTTTTACTGTTGAGCCTACTGAAATCTTTATATATTCTGGATGTGTATCCTGATCATTTCATTCTAAAATTTTCTACAAATTCTTCATTTGAATATAACTGTTAGTTTACCAACACACATTTAAAATTTTAACTTGATTTAGCAATTAAATTCATTCACTAACACAAATTCTTAGAGATTTGACACTGAAAGCACAAAGAAGCAAGCTGTCAATAATAAAATAATTTCATTACCATAAGGGAAATTTTATAAAAAAGCAATTCTTTAATATACTGAAAACTATTAATATCACTAAAGCACACCCCTATCAGCATAGCTGCCTTATAGCAACCATTTTAAATCTAGTTTTTTTTTTTAGTTAGGCATAATAGTTCATGTCAACAAACATAGCATGTGCAATGCTGAGGTAAGAGACCGCCATGAGTTTGAGATCAGCCTAGACTATAGTTTGTTCTTTTGTCTCAAAAGAACAAAAATAGTGTGCATGCCAAGAATGTATATTGCCCTATGTTTGATCCCTAGTGCTGCGTACCTCAGGCATGATGGCACACCACAGTAATCCCAGCATGTAGGAAATGGGGGTAAGTTCAAGATCAGAAATTCAAGGATATCCCTGGCTACTTGGTGAATTTAAAGGCCCGCTAAGCAGCCTGGACTACATGAGACCTTGTCCCACACGACAAAAAAAAAAAAAAAAAAAAAAAAAAACCACAGAAGCAAACAAACCAAAAAACCAAATAATTTTTCTTACTAGAAAGTATAGATAGCTGAATATAAACAGAAGATTTTTAGAGAACTGGTTGTCTAGAAATGCAAAAAGGAAGTATATAATTAATTTAAAAAACTATAGGACCATGTATGGATATAACTTAGAACCCCTGTTCGGATATAGCCCATGGTAGCTCAGTATCCAAGTGGGTACCTTAGTAAAGGGAACAGGGACTATTTCTGAGATGAACTTAATGGCTGGCTCTTTGACCCTCCCTGCCTCCTTCTTCCCTGAGGGAGGAGCAGCCTTGCTAGGCCACAGAGGAGGACATTGCAGCCAGTCCTGAAGAGACCTGATAAGCTAGGGTCAGATGGAAGGGGAGGAGGTCCTCCCCTATCAGTGGACTTGGAAAGGGGCAGGGAGGAGGTGAGGAAGGGATGGTGGGATTGGGAGGGAATAAGGGAGGGGCTACGCCTGGGATACAAAGTACATAACCTGTGATTAATATAAAAATAAATAAATAAATAAATTGTAACCCAGAAAAAAAAAAAAAAACTATAACCTAGCTTTTCTTTTGCTATACCCAATCACTAGGGTGTAAAGACCAATTTAAATTTCTAAAGAAAATATTTAATAGTTCTAATCAGAACAGCATCAATTTATGAACCAGTTATAGGCAAATGTAATAAAAAAGTAAAACAGCCAAATATGTGCTTAAACCAAAAGGAATTAGAAATCGTTACCCCTTCACAATTGGAAAGCACAGTGCTAGTGAAGAACCTAATCATGATTCTCTACTTCAGACAAGCAACCACACACACTTTGACTGGAAACACTGCAACTGAAGCATTTTAGCTCTTTTCATAAAACATACCTGGGTCTGTGGCTGACACAATGGCACCAAACAGCAAGCAATCTGTAAAGTAAAAATCTCCCGCGAGCTGTCCAGTTACTTTCATCAGGGTCACACAGCCATACATTATGGACCTGTTCAGCAAACACATTCCTATATTATAAAAATGCCAACTACTGAAGAAGTTAGAATAAAGTAAGAATAAGAAAAGGAATTTACTAGAGTACTCTGAGATTATTTCTGGATTGAATTAATGGGTGTTTAAATATAGCTAATACTTTACATTTAAGAAAAATTCAAACAAAGAAAGTGCCACAAAACTTAAGACGCATTTGAGCATAAAGCAACACACAAATCAAACACAAGTCAAAGGGTGTTCTTTCAGAATTATAATCTGAAGGTGAAAAGGCATTTCAAGCTTCAAATCTTACCCAATAACGAAACAAGAGATTGCTGTTCCAAGAAAGGCATATGCTAAGATAGACCCAAGGTTCCGGAAAAAATGTCTCTGAGCAAAAAAAAAAAAAAAAAAAAAAAATGCTCTGTTAGAATATCTACTGTGTACTTACAAAGAACATTCTTCTACTGCAGTTTTCTATGCTAATATTAAATATATCATTCTCTAGCAGAAGCCAGTGATAGAAAGCATTCTGGTACTGGCATAAATTTCAACATTTCAAAAAGACGAGGAGAGAAGGATGGATAACTTGGAAGAAATGACCTGTTTCTGAACTGCCAAGTACTATGAAGCACATGGGAAATTTTAAGACCTGTCAAAGTATGGGAAAGTTAAGGCCAGTCAAAGCATAACCAATGCAAAAGCACTTACCCTTTTAAGACTGTAACCTGCATAAAATATGATAGGAGGAAGCAGTATGTTGAAAAAGACCTCTGGATCAAAAGTAACCTGTTAAAACATGGAATTCTTTTCAATTATTTCCTTCAGAATATGTCACTAAGTTATCAAACTATCAAAAGGAAAAGATTCACGGTTAAACTGGTAAACACAAGAACATTTCTATATCAACTTCAAAACACTTCATGGAAAAGTTTACATTTGTGTTTTTCTGATGTTGAACACTTTTCATTGAGTGTTTTCTTCTTTTGATAACTATTTATTAGCACATTTATTAATTGGATAGATTTCGAAGGGCTTTTTTGTGGTTCTTTACATATCTTTGATTTTAATATGCTAATTGATGTATACTTGGCAAAGACTCTTTTCACATTAAGTAATCTGTCTGTACTCTGTGTGTGGTGTGTGTATATGTGTGTGTATGCGTGTGTGTGTGTGTGTGTGTGTGAGTGTGTGTGTATGTGTCTGTATGACATGAAAAGAGAGAAAGATCAGGAGAGGGAGAAGAGGGAAAGAGGGGAGATAAGGGAGACAGTAGAGGCAATAGAAAGGAGACATATTAGAGCCAAGTATAATGACACATATGCATGGAAATGACAAAATAAAACCCATTATGTTATATGCTAACTTAAAAGTAAATATTCTAGATAGGTATCCCAATACTTTCAGGCTTTAGGCACATAATTTTTTTAAAGCACAGGATAGCTTTTGTTCTAGTTTTTTACCAAATGGCGGATAACAGTGATGGAATAATTAGTTACATCCTCTCTCTCTCTTTCTCTCCCTCTCTCTCTCTCTTTCTTTCATTTTTTTGAAACAAGGTTTCTCTTTGTAGCTTTAGCTGTCCTGGATCTGCCATTGTAGACCAGGCTGGCCTCAAACTCACAGAGATCCACCTGCCTCTGCCTCCCAAAGTTCTGGAATTACAGGCATAAGCCACCGCATCCAGTTCAGTTACATCATATCTATGAAACCTGTACTAAAATAGTTTATTAAAATTCTTGGCAGAACACAATAGTTACACATATGTAATTCCTGCATTTTTGGAAAGGTTCGAGACAGGAGAATTGCTATGAGCTCAAAGTTAGCCTGAACTACATAGTAACAGACCAACTAGAACCGCATAGCATGACTCTGTCTCAACCAAATAAAATTTAAGAGACTTAAAATGTGAAGAAAGTATTAACATATTGTTGCTTTACACAAAAGAGTCCCAAATATAGAAGCAGACTCCAGGACTATACTTATTGATAATGAAAGGAAACTGAGTTCCTACACAGGGAATCTCTCTAAAGCCACACAGGATAATACTGTAGTCAAAATTTCTATACAACTCAAAATTTCCAGCCCTTAAGCCACTCATTCTAAAACGTACTTGCTTTAACAGCGCAGATGCCTCCCTTCTGTTCCAAAGGCTGCAGTAGAATTTGATATGAACACAAAGCAGCTATACACATAACTATGCTAAAACTTACTTTACTAGAATTTTTAAGGAACTGAACTCTTCCATATCTGCGAAGAACACTGGTCACAAAGTAAACTTTGAGCTTGTAGACATTTTAAAGCTGATTACAGATACAATTCAACCAAGAGGCTATAAAATCAAGTCCTGCTTACATAGAAGACAGGAGACAAAGGGTGGGTGTTGTCACAGAGCAATATATGAAATGAGGCTGAGCAGCTTCAGGGGAGCAGGAGGGCAGGGCAAGCATTCCCAGGAATCTTGAGAGCTAGTTGAGACTGCAACCCAGCCACCCATGGAAAGCTTGATACAATACAAGTTGTACTAGATTATGAATCAAAGAAAGGTTAAATTATGCTTGTCTAGAATACCAGCAAGTCATGCAAGAATTCAATGAAATATTGATGGGACCATAGGTAGCACTAAACAAACTCAATGTGCTAATGTACCCCAAAGCACCAAGACCACCATAAATTGAAGAAATGCTTATGCATTCTCCTTAACTGAGTTCCTGGATACTGTCAATTATAACAATAGTACACACAGAGCAAAATAGAAAGATTTACAGATCTTAGCCTTAATCATGAAAAGAAAACAGACAGGTCCATCTCCTAACAGCATGACACTTATATTAACAGGTTTTATTACATTTTAAATTCATTATTATTTTAAATATGAAAAGAAATTACAGCTAGGCATGGTGGCACAAGCTGGGAGAGGTAGGTAGTGCCTGTGTGTAACTTCAAGGAGGCAGAGGTAGGGCAGCCTGGTCTATGCAGCAAGCTCTAGGGCAGCCCACAAAGAAAGACATTGCCTCAAAAATAAAAAGAATAAAAAAACCAAACAACAACAACAACAAAATAGGTCATTCTCTTTTTAAAGATTCACCTAGTCATTCATTACATACTTTTTTAAAAAACCCAAACATCCCCTTTAACCAAAAACTTACCTTTCTAAGCATTTCATTATCTTGAACATTGTTGAGTTCATGAGAGCTAATCTCTCCTTTCAGCGTATACTCATAAAATTTTCCACTAACGTTGACCAACAAGGTAGTTGGACTTGACTGCACTTCACAGCTCAGGGTCACATTATTCACATCACTTGGAACGTGAATGCCATAGCGAAGCACAAGGCCTACCAAAAGACCTGGAAATGAAAGAAGTACATCAGCTCTTCTTGCAAACAGAGACTGTACCCAAAATGTATCTCTAGATTTCAGGAGAGAAATTTTCTGATGAGAGTCTATCATGGATCAGAACCAATTTTTAGACCAAATTGCTGTTACAGTTTAAAGTATTACTGAATTCATTTGTCTAAATAGTCTAATTGTCGTTTAACCTGGTGGGACATAAGAAAAAAATGTGCACTACATTTCTAAGTCATCACTTACATAACTGATGAGGAAAGTAACTAAATGAGAAAATACCTTCAAATCATTTACATACAGATTATGTTCTAAGAGGGTTCAAGCTGACAATGCAGTCATACTAGAAATGTGCTCTTTTTAAGCCTGGCAAATTTGGTACATACATATAATCCTAGCACTCAGGACACTGAGGAAAGACTGCCTGGGCTATTTAATGAGTTCCTGGACAGCCTAAACTACATAAAATCCTATTTCCAAACAAGAAGGAAAGAGCAATGTGTTTCTTTAGTGCTAGTCCTTGGACTTGAAACCAAGATCACAAAAAGCATGTTTTTCTAAAAACCTTGTCCGTCAATTAACAAAACAAACATATGCTCCCCATGTTTACTCCCAAAGCATATACACACAGGTGACCAATTAATACATATTTAACAAATGGCAAAGTAAATATTCTACTTACAGATTGAATGAATTCTTCTACTACTAAAAGGTCAGAATTAAAATTTAAAATATCCACCTCAAAATCAACACATGAAAGGAAACTCCTAATGCTGGCCTTATGTGATCAGCATACAGGTTTTACTCCTACACATATTCTGATACACATATTTCTCTGGATTCTATAAAAGTATACTGATAAACTGCCATGCTTAATGACAGCTTTACTGAGACATAATTTTAATGGTATAAAACTTACTCTTCTGAATTATATGATTCAGTGGCTTTTAGTATATCCACAAAGTGTAACTCAATCACCACTAATTCCAAAGCATTTTCAATGCTCAAAAAAATATTAGAATACTCCCTAGTACCCTAGCCACAAACTCTAGCTTTTTGGTCTTTTTTTTGCTTAAAAAATGGAGTATGTATACATGTATGTGCACATACATGCATGCATATATGTGGACATGTGTAGAATAGAGGGTAGAGGTTAACATTGGGTGTCTTCCTCAGTCAATCTTCACCTGATTGTTTGAGACAGGGTTTTTCCTTGAGCTTAGAGCTCTCTGATTTTGGCGAGGCTGGGTGGCTAGTGAGCTCCAGGGATCTTCCTGTCTCTGCCCTCCCTTATACCCATACTTGAAGATATGTGCCACCATGCCTGCTCTAACTTGGATGCTGGGAAGCTGAATTCAAGCCCACCCCCCCACTCACACACACACACACACACACACACACACAAAGATGATTTAAATACAGAAAATACAGTACATAGTTTACTATCAAACTATGTCTCAAGCTCTGTAAGCTCCAACCCTTGAAAGCCAATAATCTTTTTCATCTCCACAGATTTGTCTATAGTAGACATTTAATATAAATGCAATCCTAAAATGTATGGTCTCTTGTGTCGGGCTTTTTTCACTTAGTATAATAGCTGAACAGTCACTGTTGTGGTAGAATATATCAAAACTTCATTTGTATGGCAAATTAACATTCCATTATATGAATATACACTGAACCCATGTTTCCGGAACTTTCCTTAAGGCCAAGAGTCAAAGTGCAAGCTAGACTTTACCTTCCTGTGGCCTTTTTTTTTTTCTGACTGGCAATCCATTCATTTACGATGTAAATTGACAGCTCATGCTAGATACAACCCCAGGGCACAGATGAAAACACAGTCCACTTCAAAGTTAGCAAAAAATTTAGCAAAAATTACAATTTTAAGGATTGTAGGGCAACACACACACATACAAACAAAAAGATGTTTTAAATACAGTGTTTCAGTGTGACCACAATATGAGCCAACAAGAGGCAAAGTTTGAAAGATGTGCAGGAATTGAATCATAAACAACCACAGGTATTGAAGAAGGGGGCTTGGATTTTATTGTCTTAAAGCAAAAATAAATCACTGAAGAGTCCTAGGTGTGAGTTTGACATTAGAGTTCTATTTTAAGAGGTTGGTCTAGACTTGAGAGGGTCTAAATGGCTGTCTAGGTGAACACTGCAATCATTAGGCAGTAAGAGCTTTGGACCTCATCTAAGAGAGTAATGCCAGAAGTGGGGGTGGCTAGAAGATAGTATGTTTTAGAAAGCTTTCGTGGCTAAGTAGAATAGACTAGGGAGAATGAGATCAAAGACTTGAAGAGCCTTAATGGACTTGGCAATGAGGTGGTTACATCACCCTGAGAAGCCAGGTGAAAAGCAGGGCCATTTAATGAAGTGGGAACACACAGGGAGAATGGATTTACAGGAGGAAAAGGCCAAGTTCATTTTAAAAACATTTTTATTTATATGTATGCCTCTACCTGTTACATATGCACAGGTGCCCACAGAGGCCAAGAGTATCAGGTGACCCAGAGCTGTAGTATCAGCAGTTGTGAGATGCCTGACATGGGAACTAAGATCCTCTGGAAGATGAGCAAGTGCTCTTAACTGCTGAGCCATCTCTCCAGCCTCCTAAGTTTAGTTTCAAACATGCTAAATTTGATCTGCCTGTAAAAAGTGCATACTTGAGTATGTGGAGTCTAGAACTCAAGAAGAGATCCTCAACTTGGTGATATTAATAGAAGTTAGGTACATATATGAGATGGTCATCTGGAAGCAAAAAGTACTGTGGAAAAGACTACAGATATAAGCCCTATGTTTGATCCATTAACAACTAACATTGAGGGGCCAATAGGAACAGAGGAATTGATAATGAATCTAAGGAGGAAAAGCCATAGGAGTGGGAAAAAACAAGTAAGTAGTGGCGAAGAATTCAGGAAGAAAAAAATTTCTTTTCTTTTTTTTTTTTTTGAGGAAAAGGAAACGATGAAAACTATCAAATGCTATAAAAACATTAAATAAAGGAGTAAGGCATCTCCACTGGGTTTAGTGACAAGGAAGGCATGGGTTGTCTTGGTAAGGGCAGGTTCAGTAGAGTAGTTGGGGAAGAAGCCAGACCAAAGTGGGAAGGAATTAAGCAGAATAAGGGGATTGTGCAGAGGATCAATCCTCATCAGAGAGGCTTCTTCTTGCAGCAAATGGGCATTAAGACAGAGATATACAAGCAGACAATGTGAAGAGAGTAAGACACTTTGGAGCACTGAGCACTAAATGGTGTTTCTATAAAACACCACCCCTCAAGGCTCAGGGATCTGTACCGAAGAGGAGGCAGAAAGATAAGCACTAGAAGTGGTAAATGACCCAAGAAAATAGCATCTTGTATACACAATTCACTGATACACGTATTAACTCACAAAGACTATGACAACATGCACAAGTTCAAACCAGAGGAAGTCCTAGTGCTGAGGAGAGGTGGACACTCAGTCCCACCCCAACCAAGAAGCTATTTGAAACTAATTCCTGCTGGGAAGAGGGAAATCAGTTTCCATCACTGTAGTGTCACTGAATATATTAACTACACTCCAGGCCATGCCCAAGCCCTGGAATAGTGAACCAATTTAAAACAGACTCCAGGTTTCATTGGGGGGGGGGTATTTTTATCTTACTGAGTTTTTTATTTGTTTTAATTTTTGCTTTGTTTTTGTTCTAAGTGAGAAGGAACATGAAGATAGGTGGATAGGGAGGTAGGAAATATATGGAAAGTGTCAGGGAAAGGGAAATATGATCAAAATATGTTGGATAAAAATAACTAAAACATTATGGGGGTTTAAAAGCTGCAGCTGGTAGGGAAAGGGGAAAGAGAAAAGATGACAGGTTCTTATAGTTAACTCAATCACCACATGTGTTTGTTAAAATATGAAGCAATGATGAATTGCTGAACAGTACAATATCAATTTAAAAAATATTTTGGACAATGTTCCAATCTAAAATGAAGATTCACTTTAAACTCCCCTGTACCTCCTGAATTGGTAGGTGCATCTTGGTGTAAGAGCAATATCATGTGAAAAGCCCCAGGTTCAAACCCCAGCACCACAACACACACACACACACACACACACAAACACACACACACATGCAGGCATGCACCCACACACATGCACATGCTCTCACAAGCACACACACGTACACCACCTGTCTGTACAAAAACAGGTGGGTGTCATTAGCACACTTGTAAGTCAGAAAGACCTTGAGTCCGGACTAACCTTCATAATAAGATGGAAGAAAGAAAACAGAGAAAGGGACAGAGCAACAGATGGAAAGGAAAAAATGAGGGAGAAGGGCAAGGAGAAACAGACAGGGAGAGATGAGGATGGAAATCATGACAGGTTATAAGCGATCCTTGATAGACATACCCTAGAAGGGAAAGAAGGCTGTATCCATATAACCCCTACGTAGATGATACAGGAACAACTTTGTTCTTTCATATCCCAAAAGGCTTTCCAATCAAGAGGCTCAGTAAATTACCCCTCTGCATTTACAAATGTATCAAAGCAGATATTAAGACTCACAGCCAAGCCTTCGGCAGAGGGCAGGGAATAATATGAAAATAGGGGGAGTTATAAGACTTGGGGAGAACAAGAGCTCCATAAAGACCAAATAGAACAGGGCACAGGGGTCTTTTATGAGACTGTTTCTCCAACCAAGGACCATGTATGGATATAACCTAGAACCCCTGCTCAGATGTGGCCCATGGTAGCTCAGTATCCAACTGGAGACCCTAGTAAGGGGCACAGGGACTATTTCTGTCATGAACTCAATGGCTGGCTCTTCGACCCTCCCCCACACATACCCAGGAGGAACAGCCTAGCTAGATCCCAGAAGGGGACATTGCAGCCAGCCCTGAAGAGACAAGATAAGCTAGGGTCAGATAGATGGAAGGGAGGAGGTCCTCCCCCATCAACGGACTTGGAGGGGGGCAGGGAGGAGATGAGGGAGGAAATGAGGGAGGGGGCTACCACTGGGATACAAAGTACCCAACCTGTGATTAATATAAAAATAAATAAATTACATTTTAAAAAACAAAACAAAAACCTCCCAGTTTAGCTCTTATAAATATTAACAACAGAAGGATAAATTCTTTCCAATGCAAGTAACAGTATATACTTGCATTCCTGAATGCACACTGAAACACCAGATGCCCCAATCCAGGCCTAGCACTTGAGCAGATTTGAAACACACAGGTTGGAAAATAAAACAACAGTATGGAGAACAATTACTTATGTTGGAAACAAAAAAGACCCTTTCGTTAGAGAATCTGGAAAACTGGAATTTCTCTGAAAAAAAAGTTGACAGATCCACAAAATTCAAGTTCTATAAAAGGTCAAATCCTAATCATGGAATTAAAACAATTCATAGTAAAGAGGAAGGTCACAAAAGAACACTTTGTTTGGGAGATAAAGCAGAAATTTCTAGCATCCTACACATATGGAGGCACAGAATATATTGATATTACAAAATTTAAATTAATAACAGACGATAAGAATTTTTTTTCACAAACCAGAAGCCTACCCTTACCCTGTATTCATGATCTACTTGTGCTGGAAGCACTTCCAGTGATAAGAACTTAGCACCACCTGGGCCCCACTACTGCCTGCTTCTTTAGATAATGGAACATGGCTTTCTCAAGAATTCCAGCCCAGTCTTCCTGCCTATTGCACCTAAAAACGCTGATGCTCAAAAATATGGAAGTACTATCACTGAAGAATTATGTATAGCCAAAACTGACAAAAAGATCTACACCCTGAGAAGTGTTTGGGGCCTTCAAGATGGCTCAGCTGCTAAAATTGTTTGTGACACAAGCCTAAGGGCCTGAGTTCAATCACTGGAAAACTGACTCTATGAAGTTATCTCTTACCTCCACTGTGCGCTGTGGAATATTCATGCCTGCACTCACAACTCATAATGCGGACATGTACACTTTCATACAATAAAGTTCAAAAAGAAGTCTTTGCTCTGTAGTTCCAGCACTCAAGAGGAAAAAGAAAGAATTAAAGAATGTTTGAGGCTTCTCAGGACTATTCAGTGAGGCCTTGTCTCAAAACAAAAAGCAAAAAGGGGGCTATGAAGATATAGGTCAGTGGCAGGGTGCTTATCTAGCATGAGTGAGCTCCTGGGTTCAATGCCTGGGGTCCCCAAGGAAAAGTGTGCCTGCATTCATGAAGACATTCATAACCTGTTTTTAAAAAATGCTGTCAGAGAAGGCTGGAGAGGTGGCTCAGTGGTTTAAGAGCACTGTATTCTCGGGCAGATGACCCAGGTTTGATTCTCAGCACTCACACAGCAGCTCACAACCACCTGTAACTCCAGCTCCAGAGGATCTGATGCCATCTTTAGCCTCTGAGGGTACTTGGTATATATGTGTTGCACAGACATGCAAGAAGACAAAATACTCATGTGCATAAAAAGAAAAGCTTTTAAAAGAAACACTGTTAATTTTGTAGCAATGGCCAACTGAATTCCAAGACAGAAAAGAAAGTTCAAGCTTTTGCTGACAGCTATGTGATTTACTGGCAAGAAAAAAATGGGACATGGTGGCACATGCCTGTAATCCCAGCACTCAGGGAGGCAGAGGCAGGTGGATCTCTGAGAGTTCAAGGCCAGCCTAGACAGTGCTACAAAGACAGTCCATGACAGCCAAGGCTACACACAGAAACCTTGTCTCAGAAAAACCCCCCCCAAAAAAAAAAAGAGAGAGAGAGAGAGAGAGAAAGAGAAAGAAAATGGGGCTTTTTAAACCACATAGATGTTTTGAAATCTGACTAAACATACAATACCAAGCAGATGACTTAACTTCTCTGAGTCCTAATTTCCTCATCTGTGAAATGAGAAAGATAATAAATAGTACCCATATCACGGAGTTGTTATGAGGTTTTAATGAGATGCTACTTAAAAGTGAATAATATAAAGCCTAACACATTCTTAAACTCAATAAACACCATTAAGTCACTAGACTCTAAGTACTTTGAGGGCAAGGTATGGAGCACACATATGCATTTCTCCTCATATGCCACATATCACAGACATTTAGTAACTGTTTACTGATAAAATTAACAGTTTATCCTAGGACCTAACTAAGCAAGATTCTCTAAGATTCTCACATCTTTTTTTTTTTCTGTCATTTGCTTATCGGTAAGCACCCTGCAGTGAGTGATCATTTTTCAGGCTTCATTAAGTCCCTCAACAATTTCTACTCAAGGTGACTCACTTTTAAGCTTCTTAAGAGACGTAGCCTAAAGAGCAGAACACGTGGGTGCCTTGATACTGTGTGTGTGTGTGTGTGTGTTCAGGAGATGGCTCAATTGGCAATGTGCAAGCATTAGTATCTGAGTTTGGATCCAAAGAACCCATGGAAAAACAAGGTGACCGTAATCCCAGTACTAGGGCTGTGGAGACAGGAATATCCATGGGGTTTGCTGGCCAGCTAGTCTAGCCAAATCCATGAGCTGTGGGTTCACTGAGAAACCCTGACTCATTAAAAAAAAAAAGCTAGACAATAATTGAGGAAGATACCCCATATTGAGTTCTGGTCTCCACTGTGCACCCCCACATGCACACATATAAGAGTCTGTGTTTTTAATTAGAACAATTATTATTCTATATTATAATCCAGAAAATGACCACACAAGTGACTTAAGTTTGCTTTTGGTTTGCTTGACTGTTTTGAGATAGGGTCTCACTCTGCAGCCCAGGATGGCCTCCAGCTTGTTATGCTCTTGCCTCAGTTTCCCAGGCTTAGTGGTCATAGGTGCACAACACCATACCCAGCCATGCTTTAAGCTTCTTCCCCTTGATTCTTACAAAGATAATCGAGCGAGGCAATGGTGAGGTTAAGACTGTCGTAGTAGCACTTGAAAGGCAGAGGCTGAATTGCCATGTGTTTAAGACCCTACATAGCAATCAATCAATAAATAAATGACATTTCTCAGAGAGTACTTAGCTACCTAGCAAAACTGATATCACAATTAGATCACCATTAGGCTGAAGCTTGGATGTACAGGGATTCTCTCTTCACCTAGAAATGAAACTGAAAAGTAAGCTGCTTTCAAAAAATATACTAGTACATCAGCTGTGATGGTATAAGTGTCATAAGAGACAGTAAATGGCATTAATTAGGATTAGAAAGCTTCAGTTTTCTAGACATTCAAAATACATTGACCCAACCCTGTTTAGTCTGGAGCTAGATTTGGGAGTAAGGGACCTGTTTTATTCCATAGGCCACAATTTCTCATGAGAAAATGAGACAAGCTCTGGAATGTCCGTTCAATCCAGAGTTGACTCCCAGACTAACATTGTTGCACCTCAGTTTTCAAGAGCTCCCCTTGTTACTACTAACACACTATTCTCTTTCATATCAGAAACTTTAGAAAAGGCCATCGGCAATCTTATTTCAGCCCATGAGTTAAAGGAAGCTAATGACACCAGATAGCAAAGAGCAAATATTTTCAGGGTCATCCAAAGTCTCTATTTGATTTTTTTTAAATACTGTTTGTGTCTTGTACGACTAAGCAATGGAAGAAACTTTTCTGGGGCTCAGCAGATACAGCTGCAACAGCAACAATAACAGCACAGCCAAGTACGAGGCTAAAAACATTTTTTAGAATAATTTAGTCCCAATACATAGATAAAAGAGCTTGCTAAGATCCCACATAGTTATTGGCACAGTAAAACAGAAATCTAGGGCCGACTCTCAAGGGGTTTGCACCTTCAGACCTCAGTATAGTTATTGGCACAGTAAAACAGAAATCTGGGGCCGACTCTCAAGGGGTTTGCACCTTCAGACCTCAGTCTGTTTTTGCATGGCCCAAGAGCCGGGAACAGCCTTCATATTTATTTTAAAAGCCTAAAGACTTAAATTTTAAGTGTATTTATTTATACTTTATCTGTATGCTTGTTTTACCTGCTGCACCATGTGTGTGCGGCCCAGAGTACAAAAATGGCTTTCATATTTATTTTAAAAGCCTAAAGACTTAAAATTTCAGTGTATTTATTTATACTTTATCTGTATGTTTGCTTTACCTGCTGCACCATGTGTGTGCACTGCCCAGAGTACAAAAATGGGTATCAGATTCCCTGGACCTGGAGTTACAGATGGCTCTGAACCACCGTGTGGGGACTAGAAACCAAACCTTGGGAAGGGGAGCCAATGCTCTTACCCACTGATCCTTCTCTCCAAGCCCTGTTTTGTTGTTGTTGTTCCTTTTTTACATTTTTAAAGTTTGCAAAAAGAAAGAAACAGATTTTTAAAGTGCAATATATATGCCCCCTACAATCAATAATCTTTATTATCTAGCTCTTTAAAAAACGCCAGTCTCTGGTCTAAAGCCTTGTACCATCAACGATCATATCAAACCATCTCTCTCAATAGGTCTGTGATCAGCTCCTTATTTTAACAATATAAGGCTCATTTTGAATTCAACCAAAATTCAAATGCTATTATATGCTTTTTATGTTTTGTCTTTACTCTCCTCAAAGGTCTTACATGTCTGTAGTTTCTGTACATAATTTATTCTGTACATAGTTTATATGAATATATAATAATAAACTAACCAGCAAATGATTGTTGAAGGTAGTAAACAAGTCACACACACATTGTCACACAAAGAAATTAGAGAAAATCTATAGCTTCTATGACCAATTAGCTTTGAGAAGCACTGCCAATAAAATGCCATTTTTGACATTCTAGAATTTATTTACCTTCAAATTTAGAATGCTTAGAATTTATCTTACCAAAGAAAAACAAGCTTGAGTCCATGCATTTTCTTAAGGCACACAAGTATTTTATTGCTACCCTTGAGATGAATGCACATTCTAGAAGTCTGGATTTACTGGAAGCAGGTGGGCGGGGGCTGAATGGAGAAATGCCTTTTAGTTCCAAACCTTCCTATACCTATCTTCAAGTCTCAGAAAGAAACCTCAACAAGCTCAACAATTCAAGACTGTACTAAATATTTTTTAATGTTCACACATGTACTGCACAGCCAAGATTGTTTGCCCTCATCTCTTCAGCTAGCCATACTCTCATAGGCAGACATAAGACATCAGCAATATCTTCTTTTCCCCTCACAAGGCTGGAACGTGGCTTAAAAGGCTTCTAAACCCATGATTTGGTTTTCCTTTCTCCTGCTCTCTTCTTCCCCTTCCCTTTCAGTGCATTTGTGTGTTGTCTGCCCCCCCTCCCCACACACACATAGATAAATAACCACAAAAGAAAGCACACAGAGACTCAAGAACCAAAATCATCTACACAGCAACTGGTCAATAACCTCATGCCACCAGCAAGTCACCCCATGCATACACGTGAAGATTCTTAATTACTACCTGACTGAACAGTTCTCATCATGAGATGTGACATGCTGCGGAAAGAACCATAACTCTTACTCGTCCTCACTTTCATAAACCTGAATCTGCAGGGTCAACCCTAGGTCTCCCTATCAGGTATTACATTAGGGCGACATTTAAAATGTAGCCTTCTGTAGCCTACTTCAGGCTTTTATTTTGCATACGTTCCACCGGAGTAAGGTTATCATTTGCACCTAGAAAGAAGGCATAGTAAAAGCTGGCCAGTGAGTAAAGGTCGACTCTGCCTCCAAATGAATGCCAGATGCGGGCAGTACAAGCTACTACTGCAGCTTCAAGGAACCTTAAACAAACTGACACCCTGGGGACATAGATTACAAGGATGTCTCCCCCTCCCCCAGCCCCCAGTCCTATCCCATCCACTCCCTTTTCCCTTCCTGAACACCCACCCGTCCTGGTCCCCAGGTTGGTAGGCAAATAAGGGGCAGCAGGGCTCAGAGAAAAAGGGGGTGGGGTCGGAGGAGAAAACAGCGAGCAGAGCCAGAGAAAACGGGGAGGCGAGGCTGAGAACGAGGTAGGAAAAATGGGGGGCGTAGCAGAAATAGGGGGGATGAGACAGAGAAACGAAGGACGATTTAAAGGCGAGGCGGAAAATGGAATGAGAAGCGGAGCAGAATGTAGGCCGAGCAGGACGAGGACAGGAGGCAAAGCGGCCGGCAGGCAGAGAAAGGGACAGTGCCAGCTAGGGAACAGGGGTCCGAGACACTTGCCATAAATCATAGCAAGGCCAGTTTCGTGCAGGAAGCGGGCCCGGCGGTGCTTGAAGAGCCAGATCGTCAGAATAGTGAGGGTGAGCAGCAGGATGAAGATGAGCAGGTTGGCGCTGTCCTGCCGGTGGCTTTCCTCCGCCTGCTTCTCGGACACGATCTCCTCATCCATGGCTCTCGTCATTCTCCCGGAGCTGTCCAAAGCCCCGGCCCAGCCAAAGAGGCTCACTGCGAAGAGCAACCAGAGGGGCCTCAGAAGAGGACGCGCCCGGGGCCCACCGACGCCACGGCGAACAGGCGTCAGCCTCCAGCCGCGCCGAGCCACAGCCATGTCTTTCCCCCCCCAACCCCCACCCCTCTCCTCACCCTCAGCCGCCCGCGGTCGGACCACTCCCCGAGGGCTCACGGGAAAGGGGTGGGACTAGAGCGGAGGCTGCAGTGCAGGCACCGCCCAGCACGGCCACCACTTTTAAAGGGCCCGCGCCGCAGCTCCCGCCCGTCCGCACGCACCCATTCCTTTGCCCATCTGCCCGGCCACAGGCACGCCTAGAGCTCGAGCTCTGTCCCAAACTGAAAAGTCATCGAATCTAACCCACTGTTATCCGCTGAAGAGACATGGGCCCAATGTAATCAGACACAGGTTGAGCGCTCTTTGACTCTATTCTGACAGCTGGGAAGGGGACAGGAATCGATCTTCATAACCCATCTGAATATCGTCCCCCAGTGTCTCTTAACAGCCTAAGAAGTTGTCCCCTTGGGAGTGACCTCAATCGCTAGTTCTGTAATTTAAATCGGGATCCCATTGTTGGGGAAAACAATAACGCTGTAGGAGTTCATAAAAGAACTTACACAAAGGTATGGATCAAGTGTGTATACATATAATCAAATTTTCTTTAGATGTCAATACTTAATATATATCACCCACCACGCCAGGAATGAATACATAGCTTCATCAACGTTGCAAAGAATAGTCAACCAAGTTTGTGCTCAGATTTACCTTCTCTCAGAAGCACTGTGCTCCATTTGGGAAAGAATCATTATTGGTGCAGGGTGTTTCCCCACTCCAGTTTTCTTCTGGATTGTTACTTTAAGGCACATGTCACAAGTTCTTTCACATTTGACTCCCCACCTGTCATCCACTTTCCCCCCCAAAGAGTAATTTCTGGGTATTTCTCTAGACCTCACAAGGCAAGATTTTCACAGCTCGCCTCCACAGTTGAGCTGTGTTTGGGAGCTTCTCCAAAAGGTCTCCATACTTGCAGGATCACTCCTTAGGCCGTTTGGGTTTCTTTTTCTCTAGACTTTCACTTCTACATTAATAGGCTACAAGTCTCAAGCCCTGACCTGTCACCATCATTTCAGGCCTCTACCTGTTGGGTATTGAACATATCCTGTAAATGAACTTATTCTTTCCCCTCTGGATATATACCCTTGCTCAATGCCTCATGACATCATTAGTAATAACATCAATCCCAGCCCTGCCATTTTGTATATAGCATACCATTCTGAAATGTTTTTTTTTTCTTTCAGGGTAACATAACCCACAAACAACAACAAGTGGCCCTAGTGTGGATGCCTCTTCACTAGCAAACTATTTAAGCTCTGTGTGGATAGTGAACTACAGAGAAATCAAAATAACTCTAGAAAGGATGTTCTGTCTGACAGGCCAGGATTTTTTCCAGTGATAAATACCCATTCCATCCTATTAGAGCAGGGGATGTGTGTCTTCCCAAGAAATCTCATGACCATCTGCCTCCTTTCCCCTTATTCCAGTATAATTGCTTTTCCCTGTTCAAACAGAGAGGGTATCTTACTTACACAGACAAGAAAACCAAGCAAAGAGCATCCCCCAGCTTCCCAGTATGCTCACTTCAGACTGGCTGGATGGCACAGAACATCAGAAAGTGCTTACCTTCTCTGAGCATAACCACTCACTCCAAGGCTATTTTGGCTCTGCACAAAAATCACTTTCTGATGAGGATCAGGATCTTAAGAACCAAGTCACAGATTTGTTTCCTTTACCACAGTAAACAAACCTCTTCCAGCCCCAGACTCCCACCACAATGTCCGTGGTCCCAGAAACTCTCCATCTACAGCCTCTTGATAGCAGTGCTCCAGGGTGAATCTATACAGCACTAACTCCAGCAGACAGCCAAACCCGTGGACCTACGCTTTCCTCAGAATATGCTCTCTCAAACACACTAATCCCACTTCTCATTCTGAGCTCCAGTTTTCTTCATTGCTGCCACCTCTGCCAGTCCTGGTCAGTGCTCTGTCCCTCAGTGGATGTACTCATGGCCACGTATTTCCTTGTTCTGAAGTAGTTTCAAGTGGAAGCAGTTCACCACAATCTTATCGTCCTATATGCATCCCTGTGTGTGCGTGCACGCACACCTGTGCATGTGTCCAAGTGTGCGGGCACATCTGCTCATGTGCATGCACATACACACCATGAATCATGTAGCCTAAAGGATCTGACAACTGCTTCCTCCTTATTGTTCAAACCCATTACTCCTACACCTTCATGGAAAGCTCTGTAACCTTCTCTTTTCCTTGTTTTCGACACCTAACCACTTCCTGGTCCCGCCCATGCATTGAGAGTACTTCAGGGTCTGGTTCGCAGGCTTTCTATCTTCTTCTCAGCCTTGCCGCCACCCTTAAGAGACTTCAGCAGTTAGACAAACAGTTCAGAGTTCTGGCCTCGCTTCTGTTTTCTCAAGGAAACTCAGAGCACTCTTGGAAAATCCTACCCTCCAATTTATTATTTTTTTAAAAATTTTAATATCACATTCGTGTCCTCCCTGTCCTTCAGCTTCGCATAAAGGTGTTTCCTCCTTTAGGAAACATACTCCTCAATCTAGCTCATCCCATCTCTTCTTTTCTGCTTCTTCCGGAAACAACTCTAATCATCACCACCCTACACAAGCACATTCCATGACTCCTTTCCTATCCCCGGCTACTCTGTCAACATGTTCGGGAGGTAGCTTCTGATACACAGCCCTTCCTTCAAGATTCCTCATTGCTATTGCACTGTTTGGCCTCTTGCTTGAGAGATAAGCTCTTCAAAAGCATTTCTACCTTTTCTGTGATCACATCCCCTAATGCAGGGATTACCAAAGAGCAGACTATGACCTAAGGGCCAAAAGAAGCCTGTCATCTGTTTGTTTGTTTCCTTGTTTGTTTTTTAACTGGAAGATAAAAACAGTTTTGATATTTTAAAATAATAATAATAAAACCAAAAAACTATTTTGTGCTGTGACAACCCCATGAAAATAAAATTTCAGTGTTCAGCCATCGTAGAGTACTGGGAAAAGTGCTGTCAACTGTTTGCTCATTGTTTATGGCTGTTTTTCTGTAACACGGACAGAGCTGGGTAATTTTCATTGAGGCCATGGGGCCTGCAAAGTCTGAGGTATTTGCTATGTGACCCTTTCCTGGAAAAGTTTGGTCCCTGTCAATCATTCCCCTACACTTGTATGAGACAGCACTTTTTGAAGCTTCACTCTGCTTTTACATATTAACCCTTGCTCAAGAGCCTCCAGTGCCCCACCCCGATTCAGTTCTGGATCCTCAACATGGGACGCAGTGCTGGGAGCACTGTGGCTCAAGGCTACTTCTTCACTATTATGGTCTGGCCTCCCCTGAGATATTTACCCTAGATATTTTGAAACACAAAATACTACACCTCAGAGTTCCATATATGTATCAGATATCTCTTCTTTATACTTCCTTGTGCTTTCTTCCTTTTGGATAGGCCTACAACCCCTTCTTTCTAAAATTAACTTCTACTTGACTGACAAAACTCAAACTAAGTCATCAAACTCCCAAGATATCCTCAGACTGAGTTGGGGTCTGCTCTTCCTAAGGGAGCTGAACCCCCTGGACAACTCTCTATCCTAGCTCTCCTGATACGTTATCATATTTATTTTCTAAGAACATGAACACCTCCAAGGTAGAAATGAGATACTACTTTGTTCTTTATCAAGCACATAGCACAAAATTTAACCAAAATATGTACTCTGGGGCAGGCAAGATGACTCACTGGGTAAGGATACATGCTGATAAGCCTGACTCACATGGTGGAACAACAGAACTGACTCCTGACAATTTTCCTGTGGCCTCCACACGTGAAACATGGTGTGCATGTGTGTGTGCACACAACACACACACACAACACAAGTATTCAATAATATGTATCATATCAATGCATCAATAAATGTCTCTTGGATTTCATTGGGAACAAAGGAACTCTCCATGTTTGCAGATGGCATTAAATTTCCATGTGAACTTAGATTCAATTCTAGGATAAACTAAAAGGGTGTTGCAATACCAGGTACGTATTAAGTTCTCAGTAAATACTTGATAACTGAAAAGCACAGATAAGTTTAGTCTAGTGCTCAGTACAATCTTTAGTTCACTAGAACTGCCTGATGAGCAAACAGTTGGTTAACTAATTCATGTACTGGGAGAAAGGTGAGAAAGTTTGGTTGAGGCCACATTACAGAAGATCTGCAATGTAACTGAAATGCATAATTCATTTCCTCATTCAAAAATCTTCCCAATTTAGGTTTGGCGGCAGAAAGGGGAATAAAGATGGGTATTGAGAGACCAATTACGAGTTTAGAAAAGCAATTTCTCATGGCTCACAGCTGCAATTCCAGCTCTTAAAAGGCTGAGGTAGCACTGACATGTAAGTACCACGCACTAACTGATTGCACCACTGGAGCAACAGAACCAAAAAATCTGGGCAAAGGGATCTTTTCTGAGTTTGATACTCCAACCAAGGCTCATCCATGGATGTAACCTAGAATCCCTGTTCAGATGTAGCCCATGGCAGCTCAGTGGCCAAGTGGGTTTCCTAGTTAGGGGGACAGGGGCTGTCTCTGACATGAACTGATTGGCCTGCTCTTTGATCGCCTCCCCCTGAGGAGGAGCAGCCTTGCTAAGGCCACAAAGGAGAACAGTGCAACCAGTCCTGAGGAGACCTGATAGTCTAGGATCAGAGGGAAGGAGAGGAGGACCTCCCCTATCAGTGGACTTGGAGAGGGGCATGGGAGGAGATGAGGGAGAGTGGAATTGGGAGGAAGTGAGGGAGGAGGTTACAGCTGGGATACAACCTGAATAAACTTTAATTGAAATAAAAAATAAAATTTAAAAAATAACAATTTAATTTTAAAAAGGCTGATGTAGGTGCAACAGGTTTTGAGGCGAGCCTGGATTATACAGTGAGATTCTGTGCCCTCTCTATACTAGTTACTTTTTTTGTCACTGTGACAAAACACCATGAGCAAACAAAACTGAAGGAAGAGGCAGTTTGGGCTTGCAGTTCCTGACTGATAAGAGCCCAACATGGTGGGGAGGCATAGCAGCAAAGGGGCAGGCATGGCGGCAGGGCTTGGAGCCCACATCCGCAAAGGCAAGCAAGAAGAGGAGAGAGCATATTGGAAGTAGGCTGGAACTGTATAATCACTAGGCTTGTTCCCAATAACATACTTTTCCCAGCAAGGCTGGCCTGCCTAAACCACTCCAAACAACACCACCAACTTGGAACTGAAGCCCACAGGAAACATTTCTCACTCGTCTACAAAAAAAAAAAAAAAAAAAAAAGATAGAAAAATAAAACAGAAGTAGTACCAAAATGTAAATGTGTCTTAATATATTGGGTATGGTAAGAGCAAAAGAATAAATGTGGCAAACTGATCCAAGAGCCAAGTAGGCTGCTAAGGACGCAGCTCCATAGGAGAGCACTTGCTCACATGGGTTCGATCCTTAGCACTGCACCAAAAGAAAAAAGAAGGCACTGTAAAATGACTTCAAGGTTTTGAACCTGTATAACTAGGAAACATAGCCCTGTTAGTAGTAATATCAGTCAGAAGGCTGAACTTGGTATGGACAGGACGGAAGGGAGAAACTGGTGAGACCCCCTAGCATGGTGACACTGCACTCAGAAATGTTGTGAGTCTGAAGTTAACCTGGGTTACATAACAAGTGCCAGGGCAGACAGGGATTGGAGACAACAAAATAAATAGGAGAGTGGTGGAAAATCTGCATGCAGATATTGTAGTAGACAGTTTTATGTAGCCTGGCAGTTCAGGAGTGACATCAGAACCAACAATAGATTTGGAAGCAGTATGTTGAGTATTGAAGCTGTGGGAGATCCTGACTTTTCCCAAGAACAGAGGGTGTCATGAGCTCAGTCCTGAAGCAATAAGAAAGTGAATGCCTGTATTCAAACAGAGCACAGAAGAGGCCATAGCTACTAGTTTGGAACCCGAATAAACATGCATAAGTTTTCACACAATTTATTTTCTCATGTGACCATCACAATGGAAAAAAGAGAAAGTAAGATATTTTTTTCAGATTTTTTTGACATGCATGCTTGTATTAACTTCATACAAGTAAGCTAGGCTACTTTTGCACAGGTGTGATGATAAAGTCCTAAGAAATATATTCATTCTAGAAATGGCCACAAGAACAGCAATTAAAATAATCAATGTGTCAGCACCCAAGAGGCAAAGGCAGGCAGATCTAGGCCAGCCAGAGCTACACACTGAGACCCCATATCAAAAAAAAAAAAAAAAAAAAGGAAAAAGAAAAGAAAAAGCAAGCCTTGGGAGGTAGAGGAAGGCCAATCACTGTGAGTTCAAGGCCAGCCAGGTCTACGGTGGGAGTTCCAGAACAGTCAAGACTACACAGAGAAACCCGGTCTCCAATAACCACAAAAGAAAAAAAAAATCAAAGGGGAGAATCAACTGATGTTTTAGGAAAAATTCCCCACTTGGGTAGGGAATTTCTTCAGTTTGGAAAAATAGAAGGATCAATAATAATAACGGGGGCTAGGGAGATGGCTCAGTGGGTTAAACACTTGCTTCACAAGCAGGACGATCTGAGTTTGGCTCCCCAGGACACACATAGCACAAACATCTGTGATCCCAGTACTCCTACAGCAAGATGAGGCAGAGGCTGGAAAACCCTTATAAGCTCATGGGCTACCTAGTCTGGCACAAGCACAGAACTCCCGTATCAAACAAGGGAGAAAGTAAAAACCAACTCCTGGGGTCGTCCTTGGACCTGTACTCACCTATACTCATACACCTGAACACATACATATGGGGGGGGAGATTAAAATAATAATGGGGATTAAGAGATGGTTCAGAAAAGTAAAGCACTAATTTTACAATCATGAGGATCTGAGTTCAAGACCCAGAATTGAAAGAGAGAACCAACTCCACAAACTTGTTCTCTGTGCCCATCTGTGCCAGGGCACACATACACCACCCTCCCCAACATCATGCATACACAATAATAACAATAAATAAAAATCAGAGGGCTGGAGATACAGCTTTGTAGTTAAGAACATGTACTGGTCTTCCAGAGACCCTGAGTTCAATTCCCAGCACCCACATGAGGCAGCTAGCTCACAACTACCTGTACCTCCAGCTCTAAGGAAGTAACACTGCACTTCTGGTCTCCACAGGCACCTGTACTTATGTTCACAATACCTAAGCAGGGATATGCAAACATACATATAATTTTAAAAATAGTTTAAATAATAAAAGCAGTCATCAGCATTTCCTGAGTGATTATGACGTATGAGATTACTCAAACACCTCAAAGGCATCATGTTACTCAATTCTGACAGTAGCAAATGAGTACTGCAGTTATCCTCAACTTGAGGATATAGGTGAGGAAACTAAAGCAAAGAGGAAAATCCAGGGTCCAAATCCTACACCAGTTCACAGTACATGCTCTAGAAAGCTACTATAGTAGAAGTGATCCAGCAAACAATTAACAATTCTCAAAGCCATGAATCACACAAAGACAATCTCATTGAGACTGAACTCTCAAAACACTGAGTAACTTAGATATTTTGAGATACATAGTTTTTCTTTGTGTGTGTGTGTGTGTGTGTCCCTTTTGAATTTCTTCAAAGGATACACTATGTCTGTATAAAGTAAATAAGAAGATACAGTGTCGATTTTGAAAATGCTAGTTTCTTCTGTAGAGCTTTAAGCCGAGGTCCTAGACTCCAGTTGCTAGGGAGCTGTAGAGAGCCTCCAGGAACTATTTGTAGAGAGGCACAGGCTCTGATACGGCTGCTTGGTTGAAGGACAAAATATGTTGAAGGGATTCTGCTTTGTCCTGATTTTTTTTAATGTGTGAATTCTTCTCTGGCTGATTACTTATGTGTCTTCAGGGAACCTGGACAAGCACTTTTTGCATGACGGATGTGTTAAGTAAAACCTATACGAATCAGTGGAAGATCTGACTGAATGATACAGTTTCTTCTATTTTATTGATCTGATTCCTTACAGGAGAAAGATCTATGCAATTGTTTGTTTGCTGATTAAGTCCATGAAGGGAGAAGGATGAAGGGAGGGAAGGGAAGAAGGGAGAGAAGGACAGAGACAGAGAGGGCAAACAAGCAGGCTAGTTTGCCTAGAAGGCAATAAAGTTCTAGAATTTGTTACCCTGAGATAATGTTCTAAATATAAACAGCTTATAGAAGGTTTTTAATTATTTCTCTCTCTCTCTCTCTCTCTCTCTCTCTCTCTCTCTCTCTCTCTCTCTCTCTCTCTCTCTCTCTCTCTCTCTCTGTATGTATGTATAGGTGTTTGCACATGCATTCATGTTCAACTTTCATGAATTCATCCTCTCCCCTAACATCATGTGGCTTCTATGCCTTGAATTGAAGTCATTAAGCTTGGCAGCAAGCATCCTTACCTGCTTATCCATCCCATCAGCCCTTTTACTACATACAATCTATACACTCTTCTTATAGATATCTGTAATAGGAACATATTTACAGGGAAAGTGATTTTTTTTCAAACTAGGTCAGAGAGTGCAAGAGGAAGAGAAACTATGTATGAGAGATTGAAATATGCACAGGTAACATATAAAGCTAGTTAAGAACTTAGCTGGCATGAAACAAAAGTACAATACTGTAACACTTTCTCTAGTCAACAGATTCAACTGTAGAAACACTTCTCTATAAATGCTTGATCTCTCATTATCCCCCCCTCCAATAATATCTGTATCATTAACCCATGACACACTTGGAGAGTGGGTTTGTGTGTGGGGGTGGATGGGTGGATAATTAGACACGTATGTGGTCGCTTGGAAATTGAAATACTGTGTCCCATACAGTTTGAGTTTTGTTCTAAGAACTCAGGGAATTAGTGCTTTCACTAGCTGCATCTTGTGCCCTGGATTAACTCCAACCAGCAGAGTGGGAACAGATTCTAGTTACCTTTTTGTGTGATCCATTTCTCAATAACTATTTATCAAAACCTTGATTTCCCTTCAGTTTGGACTCTATAGGTAATTAAAGTGCCTTTACACGGGCATGGTGGTACATATCTCTAGTCCTATAGTTTCTGGAAAAGGTAAGGCAGGAGGATCATTTGTACCCAAGTGTTTGAAGCCAGCTTGGGTACCATAATAAGACCCTGTTTGAAAGCAACCCCTGTGAATGTAATTTAACAGTTTGTGATTAGAAAACATAAAACCAAGCTAGTTTCCCAATATTTGATACACTGATAAAGGTTAAAAAAAGAGTGTGGAATGCATAAAAGAGAGTAAGAGTGTTGTGAGAGAGTACCTTAAGTTACCAAAAAAGCAAAACTCTGTTTCTAGAATGCAGTGACTTCCCTGAACCTTGGAAAATGCATTGGTGGCTTATACAAATTCCAGACTTCTCCATAACCACCCCCCTTTTTTAAAGAAGTGAGCCAGAACTCTGACACTTCAAGAAAACTATTAGCTGTCCATGGTGTTACATGCCAGCAACCCCAGCACTGGGTGGGAAGATAAGGCACAAACATTTCAGTTATGATTATAAGACTTGCAGAGACTACAGAATGAGAGTCAGACTTTCTCCATTTTCCCCTCCCCCACCTCAAAATCCTCTAACATTTCATTAATGATTTTCTGTTTCAAGTAAGTTATTAGTAGGTCATGTGAAAACATTTTAATTTCAATTTCAATATGAACATTATCTAAGCTAAAACAAAAATTTGGTGTGTTTTCTATCTTGCAACATCCCAAGAATTTTACTGCCAACTAAACATTGAGTAGTTTGCTAGTTTGTTCCAATTGTGAAGTTTATTGGTAGTTCTCCTTTTGTGAGGAATACATGATATTGCAATTGATAATTGATCAGGCATTGGGTGGAGAGGACCCAGAGAACAGTAATGACCATGATTTAATGCTTGAAAAATGGGATCCAGAAGAAAAATGATATGGGTAAGTTTAAGGAAATACATTGAATCTTGGGTTTTGATTTCCATTTTTTTCCAATTTGAAGAAACACAAATATATATATATACCACAGGGATTTAAAAAAATCTAATTCAAAATACTAAAGGACTCTGTAAACATCAGTACCAGATAAAATCAGTACCAGTTCTTTCCCATCATTTATCCATTTTACATTCAACAATTATGTATTCAATACCTACTATTTGACAGTCAATGTTCTATGCACAGAGAAATCTGCCTTCTTGCAGCTCACATTCCAGAGTGGGAAGAGAGGCAGCAAACAAAAGTAACACAACAAACAATAAATAGATTACTTTGTTTAGAAGGTGATACAAAATCAGAGTAGATTAAGATCACAAGTGGGAATGCTCCAAATTTTAAAAGACCGGAATCACTGAACAGGTACTGGTGAGTCAACTGTTTCAGATGACACAGTTCTTTGGTGGTTGATGGGAAAGAATGGTAATCATGCTTTACATTTACTTTGTGAAACACAGTTTACAAAGATATGTCCCTCAGCCAGGGGCACTGAAGTAACATACAGAGTTGAGGGTGTGAGTTACATCTGGCCATATAAATGTCCTGTGCCACAGGGTGTACTAGTACAAAAATAAATATCCGGCAGTGAGTAGCTGAGGAGCTACGGTATTGGAGGCATAGTTGTTGTCAACAGACAGTAGGGTGAAAAGAGATCAAGGAAACACCTCACTTCTGAATGCCTACATTTTAGGAGATGAAGACAAAAATGAAGAGGTTACATTTGTATCCTGATCAGACTATTTTAGCTTGCAAGTTTCCTTCATGACAAAGCAGTCCCGCTGGGCTACACTCCCTTTCGCATGTATCTTTCTCGAAGAAAGTAGAAAAGTAAGAGGTTGAACTAATCTTCTGAGCATCCCCAGCATACTAAGCGTTCAGAGCTCTACACCGCTCCCCCCAAGTTATTAACCTGCACACTGTATTTACCGCCTCACATTAACACCCTCACAACCTTAGTACCAGTTTTCCGAGGCCAGAAGCATAGCAAAGGACCCTGTTCGAAGGAAAACCAAATTAACTAACCAACTTACAACTACCAACAATCAGGATTCTGAATCCCACACCCGCTGCCCTTCTCCGTCCTCATCAGGCCCACCCTCTTCTCCTCCAGGGCCTTTCCGTAAGTCCCGCCTCTTCTCCAAGTCGGGTGCTTATTTGTGGGCGCTCTTCTTTGTCTCCCTATTGGTCTCGCTTGGCCAGTTCTTTCACGCCCTCCACTCAGCCCCGCCCCTCTCAAAGAACCCGCACTGCGCAGACTCAGAGAAGGTCCGGAGGAGGTTTTTCCGTGTCGTTTTCTCCTTCTTCCCGGCATTCATTTTTCCTCATTCTTAGGGCTCAGTGGCTTTTGCATCACCCGGCACTTCGCGCCTAGGGCTTTGTTGATATCATATTTCTGCGCCGCGTGGATGCCCGCCGGCAAAAGAAGGAATAGTTCCAACTGCTCTTCGTCTCCTTTTGTTGGGCTGCTGCTCCTTCTGAATCATGGCGCCATCGCTATGGAAGGGGCTTGTAGGCGTCGGCCTGTTTGCCCTAGCCCACGCTGCCTTTTCAGCTGCGCAGCGTAAGTGCTTAAGGGACGGGGACTGCTCGCGTGAGGGACATCTGGGGCTGTGTGGGGGAGCTCCTCTAAGGGACTGTCAGATCCAGTGCCGGGTCCTCAGTGGAAGCCTTGAAATTGGAGGGTTGTGGGGCACCTAGAATTTGGAACTGTTAGAAGAGGTTGCTAATATTTGAGAGAAATCAGAGCAGGAGACTGTCCCAGAACCCAAGACTCAAAATTTCAGATTTAGCATAAGGCAGATCAGACAAAGTGTAGGATTGAGAACTTTGAATGCTTGTGGCCTCAGGACAGCTAGGTAGACAGATCCTGCTGTCCAGGCAGAGACTGAAAAGTGATGTGACAGATTGCCTCAGGGAGGCACTGTGACACATGGGGAAAAAGCAGTGGACTGGTAGGGTTGGTTCAAGGGTTGGTTTGTAAATTTTTGCTTAACTGTTAAATCTGTGTGACCTTGGGGGAAAAGGTAATGTGCTATATAATAGTGAGTGGATTTTTAATTTTATGTTTTTTTGCTCAGATCAGTGATTGAAGTTGCTTCTGCCTTTAGGTTCTAGAAGTACTATGATGCCATAAGGGAAATCTTAGGCTAGTAGAAAAACTAATGGGCCAACAATTACAGTAAGATAAGATCATCTGAATATGCTAAAGGTGTGTATGTATGTGTGTATAAATACTCATGGGGAGTGGTGATTTGGTGGGACCCGGGAAAGTGCCTTAGAGCCTTGATGCTCATAGTGTGGTCAATAGAGCAGCAGCATGGACATCACCTGGGAGCTTGTTAGTATCTACTCAGGCTCCACCTCAGTCCTATTGAGTCGGAATATTCGTTTTAATAGATCCCTGGGTGGTTTACGTGCACATTAGTTTGTGAAGCACTGCCCTAGAGGAGATTAGGATACACTGAAGTACTGTTATTTTCGAAGTAAGCTAGAGCAGGGAAGGCCCTTGCTTGAAATACAACATGCTCATTTCACCAATGAAGAAATGCCTAGCTGAAAATAGTGCTAAAGTGCCAATTTAGACTTCGTTCAAACAAGAAAGCTAGCTAGAAGTGGGACATTAGAAGGTTAATCCAAAACTGCCTTTGATACTGGATCCATTTTGCACTTACCGTTTGTACTTATAAGCTCTGTAAATTCAAATATACTCTGCCTGCAGATACACCATTTTATCAAAGTCATAACACATTCACACAAAATAATTAGGGTATTTTAAGTCTAGAGTACGTTATGAAGTAGGAATTGGACTGTTTAATCTAGAAGTAGACTGTCCTACTTAATCTAGAATTAAGATTTTGGCTTTTTATATTTTTCAAGTGATTAGAATGCCTTGTGGGTTTGTAATTACTCATTCTGGCAAGAGACTGGCATTTACCTTTGATGCTAGTTGTGTCATGTGAAACTGTGGTAGCAGATAGCATCCTATGGTGTTATAGCCTGCTCATCTGCCATAGTGACCTTTGATATAGCAGTGCAGTGACCATGCACTAAATAATCCCTATTTAACTTTCACATTCCCATTTTACCACAGAGTAAACTCAGCCAGTACAACGGTTCTGTAGCTCTTTGAATCTAAGAAACACCCTGCTCACTTTCACATTTTAACATTCTGCAATTGAAATACATGTTGGGGTTGCTAAGATTGTCTTAAATGAGGTACAGTAAATTATAATAAATAGAAAAGAGCTGGTGCTATGTATGACTCAGGGTTACCAGTTTGTAAGTCCTGTTCCCATCTTTTAATCCCTTGCTGCCTCCTGAAGTTAAAGCAGCAGCAGAATTAAGTAGTAACAAGGACAGAAATTAATGTCCTGGAACTCCAGTTAGTCCACTATACTGAAGTGAAATATTTCCATACAAGTGTCACCTTGGCTTTACTACACAGTGGCAGGGTCATTCAGCATTGAATATTTTTATACCCCTCTTGATTGTTAAATAATTATGACTTCTTTGATGACTTAGTGAAAGAAACAGTTTCAGAATTTCTAGATTTTTCTATACAAATGAAAACTTAGACTTAGTTATTTTAGTTTCATACTTGCCTATGACTCAGTTAAGGTGATAAAACAGGCCATGAGAAGCATAAACTAATTTATAAAGATAAGGTTTATTGCAGTAGAAGGGGTTTTTGAGGAATTTGGGATTATTTATGTAGCATATAAGTCAGCCACTTCTTTGGTATATTGATTTTCTTACATTTTGAGAAAGGAAAATGAGCTACAGTTTCCTAATGTTATGCTTCTGGTTTATAGATCGTTCTTATATGCGACTAACAGAAAAGGAAGATGAATCACTACCAATAGATGTAAGTTGGTAATTTATATTTTAAATATATATATATATATATTTATATTTATATTTTAAATACATGTTTAAAATCAGCCACTTTGCTTTTGTTACCATTTTCAAGCATCATATGGCATCTGTTACCTCTTTAAAACAAAGCAAAACAAAAAACTAGGGACTCACTGTGTAGCTCTGGCCAGCTTGGAACTTGTTATGTAGACCAGGCTAGCCTCAAACTCACAGACATTTGCCTATTTCTGCTTCTGCCTCTGCCTCCTGAATGCTAGGATTAAAGGCCTATGTTACCTCATCCAGCTGTTACTTGCTTTTATCACTCTGTAAAATAAAAAGATTTTGAAGTGTTAAAAATTTCTATTTGATCCTTTTGCTTAGACATGGTGCCTCACACATATAATCATAGTACTTGGGAGATTGAGGCATGAGGATTGTTGTTATGAGTTTGAGGTCAACATGGACTACTGAGTAAGACCCTTTGTCAAAAAGCAAAAACTAAAGAAGGAGATGGGGGTATCTTTCCAGAAGTTTTTGTATTGACAGTATAAAATGGTCTTTTAAAATGTTATTGGGCTCAAGTTTTTATAAATTTTCCTTTTTAAATATCTTATTATGTGTGTAGGTGTTCATGTAACAGCACAAGTGTGTAGGTCAGAAGACAGTCAACAGGAGTGAGTTCTCTTCTTCCACGGTGTGGGTCTCAAGGGAAAAAAAAATCTCAGGTCATCAGGCTTAGTGGCAAGTGTCCTCACCCTCTCACTCATTCCACTGGCCCAATACTTCCTTTTAAAAATGAAGTTTAAGACTCTTCACCAAGATGGCACCAAAAGCAAAGAAGGAAGCTCCTCCTGCCCTTCCCAAAGCCGAAGCCAAAGCGAAGGCCTTGAAAGGTAAGAAGGCAGTGTTGAAAGGTGCCCATAGCCATAAAAAGAAGAAGATCCACACATCATCCAACCTTCTTGTGGCCCAAGACCCTGCAGCTCCGGAGGCAGCCCAAATACCCTAGAAAGAGTGCACCTAGGAGAAACAAGCTTGACCACTATGTTATCATCAAATTTCCCCTGACCACCGAGTCAGCCATGAAGAAAATAGAGGACAACACAGTTGTGTTCATTGTGGATGTCAAGGCTAACAAGCACCAGATCAAACAGTCCGTGAAGAAACTGTATGACATTGATGTGGCCAAAGTTAATACCCTGATAAGGCCTGATGGAGAGAAGAAGGCGTACGTTCAGTTGGCTCCTGATTATGATGCTCTGGATGTTGCCAACAAGATTGGGATCATCTAAACTGAGTCCAGATGGTTAATTCTAAAATATACTTTTTCCACCATAAAAAAAATAAAGTTTGAAAACAAGCAATACTGACTCTATATTATTTACAGGCAGGAATCAATGATAAAAATTAAAGAAGGCAGAGGAAGATCTCTGAGTTCAAGGCCAGCCTGGCCTACAGAGTGAGTCCAGGACAGCCAAGGCTACATAGAGAAACCCTGTCTCAAAAAAACCAAAAAAGAAAGAAAAAATATATTAAAGAAGGTGACTTAACTTGAATTAATACGTATAACCCACATGACTTACAGTTTTTTTTATTAGATTTAAACTTATAAACATTGTAAGTTCTTTGTAACAGAACTAAATAACGGCTGTGAAAATATAAATTAATCATTCAAATTTAAAACAATAGTAGCAGTAGGACTTATGTCATTCCCTGGAAACTTTACATTTTCTCCTAATACTTCAAGGAGTTTACGCTTTTTAAAATGTTTTATCTAACTAAAACAGCTTTGGGGAGCTGGTGAGATGTTTCAATGGTAAAGATGCCTCAGTGGGGAAAGACACTTACTGCCAAACCTAATGATTTGAATTTGATCCCTGGAACCCACGTGGTAGGAGAGAAACAACTTCTGCAAGTTGTCTCTGACTTGAATGAACCCTCATACTGTGGCACCTATGTTTTCCCATCTATAAATAAATATGAAACAATAAAATTAAGGTTAAAACCGGATCGTTTGAAAAAGCATTATGCATGTGTGTGTAGTTTAAAAATTGTTTTTGAAATTAAAGTATAATTATTTCACCCTTCCTTTCTTCCCTGTAACATTTCCCATGCTCTCATCCCTTGCCCTCACTCAAATTCATGGCCTGTATTTCTTTAACTGTTACATACATGGACACACAAAGTGAGTGTGTGTTTGTGTGTATATGTAATTTCAGGGATGGCCATGGGGCCTCAGCCCTAGACAAAGAAGCACAGACAACTAAGAAATGCTGAAAGTAAGAGAAATAGTCTTTACCATGGAAGAAGCCCCAAATTCGCTATCCATTCCTAAGCTTGTATGTACTCTTGTAGTTAGCTAGCTATGTTTTGTGGAGACAGTCTATGTGGCTAGCACTGAAATTATAGGCAGCCAAGCCTGGCCTTGAAATGCTTGATCTGTTGCCATCATCTCCTGAGTGCTGAGATTACAGGCATATGCCTCTACACTCACTTTATAGTTAGCTTTTCATGGACATAGTTTTTCTGGAACGTATATTTTCACGGCAATTCATTGATCCACCACATTCTTGCTAACAGTGTGTTATATGAAAGACAATCTCAAAAAAAAATTTTTTTTTAAAGACAATCTCCTTGGAGCTAGGGATGTAACTCAGTACAGTTTTTGCCTACCATACACAGATCCCTGTGTTTGATCCTCTATATCCAATAATTTGGGCATGGTGGCACACACCTGTAATCCTAGCAGTTGGGATATAGAAACAGGAGGCTCAGAAGCTCAAGGTTTTCCTCGGCAACATTGAACTGGGTCCCTGTCTTAATAAAACAAGACAATCTCTTTAGTATATTGGTGGTTGGAATGTAAAGTAACAATTCAGATGCCATTGGGTTTTAATTTAGATAGTAATAGCTTGTGGATAATTTTGTCTCTGTTTATAAATAAAGTTACAACATATGTGGCTGTTAATGCATCCTATCACCTTTTCTTTTTTGTAGGTAAACACAAACATGTGCTCATTTATATCTAATATAACTTTCTTATGATTATCAAGTGGCAAACTTTAAAAATACATAAAATCAAAATTAAGGAAATAGACTCATAATCCTGTGTTGGTTAATTTCAAACATTCAGCATTATTGCTTGCACAACCTGTTTGGAAAGCAGTTTGGTGTTATGTAATACATACGAACACATACTTATTCTGTGCTCAGAGCTTCTATTCCTGTGTACCAGAAAAGATGTAGGAGTATTTGTTGGCCTTGTAAAAATAACAGGAAACACCCCGCATTCCCAGAAATAATGAAATAAATTGTGGTTTCATATGATAGGTAATAAACACAATGAAAAGGAATAGACTGCTGCTGTGGAGATGAATCTCACAATGTTGAGGGAAGACAGCTGGACTCAAAGGAGTGTATTTGAGTGCATTTAAATGAGATTCAGAATGAGTAAAAGTAAACACTAATGTGTTTTAGAGATTCATAGACTGTTCAAAAATAAAAGGATTACTGTCAAGAATAGCAAGGAATGGATTAATACACAATTTGGTATAATAGTTAACTTTGAGAAGAAAGGAAAGGAAATAATAGGAGAGGGACTTGGAGGGTTCTGGGAAGCCATGTGTGGTACCTGTAATTGCTATACACGGAAAACCTGATGCAGGAGGATTATGAGTTTAATGCTACTTGGGATGTGTAATGAGACCCTGTTTCAAAGACAGGAGGAAGGACTAAAGTGTAGTTGGTTGGCGGGTGTGTGATACCTTTTTGTTGCTTTTCTTTATATTGTGCTCGTATGCTTTGTGCTCTCTCTAATACTGAACAGAAATAAAATAACAAAGGAGTTTTAATTGCTCTTGGAAGCAGACGCTGTTTGGTACTTAAGTTCTAAGAAACTTAGTGCCTTTCAGTACTTGGTGATTTAGCTTCTCTGAGCATGTTGCTAAGGTCATTTCCTAAAACATCAGATGTGTTATTATACTTAAGAGATTTTATTGTATCTGAGTGTGAATCATTTCAAGTAAGACCTGACTCTTTGATGCGTGGTACTGAGAAATGCTTGTAGAAGTCGCACAGAGGGGGGAAGCGGATTGTCAATTTTTCAAATAGTATTCATATACTATTTGCTAATCTGCATCTTTATACTCGCAGATAGTTCTTCAGACACTTCTGGCCTTTGCAGTCACCTGTTATGGCATAGTTCATATCGCAGGGGAGTTCAAAGACATGGATGCCACTTCAGAATTAAAGAATAAGTAAGTCCCTTTTCAGAAGCATTTAACTTCAGAGAGATTTGTTTTCTGCACATAGCATGTTTTCAGCTACATAAAATCTGGTTTTATTTTTATCTTCTGGTTATGTAGTTTATAGGGGTAATGAGACAAAAATATTAAGTCAGTGTTTGGTGTCATAGGACAAGTAGAAGTTGAAAGCCAGGTATGGTGGCACACGCCTGTAAGCCCAGCAGTCTTGAGAAGTGAGAAGCAAGCCAGGTGCAGTGATACACGCCTGTAATCCCAGCACTCAGGGAGGCAGAGACAGGTGAGTTCAATGCCAGCAGCCTGGTCTACAAAGCGAGTCCAGGACAGCCAAGGCTACACAGAGAAACACCGTCTAGAAAAACTAAGAGAGAGCAAAGGGGGAGAGGGAGAAAGGTGAGGAGCCGAAGTATCGTGGATTCCAAGACATTCTGGGAAGATTCTTCAAACAATTGATCAATAAGAAGAAGAGTGAAAACAAGGTATTAGATTGTAGTTCCTGCTAGTAGCCTAAAAGTACTGATTCATTAGAATGTGATTACAGGTGGGTGAGAACAGGTATATAGAAAGATAATAGCTCAGAAACATTAACTTGGTTCCTTGCCTGCTTTTCCTTCCTGTCTACTCCCTTCCTCCCTGTCTCCCCCCCCCATTCCTTTCTTATGCTTTTATCCCCTTGTCCCAGCTTAGTCTTTGAAAAAAACAACTGATTTTTCTGTTTCCTCTGTTATTTGAACCCTAATCTTGACTTAAGCTCTGCCCTCAGTCCTATTTCTATGACTGTATTAAAAAATATCGTTATTCTGCATTTATCTCCTGGTTTTTTTGTTTGTTTGTTTGCTTTCCTGTCCCATATTTTTACTTCAGTTTCTTCAATTCCATTTCTGGACTTTCCCAACCTTCCTTATCTAAAAATAATAAGTAAGCCTGTATAGTATTTTCGTAGAAGGATTCATGGTAAGCATCTGTATACTGAAGGAAGTTCCTCCTCCTCCATTTACTTCATTATTTCTATGTATCTTAAGATTATTATTTCTCAGGCATGAAGCCAGGAAAGAAAGGAGCCAAACTAAATGGCATCAAGTAGTGGGTAGTTGAGTTTGGCCAATAGTATATACAGAGGGCCAAAAGGAAATTTTCATTGTACTTGAAAAACAGATTTGTGAAATATCTTATGACTTGAAATGTCTATGGCTTAGGGCAGTATGTTGCTGGCATTTGAAAGATGGTTTATTATAAGCTACTGTTAGGTTTACAGAGGTGATTGAAGTTCACCTAGTATTCGTTATGATTGATAGGCATCCTGAAAGGAATAGCTGAGGAAAAGAAAGTCGGACAACTTTATTGTTATTTCCAAGTTTCTTACATTTTCTGTATAGTAAAAATATGCAATACAGTGTGATTATCATTTGTAGTCTAATTTCAGATTTATTCTTATTTTAAAGATGTAATTTACAGCAAATTCATAATTCATTAGAAGCCTGCTTAGTTTTCAAATGGGCTTTTATAAAGGTTTATCTGAAAATTGGTGCTTTTTTTTTTTCTTTTAAGGACATTTGATACCTTAAGGAATCACCCATCTTTTTATGTGTTTAACCATCGTGGTCGAGTACTGTTCCGGTCTTCAGATGCAACAAATTCTTCAAACCTCGATGCACTGTCCTCTAACACATCGTTGAAGTTAAGGAAGTTTGACTCACTGCGCCGTTAAGCTTTTTACAAATTAAATAACAGGACAGATACAGAATTGAGTATTGGAGTTTGGGGTGTAAAACACTCCCCCCAACATCAGTATTTATATTGCTATTTCAGAGCTAGTTAAAATAATCTATGGCCCTTGTTTGTACATTGTTGATCAAATTAAATAGTGTATAAGTTATCTGTGAAATGAGTCTTTGAACTTTGGTATAAATTTTTTGTTCATTTGAAACAGTTTCATGTTTTGTAAAAGTCACTGTTTCAAACACATTTCCCTGAAAAATATTGGAATTTTCATGATTATTTATTTTCATAGATTTTTTTTCTTTTGCACTACAGATTTTAGGAATCCTGAAAAATCATGTAATACCTGCATTTTGCAGCACAGGACTCAAATGATCTTCAGTTCTTATCAGACCAACTTCTTTAAGAAGTTCAAAATGGTGACTTCATAGTTGTTGGGTTTGTTGTGTTTTTTTTGGGGGGGGGGTCCCCTAAAAAGTGACTCTACTTTTACAGATACTTGCCAATTTTTACTTTACCAATGGTTTCTCTCTGGACCCAACTCCCAGATACCTTTTAATATCAGCTGTCTTGTGTCATCACTTCTGAGACTCTTTGTGCAGTGAGCAATTTTTTGTGTCTGAAATTCTATCATAACATATATATTTAACAAACTCATCATGCTGTAAAACTACTCATGTTGTTTCATTGTAAAATTTTCATTGAGTGTATAATGTAAGACTAGTTGAAAGTAGATCAAGAAAACAATTTGTGATTTCATTATCTTGCCTATGTAGAATAGTATTAATTGAGGAAAACTGATTGTCATTAGCCAGTTTCACTCATTCAAAGTCTATTGGTTTATTTCATACTAAACTAGTGAATTAGTAAAAAGAAAGGAAACGTCTCATTTAATCTAAAGGCACATGCAAAGAAATTGAGCCAAATATGTTCTAAATATTTGGAGTTAATCTCTTTAAATTCTCTTAGAAAATTAAGGTCATTTAAGAAGTTGTTATGCAGCTTATGACCGAGAGCTGGCTTGGAGTTTTCCATCTTCACTCTGTGGTGCTGAAGGTGAGGATAAGGACATGGCATTGAATGTTTTTCACAGACAGTAATTTTACTCTTAGGAAAATTGGAGTAGCTTTTTCAGCTAGAAAATTAAGAAGCTCAACATTGCTTTGTAGAGAGTATTGCTCTCCACAAGCATGAACACATTACTTTTGTTAAATTATACAGGTTTAAAGGGAATAACTTCAGATTTTGATAGGAAACCCACCTGAATCTTGTTGTTTCTTTCAGGCGGGGTCTTGATATCAAGATGCTTTTACTTGGAGTTGTTTTTCTTTCTTTCTTTCTTTTTTTTTTCATTAGGATGATGCACAGCCTCAAAGGACAAGATGATTTTGTCATTTATTTGTTTCTGTTGTTTTTGTTGTTTGTTTGTTTGTAAACAAGATTTTCTATAACCTAAGCTAGCCTCAAACTCACTTACGTAGCCAAGGGTGATCCTTATGCCTCCACCTCCTCAGTGCTAAGGTCATAGGTGCTGCCACTCCATCTGGTTTTCTGGGTCCTGGGGACTGAACCCAAGTCCTTATGCATGCTAGGCAAGCACAGTACCAGCTGAGTTATGTCCCAGGCCCTTGATATTGGATCGTGATTTTTTTAGTTTTATTTTGCTTCCTAAATCTATGGAACACTGACTCTGTTCTCTACTGAAAACAAACTCAGAAATCAGCTGATAGCCTATAATAATGTAGAAATAGGCTAAAAATGGGTGTGGTGGCATGTGCTTGTAATACCATCACCTAGGAGGCTGAAACGGGATCACAAGTTTATGGCAAATCTGAGCTGTCTTAGTGAATCATTGTCTTAACTCCAGGCTCCTAAAAAACAGAATCCAAGGACTAAGGTGATATAATGGAATGAAAATGGTTTTTCTGCCATTCTTCACAACTATTACTTGATTGAAGAGCCTCCTGTTTTTTTCTCTTCGAGGACTGTTTTCTCCTCTTAATGTGTTTTCCTAGCAATGTTACTGAGAATTAATCTACATCCTTTGTAATTTCATTCTTTAAAGGGTATAGTTGCCACATGTGGCTCATGCCTGTAACGCTAACACTCAGGAGGTCAAGGCAGGAAAGTTGTCATACAAGTTTAAGGCCAGATTGAAATACACAGTGAGACCTTATCATTAAAGAAGTTATACAAATTTAAAAGGGTATAATTAAATAACTTTTTATTTACTCACAAAATTGTGCAACCACTTGATAAATCTAGGCCATTTCACTACCCTCAAAGAAGTCCTGTATTCTTTAGTTGTCACCTCTAATTTCCTCCCAGTGTGTCCCGCCTAAGTCCTAGGAAACCAGTAGTCTATTATATGTGTAATCTTACCATTTACCATAAATGAACTGATGCAATATTTAGTCATTTGCAACCAGTCTCTTAAATATGGTTTCCTATGTGGAGTGAATGCTCACCTTGCGAACCCAGAACCCAGTATAGTGAGAGGAAGTGATTGGGACACTGGAATTGTAAATCTGGTAGAATGCTTGCCTAGCATGCACAAGGCCCTAGGTTCATCCACAGTATCACAGAAAAAGTAGTTTGTAAACCAATGGATTTAAAGAGGGAAAGCCAGATACCTCACAGATTCCCCAGTTAATCTTATTATATAGAATAGTTTTCCTCCTAGCCAAACATCCTTTCTGTACTACTGCTTCTAACATTCATTCTAGGTTCTTCTTTTTCTTTTTTTGGATTTTCGAGACGGGGTTTCTCTGTGTAGCCCTGGCTGTTCTGAAACTTGCTCTGTAGACCAGGCTGGTCTCAAACTCAGAGATCCATCTGCCTCTGCCTCTGGAGTGTTCAAAAGCATGCACCATCACCACCAGCCTGTTCTAGTTTCCACAATTGATATAAAATTTATTCTTGCCTACCCAGGCAAGAAAATCCTGCTGAAAACAATGCTAAAAATTTGGCAAATAATTGACATGGTAAATTTAGATATGTCCACCTTTGTGGACAGCTTGAATACCTCAGACCAGGTAAATAGCCCATTTTGTTTAAAATTGACTTCATCAAATTTCTGCTATCTTCTTGAAATATGGTACTATAAGACTAAATCAGATTTGGGTGCATTGTGACAGCGCTAAGTGTGTTCAGTACAGAATTTTATTTACAATACTGTGTGATAGTCCATTACTGCCTAGGGCAGTTGAAAAACTGTGATATGATCTAGTGCTAGGTAAGCCTATAGCTGACATGACTTCAGTGACACTCAATAATAGGAGACATACACTCATTCAAAGTTTTCCAGAATGCAGGAACACACTTCATAACCAGGGAACTAGCCAAATCCTATGGGATAATACCTCAGCTGCAGGGAATAAAGGTTATGAATTGATGGCAAGTATGCACAGTAACTCCTGAATAATTGCTTCCTAAGCACTTGTGGCATACTGTTGAATGATATGACAGCATCTTCCTAGCTGTATGTTACCTGTTTCCATGATGTATCAGTTACTGTTGTTTGTGAGCCTTGATGCCTGTAACATCAATAAGCCCGTTTTGGATATATTTTCTCTCTCTAAATGACCTTGCCTTGTCCAATAAATAAGTGATTGTCTCACCTTGTTTGGGGTAGTGTTTTTTTGTTGTTGTTGTTGTTTGTTTGTTTAACTTTTAATCTCATTTCTTAAGTTTCTGTGTCCCCCCCAAAAAAAACCATGAGCTAACTTTATGATATTGTATATTTTTTCTAGTGTGATGCTGTTTTTAATGTGTACTTTACTTGTATGTGTAAAATCTTCCTTAAAATATTTTTTTTTAGTTTTTGAGAATATAATGACATGATCTCTCCCTTTCCTTTCCTTTTTCCAACTCTTTCCATGTACCTTCCTTGGCATCTTTCAAATTCATGGCCTCTTTTTGTTTTGTTTTACATACATATTTGAGACAATGTCTCATTTAGCCCATATTGGCCCGAATTCCCTACAATCAAGGCTAGACTTGAATTCCTAATTGCCAAAGGCCAAGGTAAACTGAGGTGGGACATAGAGTCGGTGATAATTATCTTGCATCTGCCTCCTAAGTCCTGAGGTTACAGGTATGCAACACCATACCCCACTGTATATGTAATATCTTAATGTACTTTTGTTTTGGCACTCATAATGTATAATATCATTTCTAAATAAACAAGTGCCCTACAGTGCACAAGAGTTGGTTCTTGAACAGCAATATGTAGTGCATTACAGATAAAGCACACAGTCAAAATGACAGTGTTAAAAAAACTGAGTTGGCTATAGTGGCACACACTTTTAAGACTCAGCTACAGCTACAAAGTGAGTTCTAAGCCAGCCAAGACTATACTAAGATCTTGTAAAAAATAAAATCAATTGGAATATCAAGGAAGAAATCAGAAGTTTAGCCTGGCAGTGGTGTTGCACACCTTTAATCCCAGTACTCAGAGGCAGAGGCAGGTGGCTTTCTAGAGTTTGAGGCCTGATCTACATAGCAAGTTTCAGGACAGTGAGGACTGCACAGAAACCCTATCTTGAAAGAAAAAAACACATCAGAATCAAACATTTGATGAGACTCTAAAGTCAAGTCCCATATGTAAAACTTGCCGGGTACTTACAGTAATTTGAAAACACTAGCATCAAAATCCATTTAGGATATTTCAAAATAACCTCATAAAGTGTTTATTATTTAAGAAGGAACAGGAAAGGTAATACATGCACATGGAAAAAAAAGACCAGATAATGAAGAAAGTCATAAAATTTAGGAACATGATCAAAATATATTCTATGAAAATAATTTTTAAATTAAAAAGATTAGCTCCTGGTTAGAGAGACCAGCTTTAGAATGATTAAAAAAAAAACCCTTTTAGTTTGTTAAGTAAATGAATATTCTCAGAGTAGCTAGAGAAATACATATGTCACATTTGATATGTTGCTTTATGTGATAGGTGTTTGTTTATTGTATAATTTGTAAATAGACTTTTCTCCCGTGTTTTGGGAAAAATATGCTTTTGGTCTCTTTCATCTTTCATATGTATGTTTCTGGAGGTAACCAGCTTTAATTGACACCCAGCACATACTTCATTATTTTACATTAATGGAATCAGACATGCTTTTGTATGTTTTTCTTTTTGGTCCTTGTGTTTTTATGAGATCTTTCCATATCAACATATTCAGAAATATATCATTTTAACAACTAATATAGCAAACGGTGAATTTTTAGATTGTTCCCACTATTTTACTAAGCCATATTGGTGTGAATATACTCATGCATTTAATGAGATTATTCCCACAGGGTTAATTGCTACCATAGAATTCTTGGATCAAAGGGTGTGATTCATTTTCAGTTCAGTAGCTACTGCCAAATTGACCTTCAGATATCTCTGCCCAGTATCCTTCCACATACAATAAGAGGGATTGCTTACCAGATCCATGCCAAGATGGATATGAAATGTTTTTGGTTTGATCATCTGAAAACAAAGTATTGGAATCTTACATTTTAATGAAAGGTTAATGCATTTTAATGGAGGAGATGGAACATTTTTATCTCTTGGTTATCATATTTTCAGTGAACTGTATGGTCATGATCTGTATTCAATTGAGCTTTTTGTAAGTTAAGAAAATTGGTTATTTAGTAACTCACATTTTCATGAGTTATTTCTGTAAAGTTATACATATTTGTGGCTACTGGGAATTTGTTTTGCTTAGAGAGGCTTTCATATTTAAGAATGAATTGAATATACTTCTCTCGCATTTTTAAGGATTCTTTGTTTTTTGGGATTTAGTTTGGGGGTGGGGGTTGCCTGTTTGGTTTTGAGACAAGATCTTTCTGTGTCGTAGTGGCTGACCTATATGTAGTATGTAGCCCAGGCTGGCCTGGAACTAACCACAATCCTGCCTCAGCTTCCAAAGGGCTGTGATTACAGGTGTGTGCCACTAGAACTGACTCAAGGGGTTTTGTTTATTTGCATTTATCCTTTACATCTTTCATCCATTTACAATTGATGTAGGTCATAAGAATACTTTTGTGCATCCAGGTAGCTAAAAGGCTATCCCATACCCATTTATGCTTTTTCTCCCACAATGATTGGAATAGACATCTGTGGACATTGAATGTCCACGGATCTGGTACTGGACTCTGCAGTCTATTAAGTCGGGGGGGGGGGGAGCCCACTTCTTTGAGGATGATTGATCAGTGCTCTGCCTCACTGGCCTGTCTTCAGCGCTATATTCTCATACTTGGCACATCTAATCCAAACTTCACTAGTCCTAATTCTTACATGTTTTATTGTTTCTAGATAACCTCTAGTTACCATTTTCTTCCTATTTAAAATCATACTGATTTTTTCCTGATATTTTAATTTTGGAATTTGCAAGCTTGTGAAACATGAAAGAAGAGTTTGATGAGCCTTGAGATTCTCCATTCATTTAGATTCTCATTCCTAATGTGCTTGCCACTGTTGTTTATTTCTCCCAGTATGCTTTTTCTCTGCTTCCTTAATCATTTCAGCCAACTGGTAGACATTTATCACACTTCATGACATTCCTAAATATGCCAGTGTGCCTGTCGTTACAAGAGAGACAACATTCTCCCATGTGATCACAATGCTACTCTCACAACTGTGCAAGAATAAACCATTTTACATTTAAATTTCTTCACACTTCTCTCAAATAGCTTTTATAGTAGCTTCTCCAAGGATCACAAATTAGCACTGATTGTTATCCCTTTTACTCTGTCCTTTTGAAAAGTGTTATTTTCTAAATAAAATTGGTTCTTTAAACTTTATTTTGAAAGTTGACAACTTTATTGGCATTTAAGAGAAAGACAGTGGCAGACAAGCTGCAAGGAAGAGGAATACAGAGAAGGAAAATAGTCTTTTAAGAAAGCAGGCCTGTTCCATAATGGTCAGCCAGCAGCCACATGGCCAACTGCTGCAAGACAGGAGAGGAGGCTTCATAGAGAAATAGTGAGGAATCCCAGAGTATCTAGAAAGTGTACCCAGGCTTTGGCCAATCCCAAAGGAAGAATCAGAAAGGTTATTTAAAAAGAAAAGCAAAGATATGCTTTTCTGAATCAGAAAAGCCAGTAGAAAATTATTCCACCCAGTTTTTTAGACTGACTTTAGGTGAATTAGCTTTCCTGGCATGGCTTGGAAGGTAGACTGATTCTTAGAACATTTGCACACTTTTAGAAAACATGGGAAGATAAGTAATTATAGGGTACAAAGAGTTCCCATCTACCCTATAATTGATTTATTTTGTTTCTAACATGCTACCTGAAAACGTTTGATATAATCAGTGAACCAATATTAGTGCAAGATATTAACTGAAGTCCATACTTTATTCAGATTTCTTGTGTTTTATCTAGTATCTTTTTTTGTATTCAGGAATCTATCCATAGTACCATCTTAGATTCAGATATCATGTTATGGCTTCTCTTGGCTGTGACAACTTCATAGCCTTTATTGGATGTGTTGCCGCTGGGATTTGTCTGACGTTATTAGACTGTGGTTATATGTTGGGGTGGGAGCGAAAGACAGCCAAGATAAACTGTCCTTCTCATCATAACATACCAAGGCCCTGTATCCACTCACCAATAGTTCACATTTCAAAGGTAAGACTTGTCAGGAGTCTGAGCTGTAAAGCTACTTTTTTCCCCCTCCCTATGCAGTACTTATTAGAAGTCCATACAGCCCACACCTATAGAGTGAGAACTTATGCTATCCTATGTTGAGAATAGAGTACTCCTATAACTTATTTCTTCTGTAGAAATAACTCCTGAAATATGTCTGATGACTAAGTTATTTAGTCATCCATTTATCCAAGTTTGGATTAGCAGATGTGAATACTGCTTTATTTTCTTGCTGCAATGGTTCCCATTGTAAACACTAAGCGCTTTTCCTGTGGTCTCCTGTGTCCTTTTGACATGCCTCCATAGTTGTAGGTTTCTATTTTTAAGCACTTCTTTGCTTCCTGGCACTACAATACATTCTAAAGTTCATGTTGTCTATTTCCTTCTCCAGTCCTAGAATTAGCCAATTCTCCAAAATAGCCTGGTTTCACTGAGTGAAGAATGGTATTAGAAACCAAGACCTGAGCACTGGATTTGCTCAGTGCTATTGGACTGTCACTGCTTCTACATCTTCCCACTTGGATATAACAAGGAAAAATAAATTAACCCATGCACTTCCCTGTAAGTGTGAATGTTTCTACATATAACATCTATATTTATGCCTAGTGAGTTTGTGCTGATATTTAATACATCACCCCATAGATCATTCGAACCTCATTTCCTTGCTTATCTGTAAAAAGAACTTTTATTCTCCTGTTTCAGTTATCTCAGAGGCTTATGGCCTGTCTTCTAACCTAGGCCTAGTCTTGGAAGCTTCTAGCCTCTGTACAATCTAACCTAGGCCTAGAACATTTTCAGCCTCTGAGACTTACTACTTAATTATCTCACTCTTGTTTTTATTGAGTTCTGGGCTGGCTGGTTTAACTCAGCTGTTATGGCTCAAACTCCTCTCCCAGCTGACTTATTCAATCTGGCTTTTCTCTCAGCCTCTGAATTGCTCTGCTTGGCCTCAAACTATCTCCAGCAATCTGCTCTAATCTTAACAAACCAGCTGAAGAGGGACAGATATTTCATCAGACTGACAGACTGGAAAACCTTGATGCTGAAATCGACTGTTGCTGAAGGACATGATCAGGATCGCATTAATGGAGGATCATTTTATCAATGGCTGAGTGGATCTTCATAAGGACATTTGGACTGTTAAGTTTGTGGGATTGATAATTATTTCTATTGTAAAAGTTGAACTATATACAAATTTTAGCTTAAACAGAAAGGGAGAAATTGTAGAGGAATTTTAATTCAGAACATGGCTGTTATGGCAAGAAATCACATCCAAAGACATTAGGTCTTTGAGATCTGGCTGGAATACAAACACACATTTAATCCAGGAAACAGAGGCAAGCAGATCTGAGTTCAAGGTCAGATTCCTTGCACTCTGCCCAAAGTTTGGCTATAAGTCACATTATCTGTTTGTTTTTTTTTTTTAGACAGTATCACTTTTCAAACCCAGGCCAGCATCAAGCTCACAGCAATGACCCCATCTCAGCTACTTCATAAATCTATAATACAATTAGATTGTTTCATCCTATCATGCATTCTGTTTTGCATTTTCCCTGACCTCCTAAATGATTTTTTTGAATTTGTATACATTAGGGTTAACTCTTTTCTCATTTTGTATACATTCGTTTTGTTATGTTTTGTTTCCAGTCCTGGAGATTGAACTTAACCCCTAACATGGGCTAGGTAAGCCCTCTACCCTTTTTATATTGAGATAGTATCTCACTATGTACCCTAGACAGGCCTTGAACTTAAGAGCCTCCTGCCTCAACTTCCCAAGTATACTTGAGATTAGAAGGTTTTGGGAACAAGCACAACAGTACTCACTTTTTGTATTCTAAAAGAATAATTTTAGTCTTGAAAAGCCCGGTGCCCCACCTGTTCTTTCTCTTTCCCCTCCACCCCTCCCTGTATGCTGTTTTAGTGCCATATGGTTGGAATCCTTTACTATGCAGTATTTTTTTTAATTTCCTTCAGGAATATGCATTCAGCAATCCTCTTTGTGTCGTGATAATACCTTCTTTTTATCTCTAAGTAGACTGTTCTCTGGATGCCCCTGCTTGTTTATTTAATATTGAGGGACACCTCTGTGATTTCCAGGTTTGGCTAGTCTTGAGTCAAGTTACTGTAAGCCTTCACGTGTAGGTTTTTTGTGTGGACATAAAATTTCAAATTAGTTGGGTAAATACCAAGGAGCACAGTTGCTAGATCATATGTTAGGATTATGTTTAGCTTTCTAAAATATTGCCAAACTGTCTTTCAAAATGACTGTATAGTTTTGCAAGCTCTTTAGCAATAAATCTATTCCTGTGGCTTGGCACCCTTCTCTTGTTGGTATTGTCTGCTCTTGAACTTTAGCTGTACTGCTAAGTATGTAGTGACATGTCATTATTATTGTAATTTGCAGTTTCTTTATGGCGTGCTGTTAAGCTCATTTTCATGTGCTTATTTGCCATCTCCATGTTTTCTTTGCCCACTTTCAAATGGGATTGTTTTCATATTGATCAATATAAAGGCTTCTGTGTATATATAGAGTAGCCTTTAAAATGTGCATTTGCAAATATTGTTTTTATACACAGTGGCTGCTTTTCATTCTTATAATATCTGTTAAAGACAAGTTGTTGATTTTAGTAAAGTCTAAATTACCAACTTTCTCATATATCAAGCTTTTGGTAAGGAGTTATAAAGGTTAGCTAGATTTTTTCATGTTTGTGTACAGTGTTACCTATTTTTAAAGTATTACTGCATATTAATTTTATAAAATATGTTATTATATTTTATATCTATAACCTATAAACTCTGTTTATATTCAATCTTCCATTACCCTCTTCCTTCACCAAATTGTCTTCCTTCTACTTTTGTGTCTCTCCCTCTCTCTCTCTCACACACACACACACAGACATATATTAACCACAAAATTTAGATTCTGTGTATGACATAAAATGATAGAAATTTTATGGCCTTTGTGTGTATGTGTGTGTGTACATGTGTATGTGTGTGCACTAGTACTTTCATACACTAGTACATGCATGTAGATGTCATAGAACAACTCAGGAGAGTGGGCTCTTTCCTTACATTGTGAGATCTGGGGATCTGAACTCAGTTCATCAGGCTTGCATGCCCAGTACACTTACCCACAGTGCTTTCTTGCCATCCCTAGTCCTGCTTTTATATGTTCAGAAGGAAGCATAAAATTCTCCAAATTTGGAACTCAACTTTTCCATTATTAAAAGTACTGACCTCTGCTCTGATTACTATGACTTTCTTTTTGTAGTTAAATGTAATACTTGGGCAATATGAAATAGGAGCTTATAAACATGTAATATAGGAGCTTATAAACATGTAAAACATGTAAAATAGGAGCTTAAACATGTAAAATAGGAGCTTATAAACATGTAATACTTGGGCAATATGAAATAGGAGCTTATAAAATGGAACTGATTAAAAAAGACATATATTTACATACCATTAACCTTCAAAAGGAGAGTACTGACAATGCTATTGCAGTAACATTTTTTGTTATATTTAGCATTTTACGTATTCTTATGGAAATATTTTTTTTTTGTATTTTGAAGTCTTAACTTTTTTTGTACTTTTTTCTAAAGTCTAAATCCACTTGAAGTTGTTGTTTTTAAGTATGTACAGTGTGAAGATACTGTGGAGAAAGTTCAGTAAGCAAATGTGATGACCAAAATTCAAACCTTAGAACTTACACGAAGCCAGTTGCAGTAGCACAAATCTGTAATCCAAATACTCCTACAGCAAGATGTGAGATGGGAACCAAAGAATTCCTGGAAGTTTGTGGGCCAGCTATGGCATATGCAGTGGCAAACAAAAGAGACCCTGTCTAAAACAAGGGAAAAAGGCAAGTACTGATACCCAAAGTTGTCCTCTGACCCCCAGACAGATGCTGTGGCATGCTATGCCTGCACTTTTACACACACACACACACACACACACAGACACACACACAAGCATGCACACACATACACATGCACACATACAGATAGAGATACACAGAGAAACAGACACAGAGAGAGGCACACACAGAGAGACAGAAACACACACACACACACACAGAGAGAGAGAGAGAGAGAGAGAGAAAGAGAGAAAGAGAGAAAGGGAGGGAGAGACACGGAGACAGACAGAGAGAGAGAAAGGAGAGACAAAAAGAGATTGAAAACCCAAACTAATTGTATCATTTACTAAGTTTAGTTTTGTGGTTTTGAGACAAGCTCTCACCATGTTGCCCATGCTGGCTTTGAATTCTTGATGCTTCAAGCTCTGTATCCAGAGTGCTGTGGTAATAGGCAGATGCCACTATGCCCTGACATTTGCAGTATGTTTCACATAGATTGCAAACTTTCCTGGTGCCATATGTTGCCTGGTGTTTCTTTCCACTGTGCCACCTCTGAACCACATCAGATTTCCACACATGAATGGGAGCCTCTGGGCCTTGCTGTACCATTTCATAGTTTCATTCTTATGCTCTGTTCCACAGTCTTGATTTTAAAATGTTAACAGAAATTCCTGAGAAATGTAAGGCAGATCAGCCTAATTTGTTCTTTTTTTCTGTGTTGACGATTCTTGCAAATTTCTTTCCCATGTAAATTTTATAATCAGCTTGTCAAGTTCCATTAAAAATATATTGTATAAAATCTCAGGGGTAAAAGAACACCAAGTGTTCCCATTCACCATGTAGTCTCTCTCTGATGTCTTTTAGTAAACTTTTATAATTAATTGCATACTGGTTTTATATGTAGTTATATTTATTATACATTCACATATATACATTCTACATATTGTATGTGTAAAAGATGTATATTTCTGTATATGTTTATATACTTATTCTCATGTAGTTTTGGTAATGCTATTTTTAAAACTGGCATTTCCTAAGTTTCTTGGATACTTTTTTTTTAGAAATTCAGTTAATTTTCAATATGCTGAATTTATAGTTAATAAGCTACTTGACCCTTTGGTTCAGTAAAATAATTTATCTTCATGTGAAAGACAGAATTTTGGTGACAAAGAACACATTAATCTTGTGCCTTATCTTTGTAAGATTATAATTACTTTTTGAGACAAAATCTCACTACATCATGCTAGCTGGCCTTGAACTTGCTTATGTAGGCCAGCTGGCTTCAAATTCCCAAAGACTGGCCTACCTCATTTGCCAGAGAACTCGGATCAAAGGCATGTGCCAGCATGCTTAGACTACAATTCTAATTTTTAACTCCTAGAAATGACGTGTGATATAGACTTCTGGTAGATTTACTTTGTAAGTGCATACATGTGTTTCTTGAAAAGCTCTGGTGAGATTGGCTCTGAGCTGTTTGTTGTGACCTGAGTTCAATACCCAGAACCCATGGTGGAAGCAAAGTATTGACTTCTGAAAGTTGTTCTCTGACCTCAACCATAACATGGACATCCAACATTCAAAGGTTCACATTTTGAACACATACATAAGAAAAATTTAAAAATACTAAATATTTAAAAACATCAGTGAATCAATGTTGTTCAAGAAGGACTATCCCCTGAGCCAAACTGCTGCCCCTTTAGGAATTATGCTTGGTCTGCTGTCAAAAGATCACACAGTTGGGCTTGTTGACAACTGATGCCAGAAGGTAGGGGTGGCAACTGTTATGGGACCCTTACCTGAGTATCCAGCTATTCTTCTCAATCATTTATTTGGTTTTGTCCTAAGATGTCAGGGAGGGGCTAGAATATATAGATGGGGAAGTGCTCGGGGAGGGGCCCTATCTACATAGCTACAGGAAAGCCTTCATCTATGCTGCATGCAGACCTTCCAGGATTACTTTAGAGTCACCATGCCCCTGTTTGTAAACCACCACCCGTAGTGTATAAAAAACCCTAATAAAGTCATTGGTTCACCAGGGTGATCTTTTGGTGGACTCAAACTTTGGTCAGCCATTGGAATATTAAAAGAAGGGGGTGGACATTGCCTAGCTACCACCTATGAAAATTTTCATAATAGAGTTGAGCATAATTTTCTTTCCCAATTTATGTCCCAGCTACTGTTCAACCCCAGTGTTGCTCTCCACCTAGACTTTTCCAGTCACTATGATATCTTCTATTCTCACACACCTTCTCTTTTAGCAACCACTGACAACCTGATCCCTAATACAGTATCACTCTACTCTAGCCCATGTACTATATGATCTCTCACCATTGCATCATGACACATTCTTAAATGCTCTCCCAAACTACTTTCTAGATTGTCTACTAACTACAATTTCTTCTTATGTATGAGTCTTTTGCCTCCCTTTCTTTTCTTCTCCCATTAAGTTACAGCATACTTTTGGAATTAGATGGGCTTTCTCTTTTCTTCTAGCCTATTCGGACATGATTATCATTGATCATCAGGAAGCCCTGGTATGTTTGTTCTGATTAATCCACTTCCTGCTCATCCTTCCTCCAACCCTGTATTAGAGTGAGGATGTGGACAAGTAAATGCCATGCCTGTACTGGAAGCACATCCTCTGTGTTCTGTAGCACCACAGACACAACATGACTCCTGAGTGTGGTCTACAAGAGCCTTTATAACTCCTCCTGCCATTCATTCCTCTCCTAGATCACAATGCTCTCCTTGTCATTCTCTGCCTCTGTCTTTTTCTCCATGGCCCCCAAACATATGTCTCTGCATCCTCAGCCCTGGTCTTTGACTCAGCCTGGCACTCTCCCTCCACATCTACAAGGTCTTCTTGTCTCCTCCGGCTTAGAGGACCCCTCTCAGAAAACCCTGACAGGCACCATCTCCCTCTTTCATCTTTGCTTAGTTCAGCCTTTCACAAGAGCAGCTGTGTGTGTGCACAAACTGTACTCTTCCTCTCTTGCATGTTCTGGAGGGTGGCAGTTCCTGTATACATCTTTTCTCCCTCAGAAGAGTGAATCCTCTCACCCTTAGTCTGACACCTCCATATCATTTACTCATTCTCTGTGGTGTCAGGCACAAGCCAGGAGCAGATGATCAGCAGTGAACAAGAAACAGGACCTAGGGCCAGGAATGGTGGCACACTTTTATCTCAGCCCTTGGGAGGCAGAAGCAGGTGGATCTCTGTGAGGTTGAAGCCAGCCTGGCCTAGTCTACATAGTGAGTTCCAGAACAACCCGAGCTATAGTGAGAGACACTGTCTCAAAAAAAAAAAAAAAAAAAAAAAAAAGGACAGGAACTGACTGTCATTCATTCATGTTGTCCTCAAGAATACACAGGAAAGTTGTCAAAACAATCTGATGGCTCCTCATCAAAATAGGCTCCACTAGAAGATGAAACTGTTACCAGTGATCTCTCTATAGTTGAGAAAAGAATCAAAGAACTGTCTATTTGGGGGAGTCATGCAAATAAATCCCGTTAAGTTCAAGGAAAATCAATTCTGCTATCAATTAGTAAAAGAAAACAAGTTTGAGTAATATAAGCAGTGAAACAATCTATCACTAAAAATAGGAAGGAACTGCTCTTGTTCTTTTTCAACACACAAGATATTTCCTGGGGTACATCTTTTAAAAAAACATTATTGGGCTAGAAAAATGGCTCAGCAGATAGAATACATGCTGTCCTTGCAGAGGATCCAAGTTTGTTTCTCAGCACTCACAACCACTTGTAACTCCTTCCTTAGAAGATCTGACAGTATCTTCTGGCCTCCATGGGCACCAACACATCTTTGGCATACACACACACACACACACACACAAATAAAAATAAATCTTAAAATGGTTACTAATACACCAGGCCTACACATCACAAGACACAAGTAAAATGCTTATTGAAGGGAAGTAGACTAACATCCACCACGTCACATATTTGCCCTTTTCTTTTTCATCTGAGTCAAGAGCAGTTCTGAGGTTATCTGCGAAAGAAATGCTTAAGTGATTTATTCTGGCTTCTCTTTCCTTTGACTAAGAAAGCATATATTTCTTCTTTTCTCATTTGATTGCCTTTCACATTAGTTTCCTTTCTTGCAAATGTCTCATTTAAGTGTTAAAATACAAACAGATGTAACCTAACTTGTGAGGGGTGGTTACAAAGGTAGTGGATGTGCTGATTGATTTCTGCATCTTCTTCATATTCCCAATGGGAATCACTCATTTGCTTATATCTGGGTCACTTTGATACTCCACCTATAGTTGAACAATAGAAGCAGTGACATTGAATATCCTACAAACTCCCAAATATTTACCACCTGGCTCTTTCTAGAAAAAACTTACCCAAACTTTGTCATTGCTGACTAGGTAATTCCTGGAGGGTTCATTAACGGTGCTGCCATAGGACAACGAAAGACATGCTGAATTACTGACAAGTTGGTCATTTGCTTGAACAACAGTTATAGATATGGCCAAGATCCCTAGAAGGTACCTGGAAGTCCTTGAGGTCACCCAACCCACAATGACCCAGGAGCAATCTACTTTTCAAAGCATTACTGATGTTGTCATAGGCCCTGACCTGGCCTCAACCCAACTATCCCCACCATATGCACCATTTTCTTACTGGCAGGTTAGCAGAGAGAACTCAGTGGTTAAAGCTGAGTCCATTTTAGCCATATAAGTGGAGCAGGTCTCGGCTCTAGATGCATCATTCATCACACTTGGAAAATAGGCTTAACAGATTTTTAAAACTTTATAGATTTATCCATTTTATGTTGTAAGCATGTGTGTGTATGTGTACACACGTGTGTACACATGTTTGAGTACATGAAGGCCACTGGCATGCTGTGGAGGTCAAAAGACAACTTGTGGAAGTCAGCTATCTCCAATGAAAAGTTATGCTATAATCTGATGTACATTTTAAGTTCCATCGCATGTCTTGAATATTACAGGTTATTTTCAGTATCTTTGGGAAAAATGGAAAGTCTTGATTGTGAGGTTTAAAAGAAAACTGTTGACTTGGGACATTTGTGTCGATATTACAGAACTAAAATTTCACAACCTTTACAGTGAAGTTAAGTACATCATAGCCATTTAATAATGTTATCTCAAGTGTCCTTAAGAAACAACAGGGTTTTTGTTGGTGGTTCAGAATGGAGCTGCACATTGGTAAACATTCCTAGAATGTTGCAGCTTTTAAAAATACCTTCCAGAAGCTAAGAAAAAGCAGAAATTGCCAGATGTGGTGGCACATGCCTTTAATCCCAACACTTGGGAGGCAGAAGCTGGTGGATCTCTGTGTGGCCAGCCTGGTCTACAGAGGAAGTTCTAGAACAGACAGGGCTATACAGAGAAACTCTGTCTCAAAAAAAAAAGTAACTTTTTTTTTCATTGTTAGAAATCTCTGTCAGTAAAATCTGGGGTTCTTCTAAGAATTATCTCTAAATATACAGTTGGTTTTTTTTCTTGTTTACATATTTTAGAGGGCTATGTGATCAACTCATTAGGCTAAAGATATTACAGTCTTGGTTTCTGCAGTAGATCACAATGTCATATCTGGTATTTATAGCTGCCTTCCTCACTACCCATGCCCTCAGCCAACACCTTATCTAGTCATGGTTCTTGGCCAGAGGAAATGAACTCAAACATTTTCTCCTGAATGCACTAGCCATTGGATGTCTGTTTCAATTAGATTCTTTTAATTAATTGCTGCCCTAAATCATAAAAATTAGGTGTGCTAAGAAGAGTTCTAGCCTTATCATGCATACCCTTTTATAACCCCTTTGGAAGTAGGAACTCAACTTGTATCTGACACTCTGGTACTTCCTGGGGTCAGAAAGTACAGTGAAGTATAGCCCTCTCCTTACCAATTCATTGAGAAGGATGAGCAATCCAAAGTGACCAGCTGGAAGCGCCAACTTTCCTTTCAATGGAGTCATTATTGTTTTCCCTGGTCAAATAATTTCTCAAATTTAAACAAGATCTCTAATGCAATAGAGTGTATAGCATCATCGGAGTCCACTAAGCTGTGACATCACCCATGAATTAAACCATCGGTGGTGTTTGTTGTTCTCTCATGGGCCAGTCACCTCTAGACAGTGCCACAAGCAGAGACCAGGCCTTTAACATAAGAGCCTTCCCATCTGTACCATAGCTTACGTTTTCTCTATACTCCTTATAGAAGCAGATGCAGAGACTCACAGCCAAACTTTGGGCAGAGCACAGGGAGTCTTATGGAGGAAGGGGAGATAGATGCACACAGAGGGGACAGGAACACCACAAGGAGATCAACAAAGCTAAAATATCTGAGCCCAGGGGGCCCCGCAGAGACTGATACATGGAGAGGACCTAGACCCACTGCTCAGATGTAGCCCATGGACAGCCCAATCTTCATGTGGGTTCCCAAGTAAGGAGAACAGGGGCTGTCTCTGTCATGAACTCTGCTGTCTACCCTTTCATCACTTACCCCTGGCAATGAGGCTTTACTAGGCCACAAAGGAAGAGGACCCAGGCAGTCCTGATGAGACTCTATAAGCTATGGGATGATGGCAGAGGAGGAGAACTCCCTCTGTCAATGGACTAGGAGAAGAAGATGGGGGAAGAGTGAGGGAGGGTGGGACTGGGAGAAGGATTCAATCGGGATATGTAATGAATAAATGGTAAAGATAAAAAAGAGCAAAGAGTAAAAAATATTAATTTTGTTTTTTGAGTGTTGCTGGCTATTTGACCAATGACTTGGACACAACCTATGCACTCACATCACTCGTTGCTCTGTCCACCTCTCCTGGCAAAATGGACAGCCTGGCACACCACTAGACATTTGTTCCTCCCAGAGGGTTTGCCTCCACTATTACCATCAGGGCTGGCCTAGTTGGAGCTATAGTTTGGGCCTGTGTAGTTGACAGTATTGTAGTTGTGACCATCCATGACTCTAATCTTCTGATTATGTAATCAAACCTAATTTTGAGTACCGATGTGGTGAGATTTTTTTTTTATGCAGAAATGAAATGAGCTCTCTCTTTTGGTAGCATTAAAAGAAAAATGAAGCAAGACAGTGGTGTTCTTGGAGAAAACAATGTTTAAATTTTGTATCGTCTGGGAATGATGTCGTATGAGCTGTTTTAAAGTATTGGTAAACCTTAGCATAGTAATCTATGAACCTCTTACAATGAAAGGCATTCATATGACAACGTGATAAAGAAATACAACTTTTAGATCTTGGGGTCTGGGTAAGAACATTTGCTATGCAATTATGAGGATCTGAGTTCAAATCCCCAGCACCCACATGAAAATCTCTGCAAAAAAAAGGCATGTAACTCCAACACTCTTGGGTGGTAGAGGTGGTGGTGCATGCAGACCAGAGAATCATCAGGCTTTCTGGCTGGCAGCCTAAATCCAGGTTGAACAACAGATCCCATCTCAAGGGAACAAGGTGGAATGTGAAAGAGCAAGACACCTGAGATTTTCTTTTGGCCTGTGTACACACATGCATGCAGCCCTTCACACACATGGTGTGGTGGTTTAAATGAGAATTCCCCTCAAAATCTTAAGCATCTGAATGCTTAGAATCCAATTGGTGGTGCTGTTTTGGAAAGTGTAAGAGGTGTGGCCTTGTTGGAGGAAGCATGTCACTGAGGGCAGGCTTGGGGCCTTAAAAGACTGGGGCCATTTCAAGTTTGCTCTCTGTACTTCCTACTTTCCGTTTGAGATATGAGTCTCAGCTGTTCCTATCACCATTGTTTGTCTCTGGTATCACAGTTCCCTGCCATAATGGATAATTATCCCTCTAAAATTAGACACAACCAAGTTGTAAGTTTCAGTTTTAAAACTGTTTAATATATATATATATATATATATATATACACACACACACACATATATATTGATTTTTATATGTGTGAATGTTTTGCCTGCGTGTACAGATGTGCACCATGTTTCTGCAGTGTCCAAGGAAGCCAGAAGAGGGCATCATATCCCCTATGAAGAAGTTACAGATGGTTGTGAGCTGCCTTGTGTGTGTGTGTGTGTGTGTGTGTTGTAAGCCACCCGTGTGTGCTGGGAACTGAGCCTGGGTCCTCTTGAAAAGCAACAAGTATTTTAACTACAGAACCATCTATATACTTTCCCGACCCCTAGCTTTAAACCTGATTACATGAAGGTGGGATTACTGTATCTGGGAAATTTTACAAGTTCCTCTTCTTTATGTGGGTGTGTATCTTTGCTTGTATGTGGTTATATATGTGTGCATGTCTTCCTTGATCAGATCACTCTCCACCTTATTCTTTGAGTCAGAATCTCTCAGTGAAAATTATTTTTCTGCCCCATCAAACCACTTTCTAACCCTTTTGTTTGACTAGTATCAAGGCCAAAAGATGATCATTTTATCTCTGCAATTATGAATCTTCACTTCAATCGTCAACAATTTTTATGGAGGGTGTGGTCCTTCACATCCAATTTTTCATGGTGAGAAAATAGCTACCCAAGAGTCAACTTCTCACTGAGTTTTGGCATTTCATGAAGCATATGCTGTCTATTTTTATTTAGGAGAGACTCTGTCTGGAAAATTTGGAGAGATGGCTTATAGATTTCCTTGTGGTTTATGTTGTCTCCAGCATGAATCTTCGAACCAGAACTTCCAGAATTTTCAAAGGTAAGGTTGCATGCATGCATCCCTGTGTGTGTGTGTGCTTGCGGTACTTCATTATTTAGCTGAAGCTTTTCTCAAACTTACTATGTAGCTTATGTTAGCCTCAAACTCAAGTGACCGTTCTACCTTGAACTTCTAATGCCTCAGCCTCCTAGTGCTGGAATCACAGGTATGTGCCACCAGGTCAAACTATGACACAACTATTGTAGAGACTATACCAAATTATAAGTTTTTGTTTAAAAAAATACTTGTGTGTTCAATAAATCTGTAATATATATATAATTAGATAGATGCATAGATAGATAGATAGATAGATAGATAGATAGATAGATAGATAGAAGATATCTTGATTCAAAGTAGACCCATATTTTGTTTTGTAGGTTTCCAAATTTCACATCTAATTGGTTGTTAATACTGTACAAACTGTGACTGGCAGAGAAAAGATATCACATTCAGGGCACTCTTTTTGTCCTAATATTTATGCACTAAAAAATAAAATAAAATCACTTTATTCTAATAAACACACTAATAAAAGAACACTACACAGCTGGTATAAGGAAGCTGCTCCAATACTTGACAGCCCTAAACTGTGTTCATCGCAGTCAGCACCTACACAGTTAGACTAGCCAATCAGAAGCAATAGAGCATCATTTACATTTTTTAAACTTTCACTATTAATTACATATTTATTCATTTGGGGTTAAAAAAATCTATGGCAGAGATTATTTTAGTTACAGTTACTATTGCTGTGATGAAACACGGTGACCAAAGCAATTTGGGAAAGAAAGTTTATTTCACTCACAGTTCCACATAACAGTTCATCATTAAAAGCAATGAGCATAGGAACTCAAGCAAGGCAGAAACCTGGAGGCAGGACCTGATGCAGAGGCCATGGGAGGGGTATGGGCTTACTCCCCACAGCTTGCGCAGCCTGCTTTCTTATAGTACCCAGGACCACCAGGCCAGGGATGGAACTACCCACAATGTGCTAGGCCCTCCCCCATAAATCACTAATTAAGAAAATGCCCTGCCCCAGAGGTCTTTTCTGAGACTGACTCTCCAACTAAGGACCATGCATGGAAATAACCTAGAACCCCTTCACAGATGTAGCCCATGGCAGCTCAGTATCCAAGTGGGACCCTAGTAATGGGAACAGGGACTGTCTCTGACATGAGCTCAGTGGCTGGCTCTTTGATCACCTCCCCCTCAGGGGGACATAGGCAGCCTTACTAGGCCACAGAAGAAGATAATGCAGCCACTCCTGATGAGACCTGGTAGGCTAGGGTCAGATAGAAGGGGAGGAACACCTCCCCTATCAGTGGACTGGGGATAGGGCATGGGAGGAGAAGAAGGAGGGAGGGCAGGATTGGAAGGGGACGAGGGAAGAGACTACAGCTGGGACATAAAGTGAATACAGTGTAATAAATAAAAAAATTAAAAAACACACACAAAGAAACAAAAAATAAGAAAATGCCCTGCAAGCCTGATGCGATGGCACACACCTGTAATCCCAACATTAAGGAGGTAGAGGCAAGTGGATCTCTGTGTGTTTGAGGTCAGCCTGGTCTATAAAGTGACTCCAGGACAGTGACAGGCCTACACAGAGAAACCTTATCTAGAAAAACAAAACAAAAGTCAAAAGATTATGCCCTACGTGCTTACCTATACCCCGATCTTGTAGAGGCATTTTTTCAGTTGAGATTTACTCCTCTCAAATGACTATAGTTTGTGTCAAGCTGACATAAATCTAGCTAACACAGAGTCAAAACTAGGGGGAAAAACGCCTTTCTATCCCCTTTCATGAATCATGTATCCTTTGGCCTACATTCAAGCCTTCCTTATCACTTACTATTACGCTTTTCTTTCTGTACTATTTGTACTTTTTGAAGATCTGGTGAAGGTACAATAATCTCCCAGCCTTTAGCGAAAGGAGCCCATTTTCCAGCAGACCAGCAGATAATTGTTATGTGCTCTCCAGCTACTTTTCAGACTGCAGCAAAGCCAATCCATCTCTCCCACAATTAGACAGTGTTTACTAAGGTTTTTAACACTTTTAATAAGGAGGACAGACTACGGCCAAAACACATAGTTCCACAATAGCTCTGGTTTGCTTCCACCCTCTCTCCCCAGTGTTGCCTAAACTTAGAGCTGTCAATTCAGAGGCTGGTATATCTTTTATGTTTCTTTGGAACAGTGACACAATGGTTGTCACCTGAACAGGGACACACACACACAGATCCAAGATGAGTCAGGGTTGGAGCAACTGCAGGGGAAATACCAGAAAATTAACATCATCGTCCATGTGATATGGACTGGCATGCCTCCTTGATGAGTGTGCTCTGCTGTGTGAGTACAGGGCAGCCTAAAGCGCTTCATGGAAGAGAAGATACAGACATATCGCTGCAACTAGTATGTATGGGATGGACTTGCAGGAGAGCCCGTGGCTGCTGTTCCATGACCCCTGTTATAGTTACTGAGACACTCTCAGCCTCAGTGTCATTAGGTTGAAGGACACTCTTAGCTAAAACGCAACATGTAAGGAGTGTCTTCCACATGAGCTGCTGACTTGACAAGAAAATTAGATTTTTTTAGGGGGATGAAATGGGGATTTTGTAATATTTCTCATGACTGTGAAACAAAGGAAAAACAAGTGTAAAAGACAAAGCAAACAAAACCCTCGTTTCTGGAGCTGAACCTGAAAATCCATGGAAAGAACTAGACAGTAAGGAGGAAAACAATAAGATAAAAAGCTGTGTATAATATCCTCACACAGCAAATCCAACTCTGGTACAGAAAAAGAGAAAATTCACAATTAAGTATGGAGATAAAGATACTGATAATGGCTCTACTTAAGACATTATGATCATTAGGGAATAGTCTGCTTCTGAGGTACTTGAACTGAGAAAAGCTTTCCAGTGGGAATAGAAAGGAGCCCCTGTCTTATTGGCTTGTCAGGCTCTGGCATATGGATGTAAATGGAATCAGCTTTAAGCATCTTGCTGGCAAAGAAACTAAGTGGCCTAACGACCTGTCCTTTTCTCTGTCAATGCCTGCAGAATCTCCAGTTGTATGAAGGAAATCACTCACTCTTTAAGGGCTGGCTCGCATGGACCATTAGTGACATTTGGATATTACCTGCCAATGTATCAATAAATGTTAATGATTAAAAAAAAAAAACACTGAGGAGGATCAGGTGATGTTATGAGACCCAAGGATGCAGGAAGCAGCTTTTGATGTCAATTTACCAGGCCAGATAGAAATGCGCATACTAAGGCCCCTCACAACACTTAATGCAACAGGGCCTCAGGAGAGGTATCAATCTCTAGTGGATTTATTTATTAATCCTATTAGTGGAGCACAGAACCTATAAGGTTAGAGCAGCTTTGGCCAACCTAAACGACTTGAACTGCTGCACAAACTAAGGATTTGGTGCTAAGGCAGACAAAGGGGAACACAGAAAATGGGGTAAGGAACCTAGGAGTTACCCATTCTACTGGCCAGGAAACAAATACAGTGGGACTTGCACCATGGAGTGTGCCACAAAGGCACAATTGATAGGAAATTCGATGCTAGCTTAATAATTTTTCCCAAGCCAGGGGAAGATGAGAAAGTACCTATCCTTTCTATGGTGTCCTTCTCATGCTAGAATCAAAGTATCTTTGCAATTCCCCCAGCCATTCCTCACAGGGTAGCCATACAGGGCAACTGGAGGTGCCACACCCAGCTGCGACCATATTGGTCTTCTACTAATGTAAAGGCTACGTGAGATTTAGTGCCCATTAAGATAGAGTGCATATCAGTTTGTGGGTATTTCCCCTAACATAGAGGACAATAGGAAGCTGTCAATAGATAGGGAGATTAAAGAGTCTAAGATATCCAAGCTTATCCTACCCCCTCCATGCTCTTTTGCAATTATACTGCTTATATTTTTTTCCCTCTTGACAAACTCCTAGGGATAGAAATGGTACTGAGGAAGAGTCTACCCACAAAAGTCGGAAAATTTATTCCCAACACACAAACAGGAAATATAATGACTGTGAAATAGTAACTTGCAGCTGGGCATAATGAAAGCTGGTGAATCTACCACACACAGGGTAATTACCACCAAAAAAAGTATAGAGTGCAGGGGAAATCATGGTCATCATCAAAATATTTTAAAAGAACAGTAGGAAAGGGGACTGTCTCTGACTCTTTTGCACACTCTTGGGACCCTTTTCTTCCTACTAGGTTGGCTCATTCAGCCCTGATATAAGGGATGTGCCTAGTCTTATTCTATCTTGCTATGCCAGTTAATATCATTGGTAGGCCCACTCTTTTTTGATTGGGGAAATGGAAGATATGTGGACCTGGGTGAGAGGAGAAGAGGGGGTGACTGAGAATAGGGAGAAAGAGGCTGTGATCAGGGTGTATTGTGTAACAGAACAATAAAGGAAAAGAAAAAATAAACATTGAAAAAAGGCCAAAAGCACTTGTTTAGCCTGAAGTTCCTTAAGAACAAAAGAAGTCCCTGACCACAGAAGAAGACATGCAGCTCCTGGAGCATGGCTATGGATTATAGAAAACTAAATACAATGATGCCCACTGTCTGTGCTACTGTACCCAACATTGCTCTTCTGATGGGGCAGCTAATACAAGTGATGAGATCATTTGCCCATTTATATCTTCCTAATGTTTTCTTTAATATTCCTTTAACCCCAGAGTCCCATGATCAGTGCACATTCACCTACAATTGATAGCAGTGGAATTTCATATCATCCCTCTGGGACTGTACACAAATCCCACTACTTGCAATGTGATAGTGGCACAGGACCTCGCTTTATTATCCTACACACTCACAGGAAAAATAATTCAATATATATACAATTTTATAACCTCTGAATATTTTACAGATTTAGAAAAACATCTGAAGGTTATACAAGTATTTCTATAAGCAATAATGGGACGTTAAACTATATAAGGTCCAAGGGCGTGGCATAGCAGCAAATTTTGAAGGATTCTTGTGATTTGACAAGACATACGTTAATACCTACGAAAGTCAGTGTCTTAATTTTTTTAATTTTATTTTTATTTTATGTGGATGAGTGTCCTCACTATGTGGTGGTTTGAATGAGATTGCCCACCCCCATGGACTCATGTGTTTGAATATTTGGTTCCCAGTTAATAGAACTGTTTGGGAAGGATTATAAGATGTGGCCTCGTTGGAGAATGTCTGTCATTAGGGATGAGTCCTAGCACCCCCCACCCCCACACACATACCTTGTGCCTGTGGGTTGGAATGTGAGCACTCAGGGACTGCTTCAGTACCGTGCCTGCTTTCCTACTCTCATGCTCCCCACCATGATGATAACCTCGTGCTGCCAAAACTAAGCTCTTTCTTTTAAAAGTTGCCCTGGTCACCATGTTTTGTCACAGCAACTGCAAAGTAAACAAGACAGCCTACATGCAAGTCTATGCATCATGGATGAGCCTGGTGCTCACCGAGTCCAGAAGAGGGTATTGAATTCCCTTGAACTGAAATTGCATATGTTGTGCATTGCCATATGGGTGCTAGAAATCAAGATCAGGTCTTCTAGAAGAGCAATTGGCGTTTTCAACTACTGAGCCATCTCTCCAGCCTGCTTTTTTCCCCAGAAGCCATGTACCAATAAATGTGAAGTGGATATATATAGTTCTACAAGTTCTGGACATGGGAACTGTCTTAGTTGGGATTTCTATTGATGTGATGAAACACTATGACCAAAGCAACTTGGTTATTAAAAGGATTGTTTCAGCTTATAGTTCCACATCTCAGTCCATCATCAAAGGAAGTCAGAACAGAAACTCAAGCATGGTGGGAACCTGGAGACAGAACCCTGGAGGAGGCAGAACTATGAAAGAGTGCTGCTTGCTGGCTTGCTCTTCATGCTCAGCTTGCCTTCTTATACCACTCAGGACCGCTAGCTCATGCATCAACCACTAATTAAGAAAATGCAATACAAGCTTACCCACAGGGTAATCTGGTGGGGACATTGTTCTATGACAAGATTTTTCCTGGAGAGATAGTACCCACATGTCTACTCACCCCAGAAAAGAGGCCATGACAAACTAAAGTTCAGATGTAACCAAAGTCCAAGTTGGTGATCCAATTAGTTTTATTGGTGTTACTTTCAGGAATATGGATGAGAGGTTATTTACAGGAGCAGAAATACCTCAAAAACAGCCTAATCACCAAACTCCACCCCAGCTTGGGTGACAGCTCACAAAAACTGGGAACCAGAACACACTGCACAGTCTGCAGGAAGCTCAACAGCTTTGAGTATGTCTTGTCCAAGTACCTCAGTTGGTCTACACCTCTTCCATGTGGCTCAGCTTGTTTCTGCTTCTTCCAGGCAGGTGCTCTGGTCTCAGGGTCTTCTTTGTAGACTGTCTTCTTTGAAAGGGGCTCTCCGGAGCTTGCCTTGTTTACTATTGCAAAAGAGGGGCCTAGTGAATCTGATCAGTTTGGTAGACTTCCTAAAGCTCTATGAGTTCTTTACCTTCTGTTAAGAAGCCTCCTAATAGAATGATTCAATATCAAAGGAAACTGCTACACAACAAAATATTTCTCAGTTGAGGTTCCTGCTTCCCAAATTACTCTAACATGTGCCAAGTTAACATAAAAATGAGCCAGCACAGGCACACTTTTGTACATCATTTGCTCAAGTTTCCTGTCCTTTATATAACCTGATACAAGGAGATCACATGGAATTGGACCAAAAGTCTCAAGAGGCTTTTGAGTAAGATAAGATTCTTGTGGAACAGACTGAAGAGTTGTATGTTCCAGGGGCCCAGTGCCCATTTGTTTTAAGATTACAGAGCCCTTAGGGCTACAGCTGGAGGTGATGATACAAACATTTGAACAGATTGTTCTGATAGGGTTTGAGTTCCATTCTTAGAAATAGGTAGGAACCCCATATGCAGCACAGGAGCAGCAACTGCTCGTTAAATATAAAACCCTGTAGCGGGTGTATCTCATTGTGGAACCTGCTCCAGTAGCAGTAAAACAAAGAGATGTGTTGAAATTCATCTGGACAAACCCCTTCAATTTCAAATTTTTATACTCTATAGAAGTGATACATATACTTACATAATGGAGTCTCATCTGCTAGTGTTGTGACAAATACAAAACATGTCATAAGGGTTCGTCCAAGCTACTGAACCACTTCCAAGGATTGAACCAGATAGCCATGCCAGATGATGAGCTAGAACAGACACCATCCATCTTTAAAGATGCTTTGGTCTATCAATGGCACTGGTGAGCTGGGGTACAAAACAATGGGGTACAAGGCAGTGATAGCAATAAAAATAAATGTATACTATCTGGGTAAAGAAAAGATAAACTAATGGGATCACTTCAAAGCCATAATGGTAGGTCTGGAGAGATATTTCAGAGGTTAAGAGCACTGCTGTTCTTTCCAAGGTCTTGAATTCAATTCCCAGAACTCACATGGTGGCTCATAAGCAATTGTAACTCTGGTTTTCCAGAGGATCTGACAGCTTCTTCTGGCCTCCACAGGCAACAGGTGTACGTATAGTATGCAGGCATACATGCAGGCAAGGAGCACATACACATAGGAAAAAATATTGTGACACAATTGAAACTGGGTTGGGGGAGGTATAATAAGAACAGTGTTTACTCACAAGGAAAGGCCAGTAGCTTTTCCTCCAGACAACTGCTCTGTCTTCGGGGGTGTGGCTTTATGGAGGGCACAGTAGCAAAGGAAGCACTGGTAACTGCTTGTGGGGCAACAGATATAAAAGCATGGAAAGTACTAAATAAATCAGAGCCACCAGCAATCTTCCTTCTGGATTCCATAAAACAAAAAATCAGTCCCTCCTCTTGTCGTCAAAAGAGAATGTCTTCCCAAACATGTGAGCTGTCTGCTCATGAAAATATAAAGAAGTTATATATTGAGTACAAGTGAAATCAGAGTACAAATGGCACAGGGGACAGCACAGGCTGGAAAATAGCAACATTTACAGGCATTCCCCTGAAATATAGTGATATGTTACATGCAGTGCATACTGCCTGAGCCTTGACCCTGCTATGCAACCTTGAAGGATTGCTACATGAGCCTAACAGTATGCATATAAGTCAACAAGCCCAGTAAGTGATTGATGGGTGGATTGTGTAGGGCTCAGGCCCATGGATAAGGAATACAGATGTGCCTTCATGTATGTGTAATGTCACAGGATTCCTGTCTGTGTTCTCATATAAACAGGCAATTGATTAAACCACAGACATCATCCAGCTCATGGATATAAGTAGGTGTCCTCAAAGAATTAACAATAAAAAGGACACCCATTTCACAAACAGTGATGTACAAATTTATACAACCAGTCAAAACATTAAATAATACCAAAAAAAAAACCCAGTTTGGACTACCAAATATGATGATATTTTTGATAGGTGAAGAGGGGACAGACATGAGCACTTCACTACTCTGTATGACACATTTGTACTTTCATATTGTAGAAAAGAATCTTAACATGCATTTTATTAACAGCTAGCATGTGCTAACTGCTGATTTTGGCTGACTTAACCCTATCCCCTGTTCAGATACCCTGGAAGAGTAAAAGGCTGGTACCAGCAGATATTAACTAGATTTAGAGAATCAGTAAGAGCCTGGGCCCAGCCATGCAGAGAATGAGGTGAGAGTTGCAAGGGATGATGACAAGGGAACTACAGATAGCACAGGTCTCAGAAATGCGGCTGATTAGCTAACCAGAGGAAAGAGACTGGACACTGGGATGGTTGTTTGCCCATCCCTCTTCCCGTATAATTGACTGGCTGGAGATGAGATATAAGGGAAATTTTTAAAAGGTAGTCACCCTCAGGCCAGCAAGATGGCTCAATGAGTAAAAGCTCTGGCAGCCAACTCTGATGACTTGAGTTTTATCTCTTACAACCCACATGCAGGAAGGAGCGAACTGACTCTGGCAAGTCATTTTCTGACATCCACATGCTCACCGTCACAAACACATCCTTATACACATCACACACTCGCATGTGTGCATGCACCCTCCCCCCCAACTTCAGAAGTAAAATAAGAGAAAATAAGTAAAATAAGAATCCTCTGTCTTCCCAGACTGTCAGGTCCCTGAATAAAATGCAACGTAAAGTTTAAAATCCTGTCTCTGTGAGCCTTTGAAGTAAGAGTCTCCATAAGTCTTGGTATTCCAGTTGTATCTCCACTTGCCTTGTAACTCTACAGAGTTTATTTTGATTGTTTTATGAAAGGGTTGTTAAAATAATAGCAAAAGTTTAAATAAAGTCACGCTATTATGGGTAAATAAAGAGTGCTTTCCAGGAGCTGGAGAGATGGCTTAGTGGTTAAGAGCATGGGCTGCTCTTCTAGAGGTCCTAAGTTCAATTCCCAGCAATCACACAGTGTCGTACAACCATTTATAAAGGAATCTGATGCCCTTATCTGTCACGAAGCACACATGCAAATGAGTACTCATAGACATATGTAAGGGAGGGTGGGAGGGAATGAGGGAGGAGGCTATGCCTGGGATGCAAAGTACCTAACCTGTGATTGATATAAAAATAAATAAATTAAAAAAATAAATTAATTAAAAATAATAATAATAATACAATATTTTTAAATGCTTTCCAAAACAAACTCATAGGCTTATTAAATAAAAATCTAATGTCAGGATGGCCTATGAGTCATTGGCCAGGGAAGCAGTCAAGCTGTTCCCCACCCTATAAAGATTACTGTTACTTCAACCAGTTGCAAGCCCAAACTGGGCAGTAAGTTCCAAATGTTAAAGACAGAACATGCTCTGGATATAGGCCATGGGGAAAAAAAGGTGAGACTGAACAGACAACTACAAAACAACATTTGCAGTTGCTAGAGGATGCTATTCGGGCTGCTAGTGTATAGCTGTCACTAATGGCCCTGCCGGGCTACAGCTATGCTATATAAGATGTGCTTACTAGCATGATTGTGGCACAACCAGCATGGTACAACTAACTCCATTTTGATTGGATCTTAGGTTCATCTATAGGGGGAAACTGATGAGTCTGGTATGATAAGCTAGCTCAGGAACTTGTGCTGAGGGGAGTCATAGGTACACACAGTGAAACCACAACTATTTTATTAAGTGGATATAATCATACATGACTGAACCTACCACCTAAACATTTTTATTTGTGCCCATAGATTACTACTGCTGCCAGCCACAGTTGAGGGGAATTTCTTCTTATAATGAGTGATGACCCGCATGACAATCTACAACAAAGCCAACTGTTATATATATGGTAAATTCCCTGCATGCAGATGCAGGGGAACTGACAACCTCCATCGAAGCCTTGGTGGAGAAAATATAAATAACTCTTTATACATACATACCACGAGACAGGAATATTACAAGTTCAGTGTCTGACTGAGCTACAAAATAAGTTTGAGTCCAGCTGGGTCAAGTAGTAAAACCTTGTCTCAAAATGAAAAATAAAATGGCTGGGGATATAACTGAGTAGTAGAAATCTTGGCTTGCATGTATGAGGCGTGGGTTCAATCCCCAACACAGATACAAAGCAAAACCCAGCAAAAACATATATACCAAAGTATAGGACAAACTAGCTTGAATGACAGCTCAATATAGATATCTACGCACATAATGCCATTTTGTCATGGAAAGCCTTAAATGGCTTAAATACTTATTAATAACAGATTTTTAGCTGCCTCGTGATGCTTCTGTACATTGACTGGGCTTTCTATTAGACAAATCAAATCACGTGCTCTTAATTGGTGTTTGTGATGTTCCTGGTGCAAGCACTCATTCTTGCAGGTTATACTGTTGCTGTGGCAACAGTAACACTCTAGTTACCTCTTGACACTCAGAAACAAATTAATCCTACAAATCCCCCTCCAAGGATCTAAAAAAAGCTTCCACAAAGTGGAGTAAACAAAAGTAACAGTGAAAGGAAACACACACACACACAAACTGGAGACTAGTTCTTCAAAGCTAGCCAATGAAACACAATTTAGTTGTTCTGTGTGCAGAGGCTACATTCCACATTGCAGCAAAACAAAGGCAGTGTTCCCATGGGCTGACAGGGTTCACGGAGATACTCACTATGTCTACCAAGGACAAGGCTGGAATCCACACTTATCAAGGTATAACTTGCATTTTTCCTGTGCTGTGCACCACACGAACAATGCAAAACAGGACATACCAAGCTAGGCTACAAGGGCAGGGTGGTTCAGAAAAGTGAGTAGGGACAACAGTAAACTTACAGTGATCAAATCCAACCAACATTTTAAATCATCTAATAAACTTGTGTGCTTGTTGAGCTGGACTTCTAAGGGCAGCATTCCAATTCAGAATCAGGTGATACTCTGACTCCCTGGGAAAATCGTGTAATGTGATAAAAGTCTTAGGCTAAGAAGAGACCTTCTTTTAACAAAACTCTAAATGCAGCCCACTCCTGAAGTAGTTTGATACTTCCCTATATAAAACACCACAGTGAAGTTGATTGCTGAAGGTTAGCCTCTTGAGCTGCTGAAAGATCAGGGGGTTTTTTGCTTCCAGATATTTAATCTACAAAGCTGCATTGTTCTCCTGGTCTATAGAGAAACCTCCAAGGCCATTGCACCCAAACTAAAAAGTTGCTTTTGCCTTCTGTCCCTAATCTTCTTTTCCCTACTCTTCCAACAATGTATCCTGCTGACAGAATTCTAAACTCTAAAGTCTCACTAACATCCACTTTCCTTGGCTCATAGGATTAAACTTTTAGAAAAATAATGTGCTTATATGTAAAAAAAAAATGCAGGTCACTCAGCTCCCAATAGACTTTTGAAAACAACTAGGAAGAAAACCTGTGATGCAGACAAAACCCACTCCAAGCTCTTGGATTTTGTGCCAACTCTCTCATTTTAACCTGTGGCATTTCTTAAAAGCCCTTTGCATTCTTCATCTCCCTTGTTGCAAGATGACAATTTGAGAAGGAAAACTATTCTCCTCAGGGCTGACCTTGAACAGATCTATTTCATACCACGAATTTCTCTATCCCAGCTTAAGCAGTTACCAGCAGGAACTTTAAAAAAATCCCAGGAACAGTGAAACTGAGGACACCCCCAGGGCTTGGAGATGCTCAGCATGACTGTGGCACATTTTTAACTTGGTTGATGTGTGTTGGAAAGCCGCCCTGTTGCTTAGGGTATTTCTGTCTCTTATTCAGCCCCTGACCTTCACAAGTCACCACTGGTGCATCAGAGCAGCCTAGTCTTACTACCTACACCTGAAGGACACACCTCCTTTGTACCATTTCAAGTTCCCATCACTGGTAGAGAATGGTCAAGTTCCAACCAGTCAGTCTCCATCATCAAATCTGAGATAGACTCTTATAGATAGTAAAATCTCACTCTTCATTGTTCCTGTCACTCAAGTGGACCCTTGACACACAAATGTCTCTGTTCAAGGAGAGAAGAGATATTCCAAGGACAAAAAGACTAATCCACTATTTACACTTCTGGGAAAGGAGGTGTCCAAGGAAAAAAGAAATGCCAGAGAAAACTTTGGAGTTCAGAACTTAATAGCCCTGGCTGATATTCAGACATGAAGTGGGGGAATCTCATTTCTATGACCTTCAACACACTAATAGGTACTTGCCATCATAGCCATTAAGGGGATAGAAATCAAAAGGACAATGAGATAGCTTTCCATATTACTGGGTTAACAGGTGTTGCAGATGGTGTAAAGAAATGAAACGTGTTCAAACATGACTGGTAGGAATTTGAAGCAGTGCAACATCATTAGAAAAGAGTAGACGTAAAGTTATCCAATGAGCCAGCAATTCTACTTTTGAGTATATACTCAAGAGGAAGAGGAAAATATGTCCACATAAAGGCTTGCAGATAAACATTGATGGGGAGGGTGGGAGCAGCCACCTGGCTCTTGCTGTCAAGTCCAATGACTTGAGTTTGATCTTAGAACCTACAGTGGTAGAAAGAGAGAATCAACTCTCAAAAGTTGTCCTCTGACTTTTTATATGTGTTTGGCATGTCCCTAACAAATAAGTAAATGTAAAAAAATAAATGGAATAAAAACATTTGCAGAGCCAACCTTTTGTTTCAACTTTCATACACCAGTGTATGTGGGGGGAGGGGGAGATGGCTCAGCGTTTAAATGTACTTGAGCTCTTCCAGAGGTCCCCAGTTCAGTTCCCAGCTTCCACATCAGGTAGCTGTAAATTTAATTTGCATTTTAATTCAGCCATTCACAGGATTAGACTTGTGTATATGCATTGTTACTGTTGTGTTGTTGTTGCTAATGGAGGTTAGAGGATGTGTCAGGCTTTAGGGTTGGAGATACTCCTTCTCAGCTGGATGAATTAAATACAATAGATTTAATTGGGCCCTGAAGTAGCAGGGGCCAGGTGGTAGCACTGCATCCCCAAAAGCAAGATAATCATAGTTATTATAATGGGCAGTGTAGACAAAGCAATGTCCATAATGGCTTGACCTGTAATAGTCAGCACAGGCAAAATGATTTTTATGATGGCATGCCTCGTATGAACCTTTGGTACTGGCATGGTGTTTCCAGGCATGAAATAGATAAGAAGCGTACTAAATTTCTGTTTGATCTGTATACGTGAAGACGTTCTCAAACAAATGAAAAAAATAGCTCTATTGGATGATGGCAAAAGGGAATCTAAGCCCAGAATCAATTTCTAGGCTTGACCCAGTTTGCAGACCCATAAGAACCCCTTGAATGCAGGGGTGGCCAGGTTCCCTGATGAAGGACCTTTATAAAATATCTAAGAGTTTTATACTGTTAGCCTTTCTCCAGCTCTTCTCCAGAGGGACCTATGTCCCACTAGATCTTTTGATAACTATTTCACAGTCCCTTGGTACTTGGCAATGTCACTGTTCAGTGATATATTTTTCCTGGTAGACTGACCCAAACTTCCACTTGTAACCATTAAAAATCATTTGAAATTGGTATTGTAGACACAGATGGTGCTCTAGGGGAAGTCCTGCTCACAACCAGCAACTTCAGTCAGTGGAGGCCCCTCTGGTGTGTGCTCATTCAATCCAGATGGGAACACAAGGTCTTGGTATTCTAGGGACTGACAGCCTTTCTTTAGCCTCTTCTTATACAATCACAAGGGTTCTTCTTTGTAGCCAGCTTGTCCGGTCTCCTCTGCCATTTTTGAAAATGGAGAGTGTACATGCCCTCAAGTGTGACAATCTGCAACAAAGCTGGGTTCTTTCTTGATAAATCCTTCCCAGACCTAGATAATCATAAATCCTTAGGGCCTTCCCTCAGCTATCCAGAAGCAAAAGTGCAAAGGTTTTCCTTGGGTCATCAAGCTCTGCCAGGCCCAGCTTGGGTGGGAAAGGGGCTGAAAAAAAAAGGCAGCAGAATAGAAGACATTTGAGTGCTTCTCTCATCTCTGCTTATTATGTCTGGCCCATGTGTATGTGGGAGCGGGGAGGATGATGGTGGGAGGGGCATGAGGGCCAGAAGGAGAGTACAGGACTTGAGTTCAGATCTCCAGCACACACGTAAAAAAGCTGCTGACACAGCTGCATGCACCTATAACTGCAAAGGTACAAGGAGTGGGAAAAGGAGAAAGGAGGAAGATGTGAGAATAGAAGGAGAAAGAGGTGGGCAAGAAGGAGTGTAGCAGAAGTGGGCAGGGGGAGAATGCTGAAGTGAGAAGGGAAGAGAAAAGAAGATGGAGTGTGGGGGATGAGAATAGTGAAGGACATCTCAAGCTCTCCTTGTGCCTCACTTATACCCCACAAGTTTATGAACATGCCTGTGCAAAATTGTAATCTGAACTATTGGGGAGGGAGATTGGCGCAGAAGGGTTGCAACTTCAAAGTCTGCCTGAGCTATAGAGCAAATTCATGCCACCTATTTGAGGCCTGTATCAAAAAAAAATAGCAACACATTTAAGGTGTGTGGCTCAGGGTACAAAATTTGCTAGCATGTTTAAGGATTAAGGTCCAATCCTTCGTACCCTAAAAACAGATGGCTGGGGAGAAGCTCCAGTGAGTAGATACTTGCCTCAGAAGGCTGACAAGCTCAGGGAAGTAGTGCAAATCCAAGAAGTAAGGAAAGAACCGACCCTAGAAAGATGTTCTCTGACCTCCACAAGCATACCATACACGAGCACCTAAAGTCTCTCACCTCTCTCTCTCTTTAAATACTATATTTAAACATAAAGCAAGCTTTGCTTGCCCTGAGCACACAAATATCTGCAATATAAGTGTTATTTCACATCTCTCATGCAGTAGGAGTCAAGGTCTAATTTTTTCTTGTCTCTGTGGAATGAATGATCTTTTCTGCAGGGAGTTGCTGACCCCAGTGCCATAAGTAGATTTGCTTTCCATTCTTGTTTCCAGATTCTCTGTCCCCTTCCATTGCTCTTTCTTTGTCTGTCCTTGCTCCAGTACCGTACTGTTTTAAGTACTTCCATTTGTATGCTGGAACTCCTAACCAGTAGTATATGCCTTTTGGTTTAGTTGTTTTACTTAAAGACTCTTTAGATAGTCTGAATGTCATATCCGTACTCATTTTCTTATCAGGTTGACATTTAAAAAAAAAGTTAGCACAGGAAGATTTTGAATGACATCATGATCCTTCTAGGAGGAATTGTTGCTAAAAAGGTAATTTTTTTGTCTTGTTGTTATTCTACAGTATTTCACTATATAGCCTTTGCTAGCCTGAAAGTCATTTGTAGACACAGCTAGCCTTGAATTCACAAAGATTCACTTGCCTCTGGGATGCATGCCACCAACCTACATATGCTGTTGAGTTTTAATAAAAAGACATTTAGTCCACAGAAACACTGTTCCTGTCCATTTGTTGCAGTCTCTAAATTCTCTAAATGTTGGTTTAGACTTTCTGTGCACTGTGTTAGCACATCTACCATTACATTTCTACGTGTTAAAGGCTTAGGACACACTTCATTGTTACCTTAACGTTTATTTATTAATGACTTGGGCTTATTCTACAGAAATACCAGTAGCTTTTGATTCTTGTCCCACGGTCTAGAAACTTGGTTGTTGCCACTTAATGACTGTGATGATTTTTGGTATTTGTTAAGATTTATACTTCATATTTGTGTGTGGGTGTGTTGTGAACACAACTCGTGTGTGGATGCCCACAGTGGCCAGAAAAGTGGGTCAGATATCCTAGAGCAGTTGTGAGCCACCTAACATGGGTCCTCTACAAGAGCAGCAAGTATTCTTAGCCATTGAGCCATTCCTCTAGCCCTGGTTTTATATAATTTTGTTTTTAAATTTTTATTATTTTTAATTATGTGTATGGATGGGTATGTTTGTGAAAGTGCATGGGTGGGTGGGTATGTGTATGTAAGTGCAGTTGTCCAGAGCAGCCAGAGGAGCCCCCTGGAGCTGGAGTTATACGTGGTTGTCAACAACCTAATGTTGGTACTGGGAATTGAACCTGGGACCTCTAGAAGAGCAGTATATGCTCTGTATTGTCAGGAGGCACTCTGTTAGAGAAGCTCTCACTATGCAGGTGGGCTTTCTGGAAGGGGATCTGGTATTTTGCAAGGTCTGTACTATGACACACACCAGAATTGTTTCCAGTCTCTAATACTCATTCTTTGTGCATGGCTGCATCTCTCTATAATCTGGTATGGTCACTTTGTGGGTATTTACTGCTGTTCAGATGAATTAATTCCTGATTATGGAATTCCTGACTTGAGCCAAACAATTTTAAAAGTTGAATAAGCAAATAAGAAAGTTTATGGCTACAATAAAACCTTTGTGAACCTCCAGATCCCTCACTAGGAGACATATTTGTGGCCTCAGACAGCCTTCACTTACCCTGATATACACCATAAATGTAGTCAACTTGGTTTAAACTTCCCATGAACCCAAATGATAAGCAATGTCTAATTAAGTACAAGCCTTTAGGTCATTACATACAAACTGTTCTGTTGTAATTCCTTATACTTTGTCACATATGGCATTATATACTGTCATTTTAAATTTACTTTGTTTCTCAGAATGAAAGACAGATAAGATTATCACCCCAAAGATAGCTGAAAAATGTGTAGCCAAGTCAGTCCTAATTGAAAAGACATATTTTCTTGTAACTTTCAGACCCTGTCAACGTTTAGGTTTTGTCAACCTTTGTCACTCAGAACTCACTATGAACTTATGAAATGGATACATAGATAAGAAATGTTTATTTTTAAAACATGTAACCTGTTGTATTTTAGAATTCATCTGTTTTGTGGTTAATTTTTTGACTGTGAGGTAATTCCTTTTCTGGGAACTTTGTCTCAGACATGTAAAGGCAATTATAATAAAGAATGGCGAACCACACACACACACACACACACACACACACACCATTGGCAGAAACCTGGTAGTGGAAGTCCATTGAATGAAAGCTGCCTGGAATTTGATTTATCTATGAGATGTAAATATGTATATAGATATATGTCTGTCTGGTTTTTTTGCTCATACGTTACATGAGTGTATGTCAATTGCCTGTATGTAAGGAGCTCATTTATATTGTCCATTGTATGTGTGCTTGAATATGTACAGGTCTATATGTCTGATTGTCCATGTGTACATATGGGCTGATGCTATGGAACTGGCAGCCTAAATTTGCTGCAGTTTCTGCAGAGGGAATGCTGGCAGAAATCAACATCATATGTAACATCATATGTAATATGTCATATGTAAGACTGTTGAAGTTAAAGTTCTTAACTTCATCCACCTCTCCCCCTTCCCCCAGTACGTGTAAGTGAGTGGTGTTTGCTTGCTTTCTCCCCCTTTTTTCTTTTTCTTACCAATTTACAAGCAAGTTAACAGAGATTCAAGTTCTAACTACCAACCTAGAACAAGCAGGAAAAAGTTTACTTTAGCCTGTGGTGGCCTACCCCTGTGGAAGAGCTAATATCAGATCAAAGAGCTCCTTTTTACTACCCCTTACAGTTTTGGCTAGAAGCTGCCTTTTACAGTCCAGGCTGCAGGAAAAAGGTGACCAGTTAAAGTTTTCTTCATTAGTAGCAGTGTAGCCAGTCCCTAGATCTAAAAAGAAGGAATCCTGGGCTCCTTTCCCTATTTCTTTTCTTTCAGTCACCTTTTGTGATGTGACTAGCTGCTGATCAATTGCCTGAGCCATCAGCTGGGTGACCCAAGGGATAAAGTGAACAGAGGAACTCCACATCCTGTCCCAGACTCTACCCTGGAACCTGGAACCTTGCCAAGAATAAAGAGACTTTGGCAATCGGACTCTAGAAGACCTTAACACTTTACAGTTGAGTGATCTCTTCAGCCCCTGGGTGTATACCATTTTAAGTGGTCTCTTCATGTAGAAATGTCACCTGTAAGTAATGATGCTTGCACTTTCTCCTTTCCAGCATTTGTGCTCTTGCATTTCCCTGGTCTGCCAAAGTGTCAGTATGCTTAACATTTTGTTGGGGGGAATTCATTTATCCTTGCCTTGTTTAAAGACTTGGGGAAGCAATGCTGGCTATTTTAAAGTGAATTTTGATATTGTCATAGAGTAAAGTGTTTTTGTTGTTGTTGTTGTTGTATTTTGTAGACGCTATATTGTTTATTTATTTGGTTTTTGGAGGTGGAGTATGGCTGTCCTCTAGCTCACTATAAGGTTGAGGCTGGCCTTGAGCTCAGAGATCTTCCTACCTCTGCCTCCCAAGTGCTGGGATTAAAGGGAGGCACCACCGCATCCTGTCTACACTATATTATTTGTTAATTGTTGAGCTGGCCTGCATCATCATGACGGGTATCATCAAGATTGTATCCCTTATGTATTATGACTGGCTTTTACTCTTGTTCTCCTGTGTGTCTTCTTCCCTCCCCTCTTTCCCCCTCTGCTACTGCACTTACTCTATCCAAATGGGCCTGCTTCTGCTTCCTGTTGTGTGTACCTAGTCCTAAATCTAGACTGTCATATGAGAGAAAACACAGGCTATTTTGTCTTTTGTAGAAACACTTCAGTGGGTCACAGCAGTTCTGAGTTCTCAGTTGCTGATCCTTTGAGATCACAAAGAGGATCTGAACTTACAATGACTTTGCTGTTTTCCTGACCCCTTACCTGTGCTTAATGTTGATTGACTGTCAAAGAAGCCTTGCCTTTCTGCATTGATCCTGACTGTGACGTGCTGCATGGTTTCCACTCACCTTTTGTTTCTTGCTTGATAATCATTTATTTGTCTCTGGGCCAGCAAGGTGAATAGGGGGTAAAAGTGCTTCCTTCCAAGCCTAATGAACTCATTTCAATCTCTGAACCACAAAATGAAACCTAAGTGTCTAGCCCACAAGTTGTCCTTTGACCTTCACACTTGCACCATGGCATGTATACATACATTCACACACACACGCACGCACCGTCACACACAAACAGATAAATGTTTAAGAAGAATATGTGTTTCTGTTTTCAGGAAAGCATGCTACACAGTTTTGTTTTCTTTTCATGAACTTCACAAAATCAGTTAGAAACTTGTCTGTTACAAACTCAGCTCAGCGGCTGACTCCCTGATCACCAACCCCTGAGGGAGGAGCAGCCTTGCCAGGCCACAGAGGAAGACAATGCAGGCAGTCCTGATAAGACCCGATAAGCTAGGGTCAAATGGAAGGGGAGGAAGACCTCCCCTATCAGTGGACTTCGGGAAAGGCATGGGAGGAGATGAGAGAGGGATGGTGGGATAAGGAGGGAATGAGGAACGGGCTACAGCTGGGATAAAAATGAATAAACTGTGGTTAATGCAAAAAAATAAAAATTAAATTTAAAAAAAGAAAAAAGAAAATTGTCTATTTTTTCTGCTTTATGACATAATTTGTGTAACATTTTTTCACCCAAATGTTTAGAAGAATCCTTACCATAAGCTTTATGGATACAAAGATTTCAACTTTTGTCCCAATGAATCTTACCAAATACAAAACATTCAGATTTTCTGCTCTGTGGGAATTTTAGTACATTTCATTTTATCTCCGTTTTTCAACCCAAGTGAACTTTTTCAGATTATTTTGCTCCTCCCACTTCACTACGTCTGTTCCTGTGGTTATGTATTCTTTTGTTTTCTTTTGCTTTGCTTTTTAGTCTGGGTGTCATTCGGTAGCCCAGACTGGCTTACAACTTGCAGCAATCCTCCGGTCAGTGTCCAAATACTGCTGTGACAGTCAGCATTCTCCAAGTCATCTTGTGTCCTGTCTCTTCACTCTGGTAATTCTTTCTTTGCTGTGTACAGCTTTGCAGCTGGATGCGACACCATCAGCCATTTGCTTTTTTTTTTTTTTCTTGCATTAGTGAGATAGTTTTTGAAAATGATCATTGTCTATGTCTATATCTTGAGGTGCTATTCTTTTTATTTAAGGTACAGAATACTTCTCGAATTTGCATGTCGTCCTTGCACAGGGGCCATGCTAATCTTCTCTCTATCACTCCAGTTTTAGCATATGTGCTGCCGAAGAGAGCCCGAGGTGTTATTCTTGTTTGCCTGTAGCAGTCTTGGTCTTTCAGGCCGAAGTTTAATACATTGTGAGTTTCGGTCTTCCAATCTGGTTTATGTCTCCTACAAGTAGCTACTCAGCTTACCCAACACCACTTGATGAAGAAGCTTTCATTTCTCCAATTTATGTATCTTGGCAACTTTGTTGAGAAATAGTTGTATTTATGGGTATTATTTTTTTGTGTCCTTTCTTGTATTTCATTGTGTCTCTCTCTTCTCCCTCCTCTTTTTGTCTATTTCATTTGGCTGCTAACAGAGGCAGCTTTTGTCACTATGATTCTGTAGTATAATCTGAACCTATGGACTGTGATGTCTCCAGCATTGCTCTTGTTTAGTCGGGATTGCTATTATTATTATTTGATGTCCTTTGTGCTTCCATCTAGATTTTTATAGTTCTTTGTAGAATTAAGAATATTACTAAAATTTTGAAAGGGATTGCAGTGAACCTGTACAATATAATTTTAGATAATATGGCAACTTTGCCAACATAATTTCTGGCAACTGACCCATGGACATGAGAAATCTTTCTTCTAGCATTTTCTTAAATTTCTTTCTTCAGCCTCTTACAGTTTTCATGGTACAGCTCTGTTAAACTTGATGAGGTTTATTCTAGATATATGCAGAGTCTATTGAAAATGGAATTGTTTCCTTGGACTTCATTTCCAGTATGCTTGTTATCGGGTATAGCAATCTGAATTCAGATTTCATACATCGTTCCTTTATTGAAAGTCAGATTGAATGTGTGGAAATCAGAAGACAACTTGTGGGAGTTTGTTCTCTCCTTCTGCCATGATTGCCTTGTATTAGTTGAGCCATGCTGTAATTCCATAAACACACACACACACAAACAGCCACACACAGAGACACACACAGCATGGTCATGGCTTTATAATCATTTTAATGCATTGTCAAATTAGGCTTGCAAATATTTTGTTGAGGAGTTTGGTTTCTTTATTGTTCTCTAACCCTCTCGGTATCGCTTTGGCATCGTTACTTTCCTTTCTTTCTGTTTTATGTAGGCTTTTAAGGAGCACTAGTAAAATTCAACCGTGGATCCAGAAAGTCTTGGCATTTCTTTGCTGAGAGATGATTTTTTATTGCTTCACTCTCTTTGCTTCTTATCTGTTTAGGTTGGCTTAATGCCTATTATGTGCCCAGCAATTTATCCATTCTTTTTAGATTTTCTAATTTGTTGGTATATAAATTAGATCCATTGGTTCACTTCTACTGTGAGGCACAATCAAATAAACATATTTTTAAACATTTATTTATTTATTTGTCTGTATGTGTGAGAGAGCGCAAGGTGAAGGTCAAACTACAAGTACATTAGAAGAAAGCAAAACCATGAGGTACAGTCACTCCTAAAAATAGAAACAAATATCTTTTTAAACATCCATCCATCCATCCATCCATCCATGTATGTATGTATGTATGTATGTATGTATGTATGTATCTGTCATTTATCTATTTGTGTGTGTGTGTGTGTGCGTATGCATGCCATAGTACAACCTTGTAGGTTCTACCCAGTGGGTTTAATAATGTGGGTTCCACAGATTGAAATGAGGTTACCAGGCTTGACAGCCTTTACCCTGACCATCTTGCTAGCCTGGGACAAACATCTTTTTGCTTATTTTGTTTTGTTTTTTGAGACACTGTTTCTATATGTAGCCTTGGTTGTTCTGGTAGACTAGGCTGGCCTCGAGTTCACAGAGATCTGTCTGTTTCTGCCTCCTGAATGCTGGATTAAAGGTGTTCACCACCACCACCCCGCTGACGAACATCTTAAATAAATGATTATTAAGCAAAGACAAAAGGTGGGTGGAAAGCATTCAGCATATCACAGTCAGGCTCAATGCAGAAAGGCAAAACTGCTTTGACAGTCAATCAACCTTAAGCACAGGTAAGGGGTCAGGAAAATAGCAAAGTCATTGTAAGTTCAGATCCTCTTTGTGATCTCAAAGGATCAGCAACTGAGAACTCAGAAGAACTGCTGTGACCCACTGAAGTGTTTCTACAAAAGACAAAATAGCCTGTGTTTTCTCTCATGTGACAATCTAGATTTAGGACTAGGCACACACAATACGGAATCTGTAATTGAATTCTATCAGGTCTTGAAAGAAGAAATAACATCAAGGTCCCTTAAACTGTTACAAAAAATCCTCTGAGTTTCAGAGTAATGTCCTTTGTAAGTACCCTAATTTATTCATTTAGGTCTATTTTATTTGGCCATCTTGGCTCATGGTTTACCAATCTTGTTTATCAATGCATAAAACCAACTACTTATTTCACTTACCCTATTATTGTTCTTTTAGTCATTAATCTCTACCTTGTTGCTATTTCTTCTCTTCTATTTTCAGGTTTGACTTTTTATAATTCGTCTAAGACCGTGAGGAGCATCATTAGGTTTATTGAACTCTCTGATGTTTGTGTGTGCGGGGGGGGGGCACTCATGCCTGTTCACTTTTCTCCCCAGAACTGCCTTCAGTGCACCCCAAAGGTTATTTTTTTAATAATCATTGGGTAGTAAGGATTTTAAAAATCTTCCTGGTTTCTTTGCTGAACTGTAAACATTGAGAAGTATATTATTTAATCTTTGTTGGCTGGTATAATTTCTGTAGTTTATTTTGCTACTCCTTTCTGATTTTATAACATTATCACCTATTAAAATGCACGCTTTTGTATCTAGTAAAATTTATGACATAAAACATGTTCTATTTTGGATAAGGTTTCATGGGCTGATGAGAAAAAATGTGTGTTCATGGCTAGTGTATAGAATATTTGGTGCAGTTTTCCTTTGAATTTTGTTGATTTCCTTGTTTGAGTAGTTTATCAGTTTATTAGAATGTGGTATTGAAGTCAGTCACTGTTCTTATATCTGGACCTCCCTGATTGTCCATGTCCAGTACCTCTTGATCTATGAAATTGATTGCACCGGTGTGTGAGGACCTTTTACAGAAAATACTTCTTGCCCTGAGAAACTGAATTTTTCCCAGAGCTTGTAACCAAGTTGATACCTCTAGAGATTATTTAAAACTACATATATAACCTGCTATTCTAATGTGAACTAAGCCTGTTTCACTTGACTTTGTGAAAGCAGTGTAACCTATATTACTATGTCCTGGATTTCCCATGTAATCAGCATTTACTGCCTAAGCTGAATACACAGCTTTAACATTAAAATATGTATGCTACCATGCCCCTGATCAAGGATTGTGTATGTTGTGGGAATAATATACTGAAAGCAGTTAACAGGTTAAAAGCAACCAATGGCAAATACCCCATTAATGTTGGAAGCGGCACATGGATATAGGTTGATACCAGCTGTCTGCAGGTTTGAGTGCTATTTTGGATTACTTTAGGTCAATAAAGTAAGTTAGTCCATTGCAAAACTCAGTTAAAGATTTCTGTCGAAAATACTTACGCATTCCTTTCACTTGTTTCCTGTGCTATTAAATAAGAACAGAGCAAAGCCCTCGTTAGGAACAGTCAAACATATCCACAGCAGACAGATAACAGACAGGCCACAGATCAGAAACTTCAGAGAGATGAAAGACAGGAGGAGAGAAGAGGGGAATGAAAATCTGGGCTCATTATTGTTTTAAACTACTCCAAGAGCAAGTCTCTTGTTTACTTCCTTAATGCAATGTTGACACACCCCAACATTTGCTGTATGTATCTATTTACAATTGTTACATTGTTCTGATGGATTGTTCTATAAAGGTGTACTGACCTTCTTTATCTCTTTTTACAGTTTTCATCTTGAAGTCACCCTTTTTCAGATAAGAATATAGCTGTTCTTGCTTCCTCTAAAATTCTGTTTGCCTGGGAATGCAATATTCCATCCTTTCATTTTCTGTCTTTTAATTGTCGTCAGTGAGTTAAGTTTCTTGCAGACAGGACACAGTTGAATCTTGTTTTTCCAACATTTCTCAATTCTGCATATTTTTTGGTAATTGTACATTTTTTTTTTGCTGGTGTATTCATCAACGCATACCTGCGCATGTGGAGGCCAGAGGAATGATATCAGGTGTCTTCCTCCAGTGACTTCTACCTTACTTTTTAAAAACAGAGTCTCTAAGTGAACATGAACCTCACTGTTCAGGCTAGACCAGCTGATCAGCAAGCCCCAGGGACAGTCAGTCCTAAGTCTCTACCACTCCAGCTTCTGATGCTGCTTGAGTTACAGACACAGGCAACTGTGACTGACCACTTCTAGTTCCCGGAGATCTTTCAGTCTGCATATTTTCTGGAGTGTTAACCTTTGTATTTAGAGTTATCCTTGCAAGGTACGTATTGAGTTCTTCCTTGTTTGTTTTAACGCCTTGTGTGTTTCACCGAGGTAAAAATGTTTGTAACGTTTCCAAATCTCTGTTAGTCTTCCTATTCTTATACGTGACATTTTTCTTCCTCAAATTATCATGATATTGTGGATCTTCATCTTCTGTGTGTACTATTCCTTCTTTACTGTCTTCTTTCATGATGGCTTAGTGGTGATGAATTGTTTTATTTTGAGATTATCATGGAAAGACTATTTCTTCTTTGATTTTAAAGTATAAATCCACTGGGCACAGTAATCTGGGTTGGCAATTACTGACTTTCAAGGTTTAAAATATATCAGTCTGTGGTTCTCATCCATTATAGTTTCTGCTAAGAAGTCTCTTGATATTATGATGGGTTTGCCTTTGTACCTAACTTGGAGCTTCTGTCAGGTAGCTTCCAGGATTTCTTCTTTGTTCTGTTTCATCTGCATTAGAGACATAAGATGACATGGAAAGGTGCTTTTCTGATCATGTATAATCACAAATTCCTCCTTTCCTTACCTAGCCATATCTTTCCCAAGATTTGGGGACTTTTGTGGAGTAGAGTTTATGTGGTTAGACTATAACTTGGTTCCTTCTTTTCATCATGCCCCAGTGTTTTTGAAAGTTGTGTTTGTGGTTGCTATGGGATTTTTTGTTTGTTTGTTTATGTTTTGTTTTGTTTGTTGTTGTTTTCTTTTCTTCACTCCCCCCCTTTTTGGTTTGGCTCTGACTCCCCAGGATCTCTATTTCTATTCTTTTTCTTTCTTTTTTTTTTTTTTTAGTAATCTACTTCACGAATGCACTTCTTTCCTTCTTCAATCAATTATTGAGTCTTTTACACTTGGGGATAATTTTTAAAACTGTACCATTAAATTCTTTGTCATTTCAAACATTTTGGTATTTTTAGATTTGGCCTCATCTGTTTTATCACAATTCTTGGATTTCTTTGTTTTCCTGACTCTCTCACAGTGGAATCAACTGGAAAAAACTTCTTACCAAATCTTATCCCAGATGATTTTTGTTTGTTTTGTTCCAAGTTGGGTTCTCTCTACATAGCCCTGGCTGTCCTGGACTCACTCTGTAGACCAGACTGGCCTCAAACTCACAAAAGTCGGCTTGCCTCTTCCTGCCAAGTACTGAAGTTAACGGGCTAAACTACCATGCCCAGGAAACATTTTTTAATCACTGTTTTCTAGGACAAGAAGTCTGACAAAAAGGAGCATAATACAATGTTTAAACAGAAAGTTAGCCCTGCTGAAGAACAGGAAGCCATGAGCCCACCAAAGAAAAGGTGCACTGCGGACATGGTGTCAAATAAATCTTTTGAAGCCTCTGACAAGGCAAAGGGAGAAGGTAAATACATCATTGATGGGTGGACAGATACGGGCTGTATTTACAAGTTGAAGAAAACACATGTGAAATGATGAAAGTGACACAAGTTGCTACAGGGAGATCAGTGGGTCCAAAACTGCTCCTTGTAGCTAGTGTAAGACAAGCTCTAAGAGAGGCGAATGTTCTTCCCACCCGGCCCTGCCTCTCCTTCACCTATCCTCTCCTTTCCTCCATATTATAATGCTGTGTGGATTCCTGTCTTCTGCATCATCAACACTGCTGAAAAGTGTTGTGGACATGTCTGCAATGGTCAGCAATGACATTCACTCCTCAGCAACTTCTGATGCAGACAGCCATCCCCTTATTCATGACAAGTTTTTTTTTTTTTGTGTGTGTGTGTGTGTTTTGCCCGCATGTGTATCTATGTACTGCTTGTGTACCTGTTGATTACAAAAGCTAGAAGATGGCATGGGATTCCCTGGGACTGGAGTTGCAAATGGTTGTGAGCTGCAGTGTGAATGTTGAGACTCAGACCTTTGTTCTGTGGAAGGGTAGCCAGTATTCTTAACCACTGAACAACATCCTCAGCTCCAACTTCCCGGGATGTTTGTTCTACAAAATATGCTTCAGTTTTTCACCCCCTCTGGATGAGGCCTCCTCAACTGTTTACCCCTTACCACCCCCACTCCCACCCCCGTTTATCTTCCTGTCTGGCTAAATCATGTAACATTTTCTAACTCAGGCCATTGAAATCTTTCGCGCTTGTTCACTCTGCCATGATTAATTCCCACAGAGCATAAAAAAAAAATAAGTGTTTTCTGCTCAGTGTCCTTTCCATCTGTACCCACTTCCTAACAACCTCTCTCAACCCGAAGCCAGGGTAAGGCTATCAGTGGGTAAATATAGTAGGCCATATTCATGCTGGGGAAAAAAAAAAGAAAGAAAAGCACCAAAGAAACAAACCCATTCTGTGTTTCCAAGCATGTAAGATACAACCTGACTCTTGTCCCTGATCTAGCAGGCTCTGCTTCCTTCACCCTACAATTATCTGTGTCCCAGTGGTCACCTCCAGGCTTCTTTGTGTGCTGTTTACTACACAAATCCTATGCCCCATTCCCCAGCTCTCCCTACATCCTGGTGTTTATTCTTCTCCACATCTAGAAAGCCTGCCTCTGTCTCTTCCTCTGTTTTCCTCAGAGGACACCTCCCAGAAGGGAAAGCCAAGCTGGTGGCCCTGTGAGCACCCTCTGTTGCTACCTCTCACATGTCTGTTGGTTTCTTCCCCAACACGAGAACACCAGAATTCCTCTCTGATGTCTCCGTGACACTGTGAATTCCTAAGAGAAGAGCAGTACCTGTGTTTGGCATTCACCATTTGCTCTTAGCACCAGGCCAGTGCTGGGTAGAACAAAACATGAGTAAATGACACAAAAGTGTCAAAGGGAGAGGGAAAAGAATTTGCCTTGGCACAAAAGCGAAAGATGAATAGAGTCTCCTATAGGTGCAGAGTTTAAGTGAAGGCGTGCACAACACATTCAAATATCTGTGACACCTTCAGCTTTTCAACTTGTAAAGTCTATCAAGACGACACTAAGCTTGAGTACCAGGGATCTATGTTGTTTTTTCATTGTCCTGTCCAACTAGTTTGTGCAAATGATCATAGAGCCACAAGGTAGGAGTATTGTTTTTCTTGCTGTGTCCTGGGGTCAGTTTGTCATGGTTGAGATTCCTCTCTGCTGTACTCTTCTCTGAAATAAATTCAGACCCTGATCAGCATGAGAGTGCTCATATGGAGGCATGGAACCCACCTAGTTCACAGCTCAGCCTGTTACTTTGCTTTCCAGGTGCTACTGTCAGCCAGGAAGCCCAGGGGGGGAAGATGCTGGGTGATTCCAATGTCTCCTCACAAAAAGGTGCTCAAAACCAGCTTAAGCCTGTGACAGGAGATGCCATTCTCCCCAGTCCACAAGATTCTCTGCCTGACAACGCTCTTCATTGCAAAGATGATGACATCACAGTTACAGGGGGAACTGTTAGCAGTGACCTCTCTGCCGGCCCTGTCAATGCCCCAGTAATGCCTTTAGCAGAATCTAGGCCCTCTGCATCCCTGCTGAGCCCAAATGTAACTAACTACGAAATAAAATGTGCTCTGATGACGGAAATCCGACGCTATGGACGACGTAAGTACCCAAAGAACAGAGAAAGGCAGTTGTCTCCAGTTGTGTGATAGAATAACCTGAAACTGCCTCCAGAAAGATAACCTTTGCCACAACCAAGGCTTTCTATAGAGTTCTACGCAGTCACTCTTGGACTAAAATATCTCAGTGGACTCCATCTTTCATCTGTATTGTCACTTGGTTATTGCTCACAAGAATTGTGTCAGTGTCTGTGCATAGGACACCTACCATTTAACATTCTTGACCAGGAAGCATACTACTGAGGAACACACAGATTCACCCAGATCCTATTCTATTTCATTTCTAAGAAATGTCGAAATATTCTTATATTCTCTTCAGGATATGAAAAGATTTTCAAGATTCTTGAAGAAGTGCCAAGGCCTCTGGAAGTCAGGATACAGTTTGTTGAGTTCGCCATCAAGGAAGCGGCAAGGTGGGTGCACAGAGGAACTTCACATCTTCTTACAGCTGTTGGGTCACTGCAGTGGTTGGATGAGGGGTGGGCCAGTGCCTGCCTTGAGTTTCCTTAGTCCTTGGCCCTCACTTTATATTTAAGGCTGGTGACACAGTCATTGAGGTTGATGTCACCTGTGTTTGACACAGCCTTGTAGGCTCACTCATCTCTCCTTTGTTACTGCCATCTGATATGGGCTCTGATCCTTAGCAGATACCCTTCATATTGCTTAGAGTACCTGGTACCTGGGATACACTCACTATTCCCACAGATGTGGTGAGCTGTTGCTTTGGATCACACAGCACTTCCTCCAACACAGGTTCTCTGGGTATCTTTTTTTTTTACATGATGTGTATGTTTATTTTCAGGTTTAAAAGACGCCATTTAATACAGTATCTTGAGAAGATACTGGAAAAATTAATGGCAGAAAGGTCTCTCAACAATGATGATCTACATCCAAGAGCGTGATCCTGTTATTACAATGGTCAAAAAGAAGCAACAATTGGTTTACTGTGTTTAGACTGTAGTAGGAGAATGTTGAAGCCCACTGGCATGTGTTAGCTAAGATGATTACCTCTAAGAAAGCTGCCTTAAACTACTCTTAATAAAAGATGGGCTTTCACCCTGTGTGTTTTGTTCAAAAGCATGACTTCTTTCTGGTTTGCTGATTCTTTTTCTCTTCCCTATGGAGGTTAATGCTATTGTCTCATCAGGTAAATATCATGACATGCCTGCATTTTGCAGAAGGTCACAAGTGTCATCACGGGTATTTAGAACTGTCACCTTTCCCAAGTATTGCTTTTGTTTGTTTTTGTTTTGTTTTTTTGGGTCTGGTTCTCACTGTATAACTCTGCCTAGCCTGGAATTCACTATGCAGAACCCACAGAGGCCTACCTCTGCCTCCTAAGTACTGGGAATACAGGTGTGTGATGCCGACGTACCTGGTATTCCAACCATCTCTTTTTTTTAATTTTTTTTATTTTTTTAATTTATTTATTTTTATCTCAATCACAGGTTGGGTACTTTGAATCCCAGGCGTAGCCCCCTCCCCCATTCCCTCCTACCCTCCCACTCCCTCCCTCATCTCCTTCTTCCCCGCCCCCTCCAAGTCCACCAACAGGGGAGGACCTCCTTCCCTTCCATCCAACCCCAACTTATCATGTCTCCT
>CM053742.1:38533115-38552474 GCA_028658305.1 Pachyuromys duprasi
TTGGTGTGCATCCACTGTATGCAGGGCTGTCTGAAATGGTGCCCGAGGCCTTCTCTGTCTGGCCCGTGGACAGACACCCGAACTGGGGTTTTTGCTGGCAGATGCGTGCAGCTTTCGCCCTCAGTGTGTGGTCTGGTCAAGATGGTCCCAGGATCCTCTCAGCCATGGGTTGGGACAGAACTCGGGTTCTTCCTAGATCCGCCGGCGGACTCACACACTGACTGAGTTTTTGCTGGCAGAAGCGTTCGGCTCGCGCCCCCTCAGTGTGGGGACTGGTCAAAATGGTCCCCCAATCCACTCAGTCTGTGGTGGTTCCAGCGATCGGTTCGCGCCCGCCGCACACCCGCGGGTCGAAGCAGAACCCGGGTGCAGTGTGCGCTCGTAGGGCGCAGTTCAGTGAAAATGGCACCAGGCTCCTCCCGAGACTGCCCGCGAGACTGTGCGATCCAGTCTATAATGGCGGGTGCGGGCACCCAACGCAGCCGCTCGTCCCCAGGTAATAACTGGGTGTCCCTAGGGTTTTCCCACTTGATTTTCTCACCGTAGGAGTTCCGCTCACCTGGCACTCACAATGCTGGCGTTTTAGGTCCCAGAGTTCAGTCTCCTGGTCGCTGCGTTGTTTCTGCTCTCCTACTCCTCAGACACAGTGTTCTCTCGTGGCAGCCATCTTGGATCCCCCCACTACCTATATTTTCAAATGTAACTTGTGGTGTCTCAAATGTTTTTACAACTTGACCATTGAGCTGTTTGTTATTTTAGGCTACACATGCACACACACACACACACACACACACAAGCAATTTAAATTTTGTGAAGGAGTAAAAAAAAAAAAAAATCAAGTCTCCCTGACACCATGTAAATCAGGAAAAGCACAAAGTTGGCAGTATTGTGAAATAGACTTTGGAGCTGTACCAGAAATGAAAGTGGTACTATAAGGGTTAGTTCGTGTTCTACACTGTATTTCTCATTGCTTTACTACTTTCCTTTGACTGAGCTCTTGAAAATATAAGTGAACAACTTAAATTCTTCTGCCTTTGGCATCATTCACTTTTTCTTACCCGTCAGTCTTTGATTAAATTTTCTTTGTCCCTAGTTCTTGTTACTGATATGTGTAAGTCATGCCATTTGTTTCCTTTAAAAAAAATCGTTCCAGTTTCACCCAAATCTATTCTCATTTGTGGCACCACCAAAGACTTGAAATATGGAGGAAATTATTGTATCATTCACTTTACCTTGCCTGTTTTTCCTGTGCAGAACCAATTGCAATTTAGAGACTAGTAGGGAGTTCTCGTGAACCTAATCTCATGGTTGTTCAGGTACATTCACACTCCTATGTGTGCTTTCATTGCTCTTTGTGTAACACAGAGCCCTTCTGAGATGAATGGTTGTTTCTCTTCAGTAATTACCTTCAGGAATGCTTGGCTTTTACCTGGGAAGGGCCAGAATACAGCATCATTTGTTATTTTATGGCCATATCAACTCTCCAAGCTTGGATCTTAAATGATTCTTTAGAGGTCTTGATCCTATACCACACAGGACACCATTCTGTCACACTGATGACATGATTCTGAGAAAGACACAGAAAGGAACCAGATACAGTGGTAAGACAGTTGCAAGGCAAAATGTGGGAAATCAATCCTACACAAAATCAGCACCTTATAGGAAAGGTAAACTTGCAATGGTCACATGCTCTGAGGCATGCTCAAACAATGCTCACAAGACAGAGAATAAATTGATATAGCCCTGTGAGAACTGTGAACAGTAGGTGGGAAGGTCCTGAAGTTAGCTGACCTTCTAGAACCTGCTGACAACCTGAACATGATACTCTATATCACTTAGTGTTTGATTTTCAGGATTTTAACTTAATTACATATACTCTCTTTTGTGGTTTTAGGGACTGAACACAGGACCTCGTGCAAGTTGTCAAACACTAGGTTACTGAGGTTCATCCACAGCCCTCTTTTTCCTTTTTCCTTTTGAGCTAGCCTCTTGCTGATTTGCACAGGCAGATCATGAACTTTCAGTCCTCTTGCTTCACCTCTAACAAGTAGCTAGAATTATAGACATGAGCCATCAGAGCTGGCCACAGTTCTTACTTTAGGTTCCTACTGGTACAAGACAAATGATCACAATTCAGCATCTTACAAAAACATAAATGTGTTGTCCAGTAGTGTTGTTAGTCAGATTCAGATATTATAGCAAGATCAATTATTTCTTTTTCCTAAAGTCTCATAAAATCAGTATAAAACTATTAACCGTGATGCTGACTAGCTGTATGCTCAGTATTCTGGTTGATTTGGGGTATCAACTGAACTGCCATAAAGAACACTTAGAATAGACAAGCTCAGTGCTTCAATAAACAGTAAACCAACCTCTTCCTTGATGAAAGAGTAATTCAGGTGGTTTGACATTTTACTTGGGTTTTATTTTGAGACAGGGTCTCATTATGTGGTCCTGGCTGGCCTAGGATTTATTACGTAGAAACAGCCAATCTGGAACTGGCAGAGTTCCACTTTCCTCTGCCTCCCAAATTCTGCTGATAATGTATTTGAATGTTCAGGATGCTCCGTGTGTGTATATGGGGGAGTTTTTGGGTGAGACTGTCCAGTTTGTCTGTAGACTGTGGGAAGAAGATTAGCCCTTAGTATGGTTCAGAAGCATTGGATCGGCTAGAGACATGGATTGGGTAAAATGAGGAGGGGGTGTCAGAGATATGGTTCAGTAGGCAAAGACGCTTGTTACCAAGCCAGATGACCTGAGTTTGATCAACAGAGCCTGAATGAATGGTGAAAATGATGAAAGGAGAAGGCTGCCTTCTCTTATCTACACACACACACACACACACACACGCATGCATGCACACGCGAGCACACACAGAAAGACAGAGAGAGAGAGAAAGGGAGAAAGCAGAAAGGTGAACTATTTGTCTTCTAGAGCTAGGGACAATCTTCTTTAACTGCCCTTGGAAGTCAGAACTTCAAGTTTTCTGAGCATTGCAATCCAGGCTCACACTTATAACTTCTTCCAGTCAGATTCTAAGGCCCTTAATATTAGCCTAAGAGGCATCAGATAAACTTCCATGATTCTAAATCTCTGAGCTGAGGATGAGCCATGCTCCCTGGATTCTATGATCTCCACCTAGCAGATAACCTATTGTGATACTTTGCAGCTTCCATGATTAACTGAGTCATACCCTCAATCAGTGGTTTTCAACCTTCTTAAAAGCTGCAACGTTTTAATACAGTTCCTCAAGTTGTGGTGACCCTCAACCATAAAATTATTTTTGTTGCTACTTCATAACTGTAATTTTTGTTACTGGTAGGAATTGTAATGTAAATATTTTTGGAGATAGAGAGGTTTGCCAAAGGCGTCACAACCCATAGGTTAAGAATCACTGTTCTTGAGGGCCTCTGAAAGGCACTTGCCTGCAGACTGTCAAAGCAGATGCTGAGACTTATGGCCACCCATTGGACAGAGTGCAGGGAAGCTTATGAAAGAAGTGGGAAATAGTAAGATCTGGAGAGGACAGGAGCTCCACAAGGAGAGCAACAGAACCAAGAAATCTGAGCACAGGGGTCCTTCCGGAGACTGATACTCCACCCAAGTACCATGCATGGAGATATCCTAGAACCCCTGCACAGACTTAGTCCATGGCACTTCAGTGTCCAAGTGTCCAAGTGGGTTCCATAACAATGGGAACAGGGACTGCCTCTGACATGAACTGATTGGCCTGCTCTTTGATCACCTCCCCCTGATGGCCACAGAGGAAGACAATGCAGCTACTTCTGATGAGGCCTGATAAACTAGGATCAGAAGGAAGGAAAAGAAGACCTCCCCTATCAGTGGACTTTGGGAGAAGCATGCATGGAAAAGAGGGAGGAAGGGAAGGATTAGGAAGGGAGGAGGGAGGGCGCTACAGGGGGGATACAAAGTGAATAAAGTGTAATTAATAAAAAAAATTAAAAAATTAAAAAAAGAATCACTGTCCTTAATCTTTTTTTCACTAATCTCTTTGTGTATCATTTTTGTTCTATTTTTTTTTAAAAAATGACTAAAACCTACAGAGAAGCTGCTTTTGCCTTTACTTGGGTCATCAGACAGGTCTCATTTCTCAAAGCTTGTGGTGCTCATTTCTTTGCCTGTTAGGCCATGTTAAGTTCCTAGGACTAACCCCACACCTCCATGGGCACACTCCTTTCATTTCTAAAATGTAATGGTGTTTTCTGGTCACATGGTGAGAGGCAGAGGTTATTTATGTATAGGCACACAGAAAATAACTTTTATTGACTAAGACTGATGTTGGCAGAGTCACTGCCAAATGTTCAATATGCAAGATGTAGAGGCAAACTATGAATCCTACATATGACACCATGTCCCAGAGTAGTTAATCAGCTTTGGAGTGGAAGGCCGATATGAACTTTCTTTTTGTCAATATTCATATTTTAATGTGTGTGTGTATGTCACATGCATGTGGGTGCTCATGGAGGACAGAAGAAGAAAGGGAGTAGGGTCCTATAGAATTGGAATTTGAGGTGGTTGTGAGCTGCCCGACATGGGTGCTGGAAAGTGAACTTGGTCCTCAGGAAGAGGAGCAAGTGCTCTTAACCACCAAGTCATCTCTTCAGCTTCTGGATATGAATTTTAATAACCATCCACTGTATTATGAGAAAAAACATTTGTGGTCTCAGAAAAGTTATCTCAACCAGAAGTTATATCGATCAAGATATTCCTCATTGTACTCCATCTAAACATGGAACTCATGGAAAATGAAGCACAGTGATGGAATCATGCTGTCAGCTGTCATAATCTTATTGCCATAAGCTTCCAGCTGTCGTGATCTTGTTGCCATAATCCTGACCTGGCCAGCTCAGTGTAACCATGGAGTTACCTTCTGACACTTCAGTTTTCATTTTGCCTTTTGGGGCTTGTCTGAAAGCATCCAGTACGAATAATGGTTTCTTCAATAAACTACTTCATGTCCTCAGCAAACATTGTGGGGATTCTCTCCATATTAATCCTTTTAGTAGTTGTTGGGTTTTGTTGTTGTTGTTGTTGTTTGTTTTGTTTTGTTTTTTTTGAGACAGGTTTTCACTATGTAGCCCAGGGTGGCTTGCTATTTACTCATATACAGAATGGACTGAAACTCAAAAGACTATTTTCTTGCCTAGTTCTCCCAAATGCTAGGATTACAGGCATGTGACATCATGCCTGGCTTCAGTATGTTTGAGTTGTCAATTTTAGTTAATTTTGGTTAGTAGAACTATAGTAGGTTATCACTTCACTAAATATTTTCACCAAAGAAATTTAAAAGATTTCAGTGGATTCATCTATGGTAAGGTGTGACTGTAATTACAACACTTTGGGGGCCTGAGACAGGAGAATTATCAATTTGAGACCAGCCTGAGTGATGTAAACATTTCAAGGCCAAGCTAGGCTGCATAGTGTGATGTTATCTCAAAAACAACAACACCAACAAAAGAGCCTGCACTGAGCTGGAGAGATGGCTTAGAGGTTAAGAGCACTGGCTGTTCTTCCAGAGGTCCTGAGTTCAACTCCTAGCAACCACATGGTGGCTCACAACCATCTAGAATGAGATCTGGTGCCCTCTTGTGGCATGCAGGCATACATGCAGGCAGAACACTGTATGTATAACGAATAAAAAAATAAATCTTAAAAAAAAAAAGAGTCTGCATTGAAGTGGAAATTCCAGGTGTCATCTAAACATTTTGGATGGTCCAATCAATCTATCTTAATTATAGGCACAAATGTGTTATTGTAATTTATGAACTTACGACAATTTTTTTTTCCAAATGAAACTGGATGCTACTATACAAAGAGCTAAGGAAGACTGTGTGGAAGATGTGAAGCCATTCTTAGCTCTCATGCTTTGTGATTAGAGACGATGGACATTTATAGCATCCAGATTCATACAGGACATGGATTGGCTCAGCACAGATGGTCATTAAAGAAGGTTGGAAACAACCCATTAAGCCATGGACGGTGACCTGTTGAAGGGTTATCTCTGGACGAGAGAAACAGGCAACGGTTGAAAAAGAAAATGGTTCTAAATACCAGAGATGACACTAGTTACCTACTGTAGAATATAAAGTTGTCACTTTATTTATCTTATGATACAATAACAGCACAGAGGAGAAAAACAACAACAATAACAAACTAGCAAGAAGTTATGCTTTCAAATTAAGCACAAAGGGTGAAAGCCTTCTTTTACTAAGAGTCATTTAAAACCATTTTACTTAAAGATAATTATCTTAGCTAACAAATGAGAAGAGGTTTTAGCATCTTCCTACTACATACTGGAACACACTAAACTATTTTTTCCAACTTGCTGACAACAGTAATAATGGGATTACATATCAAGCAGTGGATCATTTGTTGTAGAGAAAGCTGTCAAGACAACATTTCTTCACGTTTCTTCTCAAGGAGTTGAATTAAGTGATGTCTTTTAAATCTGAAAAATAATAATTTCCATTTTTAATAATTCCTTTTAATATTTTATGTGCGTTGGCATTTTGTTTGCATGTATTGTGAGGGTGTCGGATCCCCTGGAACTGTAGTTAGACTATTGTGAGTCACTATATAGGTGCTGGGAGTTGAACCATGGTCCTTTAGAAGAGTAGCCAATGCTCTTAATCTGTGAGCAATGTCTCCAACTTACATGTCATTAAAAAAAAAAAAGATTCCCCAAGAACCTGTGTTGTGTGATCCAAAGCAGGGGCTTAAATATAAAGTGAGGGCCAAGGACTAAGGAAACTCAAGGCAGGCACTGGCCCACCCCTCACCCAACCACTGCAGTGACCCAACAGCTGTAAGAAGATGTGCAGTTCCTCTGCTCCCACCTTGCCGCTTCCTTGATGGCGAACTCAACAAACTGTATCCTGACTTCCAGAGGTCCTTGCACCTCTTCAAGAAGTTTGAACATCCTTTCATATCCTGAAGAGAATATAAGAATACTTCAACATTTCTTAGAAATGAAATAAAATAGGATCTGGGTGAATCTGTGTGTTCCTCAGTAGTATGCTTCCTGGTCAAGAATGTTAAATGGTAGGTGTCCTATGCACAGACACTGACACAATTCTTGTGAGCAATAACCAAGTGACAATACAGATGAAAGATGGAGTCCACTGAGATATTTTAGTCAAGGAGTGACTGCGCGGAACTCAATAGAAAGCCTTGGTTGTGGCAAAGGCTCTCTCTCCCTCTCTCTCTGGAGGCAGTTTCAGGTTATTCTAACCATACAACTGACAGAGCTTCAGAGATGCCTCTTCTTGCAGCAAATGCGAACGAGCACAGAGGCCTAGAACTGGACAATGTGCAGAGTGACAGATAGTGGGGCTCTCACTCTAAGTAGGATAGCTTCACCAAAGCCCTCTCTTCAAGGCTCAGGGGTCTATGAAGAGGGGAGGTAGAATGAGTATAACAGCTAACGGGGAGGGGGTGACTCCAAGGAGACAGTCTTCCAGACACAGGGGGATTGATGCACATAGGAACTCATGATAGATCTGTACACATTCAAGCCAGACAGCATTCTCTCTGGAGAGGTGTAAGCAGGCACAGTTCCACCCTTAACAGAGAAGCTATTTATAATTAGTTCCTTCTAACAAAAGGAAAATAGGTTTTCTCCAATGGAGTGTCATGGGGGGTGTCAATCATACTCCAGAGCAGGTCCCATACCCAGGAGTAGTTGTCCAACACAAAACAGAGCCTGTATTTTGTTTGGTTGATTGGTTTTGGTAGGCGGGTTGGGGGTGTGTGTAGGCCTGTCTGTCTGTGCTTCTGTGTGCCTGTGTATATGGACATGTTTGCCTTTTGTTTTGGTATTCCTGTATTACTGTTTTGTTTTTGCTTTTTTTGTAGTTTGTTTTGATTTTTGTTTTGAGATTTTTGTTTATTGCTTTTGGGAGGGAGATAGAGAGAGAGAGAGGGAGAACATTTAGTTGAGTGAGTAAGAAAGTGGGGAGGATCAGGGAGAAGAAAGAATATGATCCAAATATACCTCACGAAAACAATTTAATAGAAAAATTAGAGAGATTTTCCTTCTATGTTAGTAGCCATTGTCCTAGTACTTACTTCGTCCAAATCTTCTAATTTCCTTCATTAGCTGACGTTTTATTTCAGCATTAGATTTCTCGTGGCTTACTGTGTACCTACTGGGCACAGCTTCCCCTGCATTCAGTGCTGCAGCACTGGGGGGACCTTCAGGGGTCTCACTGCTAACAATTCCTCCTGTAGAAGTGGCATCACCGCCTTCAGGATGGAGCTCTGCATTGATAAGATAAGTAGATTTGTCAGATGGAACATTCTTTCCCTCAATGCCTTTTGGGGAGCTTTGACTTCCTCTGGAACCACCTTCCATCATCCCCTCCTGGGTCTTTGGGTTGATAGTGGCACCTGAAAAGCAAAGAGAAAAATCTGAGCTGTGAAGTAGGTGAGCTCTGTCATCTGACATGAGCATCCCTGTGTTCCTTGGGGTCTAAAATTATTTCAGAGGCAGAGAGGACATGAAATAGAAATCTCAACCATGATAAAGTGACCCCAGGACATAATGACCTTCTGGATACATGAACACACCCACAAACTAGTTGGACAGGACAATGAAGAAAAAAAAAAACATGTACCGATAACCTGGTATGCGTGGTTTAGTCCAGTCTTGATGTACTTTAGAGGATGAAAATATCACATGATCTGAACATATATGGTATTTTCTAGGAGCTGGAGAGTTGGCTCAGCAGTTATGAGTACGTACTGCTTTTTCAGAGGCTCCGGGTTCAGTTCCCAGTACCAAAATTGACCAGCTAAGTGTGTTGTCCTACCTGTAATCTCAGTGGGAGGGAGGCAGAAGCAGATCCCTGTATCAAGCCTACTAGCTAGACTAGCTGAATTAGCCAGTTCTAGGTTAAAGTGAAATACTATGGCAATAGAGAAGGTGAAAAGTGATTGAACAAGATACCTGGCATTCAGAGGATATGAGTCCTCTAGCCTCCAAGATTACCTGGGTTCACACATACATACACATAACTAAAAAAATAGAAATAAATCTTAAAAAAAAAAAGATGTTACTCCTTCACTACAAATCCCAATCTGCAAATGAGTTCACCTTTCATTCTCTTCTATGTGAATTCTTTTCCCTTCTAGTCTCCTATGTCATTACCCATTTTCTGACATGCCAGGGACCAGTCAGGACATGGTGATGAGCAATGAAGTAGACAGATAAGACCCTTGTCCTAACAGAAATCAGAGCGCTATAGGGACAATAGGGCTGAACTGCACTCAGCTATCAGACATTCACAGCTGCCCTTATGTTGATGAAATGAGCTTGGGTATATAAAGGACAAACAAAGGGAAAACACAGGACCACTGGGGTGGTAGCAGGGCCTTTAACATGAGGCCTCTGATAAAAATCTAGAGAGGAAACAGAGGCAGCCTGTGCAGATGCAGAGGGACTCAGGGGTATGAACCCAAGGCCAAAGACAGAGGCAGAGAGTGACAAGGAAAACATTGTGACCTAGGAGAGAAACAAATAGTGGAATACAGGCTCTTGAAGACCACTCTCAGGATTTGGGCTATGTCCATAGTGCTAAGGAACACAGAGGATGGGCTTCCAGCACAGGCATGGCATGAGCTTATTTACCTGTCACTAATTTCATCCAAGCTGCAGAAATAGAGATGATGATGAAAGAGTGGGCAACAAAGTTGGCATACACCTTTCATCCCGGCACTCCAAGAGTCAGGCACAAGTGTGTCTTTGAGAGTTTAAGACCAGCCTGGTCTATGTATGAGAGGTCAGAGAATTAAAAATTAGGTTTCTTGGGTTACTGAGCTAAAAAGTTTAAAATATATCAGGCCAGCCGACCTTGCTGCTTCTAGACAGATCCAGACAACTGCTGGGAAGAGCTGGTCTTGCTGCTCACTAGAGATAGCATTGCCAGAAAACTGGCCTGGATGGCCCCCAACTCTTTCCAACACATAGCTTTGCTCCTTACAATAGCACAAATTGGCTAATCACCGCTCTTAACCCAAGGCCGGCCGTTCCCTCCACCCCCTCCCTGACAAGAGAAAGAACATGGTTTTGGCACTTTCCCACAGCAAATTGTTTCTGAAATGTATCCTCCCCTTTTCTGTTTTAACAACTAGAAGCTTGCCAGGCGAGAATACCCCTGCTTTGGGTGCACTGGGAGGGACTGGGGCCTATAAATCACACGCAATCCGGAGCTCAGAGCTCCTAGCTGGATATGAATGCCTTTGTCTCTGTGAGAGTTCCAACTCAAACTGCGAATAAAGATCCTCGTGTGCTTTGCAACTGATTCGACTCCTGGTGGTCTTTTAGGGGTCTTGCGAATCAGGTATAACATTTGCTGCATTGGCCAGGAAACCCAAGACCCCAGGATGCCTGAGCCAAACCCCCGGGGAAGTGCTTTTGCCTTGGCCAAGTTCTGTGTCCTTGTTCTGCAATCCTGTGTCTCTGTTCTGTTATTCTGTGTCTTTTTGAGATCTTAAGGCAGCAGTCAGTGAGTGGCCAAAGAAATAGTCCTGTCGGTAGGACTATAGCTGACTGGAAGGCCACGGTCATGGGGATCTGGGAAACATCCCAAATCTCAGCAGGGGCAGAGGGCCCTACACCACTGCAAGGGACACTGGGTCCCAAGTCTGTTTGATAGGTGAGGACAGAGAGCCTCACTAGAGGGACACTGAGTCTCAAGTATATTTGCTAGGCCTAGAAGAAAATGGGTCGCTCCCACAGAGACAGGAAGTGCGACCAAGGTACTGGTTTTGGGTACTTACCCGCTCGATTGGTGGAATCCATTGTTTGTCTTTCTGTTTGTCTGTCTTGCTGTCTGTAATAACTGTTCTCATTTATTTGGATGAGACTCAGACAATGTATAACATGGGACAGACTGCTTCTAACTCCTTAGACAACTCTTGCCTATTTCTGGAAGGCTCTGGTTTGCAGAGCTCTGCTACTGCTCTGACTTCTGGTCTGGTGGAGCTCTGCTACTGCTCTGGTCTCTGGTCTGACAAAGCTCTGCCACTGCTCTGGCGTCTGAACCGGTGGAGCTCTGCTACTGTTGTGGTCTCTGGTCTGGCACGAGTCTTCCCAGAGTCTGGTTGCTTGGGAGTCCAAAGTGGGTGATAAACTCCATCTAAGGCTAAATACTGGCACAAGACCAATAGTCAACAAGTACCGTAAGGAAAAGTTTAAAAAAGAACTTTAAAGACAGAGTTCAAGAGGGCATGAAACCATTAAGAAGTAAATGGTTGAGGTCTGTACACTCTTCCTGGAGGATTCAGCCAGAAATCTGGCCCTGCCAATGGCCCCCATGGATCTTTCCCACTCCCTGTCCCTCCCAACCCTTCCACCCTCATGTTGTTCCCCTTCCCCATGTCCCAGCTCTGCTGCCCCCTTCACCAGCTGGAATTCCCCTGCTTTGAGTGAGCTGGAAGGGCCTGGGGACTATAAATCACCCACAATCCAGAGATAGGAGCTCTCAGCTGAATACCAATGTCTTGGTTTCTGTGAGAGTCCCAGATTGAGCTGCAAACAAAGATCCTCATGTGTTTTGCAACAGACTCGACTCCTGGTAGTCTTTTGGGGGGGGTTGCAAATAAGGCATAACACATACCAAGTCCAGGCCAGTCGTAGAAAGTCACAAAGAAACACTGTATCAATAAAAAGCAAAAACAGTAGTCCAAGATGGTGGCAACCAGCAAGCACCATATCTGAGGAGCACAGGATCCAAAACTGCGAAATTGTTGAGTGGAGGGGCAGCTGAAGCCAGAACATTGACTTTGAGGCTTCCTGGGCTAAAGGAGACAACCTGTGAGCTGGGACAGTTTGGATCTTGGTCACTCGTGAACATCTCCAGGGACTGAGAATGGTGAATACTCAACCTCCTTGCACTTGCCCTTGTCCCAAGCAAGGGCCTCCCTGCTTGGTGGAGGTCACAGTGGTTGCCCCAAGCATGAGCTTCTGTTCTTGCTGACTGAGAAGGCAGAGGCAACAGCACTACGAGCCTCCCAGGTTTGTGGCTGCTGCAGGCAGCTGTATGGGCCTCCCAGCTCTGTAGCTGCAGCGGGGCAGCAGCTAGCACAAGCAGGAGCCTCCGTGTTTGGTGACTGAGACAGCAGAGGTGGCTGCCCCAGACAGGATTCTCCATGCTCCCTGACTGAGACAGCAGAGGCAGTTGTTCCAAGTACGAGTCTCCCTGACCAGCGGCCAAACAGTGGACACCACTGAACTGATGGATCTCCTACACTCTCATTTGCCTCTGCAGGCCAGAATCTGAGAGTTGAGAACAGGGGCAAACCCTGTGCTTTTTTAATTAGGCCTGCAAGCAAGTGAGTGTACCTTCAAGTGAGTGCGTGCAGAGCCCCAGATCCAGGGTAATTCTACACTAGCAGCCAGATGTCAGATCTCTCCCACCTACACCTCCACTGTGGGCAACATAGTGTTCCTTGGGACAGCATTCTCAACATTGAAGCCCCTGATTTGTGGACTTACCAGTGGAGTCCAGGCAAACAATTCCTGGAGCCCAGATAGATCTGAATATCTGGAGGAAAGTACAACAGGCCTGTAGGGCACTGAGGTATTCAAGGCACCTACACATGCACATTGCACCCACAAACAGCACCAGCACTGCCTCCTGCGCTTAAGCTCCACCCTTCCAGGCATCTACACGCTCTAGCACCCTGTCCTTCAAGACACATTACCACGTACCTGCCCACGCTTGTGCACCTATACCTGCGACCTTCCTTCCCCAGCTAAAGCTGAAACACCAACACCCACTCTCGAACCTCTGTCATCTTCCTAAAGAATACTCCAGACACCAGAAACAGATAGACCCAGTCTGAAGCACAGACTCCAGAAACAAACAGCGAAGACTACAGACCATCAGATGGCTAGAGACAGGCCTAAGAACACATCCAACAAAAATCAGGACATCATGCCTTCAGCAGTAAGCCCCCAAATCAATGAATATTTTAATTAATCGGAAACACAGGAAAATGCTTTTAAAGCTATGCTTATCTAGTTATTAAAGGCACACACAGAGGAAATGAACAGAGCTCTCAAAGAAATAGTCACACAAATAGAAGCATATAAAGAGGAAAAAAAGCTCTAAAAGAAATACAGGCAAATATAGCCACACAAATAGAAGCACATAAAGAGGAACAAACAAAATATTAGATGCCATCATGAAAATACAGAAATCCACATTCAAGCAGATGAAAGAAATGTTTCAAGACATGAAAACAGAATTAGAATCAATAAAGAAAACACAAACAAAGCCCTGGAGACTATTTCTGACATGAACTCAATTACTGGCTCTCTGACCACCACCTCCCATCCTCCGAGGGAGGAGCAGTCTTTCTAGAACCCAGAAGTGGACACTGCAGCCAGTCCTGAAGAGACCTGATAAGCTAGGGTCAGATGGAAGGGGAGGAGGTCCTCCCCTATCAGTGGACTTGGAAAGGGGCAGGGAGGAGATGAGGGAGGGATGGTGGGGTTGAGAGGGAATGATTGGAGGGGGCTACAGCTGGGATACAAAGTACATAACCTGTGATTAATATTAAAAAATATTAAAAATTTAAAAAAATATTAAAAATAAAAAAGAAAGCCCTGGAAACTGGAGAACTTAGAGAAAAGGTCAGGAACCACAAAAGTAAGCATCACCAACAGAATACAAGAAATGGAAAAGCAAATATCAGATGTTGAAGTTACAATTGCAGAAACTGATACATCTCTCAAAGAAAAAGTAAAATCAGAAAAGTTCCAAACACAAAACATCCAAAAAATCAAGGACGCCATGAAAAGACCAAATATACGAATAACAGCAATAGGTGAAAGAGAAGATTCGAGGCTCCAAGGTCCAGAAAATAAGTTCAAGAAAATCATAGAAGAAAACTTTCCCACCTTAAAAAATGAGATGTCCACTAACATACAAGAGGGTTTCAGAACACCAAATATACTAGACCAGAAAACAAACTCCTCATGTTACATAATACTCAAAACACTAAATCTACAGAACAAAGACAAAATATTAAAAGCAGCAAGGGAAAAAAGCCAAGTAACATATAAAAGTAGACCTATCAGAATCACACCATAATTCTCAACAGAAACTATGAGAGCTAGAAGTGCCTGAGCAGATGTCATGCAGACTCTAAGAGAACACAGATGCCAACCCAGACTACTCTACTCAGCAAAGCTTTCAATCAACATAGATAGAGAAAACAAAATAGTCCATGACAAAACTAAACTTAATATCTACACAGCAACTCAGCCCTACAAAGGATACTAGAAGAAAACTACAATCAAATGAAATCAACTACAATCAAGAAAACACAGGATATAGATAACTTCACAACAAAAATTAAATGAAAACAAGCATAGAAACACAGTAACACCACCAACTTCACAAGAAAAGGAACTAACTTTCATTGGTCACTATTACCTATCAATATCAACAGACTCAAAGCTCCAATAAATAGACACAGACTAACACAATGGTTACAGAAACGGGATCTAACACTCTGCTCCACCCAAGAAACTCACCTCTGCAACAAAGATAAACATTACCTCAGACTAAAGGACTGGAAAAATATTTTTAAGCAAATGGACCCAGAAAACAAGCTGGAGTAGCTATGCTAATATCAAATAAAATGGACTTTCAATCAAAATTAATCAAGAAAGATGAGGAGAGACACTTCATTCTCATCAAAGGAAAAATCCACCATGAGGACATCATAATCCTATATAAGAACTCCACTCTCACCAGGGGACAGCATCTAGACAGAAGCTAAAAAGGAAAATAATGGCACTTACAGAGGGCCTAAATCAAATGGACCTAATAGATGTCTACAAAACTTTTCATCTAAACTCAAAAGTATACTTTCTTCTCAGCACCTCACAGAACCTTCTCAAAACTTGACCATATTGTCAGGCACAAAGCAAGCCTCAACAGATACAAGAAGCTTGAAATGATTCCTTTTATCCTATCAGACCACCATGGCCTAAAACTAGACTTCAAAGAACAAGAGAAATAACAAAAAGGTTACATACACATGGAAACTAAACTCTCTACTCAATGACAGCTTGCTCAGGGAAGAAATGAAAGAAGAAATTAGAGACTTCCTAAAATTCAAGGAAAACAAAGGCACAACTTATCCAAATTTATAGGACACAATGAAAGCAGTGCTAAGAGGAAAGTTCATAACACTAACTGCCTCCAGAAAGAAGTTTGAGACATCTCATACAAGTAACTTACTGGCACACCTAAAAGCCCTTAGGGGGGGAAAAAGAAGCAGACACACCCAAGAGAAGTAGATGATTGGAAATAATCAAACTCAGAGCTGAAATCAATGAATTAGAAACAAGGAAAACAATTCAAAGAATCAATGAGACCAAGAGCTGATTCTTTTGCAAAATCAACAAGATTGACAAACCCTTAGCCAAACTAATTAAAGGCAGAAAGCCATCATCCAAAGCAGCAAAATCAGAAACAAAAAAGGGAGACATGACCACAGATACTGACGAAATTCAAAGAATCATTAGGTCTGACTTCAAAAGCCTATATACCACCAAATATGAAAACCTAAATGAAATGGACAATTTTCTTGGTATTTTCATTTACAAAAGCTAAACCAAGATCAGGTAAATAGATTAAATAGTCCTATATCCCCTAAGGAAATAGACAGTCATCAAAACTCCTCTTTCCAAAAAATGCCCAGGGCCAGTTTGTTTCAGTGCAGAATTCCACCAGACCTTCAAAGAAGAGCTAACTCCAATTCTCTTCAAATTATTCCACAAAATAGAAACAGAAGGATCATTTCCAAATTCATTCTATGAAGCCATAGTCACCTTGATAACCAATCCACACAAAGACCCAACAAAAAAAGAACTTCAGACCTAACTCTCTTATGAACATTGATGCAAAAATACTCAATAAAATACTTGCAAACAGAATCCAAGAGCACATAAAAGCTATCACCCACCATGAGCAAGTAGGGTTCATCCCAGGCATGCAGGGGTGTTTCAACATATGGAAATCTATCAATGTAATCCATCATAAAAAAAAAAACTGAAGGAGAAAAACCATAAGGTCATTTCCTTCGATGCTGAAAAAGCATATGACAAAAATCCAACACTCATTCATGTTTAAAGTCTTGGAGAGACCAGGGATATAAGGAACACACCTAAACATAGTAAAGGCAATATGCAATAAGCATGAAGCTAACATCAAACTAAATGGAGAGAAACTTAAATCAATCCAACTGAAATCAGGGACAAGGCAAGGCTGCCCACTCTCTCTGTATCTCTTCAACACAGTACTTGAAGTCCCAAATAGAGCAATAAGACAGCTAAAGGAGATCAAGGGGATACAAATCTGAAAGGAAGAAGTCAAAATATCACTATTTGTGGACAATATGATGGTATGCATGAGTGACCCCAAAAATTCTACTGGAAAACATCTTCAGCTGATACACATCTTTAGCAAAGTGGCTGTAACTAAAAAAAAAAATCAGAAGCCCTCCTGTATATCAAAGACAAAAGGACCAAGAAAGAATTTAGGGAAACTACACACTTCACAATAGCCACTAGTAACATAAAGTACCTTGATGTGACTCTAACCAAGCAAGTGAAAGACCTGTTTGAAAAAAACTTCAAGTCTCTGAAGAAAGAAATTGAAGAAGATATGAGAAGATGGAAAGATCTCCCATGCTCTTGGATCGGTAAGATTAACATAGGACATCCTGCCAAAAGCAATCTACAGATTCAATGCAATTCCTGTCAAAATACCAACACAATTCTTTACAGATCTTGAAAGAAAAATTCTAAACTTTATATGGAAAAGCAAAAAACCCAGAATTTCTAAAACAATCCTCTACAACAACAGAGTCTGGAAGTATCTTCAACCCTGACCTCAAGCTGTACTACAGAGCAATAGTAATAAAAACTGCTATGATATTGGCATAGAAACAGAATGGTGGTTCAATGGAACCGAATAGAAAACCCAGAAATAAACCCACAAACCTATGGATACTTGATTTTTTACAAAGAAGCCAAAACCATACAATGGAAAATAGATAACAGCTTCAATAAATGGTAGTGGTCTAATCTGGAAGTCTACATGTAGAAAATGCAAATAGATCCATATTCATCATCCTGCACAAAACTAAATTTCAAGTGGACCACAGCCCTCAGCATAAAACCAGACACATTACATCTGTTAGAAGAAAAAGTGGGGTAGAGGCTAGAACTCTTTGGCACAGGACACAACTTCCTGAACAGAACACCAACAGCACAGGCTCTAAGATCATCAATTAATAAATCGGACCTCATGAAACTGAAAAGCTTCTGTAAAGCAAAGGACACTGTCATCAGAACAAAACAACAGCCTACAGACTGGGAAAAGATCTTCATCAACCCTACACCTATCCAGAATATATAAAGAACTAAAGAAGTTAAACACCAAGAAACCAAGTAATTCAATTTATAAATGGGGTACAGAGTTAAACAGAGAATTCTCATCAGAGGAATATCAAATTGCAGCAAAACACTTAAAGAAATGTTCAACTGCCTTAGTCATTCAGGAAATGCAAATTAAAATGACCTCACACCCATCAGAATGGCTAAGATCAAAAATTCAAGGGATGATGCACACTGGAGAGAATGTGGAGAAAGGGGAACCCTCCTCCATTATGGGAATGTAACCTTGTCCAACCACTTCGGAAAGCAATCTGGCGCTTTCTCAGAAAATTAGGAATAGTACTACCTCAAAATCCATCTATATGACTCCTAGGCATATGCCCAAAAGATGCCCTACCATTCAATAAGGACATTTGTTCAACTATGTTCACAGAAGCTTTATTTGTAATAGCCAGAATCTGGAAACAACCTAGATGTCCCTCAACCAAGAAATGGATACAGCAAGTGTGGTACATTTACACAATGGAATACAACTCAGCCATTAAAAACAAGGAAATCATGAAAATTGCAGGCAAATGGTGGGAACTAGGAAAGATCATCCTGAGTAAGGTATCCCAGAAGCAGAAAGACACATATGATATATACTCACTTATAAGTTGGTATTAGCCATATAACATAGGATAAATCTATACTCCTAAAGAAGGTAGACAACAAGGAGGACTCTAAGGAAGATGCTTAATCCTCATTCATAAGGGCAAACAGGATACACATCGGAATTATGAGAAGACAAGGAACAGGACAGGAACATTCCACAGAAGACCTCTGAAAGACTCTACCCACCAAGGTGTGGAAAGAGATACTGAGACTCATAGACAAACTTTGGGCAGAGTGCCAGAAACCTTATGGAAGAAGAGGGAGATAGAAATACCTGGAGTGGACAGGAACTCCACAAGAACAACAGAGCCAAAAAACCTGGGTCCAGGGGTCCTGCAGGGACCAATACACCAACCAAGGACCATGCATGGAGAAGACCTAGAGCCCCTGTTCAAAGGAAACCCATTGGCTGCTCAGTTTCCAAGTGGGTCCCCTAGTAAGTGGGTACAGGGGCTTCTCTGACATGAACTCAGCAGCCGGCTGTTTGATCACCTCTCCCTGAGGGTTTCAGCCTTGACAGGCCACAGAGAAAAATGATGCAGCCAGAGTTGATGAGAACTGATAAGCTAGGGTCAGATAGAAGGGGAGGAGGTCCTCCCTTATCAGAGGACTAGGGAAAGGGCATAGGGGGAGTAGAGGGAGAGTGGGTGGGATAGGGAGGAGACCAGGGAGGGAGCTGCAGAGGGGATACAAAGTGAATAAATTGTAATCAATAAACATATAAATACAATTAAATATGAAATATTTGTTTATTATACAATATTCTGCCTGCATGTGTTATTACATGCCAGAAAATGGCAAGAGATCACATTCCAGATGGTTGTTAGCCACTATACCGTTGCTGGGAATTGAACTCAGGACCATTGGAAGAGCAGCCAATGCTCTTAACCTCTTAGCCATCTCCCCAGCCTTAAAGTTAGTCTTAAGAGATACAAAAAATTGTACTGCTGATACAAATTCAAGGTCAGTCTACTCTACATAATGAGACCACAGCTCAGAAGCAAAATGTAATGAAAGAAGAGAATGGAAAGACTACATAACCAGTGAACCAGGAATGGCAGGTGGGGAAGGAGGGATTAAACATTAAATATGTCACTTTAGGTTTTTGAAGTGAGATAAAAATACATTCACATTCGCAGGCAAATGGTGGGACCTGGAAACGATCATACTGAGTGAGGTATCCCAAAAGCAGAAAGAAACATATGGTATATACTCACTGATATAAACCTATAGGATAGGAAGTTCAAGCTGAAATCTACACACCT
>CM053742.1:38552974-38599016 GCA_028658305.1 Pachyuromys duprasi
CTTGAAGGGGGCGGGGAGGCGGGAGATGAGGGAGGGAGTGGGAGGGTAGGAGGGACTGAGGGAGGGGGCTACGCCTGGGATTCAAAGTACCTAACCTGTGATTGAGATAAAAATAAATAAATTAAAAAAATTATAAAAAAAATACATTCACTGTAAAAAAAAAAAGCAACCTGGGACACAAAATAAAAATGTCTTCTTTTTATTCGGCAGCATTTTTTAAAGCAAAATTTGTAACTTTTGTATCCATCAGGATTTTGTTAGGGAGCACTCTAAGCATTCCAGAGGGGGTAAAATATCTTGGGCAAATTCTGTCATAAGCAGAAAAAAATGGGTCCATTTCTAAAGCATTTTGTGAAGTCAATAGAAAATTAATGACAATCTATAAGAAATATATTAAAAGAAAACAGAACTATGAGGGCACAATGTCTCTGAAAATAGAGATAAACATCTTAAAGAAAAGACTATCAAGTAAAATCTAAAGGTGGGTGGAATCCATCCAGCATATCAGGGTATCAGGGTACAGCTTAATGCAGAAAGGCAAGGCTGCTTTAACTTCAATCAGCATTAAGCACAGTAAAGAGGCCAGGGAAATAACAAGGTCATTTTAAAGATGCCTTAAAGTTCAGATCCTCTTTGTGATCTCAAAGGATCAGCATCTGAGAACACAAAACAACTGCTGTAACCCACTGAAGTGTTTCTACAAAAGACAATATAGCCTGTGTTTTCTCTTATATGACAATCTAGATTTAGGACTGGGTACACACAACAGGAAGCAGAAGCAGGCCCATTTGGATAGAGTAAGTGCAGTAGTGGAAGTGGAAAAGGGGAGGGGGGAGAGGACACGGAGGAGAACAAGAGTAAAAGCCAGTCATACATGAGGAATACAATCTTGATGATGCAGGCCAGCTCAACAATTAGCAAATAGTAAAAGTGTGTCTACAAAACAAACAAAAAAGCCCATCTATGACAACATCCAATTCCATTTGAAAATATCAAGCATGTCCTCTCCAAATTTGCAAACAAGACAAGGATGCATACTCTCTACCCAGCAAATACTGTGGCAGTCCAGGGAAACATGAAAGCACAAAGACTAGAAAGGAATAATTGCAAGAGTCATTACCCACAGGAGACAGTTTTATTTGGAGAGACCATCTAACATGATATAAAACCATTACACTTACTAAATGAATATACCCAAGTTTCTAGATCTAGGGACAAGAATTACAAGGCACCTAAATTTCTGTATAGTAAACACAAAAATAATTAGCAAACAAACCTCAAAGTATCAATGAAAGCATGCTCTAAAGCAGTATATATAGGAATATACTGGCAGATGTGCTAATGCATTATATAGAAAATGTAAACCCTCATTTAGAGACATGGAGCCTGCAGTAACCAGAAAAGAATAGTCTTTCCATGGAACAGAGGTCATGTTTTTAAAACATTAATTCCTTCTAGGAAGATCGTGACAACATCACTCAAAATTCCACTATGCTAATTGATTTTGAAAAATGGCAATCCAATAATGAGTATGATGTGAAATTGCTTAAACTATCCTTTCTTTTTTTTCTGTGTAGTCCTGGCTATCCTGGAACTCACTCTGTAGATCTGACTGGCCTTGAATTGAGAGATCTACCTGCCTCTGCCTCCTGAGTGCTGGGATCAAAGGCCTGTACCACCACTGCCTGGCAACCATCCAGTCTTTAAGTTAAACAACCATATTAGAAGAAACATTCCCAGACAGGAGTTTTAAAATCCAAGAGGGGCTAGGGAGAGAGCTGTTAGTCAAGCTCTTATCTTGAAAGCATGAAGTCTTATGTTTGGTTCTCAGAAAAATGCTCTATGGGGTGGTGTTCACCTGTAATCCCAGCGGCAATAGGGAGACAAAGTTGTATAGAGCAGATACTTGGGTTTGTTGGCCAACCAAACTCACCTAATTGGTAAGTTCCTGACCAATGAGAGATTCTGTCTCAAAGGGGGTAGACAACGACCCTGAGGATGACACTTGAAGTTATTCTCTGACCTCCACATGCATGTGTACACATATGCACACATCCCACATATAACATACACACATTTAAAAACCAATATAAATGACATCATATGATATTGGAGCAAAGATACTTGTTTCTAGAAACAAGTATGAAAAGAACATAACTAGATTTATGGCACTGAGGCCAGCAAACAATTCTAGAAAACACACTCTTTTGAATTAAGTCCACATTAAAAAGCTCTGATGAGGGCTGAGCTGAGCAAGGCACTGATGTATGGGTTCAGCAGTATGTCATCAGGAGTCATATTGCTACATTTCCTTAGCAGAATAAAAGTTCCTTTTATGTCTTCATAACACTATATTCCAATTCTGTTTCCCTGAGATTGTCTCCTCCTCAGTTCCCTAACTAGGCACCTAACCTCTGTGGTTATTCAGACTGTAGCACACATAGAGAAAGCTTAAAACTTGAAGAAGCTTCTTGCAGTGGATGGGAATTAACACAGATGCCCCAAACTAGACAAGGTGCCGAGAATAAGAAACGTTGGAGCACTGAGCCCTAAATAGGATGTCATTATGAAGCACCTCCTCTCAAAGGCTGAGGGATCTATGTGAAAGAGGAGGCAGAAAGATTGCAAGAACCAGAGATAGGGTGATGCCAAACAAAATTGTCTTCTAAGCACAACAGGACTGATGTACACATATGACTTCACAGAGACTGTAGCAGTACGCATAAAACCTGCACATGTCCAAGCCAGATCGGGTCCCAGCACTGAGAAGCTATTTGCAACTGATATTCTCTAGCCAAGAGAAAAATCAGTTTTCTTCGGTGGAGTATGTCGACCAACTTCAGGGTAGGCCACATACCCAGGAATAGTTGGCTAACAAAAAATGAATTCCATAATTTGAGGGAGCTTTTTAGTTTCTTGTTTTGCTCTTTCCTCTCTTTCTTTATTTGTTTTTTTTTCTTGTTGACAGGGAAGAAAGAACAAAATTGGGTGGGTAGGAAGGGGAGGATCTGAGTGGAGTTTGGGGATAAGAAAACATAAAATATATTGTATGGAATTTTTAATGGAAAAGTATTTGAAAAAAGTTAACATCATAGAGACATAGAACAATTATCCTTTGGCTCCTAGTTCATGGAAGACATGTGAATATACTTAGGATAATATATTTATGGATATTTGGGCAGGATATTTTATTTTTGATGTTAGGCAAGCCCTGTACCTTGAGACACATGTTTACTATGTCATCTGTCTGTCTGTCTGTCTGTCTGTCTGCCTGCCTGCCTGCCTGCCTGCCTGTCTACTGATTTACTGAGACAATTCTCACAAAGTTGCCCAGGCTGATATGAAACTTCTATGTAGTCCTGACAGACCTTCAACTTGCAATACTCCTGCCTCAAGTTCTCACCGGGCAATACACCTGTCTCAGCTTCCCAGGTAGCTAGGGTTATAGTTGTACCACTAGGCAATCTTAAGGAAAGATTTCTTTGAAGAATATAACCACTGGCCACAAAGATTAATTGAACCTTAATTTCCATTCAACTAAAAGACACAATGTTATTACTGGACTTGGAGGCACATTCTTGCAATCCTAGCATTGAAGCACCTATGGCAAAAATATACAGCTTGAGACCAGTTTGGTCTAACAACAAGAACCCAACTGAAAAAAAAAAAGAAGTTTAAAAACAGAAAGGAGATGAAAAAAATTAAAATTTGCCTTTTTATGTGTGCATAGATCACATTATATTTGAGGATATTTGGGCAGGCAAGTTGCTTTTGCTTGCTTTTGTAGTTACTAGGTATATTGACATCTACATGGCAATGCATATATGTCTACAATGAGTGAAATTGTTCAGGTACGGTAGTGACACCTGTAACTATAGCACATGGGGAGGCTGAGGCAGGAGTGGAGCTCATAGCTAGCTTCAGCTCCAAAGCAAATTTGAGGCCACCCTGGGATAAAAAAGGCCATGTATCAAAATCATAGCAGCAGCAGCAACAAATGGGCATAATTCAGGATATGCACAGAACCACAAACTAATTTTCCAAATACAGACGTCCCAACAAAATTTGTGCAGGAAGGCAGAAACACAGTAGTTCTCAATCTTTCTACTCACCAGTGAAATACAAGCCCAGACACAGTGAGTGATCTCTGCCCTGCCACCTGAGTGACAAATCAATGGAAAACCAAGTGGCAAAAATTCAACACTGGAGGAAGTTGGTAGTATAATTGTAAGTTTCCCAAATCACTGGATTCAACTGTTGCCCAGGATAATAGTTGGGGCTATATTGAGCTGGTAGGGAAATGTTCCCTTCGGAACAACAACAAAAGCATTCAGGTGGAATCCGCCATCCCATGGCTCAAGCCAATCATCCCCGTGTTTCTTTACACACCACCAGTGTTGAAAATGCTCACTGAAACCCCGCCTCTAGGGCATAGGACACAGCTCTGAAGCCGAGTCTCCTGTATGAAGAATCCAAGCAAAATCACCATCTATGTGTAGTTGAGGCTTCTCCCAACAACACAAATTCAATGACCCAGAAAAATTGCCACCCCTGGGTAGTTGAAGTCAGGCTCCAGCCTGGCTAAATTCAAAGATCTAAGGAAAATTGCCGTCCCTGAGTACAGTTGCGGCCCAACATAACTGACTTCAAAGACACAAGAAAAACGGCCATGCCACAGGCCCAATACGGCTCAGTTCTAAGATACAAGGAAAACAGTCACCCCTCTGTAGCTGAGACCAGGTCCTAGCCTGCCTGAGTTTGAGGACAAGAAAAATTCCCACCGCTGAGTTGATGAGACCCAGCCAAACATGGCGGACCCAGAAAAAAAAAAAACAAAAAAAAACAAAACCATTCCCTCGGTCCTTAAGGATTTATCCTCATCTAATTCCAAAAAGAGACTTACGCTTAATGGAACACTTTCCAAAGGCGTCACGGAGAAATCAAGATGGTTGAAAGGAAGCAGTTGGCCTCACCAGCTCCGCCGCTCTGACATCGCAGAATTCTATCCGCCTCCGGATTCTGAGTGCATGCGCAGACAAGGAGCGTGCCACGTGCAGAGTAGGTACTGGCTGGCCAGAATTTCTCCAAAGAACTAAGATGAAACTCCACCAGACGGAAGCCCACCTTAGTCTAGAGAACATTTGGGGACTTGTATGAAAGTCATTCTCCATCTCTGAATAAACACAAATCAGAGGTGTCCTCAAAGAGCCATCATAAACATCCTATGGAACAGGACCGCACAATAGACCGAGAATGCCCAACTTTGAGTTGTCCTCCACATTAAATGAGAGCTCTCACCGAGGGAACGGTGGCATGCACCTCAGTGCTGCAATCCTGATGTTGTGGAGGTGGCAACTTTGTAGAAACCTTTCCTCTGAGCACCGGAAAACGCTCCCCCAGGGTGTCTGGAACTGAGTGAAGGGACTCTGATTTATTAGTGGCTGAGAAGACTAGAAAAGAAGTAAATGGCCAGCTATTGCTGCTGAGTCACTGTGCCCTGGCCAAGTTGAGTCATGGAGAACTTGTCAGGGTCTTCGGGGAAGCTGTTGGGGACCAACCCAAACCTGCTATACACAAGCCTGAGAGCAGAAAAACTGGCTACCACTAGCCCAGAAAACCAGGAAGCTGGGCTTTATACTGTCCAGGAGTCCTCTGGAAACAGGCATCAGTGGCAATTAGCCACAAGAAAGATCTTTAAAGAAGCCAGAATCTTTTTCACTGAGCAAGAAGAAAAGATGATTTTGGAACTGGCAAATAAAATAAATTATAATCCCGATAGATGCACAAAATGTGACAGTGGATGGCATTCTATAGGTGTCTAATTTTTTTTTTTTAGCATTGCTCAAGTTCTCTGTTTCTTTATTCATTTTCTGAATAGCCCTACTTAATGATCTCCAACAACTATTGTGGTGTTCTATATTTCTCCATTCTCTCAATTTTTGTTTCATTTACTTTTTCTCATTTAGCATATATGTTCAAAATATTTACATCTTGGTAAATTGAGCCATTTATCAATATATAAGATCTTTATTTGCCTCATGTAAACATTTCTGGTTTTATATCTATTTTGTATTATTTTGTCACCAACCTTCTTGTTGGTGAGTATTTGCATGGAGTAACTGCCTTATCTTTTTGTTTTCAATCTGTCTGTGGCTGCGCACAGTGTGCAGTTACATCATGTTCTTTCAAAAAGCCACCTCCCCAATAGTCGACAAACTGATTGATATATAGTTCTCACAGAGTGCTCTTCATCCATTTTAAGTTACAGTTCAGAGGCTTTGGGTAGCTGACATTTTAAAAATCATCCTTAAATATGTATAATGTATTTGCTATTTGCATCCATATTAAGTGCACAACAGTTCAGTGGCTTTTTGCATGCACAATTTTCTGCAACCATTATGACTCTTTCCAAATGCATTCACCCCACAAGGAGAAACTCTGCAACCATTAATTATATTATCCTCATATCCCAAGACTTAACCTAAAACCTAAAAGTAACCTGGGCAGTTACCGTCACTGATGCTTTCTATCAGTTACTGTCTTATATACATGCGTTCCTTTCAGCCTGGAGAATGCTGTGATTTCAAGCCGTGGAAATCAAATAGTGATGAATTCTTTTATGACTTTGTTTATCTAAGAATGTCTTAAATTTTCCTTCATTAGCAATAGCTTGTTTAGCTAGAGATACCATTGTTGAATGACAGCACTTGCCTTCTGCTGTTTGAATCTATCCCTTTCTTGTGCATTGCTGGTAACAAAACCCAGGGTACTGTGCAAACTAGACAGAACTCTACGAAAGCTACATTCACAACTTCTCTTTAGCATTTTCAATGTTATCATATAGCTCTTTGTCTTTCCATGCTTCTGATAAGAAACCACATGTTAAACTTGGGTTTGAATCTATCCCTTTCTTGTGCATTGCTGGTAACAAAACCCAGGGTACTGTGCAAACTAGACAGAACTCTACGAAAGCTACATTCACAACTTCTCTTTAGCATTTTCAATGTTATCATATAGCTCTTTGTCTTGCCATGCTTCTGATAAGAAACCACATGTTAAACTTGGGTGGGTCTCTTGTATGTAACAAGATACTCTGGCTGCCTTCAGAATTTTCTGTCTCTTAATGGTCTGATTCTTTTTCCTTTAATTAAAAAAATTATTTTATTTTTATTAATTACAGTTTATTAATTTTGTATCCCAGCTGTAGCCCCTTCCCCCATCCCCTCTCAGTCCCACCCTCCATCCCTCATCTTCTCCTATACAACTCCCCCAGTCCAATGATAAGGGAGGTCCTCCTCCCATTCCCTCTGACCCTAGTCTATCAGGTCTTACCAGGACTGGCTTCATTGTCTTCTTCTGCGGACTGGTAAGGCTGCTCCCCTTTCACAAGATGGTGATCAAAGAACCAGCTTCTGAGTTCATGTCAGAGACAGTCCCTGTTCCTATTACTGGGAACCTTCTTAGATACTGAGTTGCCAATGGTTTGATTATAATACATCAGTGGCTCTCTATCTGCTTCATACTTCCTTGAGTCAGATGCATATCTATTACTAAATTTGAGAGTTTGGGACTACTGAATCTTTACATATATGTACATATATACATCTTTACACACACACACACATACACACACATATATATAATTTGTCACAGTGCTTCTCACCTTCTCTTCCAGGGATTTTATGTACACTGTGGTAGTTTGAATGGGGATGGTCTCATAGGCTCATATAGTTGAATAATTGGTCTCCAGTTGGTGGAAGTGTTTGGAAAGGATTAGGAGGTGTGGCCTCGTTGGAGGAGGTATGTCACTGGGAGTGCACTTTTAGGTTTCAAAAACCCTCGCCATTCCCACTTAGTTCTCTCCTCTGCCTTCTAAGACAAATAAGGATTGTAAGCTTTTCTGGATGTCTCCTGTCATGCTCCCCACCATGATGGTCATGGACTCATCTTCTGAAACTATAAGCTCCCATAAATACTTTCTTCTAAAAATTGCCTTGGTCATGAACTTTTGTCACAGCTTGATGGTGGCCCATAGGACGAAGTGAGTCTCTCAAACTCTACTTATTATTTTTTGTTTGGTTTTAGTGTTAAGGCTTAGAACCCAGATCTCTTGGGAGTTATATCCTCTGCTCTTTTCATTTTTCTTAATTTCTTTCAGCTCCTAGACTGGATAATTTCAAAAACCTATCTTCAAGTTCACAGGTTCTTCTGTCTACTAAAATCTGCTGTTAAACTCTTTTAGGGATTTTCCATGTCAGTTTTTATACTTTTCAGGTACATACTTCCTATTCATTTCTTCTCATTATGTTTACCTCTTCATATTATCCTTGTTTATACATAACCTCCCTGGTTTTATTTAGCTATTTATCAATATTTTCCTTTAGCTCTTTGATACCTAACATAACTGATGTATTAAATCCAGTTAGTATGCCATCTTCAAAACCATAGCTATATCTTGAAAGGGGTTGGACAAGTGTAGGTTGAAACACCACACAGATCTCCTACTATGTCTTCATGACTTTTCACATTATCCCACTTTTATTTTTGTTACTATAATCCAGGGACAATACTCCAACTAAACATCCCACACTAGCAAATAAAATCTCCAGTACCAGACATGGGTTGCTGTTGTGTGGCAAGACTTTTCCCGAGGAGATGGTACATATATCTATTCACCCCAGATAGGAAGTCCACCTCAGATCAAAGTACACAGTATAAAAATGACCCATAATGACATTACTAACATAGATCAGTACATCTCTCACCTCTTATCAGAGGTTATTGAAGTAGATGGCACTTCATACAGAGATACTCTACTGGTAACATACAAAAAAATAAGAGACTGGACTGCTCTGTCCTAAATAACACATTCATATAATACCCTCTCCCACCATGTTCAGGGATCTTTGAAGAAAGGGGGCAGAAAGACTGTGAGATATAGAGGCGGCTGATAACATCAAAGAAACTGTTTTCATCCATATAGGGACTGATACATATGTGTGCTAACAACAATTGTGACAGCATGCACAAGACAAAATTCAAGTACAAAACGGGAAATGTAGACGTGAAATTCCACTGGTAGCTGAGTAGCTACTGGAATTTGATAGTTGCTGGAAGAGGAAGGGTCAGGTGTTTTTTTTTTCTTTTTTCTTTTTTAATGATATGACTCCAGGAAGGCTGACCACACACCAGGGCTGGCCACATTCCCATCACCAGCTGGTTAAAGTAGAAAAAAAAATGAAACTCAAAATTGCATGTTGGGTGGAGTGGGTAACAATGCAAGGACTTGTCAGGGGTAAATATGTTCAAAATACATTGTATGACATTCTCAAAGGAAGAAAAAGCCCTTTGGCTATATTCCAGAGTTCCAATAATGATTTTGGTAGTTTTCTCCCCTTGCTTACTTGTATTTGGGAACATCTGGCCTCCCCACACTTTCCAATAACAGCATTTAGTCCGGTGAGTTATGTTTCTAAGTTCAACTGCTTTGCTAACATTTTTAAAAGACATGTATTCCTTCATTTATGTACACACATACACACACATGTGCTTGCACCACAGTGTGCATGTAGAAGTCAGAGGATAACTTTTGGAAGTTGGTTCTCTCCTTTCCCATTGGGATCCCAGGGATCAAACTGACACCATCAGGGTTAATGGCAAGGGTCTTTACTTGCTAAGCCATCTCATGGGCTCACTTGTTGACATGTTCATTTGTTTGCTAGTGTGTAATTTTTTTTCTCTGAAAAGAATGTCACCGCAGGAGACAGACACATGAAAATGTATTCTTGAAAATCAATAAAATGATTTTATTCCATATACGCACAGTGAAAATATCTTTGATCACTTACATTTTTACAAATAAAAAGAACAATACCGCTCCATATAAACTTTCATATAAACATCAAAGAAAATATACATATTATTTTTCCTTTTAGTGCTTCCAAAGCACAAAATGAACAAGTCCACCTGAAGACTTTCTGTTGTCACATGCAAGAACAAATGCCAGAGGTTCACGCAGCCTCAGGTGGACTTTGCTGTGTTTTTAGACCAAATGAAAGAGCACTGGAGGTAGATTGTGGGGTGAATCTCCCTGCCCCTTCCCAGAGAGAAAGAAGTTACCTAAGTAGCAGCTTTTTACTCTTTGATTCCAACTATCCTGAATATTGCATGGGTTAAAAGGCACAGCTAGAAAGTCTTGAGAAATGTGGTGGGGAGATGATCACTGCTTGGATTCTACACGCTGACTTGCTCTACAGGACACAATGAGGACAGCGGGTAGTGTGCTCCTCGCAGGTGGCCCCTACTCACTCGGAAAAATGTCTGGAGTAGCATGGCTCAAATGAGTGAACTCTATTAGCTAGAGGAGGAGCAGCAGGGCTTTACGATTTAACATCACTTCTCCTAATTGAAAAAAAAAAACACAAGAAAATGAAAAAAAAAATTCAATAATTCTTAAGGCAAAAGCCCAGATTTTACTTCCACGCAATTGTTAAGAGCTCTAGTCAAGTGCTTTCTTGTAGCCTGAGTTAGGTCATTCCCTTCACTCAAACATTGTAGAGGGTTTCAGTTACGCCCCCATTCCATCCAACAGCACAGAAAATGTGTCCTTTTTTCAATCTTGGCTTGGCATTAACACAATGATCTACTGTTGATGTGATTCACATTGTTAAGAAGGTGATGGGAATCTATTTTCTCTAGTACCTTCTCAAGGTACTGAATTAAGACTCTTCTTTTAAACCTGAAAATAAAAACAAATATTACTAACCACAAGAACCATAGATGACTTCACGGTGTTCAGTGTGTTGTGCAGCCTGCAAGCTGAAGGAAGTAGAAGTCATCCTCATGGAAAGGCATGGCTTGTCAAGTGAGAGTGCCAAGGCTTGCACAGACTTTAGCTAGAACCCATGAGCCAGGACTCTGGCAGTAGCCATCTCAAAACTATAGGAAGCAGTGTTAACTAGGAATGAGGATAAGTGCTTTTGTAGATCAAAACAGAGCCTATCCCCTCTTTGTCTTTCATTGGATCCTACTACTAAATTAAAACAAAACCAAAAACAGAACTAAAAGCAATTAGAAAATCTTTAGAAGTTTTGTTTATACCCACCTTGCAGCTTCCTTGATGGTAAACTCAACAAACTGTTTCTTCATCTCCAGAGGTCCCTGAACTTCTTCAAGCAAAATGAAAATCCTTTCATACTCTGATGATAGTACAAAAAAAATCAGTGTTATAAAAATATGAGAAATGAAGTTTAATCATTACTCATCCTTGGAAATCATTTGTCATGGGTAAAAACTCATAAGCATAGCTAGTATGTTAAACACTAAAATCAAATGTCTACACACATTCATAAGGGGAATTCTTATAAACAGTACTCAAAAGAGATAAGATGAATACTGGTTACCCCAAACTGCCCGAATCCATGGAGCCTGTGAGTATATTGCCATATATGCATTATACACTGGTAGAATTATGCTCTGGATGTTGATTCCAGGATTATGCACAGAGGCTCAATGAAACCATTAAAATTATCCTTTAATATGGAATATGGACAGTTGATGGCTCCTGGAGAAGGAAGTGTTGCACGGTATTTGATCACACTATGACCCCCAAGGTTATGTTATTTATCGGAAAAACCTGTTTCTAGTTGTGGTGTGGCTCAAGTCTAGCACAAGCTTTTAATCCAAGAGCTTTCTGCTTGAATACTATAAACAGGATTAAATAAAGTCAACCATTTGTCAAGAGGCTGAGCAAGCAACCAGTTGACAGGAAGTGAATATAGGACTATTAAGAAAAAGAGACAGGGGCTGGAGAGAGGGCTCGGAGGTTAAAAGCACTGTCTGCTCTTCCAGAGGTCCTGAGTTCAACTCCCAGCAACCACACGGTGGCTCACAACCATCTGTACTGGGATCTGCTGCCCTCTTCTGGCCTGCAGATGTACATGTAAATAGAGCACTCATATACATATAATAAATGAATAAATATTTTTTTAAAAGAAAAAGAGACAGGGAGGAATAGGAAGTCAGGAGGACAGACAGACCCACAAGAAGTAGAAGGGAGGGAAATTCAATTTGAAAGAGGTTTTTGAAACAAAGTGGGAGAGGAGGCATTTCTTCTGGGATGTTGGTTGAGGAGGAAGGTCAGTTGGGTGCTTTCTCTGCCTGTCTGAGCTAGCAGGCTTTTACCCCAGCACAGGGTTCCCACGTCTTTATTGGTAAAATTGAAAGTTTGAGCTTTTGTTACAAACGACAAGGGTAGAGGTTTGGCTCCTGGTAGGCTGACTGTACTCCAGTGCATGGCCTAACACCCATGAGTACATGGTGGATTCAACTCGTTTCTGAAAGGAGAGTGGAAGCTGAATAGGTAGGAGGTGGGGTGCATCTAGGACAGAGTTCGTGGAAGAGTTGGGGATGAATAGTGTCAAAATATATTGTAGACAACTCTCAAAGAATTAATGAAAAAACAACATATATATTACAATATATTGACTTTATATTGCAATTGTAAGACCCTCCCTCCCTTTTCCTCACCCAGTCCACTGAAAGGGGGAATCCTCCTCACCTACTATCTGATCCTAGCCTATCATGTCTCATCAGGACTCCCTGGATCCTCCTCTTCTGTGGGCTGGCTAGGTCACCCCACCAGGGAGAAGTGATGAAGGAGCAGGAACCATGTTCATGTCAGAGACTGTCTTTTCACCCTTTAGTAGTGAACCCACATGGAGACTGAGATGTCTATGGGCTATGTCTGAGCAGGGATCTAGGTTGAGTCTGGGCATGGTCTTTGGTTGATGTATCAGTCTTTGCAGGACCCCAGTGAGACCAGATATTTTTGTTCTGTTGGTCTCCTTGTGGAGCTCCTGACCCTTTGGGTCCTTCTATTCCCTGCTTCTTCCATAAGACTCCTTGCACTCTACCCAAAGTTTGGCTATGAGTCACTGCATCTGCTTTGATCCCCTGTTGGGTGGAGTTCTTCAGAGGACATCTATGGTAGGCTTCAGTACTGTTCCCTCTCTTCCAAAGTTTCTGGTATCTATCCTGTTTGCCATTCTGAATGAGAATTAAGCATGTTCCCAGCGTTCTCCTTGTTTAGCTTCTTTAGGTCTGTAGATTTTAGTAAGTGAGTAAATACCATGAGCGTCTTTCTGGTTCTGGGTTACCTCACTCAGGATGATCTTTTTTAGTTCCATCTGTTTCCTTGTTTTAAATAGCTGAGTAGTATTCCATTATGTAAATGTACCAAAATTTCTATATCCATTCTTACGCTGAGGGACATCTAGGTTGTTTCCCGATTCTGGTTATTACAAATAAAGTTGCTATAAGCATAGTTAGGCAAATGTCCTTGTTGTAATGGTGAGGCATCTTTCAGGTATATGCCCAGGAGTGCTTGAGGAAGGGCTAGTTCCAATATTCTGAGAAAGCGCCAGATTAATTTCCAAAGTGGTTATACAAGTTTGCACTCCCACCAGCAGTGGAGGAGGGTTCCCCTTTCTCCACAACCTCTCCAGCATGTTTTGTCACTTGAGTTTTTATATTAGCCATTCTGATGGGTATAAGATGGAAACTCAGAATCATTTTGATTTGCATTCCCCTGATGACTAAGGATGTTTAACATTTCGTAAGTGTTTCTCAGCCATTCAATATTCTTCTGTTGAGAATTCTGTTTAGCTCTGTACCCTATTTTTGAACTGGATTATTTGCTTTGTTGCTGCTTAATTTCTTGTTCTTTACATATTCTGGGAATTAGCCCTCTGTCACATGTAGACTTGGTGAAGATCTTTTCCCAATCTGTAGGCTGTCATTTTTTTCTGATGACAGTGCCCTTTGCGTCACAGCTTTTCAGTTTCAGGAGGTCCCATTTATAAACTGTTGATCTTAGAGCCTGAGCTGTTGGTGTTCTATTCAGGAAGTTGTCTCCTGTGCCAATGAGATCAAGGCTCTTCCCCAATTTTTCTTCTAACAGATTTAGTGTGACTGGTTTTATGTTGAGGGCTTTGATCCACTTGGAATTTTAATTTTGTGCAGGGTGATAAATATGAATCTATTTGCATTTTTCTACATGTAGACATCCAGTTAGACCAGCACCATTTGAAGATGATTTCTTTTTTCCATTGCATGGTTTTGGCATCTTTGTCAAAGATCAGGTGTCTATAAGTGTGTGGGTTTATTTCTGGATCTTCTATTTGATTCCATTGATCTACCAGTCTGTTTCTATGTCAGTACCAAGCAGTTTTTATTACTGTTGCTCTATAATACAACTTAAGATCAGGGATGGAGATACCTCCAGAAGATCTTTTATTGTACAGGATTGTTTTAGCTATTCTGGGTTTTTTGTTTTTCCATATGAGCATTGTTCTTTCAAGGTCTATAAAGAATTTAGTTGGTGTTTTGATGGGAACTTAATTGAATCTGTAGATTGCTTTTACAGGATGGCCATTTTTACTATGTTAATCCTACAGATCCATGAGCATGGGAGAACATTCCATCTTCTTATATATTATATAGTCTTCTATTTCTTTCTTCAAAGACTTGAAGCTTTTTTCATACAGGTGTTTCACTTGCTTGGTTAGAGTTACACTAAGAAATTTTATGGGTTTTTTTTTGTGGCTACTGTGAAGGGTGTTGTTTCCCTAATTTCTATCTCAGCCTGTTTGTCTTTTGTATACAGGAAGCCTACTGATTTTTGTTTGTTTGTTTGAGTTAATTTTGTTTCCAGCCACTTTACTGAAGGTGTTTATTTGCTGTAGGAGTTCCCTGGTCGAATTTTGAGAACATTAATGTTTATTATCATATCATCTGTGAATAGTAATGATTTGACTTTTTCCTTTCTGTTTTATATCCCCTTGATCTCCTTTAACTGTCTTATTGCTCTAGCTAGGACTTCAAGGACTATGTTGAAGAGATATGGAGAGGGTGGACAGCCTTGCCTTGTCCTTGATTTCCATGGAATTGATTTAAGTTTCTCTCTGTTTACTTTGATGTTAGCTACATGCTTATTGCATATTGCCTTTACTATGTTTAGGTGTGTTCCTTGTATCCCTGATCTCTCCAAGACTTTAAACATGAAAGGGTTATGGATTTTGCCAAATGTTTTTTCAGCATCTAAGGGGATGATCATAAAAACAAAATCTTAAAAGTCAGAAAGAAAAGATGTTAGTAAGAGAAGCAGATGTCAAATAAGAGATGTGCTGTGCTACTGACTTGATGCAGAAAGGGACCAAGGCCACAGTAAAGTGTAGCCTTCAGAAGCCAGGAAAGTCAAGAAAATGGATGCTGCCTTTATCCTTGAGAAGCAACACTGGCCTGCTCGCTTGCCTTCACTTTAGTTCAGTGAAAATATTTTCCAAATTCTGAATTCCAGAGCTGTAAATTGATCAGTTTGTGCTGTCTGATGCTATGGACTGTCTGATAAATTGTTATAGCAGAAAAATGAAATTCCTGTAAGTCAAGGCCAGACGAATTACTTTTAAGTCATGTGAAGGCTCAAGATGAAAAAAAAAAGCATGTCAAGCCTCTACCCTGGGGCTATGATTATAATTCAGCTGGTAGAGTGCCTATCTAACAAGCAGAAGGCCCTGAATCCAATCTTTAGCACCACCTTAATTGGCTGCAGTAGCACATACCTGGAATCCTAGCACTATGTAGGTGGAGACAGGAAGATGAGGCATTGTCAGCAGCCTGGACCACATAGTGAGAGCGAGGCCAACTCAAGCTGTATGAAAGACTGTCTCAAAACCAACAATAAAAATCTCTTCTGAACTTACAAGTGGGATCTCCCAGTGCATTCTTTATCAATATTACATCCCTACTTACTTCGTCCAAACTTTCGAACTTCCTTCATTAGTTGATGCTTTATGTCAGCATTGATGCCTTGTGCCATCGCAGGAGTGATCTGCATTGAATTTGGTACCATTTCCAAAGCAGATGCCACTGTGATTGTTCGATCATCTACAGAAAGACTGCAAGTTTTGGCTTCTCCTATAAGCATATTATTTCCAGGTTTGAGAATGAGTCCATCTTTCCTGAAACCAGTAAAGTCATCAGACAGAGAATCCAACTGGCTGGATATAAGGCCATCTCCTGCCATATTCATAAACTCTGCTGGAGCAGACTTTAGTAAGAAGCCATCAGCTGGGCTTTGCCCGTTTTCCATCTTCTCTTCATGGGTATCATGAATGACAGTGGCATCTGGAAAGCAAATTAAGAAGTTGATCTGTGAAGTGGGTACTTCATGTCAATCCTACAAGTACATCTCCATGTTCCTCAGTTTCAAGGATATGATTGCTCTTATCAATGAAGAGGCTAGAACAGATGGCGGTCTGAGAGTGTTCAAACTGAGCTTAGGAACGTAACACAAAGCCTTCTTCCCTCTTTCCACTATGAATGCATACAGAAATCAAGACACTAATAAGCATTCATAGGTCCCTAGAGCTCAGGGCTTATAGAGCTCAGGGCTTAATGTCACCCTGTATGCTTCAAAGTCACATATAAAGCACTACCTATTACTGAGTTTGAATCCACATAATGTATGAATACCACCTTTTGCCTCCTATATACACCAAATATCCTGAGAAAATTCAGATGCCTACTGGGTCTGACCAAATACTCTGTCCACACCTGCTGAGCAAATGCATATCTGCAGGTGATTCTACTTATTTCCCCTTTTGTGTCAGGATGATTATTTTTCTAGTCTCAGGCCAACACCTCTGTGCCATTTACTTATCCTCTCTCTGTGTAGGATCTGGGAATCAGCAGTGAACAAGAAACAAAGGAACTGACCCTGCCCTTATAGAACCTACAGTGTCATGAGGACATCAGAAAGGAACTCCATAGCGAGCAATTACACATTCATAACTGCGTTTATCTGAGGAAAGATGTAAGAAGGGGATGAAAGAGGGAACATCAAAGAGAGACTCCAGGGCTGCCAGGAGGTGGCAGAACCTTCTGGGAGGATGCTAGATTGTAGGGAGGGCAGGAGATACGGGGGAGTAAGCCAGGGGCACTGCAGTGAAGGGTGAGGAGGCTAGCACTGGAACTTGAGAAATGAAAGCATTGTGGTGTCAGGCCATGTGGAGCTGTGTGGCCAGGGTTAGGAGTCAGGCTGTATCCTGAGTGCTCAGGAGTATGGAGGATGTATTTTATTTATGGATGTGGCATGGTTTGTTTTTTTTTTAATATGCTAACAGTTTCACTCTGAGTTCAAGTGGAGAGAGAAGATAGGTAGGAATTCTAAAAGAATGGGAAGCAGAGAGATCATCTAAGAATTGTAGGTTGGTGAAAATCCATGGAAGCATGGAGTGAAGGAACAGAGACATACAGTAAGGTACACGGATTAAATGGAATGTCAATAAATTACCTCATCTTTTTAATGGAAGAAAGAGAATTTTAGAAATCATGGTAGTTTTTGAGGTTTGTCACCTGAACCACTAGATAAAAAATCATGTGTCCAAGAGCCAGCATATTTCTGGCGTTGAGAGCCGATGAAACTCAATTCTTCCTGAGTCTGATTCAGTAACCTTAAGCTGATCACTTGGCACCAATAATATAGCATTAGTTACTCTACCAGTCCTTAAAGGTACTGTAGCTTTTCCAGTGGAGTGAGGGATAATTTCATTAACTGCCATGCAGAACGATGTCAGCAGAGCTCTTCTAGAGAGAGGAAAAGCTAGGCATTTAGTTGTAACACATAAAACATTATTATCTATGAGGCTCCAAAATGAAAGCACCATGTCTGTGGTTAAATAAAGGGTTGAGAGCTAGGTGCAGTGGTGCATGCCTATAATCCTATTGCTCTGGGAGGCAGAGGCAGGTGGGTACCTGTGAGCACGGGGCCAGCCTGGTCTACAGAGTGAGTCCAGGACAGTCAAGGCTACACAGAGAAACCCTGTCTTAAAACGAACAAACAAACAACAACAAAAACAGGGTTGAAAGCAGATGAATGAATTGTAGTCCAGAGATATAATTATTGAAAGTTGTTCAAATAGAAACTCAATTTAAAGCCCCAAGGGACCACCTTAGGAAGAGAGCACAGTGAGATAAGGTTCCAGGATTGAACGGTGGAGCCTATAGTATTTAGATGTGAGAAAGAAAGGAGCAAACAGTAAAGGATAGCAAGGAGTCTCTCCTGGTAGGAAAAGAAAACTATGTGTCTGGTAACCCAAGAGTTCCCATAGATGACAGCATGAACAACTGAGCCAAAAACTATTGAGAAAGGATGGCAATGTACAGAAAATACTGGTGATCTTGACAATTGTTTCAGAGGGGGCAAAGATGCAGATCCCATGACTAGGAGTTGACAGCATACAGAACAGTTGTTGATCCAACCTTTTAATAGTGAGCCTATATGCTCTAGCACCTTAGAAACTTGGTTTATCTTTCTAAGTTTTGAATTTGATCCAAATGGTGATAGTAGATACGCTCAAACACCCTCATTTCTGTACTATCACAAAAAGTTTTGATACTTACTAAGCATGTATTAATCACTAATTATGATGTTAAAAATATGTTAACTACTATGTAATCATGGATCTCCCCCCGCCCCGCTCATATGGCTAAGATCATTGAATGAAGGTCTCTGCTCCCCATAAGGTCTGTTGTGCTACAACCATAGAAGCTTTAATAATGGTTGACTTATCAACCAAAATGAACATAGAAAGGAACACAAAGGAAAACAAAATTTTTAACATGTTAGTCCTCTAGGGGCTATAAGGAAATCACAACCACTACTCTATACCTGGATGTACAAGGGTGGGTTTTATGAGGTTTGGACAAGATGGGAACCATGAAGCTGAGAGTGGTCCCTTTCTGCCCACATGGTTAGTTACAGTAGGTGGTGTTTGTGGTTTCCTCAACAGCGGGGACATACTCCGCCTTCTCTTAGATGACATAGGACTGTTGGGTTCTCCAGGACGTTTCACTTTGTTTTGCGTCCCTACTACAAACTCATCTGCTTCATCAATCATCATTCCCTGGAAAACATCAATGAACACATTTCATTTAAAAGAAAAGTTCAGTTGGCAAAAAGGAAACCAAACAAAATAAGCATTCAAGCACTCTTTATATACAGACTTCCTCCACCATTCACCACATCATCTACATTAGCCTTAACTATAGTCCCTATACTAACTCTGCTATCGAAAATGCAAACTAATTTTAAGCCTGTCTAAGTAGAACAAGGAGGAAATTAACACGCAAGTTTTTGTCTAAGGTTAACAAAGAGTCTCAAACCAATGAAAAAGAAGATAAAAACCATAGTCATCTTTCAAAGTCTTTTCATAAAACTTTATGGCCGGGAGGGGTGGCAGCACACGCCTTTAATTCTAGCACTGCGGAAGCAGAGGCAGGAGGATCTCTGTGAGTTTGAGGCCAGCCTGCTCTACACAGCCTGGGCTCTGTTACACAGAGAAACCCTGTCTTGAAAAACAAACAAACAAACAAACAAAAAAGAAATTTATGGGTGTATGTGCATCCATACTTGTGTGCACCACATTCATGCAGGTGCCCAGGGAGCCTCCAGAAGTGTAGCTATAATCCCATTTCCATTAAATGATCAAGTCAGTAGCGCACAATACACACACACACACATACACACACACACACAGCCTTCATATTTATGACTCTAGGATGATTCAAATAAAGCAGTATCAAATAGTACATATATAGTTCAATGGACATACATACCACTGTCTCGTTATAGCACTATAGATACAAATCATAGAAATGGGGGAAATACTTTGTATTCTCTACTTTAAAAGAATTAGTGTATGGTAATATGAATGATATATAGACTGTGGATCCAGAAAGATGTAAGTTCAAATTCTGGCTTTGTCAGCCACATCAGTGTCTTGACATCTAGCCACTTTATGCCTAGATATTATAGGGTAGATGTGATCTTTCCAAATAGAGTACAAACATAATGACTTAAAACACCGAGTCCTACTCCATTCTCAACAAATGACAGCTATTGCCTTCTTCAACTAATACAGCTTGCATTAGGAGACTCCACTTCCCGTTTACTCAGTGGTGTTATTGTGACATTTCCTCTACCTTGTCTACATCTGGCTAACATGGAAAGAGTTATAGCAAAAAATATCAGGCACAGAAATAGGTATACTACCTTCTTATCTTGTTTAAATGGATTGCCAAAAGTATGCAGTCTTTTTGGTTGATCAGGATCGATCTCTCGTAGTGGAGAAGCCAGCATCTTTAGATATTCTTGATAGTTACCCATTTGTGCAACTGGGACACTATGAAGTGAATCTGTAAAATCACCAGCAGAAAAAACTGATACAGCTGAACAATATGGTCATTTTTGAAAGGATATAGTCACAGTTGGCTCAACAATATGGAGTTTGGCATTATAGTCTGAAATCTCCAATCTAGTATTCTAGCATCTAGAGTCATTTTTTTGATGCTAACCAGCAGTCTAGAGTTACTGTACTGCCTACAGGTTCACTTCACAGGGACCTGAGCAACTCTTTTACTTCCCAACACCATGTAAGAATGGGCTGGCCTCCCGCCTACCACTACTTCAATAAAAACGCTATACTTCCTGCATTCTGAAGCACCCAAGCTCCACGGTGTTCTCATGTTCTTTGTTTTCTAATACAGATTTCTTTTCATGTTATGTGTGTGTTTTGCTTGCAGGTATGTATTGCACGCATACATGACTGGTGTCTGCAAAATCCAGAAGAAGGTGCCAGATCTCACAATTTTAGAATCCTCCAGCCGCAGGCTCTTTAGTGATGAACAGCCATGCCAAGCTACTTGAGGTATTCTCTTGTCACACGGAGAATCTTGGTTAATGATCTATCCCTATGAGGATCCCTTCTTGGGAAACCTCCATTAGGAACCCTCTGTTCACACACATAAAGTGTTTAAAGTCAGAGAATTGGCCAGGGGTTTGTTCACATTTGTGGATATGTGACCCCATTCAAAATTAACAAAATAGGATAAAGAAAAGTGCAAACAGCCAGAATATTGCTGGACATTAGCCAGAACATTAGTTTATTAGTTTCTTGGAGAACAGATATTGTCTACTGACTTTTTCATGACAGGCTGGATGTAATCAATGCCTGAGTGTACAGGTTTGGCAATCTGACAGACCTAGGTTCTGGTACTTTCCAATGGGCTAAACCTGCCTGAGCAAGCTACTAAAATGCTCCATCTTCATTTCAGTATTTATAAAATGGATGTAAAGCAGTATCTATCTCCTGAGACTATGAGATTTGCAAGAATGACCACACAGAATAATTGCAATGGTGGTACACAATGATGATTAATACACACCAGTCTTTAAACTTGTGGGAAAGAAAATTTGGGATATGTAGGGTTTGAGTGAATATGAATATTATACATATTAACATATTACAAAATAATTCTGCAATAAACACTTTCATGTAAGTCATTTCTGCAATTCTCCTAATGAAAAAGATTCCACTGTTCAATTACCTTCATCTTGCCCAACAATAAACTTGCGTGTTTTCAGTAGATTGGATCTCATCCTGGTCAACTGGTCTAAAAGTTCTCTACGTGGAATATCATAAGCATTTCTGTATGTCTGAGGTTTCAAGTCCTATTTCAAATGAAACAATCTCAGTTACTCTTGCGGCTTTTAAACAAAGACATGTAATACCTAACCCACTTCAAACCTTATTCAAGAGAACAATATTTAATAAAACTGACTACAGCTATTTTTTCAGTAGAAAACTTCTATTTATTGTTCTGAATGCTAACACACCCCATAGGCTATTAAAGTCACTGGGGATATCACTTTTCAAATACATCATTTAAAACTCCCAAATCCAAGTTTTTTATAGACCTGTAGCTGTCTTGTACTACTACTGCTCGTAACCTAGATTTATTCCCCCAGGCAATGAGGTGGGCTGCAGCAATCTCCCTACAGGATGGCAACTGCCTATGTGAAATTGGCTAAGGGCCCAACTGCAGTGCTTCAGAGCCTGCTGGAGCCTGCTGCAGATCTGAGCATGAGCCAGGCTACTCATGGCCAGGGACTGAGAAGTGCAGGGTGGAGGGCCCGACCAGCTGTGATCACATTTACTTCTTCCATGAGAATGCCTGGGGCCAGAGGTTTCATGTGGTCTTGCTCAGCTTCCTTTTCCATTTTACTTTTTATAGCTGTTTACTGCCCATTCCTATGAACCAACGTTTCGTGTATATTTAATTTCATGTTAGTATGCACTGGCAGAATAATCTCAAAATGGCTTTGTTGATAATTACCAACTCCAAGCTATGGATGGTGGTGCATATCTTTAATCCCGGCAGATGCAGAGGCAGGTGGATCTCTGTGAGTTCAAGGCCAGCCTGGTCTACAGAGCTAGTTCCATGACAGACAGGGCTACACAGAGAAATCCTGTCTCAAAAAAAATGATGATGATGATGATAACTCCAAAATAGATCATAATTTCAAACTCAAGCAACACAAACAACAAACACACTGGACAAAGTCAGACAAATATGACCTTTTAATGTCACAATTTACCTTGTTTAAGAGCCCTATTTGGAAGCCAGCAAATTCTTTGGTATTCAATTCTGTCAGTCTTGGTGTACTTTCCCCTATGATTTCTTTCAATAATTTTCTAAAATTTCTATTCTGGGCCAAGAGTAAGCCACTTCCAGAATGATTTTTCACTTTGATACCAATTTCTTGTGGGGGTTTCTTCCCCACCGATGCTAATATTCGTTCTGATTCTAGTTTGGTCTAAAATGAAAGTATAGAATATGTTATGAAAATACCTACCATTTATCATTTCACTACTTAAGAAAAATACTTTAAGAACCCCACCAAGCACTTCTCATGTATGCAAATCACAGAAAAACAGTAAGTAAACATTTCCCTATGCTTCTCTGTTCTACCACAGCAAACAGAGGGGACGGGGAAAGACAAATGACTTCATGCAAATTTTATTTTGCAGTGTCAAAACTATGAGCAAATCATGGAGAAAATAGAAACCATGGGTAAGAATTTCACTCATAGACATGAAAAAGCACATCCTGAAACTGCAAAATCTAATCTAAATCAACACATTCAGTTTGGATACAAACACAAAGGTTTAAGACTCTGTACTCATACATTAAATTATTGCTTAAATTCAGATTATATAGACTGGCATTATATCTGAAAACATTAAAAATCATTTTTTAAATACCAGATTATTCAGTAAGCCTTATAAATGTACAGCTTAATTTAAGAAATATTACTAAGCAAGTACATTTTAAGGTGTACTCGATAAGTTTATCACTAACAAACATTGGAAAATCCCCTTAAAAGACATTATATCAATTAATTTTGCTTGAACGAATGAATGCAGGATATTTGGCATATTTTATGTTTAACATACATCTAAGATGGTTCAAGAAACACTAGTGACATAGGTATTAAATTAGTAATTAGAGAAATAGAAATCAGTAGCAACCTATTCTTTTTCTAACAGATAAAATTCCATCAGTGTTCAATAAGCTCCCAATAATTTTTGATTTTTAATAGACTGGCCAGAGATATTTATTTCCCCTAGATAATTATTTGGTATATATATCAAATTCTTAAGTCATGAAATATGAGACAGAAATAGATAAAGGGTCTGTTTCCTTGAATGAGTTTGAAATCTCGTTCAATAAAAGAATGCAGTGTGTCCCAGAAGGTCCCAGCACTTGCATTAGTATCAACTCTGTTCACTTTTTTTTCTTAGTGGCCCATACCCTGACAAAGCCTTAAAGGCTCAACATAAACACCAAATTTAAAAAAAAAAGCAGATCAATAGATAGATAAATAACCAAGGTATATACAACAACAACAAAAATCTATTAGCAGAGAGGAATGGGGGTAGGGGAACTTGTTAGGTCAAAAATCTGGGCTTGCCTTTATTTTCCTTTGCACTTATGAGCACACTAGACTAGTAAGCACTTGTGAGTTTTATACTTGGTTTTAAGTTTATGCTCATTCCTAGCAAGGCGCGTCAGCATCCCAGGTATGGAGCCCTATAGGTCCCTTATTGAAATCTGAAACTTTGCTTAATGCTCAGTTCTCTAAAGGCCAAATTTATAAACATGCCCAGTTTTAAATGCTGTAGTTGCTGCAAATACTACTCCCTACCTAAGAATGGATTTGTGAATATGAGCATAAAGCTGCTGCATTAATTTCTCACACCACACAACTTTAAGGCAGTAGCACTCTAACTTAGTCGTTTTCAAATATCTCCGTACTACAAGAATGGTCTAGGTGAAAGTGAGAAATATTATGAGGAGGAGTGAGTGGAAGATGAGGAACTAATAGAGAGGGGCAGGCAAGGGACAAGGTAAATAATGGTGAATAGGTGGGTTCTAAAGGAATAGATGAAGGGCAAGAAGAGAGGAGGAAAACTCAACTCTCCAGGTCCTGTTGGGGTCTATCACCCTCCAGGTTGAAGAATAAGGTCTCATATTCCTCCTTCTCCAGGAAAAGGCAGGCAGCTAATTATGCAAGGTCTAGCACGTGAATAAAAGAACTTAACATGCTGCCAGAAAAGCAATTTCAGGTGAGGTATTGAATCACACCAGACCTTGGCATGCCCATTCACAAAAGGGAGATGCTCTAGCCAAGTGAACTGAGGAGCAACTAGTTGGAGGACCGACAAAATGTGACCCACAAGAAAATCCTATTAAGCCTCTGTCCCTCTTAGGCCACAAAATATCAGCCAGCATATGGGCAGGACAAACTGGCAGGCAGAAGAAGAAATGGCACAGCATCAAATGATACTGACAGACCCTTAACTGCATTTAATGGAAAAGCTAGAAGCCATAGAGAATCACATTTTTACTAATCCATAAAGTGTAGAGATAATATACACATTTAATTTGAAAAGTTACAATTACACTAAAGAATAAGGAAATGCACTTCTGAGGGCAAAGGATTTTGGTTTGTTCATTTTTACCAATACTACCTGTTGGCTGAGTTTTTTAAGGTAAGAGATAACACTGTAACTAAGTCCACAATCTAAATTATCTGATATCAGATTTGGAGCTCCCATCATCCTTAGTGCTTTCTTTAATGGCTATAAGGAAACAAAATACACAACAGTAAGAATAGAATAAATCTCAAATACTCAAAAGTTCAGTTATAAGGGGCAAGGGGACATGATTCATTTCTTAGAAGTCAAGGTGCTATACATAAAACCACAACATGGAACATTAAAAAAGTGGCAATGAAAATAGCAGAGAAGGAGCAGAAAGAAAAAAAAAATCAGAAGAGAGTGGGTAAGAAGAGCAAGTAGCAGCCAATTCAAACAAGTACATAGCTTTCAGTCTTAATCCCGATCATCAAGTCACTTCCCATTGCATCTGATTGCAGAGCCCACACTTGCCACAGTAAATAACAACATACCCCACTTTCTCCTCCCAGCAACACCAATTGTCCCTTTTCATCTCTAGAAACTTGGCATTAAGTTATGACAATGACCTCTGAAATGGCCTTCATTATATGACTTCATGACCAGCTCAGAATCATTAGGCATAGTTTTCTGAAAGTATAAAAACCAGAATGAGGACAAGCCATGTTTTCTTCTCCTTGGATCCTCTTCAGTGCCAATGCGTCCACATTATGTTGTGTCAAAGATGCTTTTAACTGTCAATAAACAACTCTAATTTCTTCCAAATTTTGTTTAAAGAGTGAAACACCACACTGAGTTTCTAGAGTTCAAAAGGGAAATTGGTGTAAAGTGATTTGAGACATATTTGTTCTTACATTCCAAAATTACAATTTTATAAGGTTAGTTTTAATAAGAGAAACATAGATGTGTTTATAACAATGACCATGGCAGTTAAAAATAAAGGAAACAGAGAAAGACAATGCTCTTTTGTGCCGTCATGTCATCTCTAAACTCTCACATGTGGCTTGAGAGGACAGTAACGACACAAATGTTTGTAAAGTAAAAAGATAATTATCTTCTTGCAGGGGTAAAGGTTTTGATTCCTTATTGCTTTTGAAAAATCATTGACAGGTTACATATATATATGTATATGCATATATACGTATTTATGTATATATGTATATACACACACACACACAAATACATACTATTAAGTAGTATGGAGGCAGAGTTTTTAAGTAGCTGTCAAAAGCCTGTCGCCACTTCAGATTTGGCTTAAGCTTGTGAACTTTAAACAAGTCATCTGTAACACAAAACCAAGTCATTATGTTAGCCCAGAACCAGCTTGCAAGATCTAAAATCAAGCAGCTAACATCTAGAAATTGGATCTAATTCACATTAGATGAACATTTCATTGGATTTTATCTGATCATCTTTCCTGGTTATTGTATCGACCAAAGTTATATAAGATGGTCTCCAACTTGTAACAGTTCAATTTAAGACTTAAAAAAAAAACTAAACATGGTAGGAAAGTAATACATATTTTCTGTCAACCACATTTCAACTTTTAGGTAGTGATCTTTCCTCAGCCTGGTGATGTGCAGTACAGAACTTTCTCCCAATGCTGTGGTACTTCCAGTGTTAGAGGTTTGGGTATAAAATATAAAAATATAATAGTGACTTGAATCTGCTTGAAATAATATCCATTAGTAATTATAATATAATTTTCACCTGGGAGGATCCATAGTCACTTGTTGACATCCTAACGTTTTTTTGTTGTTGTTGTTTTCTTTTTTTGGTTTAAAATCAGAGGGTGGGTTAGGCGTGGTGGCGCACACCATTAATCCCAGAACTCAGGGAGGCAAAAAGGTAGGTGGATGGCTGTGAGTTTACAAAGCAAACTCACAGCCTGGTCTACAAAGCAAGTTCCAGGACTACACAGAGAGACTCTGTCTTGAAACAGCAGATGGCTCTTCTTGTATTTTTTTTTAACGTAGGGTCTCATAAGCCTGGATAAGGCTTAAATATACTACCTAGCCAGGCTGGACTTACTGATGATCCCACTGCCTCAGCTACCCAATTACTGGGTTTACAGGCGTGCACCACCACATCTGGCTTAACATGTCTCCTGAACACCATGCACACCAACGTAACTCAAGATATTTACCTTAAATATGCAGACATTCCCTATCTTTTAATATTTAAATATGATTATTTTAGTCGTCTAAATACACACATTTCATATACTGCATGAGAACTTCCAAATTCCCTCTTTATTTCCTTCCATTGTGAGAAAAATATTTCAAACTGAATAATTCAAACTGGTGTCTTTAGACATCAATATCTACCCGTTACACATGGTATAAATGCAGCAGATAGTAACAATTCATCTTATTGTTCCTTAAACCTTCATGAGGTAAATATTTTACTTACAGAGGGAAAAAAACATGCATACATTCTTTACAATTAGGTCTATTCTTTAAGAGGTACTTTGGTTAAGAAAAGTAATTGGATCATTTTTTTTCTTTATTGCCCTAATAAATTATTTACTTCTGCTGAAACAAATTTCAATAAATTTACAGAACCATAAAAGCAGGTCTTTTGTTCTTTTCCTATAGGCTAGAAGAAAGTAAAAGGGATCAGAAGAAAGCCCTGAATTGAAACCCTCAGGTCCTTTACAGACCATTCACATCTTAACAGGAAGCAATGAACCACTATGGAAATATCCTGCTATAGAATGCTATCTCTTGAAATCTTTAGGGAATTACGTGCAAGTTTGAAAAAGTGTGCAAGAGGTGAGCTTTAGCTTGGTGATGTATCACATGCCTAGTCTGCTTAAGGGTTTGTGTTTGATCCCCAGCACTCAGAAAAGAAACTTACAAATAGACTAAGTCAGCTTCTACACAAAGCATTTGGTATTGCTTGAATAAGGAATGGGCTGGAGAGATGGCTTAGTCTCTTATTTGTCCCTCTACATTTTCTTTGTTTCCTTCAGCATAACATTCTCCAACACAATAGTTAGAAATAGTGCTTTGTATACAGAAATTTTATTCAGTAGATCTGATGGTAGATTCTTTCATTATAAATAATAATAATAATAATAAAGAAAACATTTGAAAGACATGAGTAAGCTATGTTTAGGACATAAATTGTAATGATGTTTCATTGTTATATACTCATAAATATTGGAAATTAAATACATACAGCTTTTTTTATATCAATCCAAGTGCAATAAAGTGGACCAAAAGTATACTTAAAAATAGAAAAATAACATTGTTTACAGTCTAAATGAAAATTACTCTATTTTCTTGACTATATATTAGTGGAAACTGAAGTCATAAAGACATATTTAAGAAAGGGCATAGATTAGCACATAAAATTTAAAAAACATGTTTTATTAGTAATTTGAGAAAACTTTACTTATTCCTACTTTATGTGTATGGCTGTTTTGCCAGTATTCATGTCTGTGCATCTGTTCATGCAGTGCTCTCAGAGGCCAGTAGAGGGTGTCATATCCCCTGAAAGTGGAGTTTTAGGTAGCTGTAGGCTGGTGAGCCTGAGTCCTTTGGAAGAGCAGCAAGTGTCTTTAATGGCTGATTCATCTCCCCAGCCACTTTATCGGTAATCTTACTATCCTCTAACATATAACCAAGAGTTTCTACTAGTAGCAAGTCTAACAAAGAAGCTATGTTCACACTGGACTAAAAGATAAAGTTGCTAAGATATAAAAAGCAACCAAGCTCATATATTTATGATGACTTACTATTAAATTTCTAAATAACAACAAAGCATTGCCCTTTAAATACATTGTACATTAACAGTAGTACCATGATCAAATTTTGTAAATGTTTCATCTTTCAAGCAAAAATTCAAAAATCCTCACCAAATTAAAAAAATAAAAAATAAAAAAACCTTCAAACTTTACAGCTAGAATGTCATGAAGTATATTACTCTAAACATATATAACTCTTCAAATGAGAAAACAACTCCATATACATTTTCAATAGCATCAGGTAATGGCTACTCAAGATGTCCCTTTTAGAATTTTGTCATGGAATCCATAACTTCTAAAATCTGTTACTGTAGAATTGACTCTTGTATCATTATTTCCTACCTTACTTAAAACGCATGCTTTTATAGCATGTAATATTCTGGGGAGAAAGGAGTGTAAGGAGCCAGTACCTTCATGGAAGTCCTATTTTCTGGGGAAAGCCACCAAATTCCTCTCCAACCAAAAGCCCTTGTTTTGGAGCTGGAGCGATGGATCATTTGGTAAAATGTTTGCTGTGAAAGCATGGAGACCTGAATTTGGGTCTCCAGCACCCACGTAAAAGGCCAGGTGCTGGAGTGTGTCCCTATAATCCCAACTTGCTGGCCAACCAGTCCAGCCAATCAGCAAGCTCCATATACACCAAGAGACTGGGTCTCAAAAATTAAAGTGGAATGATTCAGATCTGCCATCAACCTATGGTCTTCACAATAAATACACAGGTGGGCATATAACACAAACACACACCATCTAGTTTTCTAGGGCATTCAAATTCATCTACAGAAAAGCCAAGATTCTTTCAAAAATGGAGAAGTGAGGGCAATTAATAGAGCTTGCAATCTGAAGAACAGCAAAGATCAGGTGTCTCTTCTCTATGATTGCACAAGCGAGAGAGAGAGGAAGAGAAAGAGAGAGAAAAGGAAAGAATGAAGTTCTATCTTTCCAAATCAGTCTTTATACAATCAGTCTTTACACATTTCCTTTTGGTTATTCACATTTACTTATTTTGGCATTGGTTATTCTTCAATAGAATTTGAAATACTTATTCATCTTTTTTTCTACGTAATATGTCTGCCGTAATTTAAAGACGACTAATATAGCACATATTTTACTCACCTAAAAGAGGAAGTAAAACTGGGTAGTTGTAAGGCATCACAAAGAGGTTTACGCAAGTTAAAGTTGTACTTGCTTTTAAATAGCCAAATGGATATCCAAGCTCATTGTATTTTGCACTGCTGGTAACGAACACCTAAGAAGAACATGAAACAATGTACAGTTATAGCAGTAACTATTTATATGTAAAGCACCACTCCACAACTACATCGGTGGTACAGCACATCAAAAACTAGACTAGGTATTTTTAATAGTGTTATGTAAAAATAACGGGCTAAATATGAAGATTCAAATGATAAATACTCTATAATTATATTACAAATGAAACTAGATGGCACAATGACCACTCAGAGACCACAGGAAACATCAGTAATACCCAGAAATTTGTTTGGTTAGTATAATGGAAAACAATGCTGAAGTAGTAGTAAGTATGCAAACTTAACTTCCCAAAAGAACAAAGCATGATCACAGTAGACTTAGAAACAAACGTAACATGGTTCCATGCCTAAAGCATACATTCCAAAAAGAAAGGCCACTTAAATGATTATGTATACTACTATCGTCTTGCTGTTTCCTCATTTTTTCAGTTTTCACTCAATAAATAGAGTAACCTATTACAAGACAGAAACTATTGTAAACTTTCTGAGGGATCAAGGAGATACTTTACTTCAATCTGGAATGAGATGCTTTACTTCCATCTGGAATGTCTATTCTTGGCTACATCAAACTTAAAGACTAGACCATTACTTGTGTTCACATAACTACCTTTTGGTTCTTTATTGGTACTCCTGAGTTGGTATGTATTACATGTCAGTTTCTTACACACTTGATTTACTGTGCCAAAGACTCCAGCCCACCATGTTTTATCTGTGTTCCTTGTTTGGACTCTTTGGCCCAAATGAGGAGACCAGTATAACCTTCTAGAGACCCTTCACAAAGACATTTAGTAGGATTCTTTAAGAAGAGCAATATATCATGCTACTTCTTCATAATAGCATTATCACCTGAGTTGAGTAAATACTTTTTTTTCCATGTTAGTAATGTGATAAGATTGGTCTGTTTTTTTTTTCCCCAGCATTTTTTATTAGAATTTATTCACTTTGTATCCCAGCTATAGCTCCTCCCTGGGCCCTTCCCAAACCTATCCTCCCTCCCTCTTATCCTCCCCTTCTTCTCCCCAAGTCCACTAATAGGGGAGGTCCTCCTCCCTTCCCTCTGACCCTAGCCTATCAAGCCACATCAAGAATGGCTGCATTATCTTTCTCTATGACTGCAACTCCTTCAGGGGTAGGTGATCAAAGACCAGCCACTGAGTTTACGTCAGAGACAGTCCCTGTTCCCATTACTAGGGATTCCACTTGGAAACTGAGCTGCCATGGGCTACATCTGTGCGGGGGTTCTAGGTTACCTCCATGCATGGTCCTTGGTTGGAGTATAAGTCTCAGAAAAGATCCCTTGGCCCTGATTTTTTGGTTCTGTTGCTCTCCTTGTGGAGCTCCTGTCCCCTCCATGTCTTTCTATCTCCCCCTTCTTTCATAAGGTTCCCTGCTTTGCTATGAGTCTCAGCATCTACTTCAATACCCTCTGTGGTAGGCTCCTGTCCTAGTCTCTGTTTTCTCCCTCTTCCGATGCCCATCCCATTTGCCTTTCTGAATGAGGATTGAGCATCTTACCCAGGGTCCTCCTTCTTGATTAACTTCTTTAGGTGTACAGATTTTAGTATGTTTATCCTATAGTATATGACTAATATCCACATATAAGTGAGTATATACCATGTTTGTCTTTCTGCTTCTGGGATAATAAAAAGATCATTCAGGATGATCTTTTCTAGTTCCATCCATTTGCCTGCAAATTTCATGATTTCATTGTTTTTAATTGCTAAGTAGTACCACAATTTCTGTATCCATTCCTCAGTTCAGGACATCTGGGTTGTTTCCAGATTCTACCTATTATGAATAAAGATGCTATGACCATGGTTGAGCAAATGTCCTTGTTGTATACTTGCACATATTTTGGATAAATGCCTTGGAACTGTATAGCTGGATCTTGAGGTAGCACTATTCCTTATTGTGTGAGAAAGTGCCAGATTGATTTCCAAAGTGGTTTATATTCCACCAGCAATGGAGGAGGATACCCCTTTCTCCACATGATGTCACTTGAGTTTTTGATCCTACATTCTGATGGGTGTAAGGTGAAATCTCAGGATTTTTTTGATTTGCATTTCACTGATGACCAAGAACATTGAGCATAGGAAATTCTTCTTAAACTTATTACAAAAATACACACTGTGGTGGTGTAGGACTTTAATCACAGCACTTGGTAGGCAAATGCAGGTGGATCTCTGTGAGCTTGAGGCAAACCTGGTGTATACGCTAAGTGAGTTCCAGGACAGCCAGGGCTATGTAGAAAGACCCTGTCTGAAAAAAACAATAACAAAAAAATAAACAAACAACTCCCCCACCCAAAGAAAAACAAAAAAAGGAAGGAAAATATCTCTTATATAATTAATGACTCCATAAAAATTAAAGTAGTGTTAAAAATGATTCTTTTAGATTTTTGTTGCAATTCAAACTTTAATATATAAATAAGTAACTGTAATAAAAAAGGGTATATTTTATTTCCTAAGAACATGGAGACAGGAGGGAGGGGGTATCCTTGGGATATAAAATAAATAATCTAATATAAAATTAAAAAAGAGAGAAAGAACTGGATACAGGACTAATTAGCAGAGGACATAGTAAACAAACTTCAGGGGATATGTCTCTTACAGTTTAATTGGGTGGTTGAAATAAAATAGAATCAGTCCTTCCCTGCACCCTCCCAAAAAGGAACAAGGAGAAATTTTGCATAATGAAAAAGTGTGTGAGGTATGATGTGTGTGTGTGTGTGTGTGTGCAGGAGCCCAAGCAAGTATTTTCATATACAGGAGCACAAGCATATTCATGTGTATAGGCCTAGAAGTTAACGTAAAATGTTGTCTTGGTTTTTTTAAATTTTTATTAATTATACTTTATTCACTTTCTATCCCCCATAAACCCCTCCCAATCCCACCTTCCTTCCCCCTTCTCCACACATGCCCCTCCCAAAGTCCACTGATAGGAGAGGTCTTCCTTTTCTTCCTTTTGATCCTAGTTTATCAGCTCTCATCAGGAGTGGTTGCATTGTCTCTGTGGCCTGGAAAGGCTGCTCCCCCCTCAGGGGGAGGGGATTAAAGAGCAGGCCAATAGGTTCATGTCAGAGGCAGTCCCTGTTCCCATTACTATGGACCCCACTTGGATACTGAACTGCCATGGGCTACATCTGTGCAGGGATTCTAGGTTATCTCCATGCATGGTCCTTGGTTGGAGTATCAGTCTCAGGAAAGACCCCTGTGCTCAGATTTTTTAGTTCTGTTGTTCTCCTTGTGGAGCTCCTGTCCTCTCCAGATCTTACTATTTCCCAAAGACATCCTATTTCACTGAACCTGGAGCTTAACAATTCAGCTAGCCTGCCTCCATCCCATCTTTCCCTCTCCATGCTACAATTACAGGTACATGTCTTTGATAGGCTTTTTTAAAAAAATACCTTCTCTACTATGGTTTTGAGGAATTTCCTGAATCCTGATTCATTCTTTTTCAGTCACATGAATCAATCAGATCAAACTAGTATGATGTCAGGACAAAGACTAATGGCACTTGAAATGCTGTGCAAGAGTGCAGACAAGATTTCTTTCACTTTCTTTGGGGTAAGATTTAGAAGGAATATGCTATATTAGAAAAAAAAATAGGAGAAAGGGTATGATTTGTAATTGTATTTAATTTTGTTGTGGAAATTCAAGGCTCCTGTCTTTCAGTTAGTCTTTCACTGTCCACATTTGTAGAATTTTAGGAAGTAAACATATATATGGTTTGGTGATTATTCTGGAAAAGGTCCTGTTCTATTTTTGTTGTTGTTGTTTGTTGTTTGTTTGTTTTTTTAATTATTTTACCTAGCTGTTGTTTACACTACAAGTCCTTTGCCTTTCTGGTCACTAATCTTCAGGAGGAAGGATTACTCTGACCTCTGACAAGGTAAGATAATTTTAGCTGTCTGAATATAGAAAAGTACACATATATAATAGGCAATCTTTCTCGTTTAGCTTCTACCCAGTACTGTAGTTTTGAAATTTTGTTTATCTCTTTGCATCTGACTTAAGCTTTTTCCTTTGTTCTTAGCATCTTGAGAGACTTAAGTAGCTTATAAAGACTGTGTATCAGTGACCTCACATCTTAGAACCAAACAGATATTAATCCAAAAGTGTTCACTGTGTCAATAGAACCTAAAACTTACTGGGTAGTATGTGGTCCTATAGCTCAGTAATGGAACAAACATTCTTACAATGTAGGGACTTTTTGTTCTATCTAGAATTTTATAAGTCAAGTTCCACAGGTAACTCTGCTAAGCAACAAGCAAGTCTTTCTTACTACAATACAGCACTTGGAAGAGCTAATAAATACTATCTCTGCACTTGCCTCATCTAAGTAAAATCCCAGTCTATATATTAGTGGGGCTTTTTGTTGTTGTTGTCCTTTCTTTCTTTCTTTCTTTCTTTCTTTCTTTCTTTCTTTCTTTCTTTCTTTCTTTTTTTCTTTCTTTCTTCTTCTTTTTTTAGGGGGGGGTTCAAGACAGGGTGTCTCTGTGTAACAGCCCTGCTTGTCCTGGACTCAATTTGTAGACCAGGCTGGCCTTGAACTCACAGAGATCTGCCTGCCTCAGCCTCCCTGAGTGCTGGGATCATAGGCATGCGCCACAATGCCCAGTTCATCTGTGGCATTGTGTAGTAATAAAACTATAGTTTTATCACATTATGCTCATACAAAAGGGACTTTCAGAGTTTCTGGTTCTTGGTCCAAAATATTCAGGACTTCTCATTTGTCAAATTCAAAATTGGAGCTGAGAGTCTTGCTTATACCTGAATCAAACCACACCCCATAGTTTAACGATTCTTAGCCTGGGAAGCAGATACAAAAGGGTCTACCTAAACCCAAACCCCAAATACATGGTTTCATCAGATTATACTTCCATAAATGGAAATTTACAGTACATTGATGTTTCGTACCTTTCTAAAATTATTTGCTTGGCTGTGCTGTTTATTTGACAGCATTTTTAAAAGACACCAATTATTACCAAATTTGAAACACTTTAAAATATTTTTTAAAGATTTAAAGGGTTTTTAAGATTTATTTTTATTTTGTGTATGAGTGTTTTGCCTGTATGCATGAATATGTGTTTGTGTGTGTGTGTGTACCACATATATCCCTGGTGCCAATGGAGGCCAGAAAAGAACATCTGATCCCTAGAACTGGAGTTATAGGCAGCTATGAGCTGCCCCATGGCACACAGATACTAAAAGCTGAACCTGCATCCTCCACAAGAGCATTAAGTGTTTGTAACTGCTGAACAATCTCTCTAGACCCTTATTTTTGTTTTTAATTATGTGTATATGTGTGAATGGGTATGTGCACGTGTGTGGCATCCACAGAGGCCAGAAAGATGGCAGCAGATCATCTGGAGCTAGAATTACAGGAGACTGTGAACCACCTGATGTGAATAATGGAACTGAAGTTAGGGTCTCTGTAAGATACATTTGGGAGGGTTGTTTGTTTGTTTGTTTAGTTTGATTTGTTTTGTTTTTTTTTTTTTTTTGAAACAGAGTTTCTCTGTGTTTAGCTATAGCTCTCCTGTAACTTACTCTGTAGAGTAGGCTGTCCTGAAACTCAGATATACACCTGCTTCTGCTTCCCAAGTGCTGGGATTAAAGGTGTGTGCCGCCACCACCAGGCTCAGAATGCATTGTTACCACTAAGCTATCTCTCTAGACCCCCAGATTTTGAAACTTTTATGAACAAATCCTAGATCCCAGAATAATTATAGACATTTAGCTACTAAGAAAGGATAAGTACCTGCCAGCAAGTATGAGGAGATTTTCTTTCCAAGATGTACTGAGTTAAAGGAGAGGGTTCAAGTTCATATTTGTCGAAGGGAAGTTTATCTATTACCATGGGCTCACAATCAACACAGGAAAACCTCACGACAGGATGTGATGTTCGTGGAGGCTAAAAAGAGAGGGAGAGACAGGAAATATGATTAGATATCAAGCAAGCTCACAATTCTAACCATTCTAAAAGCCCTGCTATATTTTTGTCAAACCATCACTAAGATACCGATTAGTCATTTAAGAGTTTTTAGAGCTTTAAAAATCACCAATGGTTTCCATGAGAGTGGTGTTTACCTCATGTTCTTTACCTACAACATAGAAGAGGGAAGATAAGGTAATTCAGAGCTAGAATTTCAGTGAAACAAGAACTGTATTACTTTTATTAAAGTGACCCTTATGATCCATAGCATGAACTCTCGCTTTCAAATCTATCTTGTGACCTTAAAGCATTCCCTGAGCTTCAGTCTTCAGTATCACGAGGTTAGATCATTGAGATGCCACTAGACAAGGAGAATCTTTGAACTTTTCTAATGAAGTAACTGCAGAGCTCAAGCCACTAAGAAGCAAATGAAAAAAAAAAAATAGCAAGATACACAGTGATAATGATCTGTCCCTACTTGGGGCCTCAAAGGAATTTTATAGCACAGCTCATACCCACATGTTTGCTTTGAAGAGATGAAGTTGTGGGTGCGTTTGGGAAGATTTCAAAGGCCTGAATGAGAAGCGATTTTGTCACCAGGTTTGAGAACACTACAGAGAAAAGGGAGGACAGCAAGGACTGAGAGCTGTGGGAGGGTAATACAAACACGATAAAAACGTCTTGGCTTCCTCTATGAAAGGGGCATAGCGTGCATCCCCTTTTATCAGTTAGAAATCTACAAGATGTCCGACAGTGGCCAAAAACAGCTCTCCAACGAACTTCTACGTGTGGGAAAATGGTACCACAAATGATGTATCAACTCCTGGAATTTCCATTATTCTAGTTCTCCCTTGCTTCAGTTCAAAGCAGTCTTGTGAAATGTTGCTTATTTCTTAGATCTGAGTATTTTTTTTTCAAAATCAGTAAATACCCGAGTGAAGCTCCATAACTACCAAGAATGAAATAAATTTGCTTGGGGGTTTGAAAGAGCTAAGAGCTGACAGGTTTGCCTCCTTGGAGACTTAAGGGAGAGCAGAAAAACCTTTTCTCTCACCCACTGAAAGGGCAAAAAGGTGTCTGATTCTTTGAACTACTCTTGAAAATATAAGAACCCAGGAGAAAACTGTTCGCTCTGGAAATTTCTAGAACTTAAAAAACAGATTACCTGAAACAGGCAAGTAGTGTGTTAGAAGAGCAATAATATGTTTGTAGCCTACATCCCTAGCCCCAGACCACACATCAATTACTCAGGCTTTCTTTCCTTGGGGATAAGGAACAAAGTATGTTTCCTATAGCCTCCTGTTCTCTTAAACACTATACCTGAAGAAACCAAATTTATCTATTAATAAAATTAACTATAGCATTCAATTTTCTTTACCAAATGCAGATAATGAAGGACAAACTTTTGCTTAGAGATATTTTCTTAAAGAGTGTGTAATCTCTTATTTAATAATCAATTATTAAATGAAAGTAAATGGCTCACAATGGCATACCTACAGGTACTTGAGAAGCTGGGTAAGAAGGGCTGTGAGTGAGTTCAAAGCCAGCCTAGGCTATACTGTGAGAACCCGTCTTTAGAAAACAAGTAAAAAATTGTTAATTCATATGAAATAGAAGTCCCTTGAGTAAAAACATGGCATCAACCCAGATGTCCATCAAGAAATGAATAAATGATGAAAATAGACATATACATAATGGAGTTTCAGCCATAAAATGAATTTGTCACATTTGTAGAATAATGGGTGCAACTGGGAAACACTTTAATAAGCAAGGTGACTCAGGCTCAGAAAGGCATGTATTACATATGTGGATCCCAGTTTGTAATGGTTAAATATGTACATCTAGATAGGAGAAAATGTAGGTAAGGGGTAGGAAACTAGAAGGGGGCATCAGATGGGGGAAAAGAAGCCTTAATGGAGTATGGTGGGGAAGGCAACAGAATACATAAGACCCTGAAATAAAAGTAGAATGCTGGGAGATAAAAGCTAACATGAGGAAAGGGCAAAGGAGTGGAGAAGAGGAACAAAAGGAGATTCAACCAAACTGAGGCATAAACACTCATAAAAAAACCTGTTACTTTGTAAGCTAACTTTGAAAAATGAGTAATATAAGGCAAGTGATAGGAAACACGGAGTAAGACATAAAAGAGTACCTAAACAGAATTGCACTTATTTTTTTTATCTGCACTTCTCTTCAAGGACAGAAGACAAGTGATTGTTACATCTCTTACACCTCATCCTTGAGAGCAGCTATCAACTGCCTATTCTTACATTTTCATGCCTTAAAAGAATATTTACTGTAAAACTCAGTCTTGCATTTTTCCATTTTATTTTCCACAGTAAAAATAATGACATATTTAGTGTAGGGCTGTAGCTGCCTAGAATGTGTGAAGCCCTAGATTCAACTCCCAATATTGCCGTGAAAAATAAAACAAAACAAGAAAAACAAACACACAGATACACAGATAAATACATACATACTAAATATAAATGCTAATTAGAAATGTATCTTTTAGGAAGAAGAAAACGTTAAAATAATGTTCTCCTGATTTGCTTTCAAATACATCAAAATAGCCATATTCAAAATAACTTCCTATACCTATAAAAACTAGTGGGGCATGGTGGTACATGTCTTTAATCCCAGCACTTAGGAGGTAGAGGCAGTGGGATTTCTATGAGTTCAAGGCCAGCCTGGTCTACAGAGTGAATTCCAGGACAGCCAGGACTACACAGTGAGACCCTATCTCAGAAAACAAAACATTAATAAATAAATAAAATATTGCAAGCTTTGGTTACTCATACACACACACATACACACACACACCAAATAAATAAATGGAAAAATAAAAAAAAAGTAAAATCAATGCTTCAATAATCACATGGCAAAGGCAACAGTACAAAAGACTAAAAGGTATGATAAGATAAAGGACATTTCCTCCCCTGCTTTAAGGCACAGAACTAGCTTTTCCATAAGAGATGGAAACCAAAAGACCAAAAATGTCGTCTTGCCTGTGGCACAACTTAAAAACCTCAAAGTTATTTAAAATAAGCTTCACTGTCATATAATTAAAAGCCCAGACCAGTGTTTACTCTTTTAAGTTATAACACTTACTAGTGAAGATAAATTCTGCTCTGGCCAAAAAGATTCAGGAATTGGCCAGTGTCCAACAGGAACACCAGTTTTAGAATTAGGCCGTACATAGATGAGTTTATGACAACTATGCCATGGTTGAGCAACAAATAAGTTGCTTGGCCTACACGAATCCATCAGTCCATCTACAAGAGAAATTTGACAGAAGGCATGACTGTTGGTTACAGTTATTTATTTTCTTGTACACAATTTTCAATTTCCGGCAAGGGACAAACTAAAACAAAAATATGGTTTATGAAAATGAAAGAAGGAAAAAGCAGTGGCACTTGAAGGATTTCTGCTTTCTCTCTAGAGACGCTTTTAATCTACTTTGCCCTCTAACTTAATGGTCCCCCACTATTCTTAACCTACTATGAGAAAATGAATCTGTGTAGAAAACGAGCACAAAACTAGTTTCACATTTTATGTGACTTGGACAAATTAAATTAAGCACAGCACAACACAATGGTCATTTTTTCAAGAATTCAGTTACCAAATTAGGCAAATGAAATAATTTGTTCCCTGGATAGTCTTTACATTTTTAAGATCTGGGAAAATAGGTTATAAATTCTGTTTACATTTTTGCTCTACACCCAATGACCCCAAAAGCAAAACATAAGCTTTCTAAATTCACTTGAAAATAGAGGACAGCTAGATGACATAATCTGTGTATATACAGGAATGAGGAATATAAAAGCAAATGCCTCAAGGCTGTGGTGGAAAAAATGTTGTCTATTTTCCCCATATAGCGTTAAAATTCTCTGTAATCTGGCCACTGTATAAGGCATAGTAATATACCATTAATGCATTTTAATTACTTAAATTAGCTTACTTCTTTTGCCTTCCCCCCCCCAAAAAATACAAAAACCCCTTTATGCCTTGACTTTCAGTTTATAAGTAGGAAGAATATTTTAGCTTTCTGAGTATCATTTTTCTTCAATTACAGAGGAGTTGATTTACTTATTTCAGCATTATTTTCAGTGAGTTATTATTTCAGGCCAGGAGATACTTCAGGGATTCACAGATTCTAGGAAAAATACATAAATACATTTGAGGATCCCTTTAAAGTTGGGCTCACAATGCTGAGGATGCCCATCTTTCTGAGAAAAGTGTTATTTACTTTTACCAGGTTTTTCAAGATTAAAAACTCCGGACAAAGAGAAAAAAAAAATGGAGCTGGAAAGAAAACCTGAGCTATTTATATGACAGCAAATCCAAGTAGTATTTCCATCTGAAAGTTTCCCATTCATTCATACTAAGGTCGTAAACACAAAACTATTGGCTGGGCACTCCATTACTAGCACATGCTTCATATATGGCTGATTTCAATTATGCTGTGAGGCCTCAGTTTTCTTTGGCAGATATTCATAATTTAGGTATCAAAGAAACTACTGAAATTAGGCATATAAGTGTGTGACTCAATTCCTTTTCTCCAGGGAAAGGAATCTATGTTTTCTGACCTTACCCAAGGGAATCAGATCAAACAAAACACCATGGTAATAATGAAATCTCAATCTCTCAGTCTCTCTCCCTGTCCTTGTACCCTCTCAAGGGCTGTGTGTGTGTGTGTGTGTGTGTGTGTGTGTGTGTGTGTGTGTGTGTGCGCGCGCGCACGCGCGCGCGCGCCTTAAGAAAAAGGAGAACAAAGGACAGGGCTTTAAGAAAGTCCTGCACGATATCACTATGGTGTGATTTGTTTCCCCTGCTCCCTTTGAAACCCATTCAGAAACCTCCACTTGACAAACCATCTGGACATTCACTATGGTTTAAGTTCCTTCTGCAAAATTAGCTATGGCTTCTGTATTTTTAGATGTCAAATTTTTCTCTAAGATCTCACTTGAAGAGAAAGCATTCAGCAATTAAAGAATGATCAAAAAATATACCAATATATGACTTTTCAGAATACTGTTACTCTCTAAATAAATAGTCACACTCTTGCTATGGGGTGGTAATTAAGGGAGATTTGGCAAGGAAAGTTTAGCATATTTAGGGATCACAAGCCCCAAGTCAGATCACTGCCCAAGTGCCATACCATAGTGGATACCCAAATATTTTGGGAGCAGAGGAATGGAATGAATCAGTGTCATCCCAAAACTGGGGTCAGTAAAAGTAGAAATATTCTTAGGAAAATGACTGACATGGAATGAAGGTTGCTAGAGTTTGGTCACCTGACACATGCATGGGCAAAATTATGCATTAGCTATCTGGATTAATGTTTGTGATGGCTGGAATGCAGATGGATGCTGAAGACTCTACTGATGCTTGTTTAATGTCTTTTCAGTGTCAGGTCATCCTTCCACACAATGTATTATGGTAAAACATGGTGTTGCTGAAAAAATAATTACTGTACCTTCTCCAACAGGAAGTGGATCTGGTCCTGTTTTTTCAAAATTAATAACTACACCACTCTGTACTTTTTGAACTAGTGATTCTAAACACTGATTCAACATTCTTTGTGTTCTCACACAGTAGGAGCGACCTATGCCAAAGAGAAAAAAATAAAGCACACAACATTTAATCAAACCAATTGCTGGCTCATAATACAAGCATTTGAAACTCTGAAATCATCACAGTAACATGAGCAGGGACATGGTATGAACTTCAGCAGCAGAGTTCACAGATTTCAAAGGCAAGCTGGCAAAGGTTAGGTATGGCATTTAAGAAGAACTATACTGTCCTACCCCAAATTCTCCTTTCAGAAATGTGACACAACAGCAATACCTCCTGTGACTTCGCACATCTGTGTGATGGCTGATTCATCAGTTGGCACGCTCCCTAGTTGCTCTGGCTCAGTAGAAGCTACTCCAGGCAAACGCAACACCAGGGCAAATAACCTTTGATCCCAACGAAAAGGTTCTTTGGTTAGTTCACTTCCAGGCAGAGGAGAATTCAAAGGAAGATGAAGCTGATGAGGCAAAATTTGAAAAGGTTCATCATAACAACCCACGTAGATATGAAGAAAATAACGGGCTCACTTTGCTTTCATGGAACTCAACAGAATTAAGCTATCTCTCAAGAATCACCAAGATAGATTTGTGCAAACGTTATTCTAAATTGGAAATACATGCCTCCCACAGAAATAGCTGCATGTTTTCTGCTACTTAAATGAAATTTAAAAAATTATATCTCACCTCTTCTTGAACGCTAGCAGTACTTGTTAACTTGTTTCCATCTGTGATGGTAATTAAAATAGACGGCTCTAAAAAAAATGGATTTCTCCCCTAAAATATATTTAAAAAGCATTAGAGCTGTGTAAAATAATATAATTTTATTTAAACTTCTACATATGTCTTACCAATGATCCCCCTAACATGAGAAATCTTTCATTGATAAATAAGAAATAGAAGCCTCACTTATACTCATGCACTCATTCACCCGAATTGACATCCTGGCACAGAATGGGGAACCTGGCATATGCTCTGCATCTTGAAAAATGTCTCTAGGGATACTGAGCATAGTTTTAAGGATAGAAAGTACTGTGGTGGCAGCAGCAAGTGCCTTTCTGCCCTCCCCCTTTTTCCAGAGCTTTAAAAAATATTTTATCAGATTCAGGGAGGGGAAGGGAAGTAAGGATACAGAAGATTTCTCTCCAACTGTCTTCTTCAAACATTTTACAACGCCCCTTTCATTATATTCTCATATTTTTGATGATCAAAGGATAGGATATTTTATTTACCTGTATAATCCATTGACAAACTGATGTATAAGAACTAACACTATTGGGCTTGTTTTATGTTTTCGTATGAAGTGTGCATCTAAGAGGCATGAACCTCTTTTTGTTTGATACCACAGGTAGCACAAATTTTGCCCAAATTTTCACTCTTAGCCTAAGTCATCAAAATAAATTAATTGTACTTACTAAAAAATTGTTACCTGTCCATAATTGTCTATTCCAGATATTAATCTATTGAGATTTAACAAATCAAATGAGGATCTTAGAGCCTGACCAAGAGTAGTCAGTCCAGAAGCCTGAAGATTTTTCAGTTCACTCATGAATGTGGCATGATTTTCCTTCCAACCAGCCTGAAAACCAAATATTGACAAAGAAATTCTCAATTATAAAATGAATAATATAAAGTGCAAATAAGCACTAAATAACACAGTATCAAACCTCTGACAAATCAATCCCTCTTTAAACGAATTCCATTCTATATCTTGACATTTCAAGTGGAAGCAAAGCAAGCAGTCACTTTCAAAAAGTTCTGGTAGCTTTCCTGATCAAAGGCAAAAAACTCAAGCAAACAGTAAGTTCATTCATTACAGTAGGCAGGAGGGCTTAACTCATACACGTTAGCTCCCTCAGCTTAATAGTAGCAATAAGCAGATGAGCATGGAGTAAAGGGAGAGTAAAAAAGCAGTTATTTTGTAAATGTACTGTCCTTGGTAGAGAAAAAAACAAGGCTATTGAATGTCTGAGCTACATGAATTTTGATAACCAAATTTTGATAAGCAATAGTTTCACTGTTAAATGACAATAAAGAATCATACACATCGAGGGGCTGGAGAGATGGCTAGGTGGATGAAAGCACTTGCTGCTCTTGCAGAGGACTCTGGTCTGGTTCCCAGCATATACACCAGGTGGCTCTCAACTGCCCATGACTCCAGTTCCTAGAGACTAACACCCTCTCTTGGTCCATGGGGACACCTTCGCACATGTGGTAAAATACAGACAAGCAGGCACATATACATACACATAGCTAACAAACACACATACATAATGCCGAGAGTGGGTGAATAAATGAAGCAGAGCCCTATTTATTTTGAGACAATCCTAATGGCACTATATTCAGAAGGTCCCAAATCTAGAAAAAGAAAAGATTATTCAATAAAGTAACAGTTTCTAGGCACTCCCCACCCCCCGAGGCTATAAACAGCAGACAAAAACTAAAAACTCAAGGTCAACAGCCAACTGTTGCTGTGATTAATTAGTCCATAGAATTGAAGGAAGGAAAGGATTGTCCTGCCTGGTCAGTAGTGGTTATAAAAACAAAGCAACGTGAGAAACAAGAAGAGAAACCAAAAGAAGATGATGACAGCTTTCAGTAAGTCACAGAGGAGTGTGTCAGCAAAGGTGAATGCAGAAAGAACACCTTGGCAACATGGAAGACTGAGCTGTCAGTCATTCAAGCCTGGAGCACCCTGCAGACAAGCATGATAGGCTGAACAGTGAAGGTACACCAACCAGAGCAGGACAGTTAGAGGGAGAGTGAACAAGTAATACAGAGATTAAATCAATAATTTATATTTCTTGTTTAGCTAAAGTCATAATGCCCATTATCAATACAACTACAGCAACTAGTATTTTAGTCTCATGATCTCACGAAGAAAAATAAGAGACAGAGGATAAAAGAACAAATGACCACAGTGTGAAGGAGAAGAGGAGGAGGAGGAGGAAGAAGAAGAAGAAGACATTAGAACAAGTCTGAAGATGACATGGCTTATTAATGTGAGAAGTAGAAAAGACCATCAAAAGAAGAGAACAGTTCCTACAAGGATGAGTCTTACTGGAGAACCACTAATAATATTACTATTGCTCTGGATTTATGGCAGAAGTCAAGGCTAATGTGATAATTTGGGCTCTCACTATTAAATTCTTTGTACAACACACTCAGTAGTTTGGATTGCAGCTGCAGCCCTGGGAAGAACTCAGTGTTCTTTTTAATTAGGAGATCTGCATGTTAGCGAGATTGGTCTGGAGACTAAATTGAGGGGTGGAGGGAAGACTGAAGCTTGAGGCAGGAAAACTGGTTTGGAGACTGTTGCAATAGCTTAAGAGAAAAGTGATGAAAGCCTGAGCTAGGGCAAAAGCCTGAGCTAGCACGGTAAGGATGAGAGGCAATTGCAGTCTAATGAGGTACTTCAAGAGGTGAAGTTGTACGGATTCAGCACCTAATTTGGTGGAATGGGGGAGGGAGAAGGGGTCATGTGTTAGGTCTGGGTTTCTGGTTTGAAAAAGTTTATAAATGATGGAATCCTTACTTCATTTAGCAATGTTAGGTCCACTTATGTTTACATTTACATTAAGTGTGGAGGCCACAGGACAGGTTAGGGTATGACAAAAGAAAAAAAATTAGTGTACTATTTGGAAAGCCCTTTAAAACTCATCAATATTCTTTAACGTGGTAGCACCTCAGGGCACCAACAGAATATTAGAAAAGGCCTCGTGAGATCCAGTATTGATAGTGTAGCAGAAGCCAGATGCCTCGGACTAGACCCATGACTCACTGTTTGGGCAAATGGGTATACTGTAGGACATCCCAGGACACACCACAGCTTCCATAGTAAGATGTTTTCTGTGTCTTTCATTTATTTTTAAGTTCTATTTTTGTTTTCTTTGGAGGGAGCAGGTTGCAAGGTTGGAGGGTGGATATGAAGGAACAGGGAGATGAGCAGGATTGGGGTACATGGTGTGAAATTCACAAAGAACCAAGAAAACGTTTTAAAAATGTTAAGGAATCATTTCATTATTTAAAAAAAATTATGGTGGCACCTACTTTGTAAATGCGACACTTATGTGGTAGAGACAGTCCAAACAAGCTACAAATGAAATGAAAGCCACCCCAAGGTACTTTATGTTATTAGTGGCTATTGTGAAGGGTGTTGTTTCCCTAATTTCCTTTTCGGCCCTTTTGTCTTTGGTGTACAGGAGGGCTTCTGATTTTTTTGAGTTGATTTTATATCCATCTACTTTACTGAAGGTATTTATCAGTTGAAGGAGTTCTCTGGTTGAGTTTTTGGGGTCACTCATGTATATTATCATATCGTCTGCAAATAGTGATACTTTGACTTCTTCTTTTCCAATTTGTATCCCCTTGATCTCCTTTAGTTGTCTTATTGCTCTACCTAGGACTTCAAGTACTATGTTGAAGAGATATGGAGACAATGGGCAACCTTGCCTAGTCCCTGATTTCAGTGGGATTGATTTTAGTTTCTCTCCATTGAGTTTGATGTTAGCTATAGGCTTGCTGTATATTGCCTTTACTATGTTTAGGTATGTGCCTTGTATTCCTAGTCTCTCCAAGGCAGAGGGCAAGAAGTGATGATAGAAATGGAGGAGGTTGGTGAAACTTGGAGAG